>CM053772.1:122653812-122688095 GCA_028658325.1 Potorous gilbertii | reverse complement strand
GGAGGAGGAGCCGCGGGGGAGGGGAGGAGGGGGAGGAGGAGCCGCGGGGGGCGGGGGAGGGGGGGAGGAGGAGCCGCGGGGGAGGGGAGGAGGGGGAGGAGGAGGAGCCGCGGGGGGCGGGGGAGGGGGGAGGAGGAGGAGCCGCGGGGGGCGGGGGAGGAGGAGGGGGCGGGGCGGAGCCAGGGGGCGGAGCGGGGAGGGGAAGCGGCGGAGGGCCTCTTCTCCCACCCCTTCCCTTCCCCCCCCCTCCCCCGTCCCATCCCTCCTCCCTCCTCCGCCCCGTCCCATCCCTCCAGCTCCCTCCCCGCTCCGCCCTCCGGCTCCCGGGGCTCCGGCCTGCGTGGGTGGGTGCGCTGCCCGCGCGTGCTCGGCCGGCGCGTCAGTAAACATTTATTAAGCGCCCTGCGAGTAGCGGAGTGGCCACGCCACCGCTCAGGCCTGTCGGTTACTTATTTTCCCTTGTCTACACTGTGCTTTGCACGGTGTCTCGCTCCCCCTTAGACTACGAGCTCCTTGAGAGCAGGGACGGCCCTTTTTTATCCCCGGCCTGACACGTTTGTTGACAAATGCAGAAGGCGGTCCCTGCACTCGAGGAGCAAACGGTCTAACGGAGTTAGACGTGCGCACAGAACTTGTACCAACCAGATAAGATACAGGATAAACTGGATATAATTAACAGGGGGATCTGTAGAAGGTGGGATTTTAGCTGGCACGTGGAGGCAGTCAGGAGAGGGAGATGGGGAGGGCCGAATATTCTAGACATGGGGCAAAGCGAGAGGAAGTGCACAGAGATGGAGGGAGGGTAACCAGGTGGTCAGTGTCACTGGATCAAAGAATACTGGGGGAGGGGCCTGAGACAGGGACTCATGTCTAAGAAGACTGGAAACGTGGGTGGGGGCCGGGTTGTGAAGGACTTTGAACACCAATCCTTGAGGATCCTCGAGGGAGGTGCTGGGGTGGTGGTGACATGGTCGCACATGGCCCTGCGCTTTAGGAAAATCACTTTGGTGGGGGAAGTGGGGAGAAACTTGGCCCATACAAACCATCCAAAAGGCTGTGTGTGAGGTGTGAGACGCGGAGGACCTGCAAAGGGAGGGGCAGACGAGTCAGGCGAGAGAAGGGGGCGTTTTGTGGGACCCTGGGTACGCCAAGCCGGGAACGGGCTGCGTATGCATGCGTTCCTGCTCGCCTTTTACTTTCTTGCTCTCAGCCTCCGGGAGGTCCCCCTCCCTTGATCGTGCCAGGCGAGCCCAGGTGCCACTTCAGTCGCCCGGCGTTCAGGCTGGGCAGGGGCGGGCTAGGGCTTGAGCCTTGGCAGCTGCTGTTTGGGACTCCTTCCCTCCCTTCCCCGACCCTCTCTCTCTTTACTGGCCTCTGTCCATCCTCCCGCCTGCCCGCCTGTCTCTCCGGAGGGAGCGTGCCTTCCCTGAAGTGAAAAAAAAATAAAACAGAAACAGCTTGAGCTCGATTAGTTTCCTTCCTCTCTAGCCTGGGCGGAGAGAGGAAGGAGGTAGCGAGCCAGAGGGGAGAGAGACTTTGAGCTAGCTGCGCTGGGGGAAAGCAGAAGGAGGGGCCCCTGGCTAGGCAGCCAGGAAGCCTGCAAAGCAGCGGCGAGGCCGTCCTGTTTCAGAGGGACAAGGCCACTCAAGCAGGCCGCCCCCCAATTCCTCCCTAGTACTTTACCACGTTTGGGTCCTAAGCAGAAAAATCAAGCTAAGCTTGGACCGGGCCCAGGGAATCCCTTGGAAACTACGACCTGCTGGAAGACAGTCCCTAGCTCCTCGCCTGTAAATCCCATGGATCATTAACCCTGGGAAACCCTCTCAGAAGTGAGAGTGAGAAAGTGGAATGTCGCTGTTGTTACCGCTATCATACAGCGCTTTGAGGTTTACAAACCTGTTTGATCGCATTCTCTTGACGTGGCAAAACTGGACCTGAATCTGTCTTCAGTACCCCTCAAAGGTCCAGTGCTCCAAGCCTTAGCAAATTATTGGAGAAATGCCCCCACCTCATTAGGTCGCTTTTCCTCTCAGAGGCTTTCCAGGGAATTATTGGTTGATCCTAGGGCTAGATGACCCCAAGGTATGTTCCCAATAAAACTTTTCAGATAAATCTCTAGCTTTTAAAAGTAGAGGGAAGGGCGGGGAAGGGAAAACTGAATAAAATCTTATAAGTTCCTTTTGTTTAAGCTCCCTGGAGGCAAACACCAGTGGTTTCCCCTACCCCACCCTACTCCCGCAGGTGGAGAACCGTCGAGACCCAGATGAATAACAGACATCTTCAATCTCTGGGGTTTAACTGTTCTCAGTCACTGTCCGATCCACTATGCCAAAAGCTCCCCATTCTGAGCTGGAGAAGAAAGGTTGCCTTAGAAACCAACAAGACCCACCCTAGGTTGTTTTCCCTATGGGGGAAGGGAGAGAAGCCTGGTCTGGGTGTGATAAGGTATCCAGAGCAAAAAGGCAGTCAAGACGTCTTTCCTGACCACTTTTAACTATTGGAGATAATTCCTCCCAGCAAAGGTGTGGTGTCTGAAAATACTGCAATTCAAAAAGATTTTAGGTAACTTCCCCAAAGACAGAGAGAGTTCCTGGTCTGACTTTTTTTTTTTAGAGAGTTTGCCAGCACAACTGTGGAAAAGAAAAAGAGAAGGGAAATAATTTTCATGTTCCTAAATTATCCAACCCCAACCTTTTCCATATATAGCATGTCCCAAAGTCTTGGTGCAGTTAAAGCCTAAAACTGGATACCTTGTGTATGTATGTATATATGTATGTGTATGTAAACATATCTAAATATATGTTTATACTCATGTATGTATGCATAGAGACCATCCAAAGACAAAATTCTTAATTTCGTTGAGCCACCTAGCTAAAAATCCTTAAAAAGGTGTACTTTACCTTGGAAATTTTAGTATTGATGACTGTGGCACAGAAAAACTTAATCCTTCACTCTTCTACTATTGTAAATAGCTCAAATCCTGGTTTAATTATGCCTCAGGGGCCTCCCCACTACCAGGAAACCGAAGAAGTACTCTGAATTGAATTTGTTGAACCATTGGTTCTTGTTATGGATGACTAAGTGTTTTATTAAATTTATCTTTCTGTGGACAGTTGACAATAAAAAGACCTGTGCTACTGAGCCACTTTTTCCCCCTAATTCTTTTACCCATCCTTCCAAGTAATTTTCTTCTCTTCAGACAAGTCCAGTTCTTTCCAACTGTTAACCTCTAGGGGTTGTAATTGTTCATAAGTGCCTACTATGTGCCAGGCAGCTAGATATAGAAGTGGATTAAGTACTGGTCAGTCATGAAATCCAGTGCCAGACATTTACTAGTTGTATGACCCTAGGCAAGTAATGCCTCAGTTTCCTCATTTCTAAAAACGAGCTGGAGAAGGAAATGACAAGCCACTTCAGTATCTTTGCCAAGAAAACTCCAAATATAGTCTCAAAGAACAGGACATGACTGAACAACAGTAATAAATGTGCCTGAGTGCTCAGAACACAAAGAAATCCTGGAAAGAGGAAAGGAGCTAAAATTGCCAGTCGGTTTAAATTTAGATTATAGCTTTGTTGATTTCTTAGTTGAGCAACTTACTCTTTGTCTCAATTAATGGTTATCTATCCCAACCTTTTCACAAAAAACCCCAGTTTCTGCCCCATTTTCTGTTGCTTCCTTGCACTCTCTAAGCCTTGTGTGTGAACTTTTTCTCTCTCTTTTTTAGTAGTCTAGGTTTTGGAAAAGGCTGAGGAAGCCCAAAGAACTCTGGAAACAGGCTTTATTGCTTCAGGATATTAGGTTCATTTCTTTCATTATTTCCACTGTAGCAAGAAGAACTTTGGGCGCAGGCCCCAAGTACTTCTAAGTAAGCTCATGGAAGGCCACACACACAAGCAGCAGCAGCATTGATAAAGAGCCCTAATTCTGTGGCTAATGAGTAGACACAAAGCCAAAT
Source organism: Potorous gilbertii (assembly GCA_028658325.1). Lineage (NCBI taxonomy): Eukaryota > Metazoa > Chordata > Mammalia > Diprotodontia > Potoroidae > Potorous > Potorous gilbertii. The sequence goes on along the minus strand of CM053772.1, from coordinate 122,684,139 downwards.
AAGGCTAGGAACTGCTTCTCTTCCATGATAATTAGCACCACCTGGTGGGTATTTGGTTATTGCAGCTATTTATTGCATGGTTTTGGGGGGAGGCAAATAGGGTTTAAGTGACTTGCCCAGGGTCACACAGCTAGTAACTGTCTAAGACTGAATTTGAAATCAGGTCCTCCTGACTCCTGTGTGGATGCTCTATTCACTGTACTACCTAGCTACCCCGTTGTTTTGGGGTGGGTTTTTTAGCCATATTTTCAATTCAGTTCATATGTTGATTAAATTCCTACAGTATACAAAGAACCATGCTAGGCACTGAATAAGATGCAAACTTTGGATGAAAAAAGATTCCCAGCCCTTTTGGAGCGTATATAGTAGAGAGAGACAACAGATATGTTCTGCCCTAGAGTACATAACACGTTTATTATACGAAGGGTACAAATGAAAATTGCTACCAGAAATCTGAAGAAAGAAAAGGCCATGGAGGAGGGAGGGAAAGAAGAGAAAAACAGGGAACGCTTCCTGGAGGAAGTTCCTAGTTCCTCGTCTTACTCTACTTCCTTGGCTTACATTTCCCATATCAGCCACACACAAACACGTGACTCTGGATCTTTTCATCATCCACAAGTGACCACCTTCGTATTCAAGAACTCAGAAATTCCCTTATCTGATCACTATCTAGTAACAGTCCACATTTTTTTCTGCCTTACTATACCAAAAACCCTGTTCTTCCACGTACTATAACCTCCAGTCCCTTGACCCCTCAGTTCTCTCCTGGGCTATTACTCTTAAATGAGCTATATTTTTTTCATTTCCCTATCTTCACCCCTTGGTAAACTAGGACCATACATATTCCTCTCTACCGTATTCCCTTCTCTTGAGTCTTTTGCCCCTCTCACAATATCATTGATTATGCCCTACCAAATCTCAGTCGGATTATAGCACCATGTACTGCCTTAGTGCCTACACACATGCTGCTAAATAGAGTTGGAGAAAAGACCCCATTGCTCACCCTACCCCCACCCTCTCAGCTAAAAACCTTGCCTTAGTTTTTAATGGAAAAACTGTCATCCCTACTCCCATACTTCTCTTCTATCTCTGTCTGCTGTCTGCTTCTCCATTGCTCATGTATCCCCTATCCTTAAAAAATCTTCACTTGTCCCATCCAGCCCTGCTAACATCTGCTCCTATCTTTCCTGCCTTTTATGGCTAAGCCTTTTGAGAATGTCATCTACAGTAGGTACCACTACTTCCTCTCCTCTCATGCTATATAGTCAGGTTTCCAACCTCAACAAGTAAAACTACTCACTCCAAAGTTACCTATGATCTCTTAATCCCCCAAAGCCAATAATCTTTTCTCAATTCTTATTCCTCTTCACCTTTCTCTAGCCTGTTGATCAGTTTCTTCTGGATATAATCTCCTCTCTGAATTTTCACGAAATATTCTTTCCTGGTTTTCCTCAGGCTCCTTTGCTGGATCTAAGTCATTAGCTTACTAACTGTTGGTATCCCACAAGACTGTCCTGGCCTTCTTCTCTTCTCCCTCTATACTAACTCATATGGTGATTCCATCTGTTCCTATGGATTCCATTATCATCTCTATGTTCATTCTCAAATGTATTTATCCAAACCCTACCCTCTCTGCTGACCTCCATTCTCCTATCTCCAACTGCCTGTTAGGCATCTAGAAGTAGGTGTCCAGCAGACGTCTTAAACTCAACATGTCCAAAGCTGAACTCATAATCTTTCCTCCAAAATTCTCCTTTCTTCCTAACTTCCCTATTACTGTCCAGGGCACCATCCTCCCAATGCCCCAGGCTTCTAAACTAAGGGTCATTTTTGACTCCTCACTCTCCTCCCATATCCAATGTGTTGCCTGTTGATTCTGCCTTTGTAACCTTTATTGAATATGCCCCCTTCTCTAACATTGCCACCACCCTGATGCAGGTCTTCATATCCTCACTCCTGGACTCCTGTAACAGTCTGCTGGTTGGTCTCTCCAACACAACTGTCTCCTCCCTACAGTTCATTCTCTGCTCAGCCAACAAAATGAAAAACCCAAGTGACTCCCTATTACCTCCATGATCAAATATAAAATTCCCTGTTTGGCATTCAAAGCCCTTAATAACCTAGCCCTGCCCTGTCCAGTTTTCCTATACTTATACCCTCCCATGTACTCTTTGATCCAGTGACATTGACATCACTATTCCTAAAGCATAATATTCCATCTCCCAGCTCCTGGTATTTCCCTTTACCTGGCATGTTCTCTTTCCTCTTCTTTGTTTCCTGGCTACCTTCAATTCTCAACTAAAATCCCACCTTGTACAAGAAACCTTTCCCACTCTCAATTCTGTTGATTTCCAATTTATTTCTGTTGATTTCCAATTTTCCCTGTGTTATTTCTAATTTATCTTGTATTTTGGACAACAATAGGTCCTGCTCAAGCTCCACTTAAGGGCTGTTTTCTGGACCCTCCTGGCTTAAGAGTGACTATCAATAGTAACCGTTGCTCTTTCCCTCCCAGTTTGATTTAGTTATTTTTTTCTTTTGCTCATTAAAGGGGTCATCCCCTGACTACTTCTTAAACAGACCTATTCACTGAATGGGTTCTACCTCACCCTAAGCAAGCACTTGAATAGGTCTTAGCCTAAAAGGGCCAAACTCTCCCATTGCATCCTGGGCCATCTTCAGTCATGTGGATGAATATCTGGTCACTGGATCCAGATGGCTCAGGAGGAGAAAGTGAGGTTGGTGACCTTGCACAGCCCTCTCTCACTCAAAACAAAATCAAGTGCAAGTCATATCATTTCTTTGATGTCATGGTCTTCTTCGAAAATGAAGGATGAACACAATGACAACTTATTGAATTAAGAGGGATTAGGAAAGGCTTTGTATAAAAGATAGGATTTTAGTTGAAACTTAAAGGAAGCCAGGGAAATCAACAGATGGAATTAAGAAGAAAGAACATTCCAGGCATGTGGGACAGAAAATGCCAGCAAGCTTTTCCAGAGTCATATAGTCACTTTATTTCAGAGGTTAGATTTGAACTCAGGTCTTCCTAGCTTTGAGGATGACTCTATATTCCCTTATTATAACCTGCTACCTATAGGAATGGGAAGATGACACAGCCCCTGCCTTCATGGAATATACAATCTAATGGAGTCCAGAAAACATGCATACATATATACACACATACATATATTTTACATATAAAATATATGTATGTATGTATATATAAAATATATGTATGTATGTATTTTACATATAAATATATGTATGTGTGTATGTATACATATATATATATACATATATATATATATGTATATATATATATGTATACATACACACATACATCAATAACAAAAAGAGTTGTAAAAAAATTGGTTGTCGTCCTTCCTTCTCGAAGAGGACCAAAATGACATCACCATGATAAAGTGAAATTTCAATGTGTCTGACTGTGGCTGATCAAACCAATACAAGCTCAGAATGCTCTGCCACAGGTTGGGCACAGGTGGTCCCATATGAATATTTGGGGTGGATACCCCAAATTTGTGCATCCTACCTTTACTTTGTGCTGTCTCAATTCTGCTTTGCTCAAAGAGCACAGCACACTTTCTGATGTGGACACGCCATGCTGAGCAGTCCTGTGCCAGTGTCTCCTGTGTTGCACAATCAAATCCAAAGTTCTTGAGTGAGACCTTTAGAGTGTTGTCTTTCAGGTCTACTGAATTTTGTGTTGTCTATTAGTGTGTGTACGTTCCATGTGCTGATGGTGAGCAGAATCATCTTTGCAGATGTTTTTGTACATTTTTTTGTGTTTCAACCACATAGTGGAACTCCCCACCTGCTGTGGTAATCAGGCCAGGGTTGGGTAAGCAGACAATGTTTAGGACACCTTTTCTAGCTCCCTTCCTCACACCAGGAGGTGAGCGGTGCAATCCTTAAAAGGCTACTCAGACACCCAGGGAGCTGCCGAGTCCCACCGTTGCTTCCAGTGAGAAACGACCCTATGGCCTGAGCTGCTTGTGGGCAGGGTTGTGAATATAGCTCCCAGTGTATCTGCACCTGCTACTTTATCACTTGCCTGTTGCCACAGGACTTTGAGGCATGGTAGTAAAATGATATGGGTGATGTCTTTTGATCCATGCATAAATTGGATTTAAGTGAGACAGAGTTGCATGAAGTCATCAGCCTTACTCTCTCCTCCAGAGTCATCACAGTTCAGTGGCAGGGCAGAGTGGCTGGTGACGGCTCAGGATGTAGTAGATGACCTTGGCGCCTCCAGTGTCTAACCAAGCTCTAAGCACTTCACATCACCTGCTTCATCTGCCTTCATGGCCATTGGAACAAATTGTTCTCATCCACCCGTTCCACCGGGGAAAGTCTTCATATGCTTGGCAGAGACACACCCCCCTAACTCACCAATGAGTTTGAGATCCCTTGGTTATCCTTAACGTGGTTTGGCTTGTCTGCCAAAACTGTTTACCGGGGTATGGCTGCTGTGCATGCTATAGGTTTTTGGAGTCACAGGTGAAGTTGGGTAGAACAGGTGGATGCTAAAGGTGGAAAGAGCCCTGAAAAGGGCTCAGTAGTCATCACACCAAAGGTACCGGTCCTCCCTGAACACACCCTACAACCTTATATAAAAAAAATAAGTGCAAAGGAAGAAGCAATAGAATAGAAGGAAAAGAACTCTGGCCCTGGAGTCCAAGGACCTATTAAGTGAACTATGTCAGGCAAGTTACTTAGGGCACTTTTTTTTCTTTCTATTCTCATTCCCACCACTTAAAAATTGAATAAGTGGCATGGCATGTAAAATGTCATCTTACACAAAGTCCCATCTGTAAAATGAAAGGATTGGACTAGATGAATGCTGAGATCTCTTCGTGCTCTAAATCTGTAATCCTATGTGATAGAAGACATCTATAATCCTAAATGCTAGGAGTAATCTGAGCATGGAAAGAGGACTCATCTCTTAGGCCTCCTGGAAGTATTGGTAGTGAAGTTGGGCCTTGATAATCCATTACCATGAGATAACTCGTATATATAGCTAACTGCCTAAAGTTTACTTAGTAACATTCTTTATAACAACCCAGTGGAGGGAAGATCTTTATTTTGCTTTGGATTCAGATGTTTGTTCATTTGCAGGGAAAGGGGGTAGGATGAAGTGATTTCACTGGAATCTTGGATCTTTTACCATTATTAAACTCTCTCCTAAAGCAGCTCAGTGAATGGTAATTTATAGTCCTCGAAAGTTGCCTAGGCCACTGAGTTTAAATAACTTTCCCACAACCACAAAACCTGTCAAAGACTGGGCATGATCCCAGGTCCTCCTGACCTCTAGGCCATTTCTATCCACTACTACACTGCCTGAAGTAAACCACGCATTGGCTTATTATCCTATTTTTACAAATCAGGAAACTGAGGCTCTGTTCAAGGGCCGTTTGCTACAGAACACCTATCTCCAACTTCTAGTACCCTCCCTTGAAATTATTTTGTATATAATTTCTTTTTAATATTCTAAAACGTAAATTCCTTGAAAGTAGGGAACTATTTTGATTTTGCCTGTAAATTAATCAATCAACAAACATTCGGTAGGGAACTACTATGTGCCAGGCATTCTGCTGAACCTAGTCCCAGTGGACATAATAGTCACTAAATGAATGCTTCTTGAATGCATTCAATATTTGAGGTGGTACAAAACCAATCCCACAGAACAGTCCTGGTGCTTCAGTCAATCTTAGTTTTATGTAGATGCTACAAGTATAACTGTTTCTTGCTTCTCATTCTACTGAGTTGACTCATTAGTGTCTCTAAAACAGCCCCCTGGTTTCCTCTGGTTTCTATCAATAGATTCGATTTGCCCACGGTTCTAATGTAGTTACCCTTCCAGAATGCGCTTCTAAGACCCATCATTCTGGTTTTAGAAACCATTTGGCAAGGTCAAATGAGTCAAATTTTTATGGTGTGCTGTCAGGTGAGTATTTTCTGTCCTCTGGAGTGAGGACCTACTATGTGCAAGACAAGAGGGCTAGAGGTGGCACAGTGGATAAAGCACCAGGTCAGGAGTCAGGAAAACTCATCTTGCTTTCAACTCTAGCCTCAGATATTTTACTAGTTGTGTGAACCTGGGAAAGTCACTTAATCCTGTTTGCCTTGGTTTCCCTTTGTGTAAAATGAGCTAGACAATGGAATGGCAAGCCACTCCAGTATCTTTTGCCGAGAATACCCCAAATGGAGTCACAAAGAGCTGGACTCAACTGAAATGACAAAACAACAACAAAATGTGCAAGGCACTTCCCTTAGTGCTAAACAGACAAAAGACTAAAACCTAGGTCTCCTTCCAAGCCAGAGTCGGATATAAGCTCCCCATCCCTCCCTCTACCATACAGCCCCAACGGATGCCACTCTTAGACCCACTTCTCTTCCTGTTTGAAACTGCAGGGTTTGTCTCTTGAGGTTTCCTGTTCCTAGGCACCCTTCACCTAACTCATTGGTAGAATTTCAAAAGCAGACAGGCTATAGGACCAATTAACATTGGGTATGCTTCCCTGGTACTCACTCATTCTCCTCTCCTTCCCCCAGCCTCTGGTCTTGCTCTCTCTCCTGGCAAATGACTTTCAGGATTTAGGTTTCATAATAATTAAAGATACACTGTACATGACAATATATTCTTCCTCAGAGGAACCAAAGTGTCCTGAAAAACGTTTTAGAAAACAATACTATAATGTAATGTTTATGCCATTAAGTAGACCATAACTATCCCTCTTCTTGAAGTCAATAAAGGATGCATTAGTGTAATTCAATTTTACAAAGATGTATTAGATAGCTACTATGAGGTTAAAAAAAAAACTGTCCTAGGTGCTGGAGATAGAAAAACACAAGTAAAATCATCCCTGCCTTGGGTGATCTTATTTTCCTGGAGGGGGATAAAGTGTGAATAAAGATAAGTAAATTCAAAGTAATATGTGTAGGAGGAAAGTACCAACAACGAAGGAAGGCAAATGGTCAGATGAAGGCTTCTCAAAAACAGTGGTACCTATGGAAATATGTTTTGCCTGATTGCATATGTATATCCTAGATCAAATTGCCTCTCAGGGAAGGGGTAAGGGAAAGAGGGAGAGAGAGAAATTGGAATTCAAAAAATCTGTTAAATAAATGTTAAAAATTATCTTTACATGTAATTGGGAAAAATTAAAATATTATAAAACAAAACCAAAAACCAGTACTACCTGAGCTGATCCTTGAAGTTGAAGGAAGATATTGATTTTAAGAGATGCAAATGAGGAAAAAAATAAGTGTATTTTAGACATAGGCAGTTAGACGGTTCAGTGGATAGAGCCTTGAATCTGCCTGAGTTAAAATCCAGCCTCAGACACTTACTAGCTGTGTGATCCTGGGCAAGTGACTTAACCTGTTTGCCTTAATCCACTGGAGATGAAAATGACAAACCACCACAATGCAGGAATAGATTATGGCCTGAGCAAATGCATGAAGGCAAGAAATGAAATCTTGAGTTGATGGGACATCCAGTGGTCCCCTTTGGCTGCAACATACCATGCATGAATGAGGGGAAGAAGTATGAAATAAAGCTGGAAAAGTAAATTGCTGCCAGATTTGGATGGCTTACATGAGAGGATGAAGAGTTTATTTTATCCTAGAGGCAATAACGAGAGCTATTAAAGGTAGAGAGGAAGACTAAGAGAAGAAATTCATTAGGAAACCTTTAGGGCTGGCACCTGTTGATTCAGGTTTGATACAGGGACAAATTGAGGCACCGATAGACCATCCAGCAGTTAACAAAAGAAGGTTTACCTAGTCCTAACATAGAAAGGATATTCTGTGAGAAGACTAGCATTTAGTTTGTGTAGACACCACTCCCTTTGTCTCAATAAGGAAGACTGTCTGGCCAGCAGGACAGAGTGTGGTCTCAAGGGCCTTCACCCTATGTGAGTGGGTCTTCTTCAGTGACCAGGCCTTGCCCCTGGGCCAATCAGGTCAGAGGACACTTTTGTTGTGTTTTGAGAGGAAACTAGCCTGACCCATGTTTCAGAGTGGGGAGAGAGGAACTCTGGTAGATAGTGTTCCTATCACTATCCCATGGTGGCAAGATCTTAAGGACATTCTAGAGCAGCAGTATCAAACTCAAATAGAAATTGATCCATGCTGGGCTGTCTACTGACTTAGAAAATCACAAATTCATTTTACCTATGTAGTATTGTATTTTTATTTATTTTGTTAAACATCTCCCAATTTATTTAGCCCCACAGGAATTTTGCTGAAGGCTTACAGCAACAAGTTTGTAACTCTCCTGACGGAAGATGGTGATGGGAGAGAACCAGCCAGAGCAGCACCTGGAATTTCAGTGGCACAGTAAAGGTAATAAAAATCTCTGACCCAGACAATAATTCTCCATTACACATCAGGGTCATCTGTAAAGTAGTTTATAGGTCATAAACCCCTTGAATACAGCCTGCCTGGGATCTAAGCTGATACCAAGGCTGTTCCTGTACTACCACCCATTCTGTATTTGCTGACCCCCCCTAAAAAAACCCTTCCCTTTCTTCAGAGTCCCATCAGGAGGACGATTCTAAATCTTTACCCCTCTTAGAGGCCTTAGTGGAGGGAGGATTGCCAAGTAAGGACTGTCCCTTATCTTCATCCAGAAAACTCAGGATTGCCACCAAGTTGACAAAGGGATTTCCCCTCTTCCATGTACATTCATAATCATTATAGCATCTCTCCCATATCACTAGAAAGCAAGGCACCTGAGAAAATGCCCCTCCATGACCCCCCAAGCTCTCTGTTGGGTATGAGTTGTCCAGTCCATCTTGAGGGAAAGGAGATTTGCCAGTTGAGGGGAACTCGAGGTACTTTTCCTCAAAGAGCAAGGACCTTGAGGTCCAGGTCACTCCATGCAGGAAGCTAGATTGGCACAGTGAATAGAGGAATGGACTTGAATCAGTAAGACTGAGTTCAAATCCTACCTCTGACACTATTTGGGTGACTCTGGAATGATTTCCTCATCTCTATGCCTCAGTTTCCTCATCTGTAAAAATGAGGATCATTAATAGCACCCACCTCTCAGGGGTATTATGAATCTCAAATGAGATAATATTTTTAAAGCACTTTGCAAACCTTAAGGGAATATATAAAGATAGCTATCATTTTTGTTATAATCATCAAGTAGATCAAGGAAAGCTCTGAGAAGGTCAACTGAACTGTGTCTAAAAGCAGTGCATCCAAAAAATTGGAAGTTGAGGGGATGCCCAACAACTGGGGAATAACTGGACACATTGTGGTATACGATTGTGATGGAATACTATTGGAATAGTATAAGATGGGAAGCTATATGAAATGATGAGCAGGCTGATATCTGAGAAACCTGGAAAGATTGACACGAACTGATGCAGAGAGAAGTAAGCAGAACCAAGAGATCATTGTTCACCATTGATGATCAACTGCGAAAGACTTGGTCAATACAATGATCCAAGGCAATTCCAAAGGACTTATATTGAACAATTCTATCCACCTCCAGAGAGAAAATTAATGAACTCCAAGTGCATATTGAAGTATAATTTTTTTCACTTCTTTATTTTTCTTGCTTTTTTTGTGCAACATGGCTAATATGGAAATATATTTAGCATGCATAATTGATATCATAGTGCTTGCCTTCTCAGTAGGCAGAGAAGGGTCTGGAGGAAGGAAGACAATTTGGAACTCAAAATTTTTTTTAAAGAATGCTACAAATAAATACATTTTAAAAAATAAATAAAGTAGTCCATCCTTATCAGGTGAGTTCTCTTGGAGTCTGGATTCCAAGCCCAGCACTCTCTATTCACTAGCTGCCCTTACATAAATACACTCTGTTTATTTAGAGTCTGACTTTCCTTCAAATAATTACTTTTATGTATAATGCCTTTGGGAAAACATCTGCTTGACAGTTTTGCCAATAAATGCAAAACAAAAGGCTATATAGATTTGAAAATCTATTCAAAGGGATACCTTCTCTGTCCTACTAAGAATGGTTTCCTAAGGTCATTTTTTTTCCTTTTTTAGAAATTTATTTATCTGTTTATATATTTTTTGTTTTCAGTGCTCTACAATCACTTCCATATGTCTCCCCCTTCAGACTGGGCATGCCATCTTATATAGGTTCATAAAATCATTTTCTAAACAAATATTTATTAAGTATGTACTCAAGAAGCTTTCAATAGGGGTGTGGAGTGAGGTGGAAAAACATGTTCACAGATGATAAGCAAATACACGATATGTACAAAATAACAAAAAAAAAAATGATTAGAGAACGTGGGCAAATCAGAAGAAGAGGTAGCAGTTGAACTGAGTTTTGAAGAAAGCCAGGGGTTCAGAGAGATAAAGGCAAAGAAGGACAGTATTTCTTCCAAGCATGGGGGAACTATCCAGACAAAAATATGGAAAGTGGAATGTCCTATTCAGAGCATAGCAACTGGATGGGCTTGGCTAGAATATGGAATGCTTGAGAGGGATTGACAGAAAATTATCCTGAAAAGACTGGCCAGAGACAGATTGCTGAAGGGCTTTAAATATCAAACAGAGTCATTTGCATTTTATCCAAAAGGCAGTAAGGACTCACTAAAATTTCTTGTGCAAGGAAATGAAGTTTCAAGCATGTGCTTTAGAAATAGCAATTTGGCAGTTTGTAAAGGATGAATTGGATGCAAAGACACTAGGACTGTTTTCATAACATAACTCTGTGCTACATGTGCATCTTATGCTTGTTAATAATTTTATTTTTGAAAGCCCATAAAAAAATTTATTTTTGATTTTTTAAAAAAATCCAATGATTTCCAAGTCATTTAGGAAAAAGAAGTTGGAGTAACTTCATACATCTCACAGGAGGAGAATGCAGGCTTGCTATGAATAAACTTTTGTGAAAGTTCTTTTCTCATGTCTTTCTCCAGCTTGATAAATATTCTCCTGTTAGATCGCCTCGGTTTATCAGATAAGCAATTTGTGTCTGTCTGAAAAAAAATCACATTTAAATAATATTTGGCACGAGCTGGTGAAATAAGATCTGATTGTGTTGTCCTGTCTGGATTTTTTTCTGGTGCCTGCTTTCTTTGTGAGTCTGTCACTGAGTCTGAGGTATTTGCTCCAAAGTAGAAGTGATTTGAGATGAAAAAAGCTAAAGATCAAGGACACTAAAATTTCCCTGCCTACCTAAAATGTCTGTTTCAGGAACATGTCAGCTTTTACTGAAAACCTGAGTGCTGGCGATCATTGTTATTTGGCATCTTATATTCCAGAATGGAAACCTTGAGGAATGAGGGAACTAAGGATGGGAGAGAGATAGGAAATTGCCTGACACATTCCAATGCTATTATGATATCATTAAATAAATAACTGTTCCCCAATTTTCCTCCTGTCCTCCTCTGTCCTCCACCCAAATTGAAGTCCGTTAAAGTTTCAAGTTTTTTCATCTCCAAGTCTTTTTACTAATGAGTTTTCTGGAACCTGTCCTCTTCCTCACTTTCACTTACCATTCTTGGCAACTTAACTGCCAAGTATTCCTTGTTTGCTTGGCTTTTGTTTTGTTTTGGTTTTTGTCGTTTATTCATTCATTAATTAGTTTGTTTATGTGAAGTATTTTTTTTATCGACTCTCATCCACCCTCCTCCAAAATAAATCACAGCATTTTATTTGCACTTCTAACCCCATGTTTGATCCCTTTACTGGGTATAATTAGAGTTCTCTTGGGCAAATGGTTTAGATTAGAAGAGCTTTGAGAGCCCTTGGAACTCTAAAATTGTATGGGAAAAATCAAGATGCCAACAATAGTGTCCAAGAAACTTTGGCGCTATTATTAGTTTCTAATAACCAACATTTATATAGAATTTTGAGGTTTATAAAATGCTTTCACAGAGGTCACTAGTGACCTCACAATGGCCAGATTCAAAGATCTCATTATTCTTGATCTCTATGCTCAGGATACAATGGTGGGTTTAGAATCAGGAAGACTCAGGATCAAATCTTATCTCAGATATTTACTGTGTAATCCTGGGCAAGTCATTTAACTTTTTGTTGTCTCAGATTCCTCAGTTGTAAAATGGGGTTTACAACAGCACCTGCCTCACAGGTTTGTTGTGAGGAACAAATGAGAGGATATTATAAAGTGCTTAGTACAGTGCCTGACACTTAGTAGGTACAATATAAATGCTTATTCCTTTCCCCTCCTCTTACCTTTCTCACTCCTGAGGGTTTGTTGAAAAATCTCCACTGTGCCCAAAGGACAATCAAATGATGCACACCCTTTGATCCAACAATATCACTACTAGGTTTGTATCCTAAAGAAATAATTAAAAATGGGAACAGGTCAACATGTACAAAAAATAGTTGTTAGCTGCTCTTTTTGTAGTGACAAAGAATTGGAAATTGAGGAGATGCTCAATGGCCGAACAAGTTGTGATATATGAATGTCATGGAATACCATTGTGCTATAAGAAATGATGAGCAGGCAGATTTCAGGAAAACCTGGAAAGATCTACTTGAACTGATGCAAGGTGATATAACCAGGAGAACATTGTACACAGTAATAGCAACATTGTTCGATGATCAGCCATGATTGACTTAGCTCTTCTTAGCAATACAGTGATCCAAACAATTCTAAAAGACTCATGATGGAAGAGACTATATCCACATCCAGAGAAAGAACTGATGGAGTCTGAATGCAGACTGAGACATGCTGTTTTCACTTTATTATTTTTGTGTGTGTTTTTTTCATTTGCAAATTGTAATTGTTTTACAAACTGTTTCTTATTTTACAATGTGACTAATATGAAACAGGTTTTACATGATTGCTCATATTTAACCTATGTCAAATTCCTTACCATATTGGGGGGGGGGGGTAAGGAAGGGAGGAAGGAAGAAAATTTGGAACTCAAAATTTAATTAAAAAATTAATGTTAAAAATTGTCTTTCCACGTAATTGGGTAAGAAGATGAAATACTATTAAAAAAGAAAAATCTCTCCTCCTTTGACTGCTGTGATGAAACATGATCCTACCTCTTTGAGCTCTCTTCTGGAACCTTTGTTCACTTCTTATGCCTTCTAATTTTCCTCCTCAGTGATCTCATTCATGTTTGCTTGCTCTTTTAAAAATTAATTTATTTTAAACTTAAATAAGAAAAGAAAAAGAAAAGAAAAATAAGAAATAAGAAAAGAAGAATAGAAAGAAAATAAGAAAAGAAAAAGAAACATTATACACTTAAATATTAAAACATAAATACAAAATAAGAAAGGAAAAAAAAGCGTTACCATGTGCAGAACCTATTGTAAGAAGGGATTCAAAATATGCCACAATAAATTTCTATTTCAAGAAAGCCTATATAATAAACACTACCATTGTGTTCAGAACTGTCCTTTTCTTTTTTTGCTTCTTTTTAAGTTTTTTTTCTCTGCTGTGTACTTTCTACTCTGTTCTTTTTTCTCCTTTCCTCTCCCTTATTCCACAAGAAGGCTACCTTTTAAGTGGATATGTTTGTGTGTGTGTGTGTGTGTGTGTGTGTGTGTATAAATACATACATATGTAAATATTTGTGTGTGTACACACATATACACATATACACACAAAGATATATGTATACATACATATATACCTTACATACACATACATATACTTAGCTATCTATAATCGTATTCATAAATAGGCGTACCTTCATATGCATCAACATAAAGCCATACTCTACGTATTTGTCCTCTATTTCTTTAAGGGTGGATAATGTCTGCCTTTGTAAGTCCTAATCTTTCCACACTTTTCCAAGTCCACTAACTCATCATTTCCTGTATCATAGCACTATTCCAGCTTTATAGTGTCTAGTTATTTTAAATAGTCTAAAACACTTTTCATTAATATGGTTGACATGCAGGGTCGTTCCCCTATTTCTCTCTTTTCATTGTATCTATTTTAGCTTTAACTTTGTCTGAGATCATTATTTCCTAATGAATTCTACTCCTGATCTTTATTTTATGTTTATGTGTGTCTCTTATTTCCTATCCCTCCTGACGCCTCTACTTTACTTCTCCCTGCTACCTTGTGTTTCTCTTACTTAACTTGCCCCTCCTTCCAAAGATCCCTCCCTTATCCTTCCATTCTCATTAATCTAAACACCCTTTATGCCTCCTTATCCTTTTCCCTCACCCTCTTATTTATAAATTTAGAAGACTTTTTCTAAATTCTAAATGTATATATTACTCCTCCCTCCCCTCTAAAAATCCCTCCCTTATTCTCTCCCCCTTCCTATTCCTTTAGCCTTTTATTTCTTTCTGAATGTAGAAGACTTTTATACCCTTCTAAATATATATGGATTGTTCCCTCTTTATCCCATTCCCAATGAGAATAGGGTTCCAGAACTACCAGCCCTCCTCCCTCATCTAATTTCTCTGTGTCATTGCTTCCTCTCATACTTCGTTGTATACGGTAATGACTCTTTTTACCGTTTTCTAAACAGTTTTACCTTTCAGAATCACATTATACTCGAGTCTACCCCAATCTTTCTTTCTAACTACCCAATTACTAATAACAATCTTAGACATGTGTTTTACATTTTCTCATATAAAAAGCAAATAGCCTGTCCTTATTGAGTCTCTTATAATTAGTCTTTGACATATACCTTATATTCCTCTTAAATCTTGTATGTCAAATTTTCTATTAAGTTTAGGTTGATTTTTTTTAACAAAATCCTGAAAATATGACAATTCATTGAACATCCCTTTTTATTTTCCATTCAGGATTATGCTTAACTTTACTGGGTATGATATTTTCAGCTGCAACCTCAGTTCTTTTGCTCTTTGATATATAGTGTTCCAAGACCTGCAATCGTTTAGGATTGCTGCTACTAAGTCTTGTATGATTCTAATTGTGACTCTGTCATATTGAATTGGTTTTTTTCTTGTTGCTCATAATATTTTCTCCTTGAGCTGGGGATTTTGGATATGCCTGTAGATTTTCCTCATAGGATCTCTTTCAGGTGGTGATCAGTTAATTTTTTCCTACTTTTTCTATTCCTACTGTCCCCTCCTGTTCTAATGCTTCAGGGCAATTTTCTTTCATGTTTGATTTCAAGAGTGATTTGTGTGTAGATGACTTGCAAATCTATATCATTTAACCTGACCTCCGCTCTGAGATGTAGTCCCACATTCCTAACTTCTTCCTAGAAATCCCACCTCCTAGATATCCCCCATAGCCTTTCTAAGAGGCTTATAAATCCTCAAAGACACTATTACCATATGGTGACCACTGTCGCCATTCTGTGATGGCATGGTCTTCTTTGAGAATGAAGGACAAACACAACTCTATACCTAATTAGTCACTGATTTCTTTCAGTTCTTTTTCACAATATGTTTCACATTCATTCCTTTGGCTTTTTTTTCCCTACTCTTACCACAGTAGTTCAGACCAATGCCTAGATACATTACAGGTAAAGGATGCGCAGACTTTAAAATGGCTATACATTGTTGTTATGAAACTATCCTTGTAGGGACTACCTGAAAGCCAGGATCAAAAAAAGAGCTTAGACATCATCTTTCATGAAATTTTCAAGGAAAACTGCCCTGGTATTCTAGAATCAAGGGGCAAAATAAATATTGAAAGAATCCACTGATCACCTCCTGAAAGAGATCCCAAAAGTAAAACTCCTAGGAATATTGTGGCCAAATTCCAGAGTTCCCTGGTCAAGGAGAAAATATTGCAAGCAGCTAAAAAGAAACAATTCGAGTATTGTGGAAATATAATCTTATAATTGTGGAAATATAATCTTATAATAAATATAATCTTATAATAAAATATAAGGATAACACAAGATCTAGCAGCTTCTACATTAAGGGCTCAAAGGGCTTAGAATATGATATTCCAGAAGTCAAAGGAACTAGGATTAAAACCAAGAATCACCTACCCAGAAAAACTGAGTATAATACTTCAGGGGAAAAATGATCATTCAATGAATAGAGGACTTTCAAGCATTCTTGAAGACAAGACCAGAACTGAAGGAAAATTTGACTTTCAAACACAAGAATGAAGAGAAGCATGAAAAGGTAAACAGGAAAGGAAAATCACAAGGGACTTATTAAGTTGAAAGATAATATGTGTAACTCTTGAAATTTTTCTCAGTGTTTGGATAGTTGGAGGGATTTTATACACACACACATATATATATATATGTGTAGAGAGAGAGAGAGAGAGAGCACAGGGTGAGTTGAATAAGAAGGGATCATATCTTAAAAAATAACATTAAGGGGTAAGAGAAGAATATATTGGGAGGAGAAAAGGAGAAATGGAATGGGACAAATTATCTCTCATAGAAGAGGCAAGGAAAAGCTTTTCCAATGGTGGGGAAAAGGGGGGAGGTGAGAGAGGAAAAAGTGAAGCTTACTTTCATCACATTTGGCTCAAGGAAGGAATAACATGCACACTCAATTTGGTATGAAAATGTATCTTGCACTACAGGAAAGTAGGGGAGAAGGAGATAAGCAGGGTGGGGGAGATGATGGAAGAGAGGGCAAATAGAAGGAGGAAGCAATTATAAGTAAACATTCTTGGGGAGGGACAAGGTCAAAAGGGAGAGTAGAATAAATGGGGGGCAGGATAGGATGGAGGGAAATGGAGTTAGTCCTACACAACATGATTAATATGGAAGTCATTTGCAAAGCTACATATATATAGCCTATATTGAATTGCTTGCCTTCTCAGTGGGGAGGGAGGAAGGAAGAGAAGTTGGAACTCAAAGTTTCAGGAACAAATGTTGAGAATTGTTTTTGTGTACAACTGGGATATAAGAAATACAGGTAATGGGGTTTGGAAATTTATCTTGCCCTACAGGACAAGAGAGAAGATGAGGATAAGGGGAGGGAGGGGTGTTAGTAGGGAGGGCACATTGGTGGAAGGAGTAATCAGAATGCAAGGTGTTTTGGGATGGGGGAAAGGAGAAATGGGGAGAAAATTTGGAACACAGAATTTTGTGGAAGTGAATGTTGAAATAAAAATACACCCAACTTCCACTCTGGAAAAAAAACAACTTTTTTTCTCTTATCCATGTGACCAGGTAAAGTAAAAATTGTTGCATGACTTTCTCAACCTTTCCAATATAGGACTCTTCAAGGTTTTCATTCACCACATTCCCTAGATTCTGAATTGCTTAGCCCAGTCTATTCTAGAGTAGCTCCTCCTCTTTTTTCTGCCATCAAATATGACTTGACCTATGTCACACTGTCTCAGACCTTGTTCTGGCCTTAATTAATATGATCTACAAAAACCTGCTGATGGGTCACTGGATGGTAAAAGTTTACTCTCTCAAATAACCTATTTGCATTTACAAGAGATCAGAATGGCATGTTCACTGACTGAACATGGAGTCAAGGTACAGAAACACAGAATGCTAGTGTTGGGAGGAACTTGAGCCCCATAGACCACAAACCATGCCATCTCTGATATCCCCAATAAAGAGTCCCTTGACTTTCTTTAAAACATGTAGTGAGACAATGTGTCCTATGGCAGCTCTTTCTGCTTTGCAAGATCTAATTGTTAATAAAGGTTTCCTACTCCCCAGATTTTAGATCAAGCCTAAATGAGACTTGAAATTTCTATTGTTTGCTTCTGTTTCTGTCCTCTGGGGCAAGGCTGAAATGGCATTATTTATTTTCCTTTTTCACATAATAGCCCTTTAAAAGCTTATAGTTGTCATGCCCCACCCCCAACCCTTTTCTCAATAAAATATCCATAGAGTCTTCAGCCAGTACTCATATGGCATGAACTGAAGACCTCTTACTGTTCTAGTCACTCTTCAGTTTATCTAGAACTTCTCTAAAAATTTTTCACGTACATTCTGAATAGAAGGATTAAATGGTTCTGCCATCTCCATTATCTTGAATACTCAGATTTTTAATGAAACCAAAGACTTTCTCAGATTTTTCAGCTGTCATACCCCACAATTGACTTAACTTATCTTGAGTTTATAGTATTATGAAAAAGTTGATATGTTTTTAAACCAGTTGCATTAATATCTTTTGTTTTTATATTCTACTTATTTCTCTCTTTTTGTGGTTCTGCTTTCTTCACTCTCCAACAATTCATCACTATTTTCTCTTTCCTCTCATTCCTTTTATTTGCCATTTTCATTAACTAATAAATGTATATTTCAGTTTATTTAATCAACCTCCCAAAATGAGTGTTGGTTTTATTGCTAGGTCTTTCCTACCTAAAAATAAAATACTATTGCTAGAAAAAAAACAAAAAAAAAAACTATCCTAGTATAACTTTACTCTAGAAATCATGATAGCATGCTACAGTGGGATTAAAACTAAACAGGAAATGGTAAAGAATAAATTTCCAGTTAATATGGCAGCATGGAAAGTCAGAGAAGCATGTTACTCCTTCATAAACTAAAGAAGGATACCAAGGATTATAAGGTTTTTAATAGGATTCTCAAGTCAGAGCCTAACCCTAACAGAATAGAAGCAGAACCAGACACCTTGGATTACTATACAAGGAACTAGGGAATTGTTGTGAGCTCTTAAGAGCAGTAAGAACAACAGGAAATAGGGTCAACTCAGTATTTGGGCACCAGAGTCCAGGGTCATCACTAGAGATCTGTGACCAGTGTTATTTTCAGTGTCCCACTGGGGCCTGTCACTATCAAAAGGATCGATCATTCAAGAAGATAATGACAGATTCTAGCCAAGGCCAAAACCCACATTGGACCCCTAGGAGACTGGGACAGAAGCCAGGGCTAAGGCAGAAGATGGGATCTAATACCTATCACCCTATCTGTATCAGCTAGAGCAATTAAGTAAGTCCCATTCAACCCATGCAAGAGAACCAGAATGGACTGGCCTAAGCATGAAATCTCAAACCAAGAACTGAGGCTGAAAATATAAGGAAACAGAAAAAAATGCCAAATGCAATGAAGAAATACCATGGGTTGAGAGAACCCTAAGTGGTTAACCCAGAAGAGAGAGTAAATTTATTTTTTTAAAGTGAAAAAAATAAAAACCACTTGACTATAAGCACTGCAAGCTTAGTTGAAGAAATTAAAAGAAATGAAATTAAAAATTAAATGGGGGGGGAAATCAAAATGGAAATAAATAGTTTAATATAAAAAGGAGAAAATCTAACTTAACGAACTCCTAAAATAGAATGGTGCAAACAGATCTCAATGATTTCTGAAGACAACAAGATATATTAGAACAAAACCAGAGACTGAAAAAATAGAAGAAAATAGAAAGTATCTAACATAAAAAAAAATCCTTGATATTGAAAAAAATATCAAAGAGAGATCATTTAGAATTCCTAAAAACCATAATCAGACTGAAAACATAAACCACCATTTTTTTTATTGTTTGGCATTTTTTTATATTTACTGATAATTTTGGCTTGAGTTTCTGGATTGGGGCTTTGTGCTTGGGTCAGACTTTTCTCCCTCCTGTTTTCTTGGATGGGATAGGCATATCTAGCTTGCTCCTGGAAGTGATGGATAAGACTAGGTCCCACTCACTTCAGGAATTCCTCAGTTTAGACTTAGTCTCCTAGTCAATCAACCTGGGTTTTGGCCTCAGCCCCTTCTTAGTCTCTTTCTCCTTGTTTAGTCTTAAGCTCAGAAAAGTCTATATCCCTTGCTGTGATCCTGACAAGTATCAACTAGTTGTTGTCAGTTGTGCTAGTAGCAAGTTCCTACAAGACCTCAGATAGTTTTGCTTCCCGGGTGTGGGTCTATCAGTGTCTCCCGCTGATCATACCACTGCCCCTGTGCTTCCAAAGCACTGATATATCCCTGCTTCCTGTTGTGATCTGAGCAGGGATAAATGGACCCTAAGCTGGGTTCTGCTCTAGCTCTGTCTCTTGTTGATTCAAGCTGCTTGCATATTATGCCTTCTACCTACTCTGGTTCATCTCTCAGAACTGGCATAAATTTTCTAGCAATTTTCTTGTGGAGGAGCTTTTTCTTTATTTTTCTTATGAATGTTCCTTCTGGTGTAATTTTAGAGCTTTCTGAGATATTTGTAGAGGATCTGTGTTTCTCAAGGTCCTAACATGTCACCGTCTCAGGTCAGAGAGGACATAACATTTCTAGAAATTATAACATAACTGATCCATATCTATTGGAACCAATGGGCAAAGTAAAAACAGAAAAAATCTGCCCATCACCTCCTAAAAGAAATCTCAAACTGAAAACAACAAAGAGTACCATAACCAGATCCAGAGTTTTTAAATCAAAGAATGAATACTGCAAATAGCCAAAAAGAGTTCAGGTAGGTAACAAAGAACTATACTTGGGAACACATAAGGCTTGGGAGCAACCATTACAGAGAAGAAAAAAATCTTAGAACATAGTATTTCAAAATTCAAAAGACAAAGACCTAACCAAGAACAACATCTTGCAAGACTGAATAATCACTGGGGGCCAGGGAGCAGGGTAAATTTTTAACAGAACAGAGAATGTAAAAGCATTCCTGATGAAAAGATCAGAGCTGAAGAGGAACTTTGAAATACAAACACAAGAGTCAAGAGATATTAAAAGGAAATAAACAATGCAGATGTGCTAATATTTTTAAAGCAGAAAGCATCCATAAGATATATTTTTATATTTAAATAGTTATATGTTATATTCTCAGTTGGAATAATATTTTATTTTATAAATATCAACATCAAAAAAAGATTGTGCTATCCTACAGTGGATAATGATGCACTTAGATTTTTTTTGTCTTGTGAGATTCAAAAAAGATGTTCATATTAACTGGGGATCATAATTAATTGTTATTTCTGAAAATGCCTTTCTCTACTGAAAATGTTATCATTTGGGCAGAGTAAAACATGGCAAATTAATTTTACAAATGTATAAGAACTATATTATATTGAAGTGTGCTAGTACATCATGTGCATTCTGTTATGTAAATTATTAAATTGATAAAGAAACATAATTTGAGGATAAGACTATTGAAGGTAATGCATCTGCTTTGTTGGTTAATAAATGTATTAAAACAAAACAAAATAAAAAAGAAGTGCTTATGTTTTAATGGAAGGAAAAAAAGACAAGTGTTCCTTCCAGTACTCTAACATCTTCAAGGGTAAGAGAAGGAGTTAAATAATACAGGGCCTGGATGAAGTTTTGCTCTGTGTTGTTGGTTTTAAGAGAGTAAAGAAAAGGAAAGGAAAAAGGAACACACAAAAGAAAAGGGGGGGGAATAGAGAAAAAGGAGTGGAGAGAGCTGGTATTTTATAATCTCACTTATCTGAATCAGAAAAAGGCTGGTTGAACATATAGACACAGAGCTTGGAAGAGAAAGACATTCAATTCAACAACAAAATAGGCATGGACAGGAAAAGGAGAGGTAAGGAGGTCCCAAGCACATAACAAACTTCAGCTTTGGAGGTTTTATCATAAAGGGAGGATTAAATTACAAAGAAAGTACAAGAACAAGAGATCAGGTTCTGGGCGTGGTGAAGAGAAAGGAGCTGAGGAGAATGCCCAAATCACTTCAATTACAGGTCGTTAGGGAGCTATACTAGTTGTAAGTGGAGAGTTAATGGGGCACTGGAGAGTTGTTGGCAGAGAATAAAGATTATCGCTACACCCTCGCTTCCCTTCTCTTTTCTCTTTGGTAACCTCAACTTGCACTTTATTCACAATGAAGTTTCTCTAGTAGCAGGTATATGAGGTGATCCCTTAAAGAAGGTGAAGATCTTTTGTTCCTTGAAATTTAAACAGGATTTAGAAAGTCTTACCTTAGCTACTGATGTTCTTTGAGGCAATACTTTTCGGATGCAACTGATTGCTTGCTCTGTTGGGAAGGTAAATAACATTTTATATCCTTTTAAATCCAGTATTTTTAAAGGTGGTTTTAATTGTGTCTATGTTCCTTTAATCTTCATTTAATTAATTTAATTTAATTTATTTGATCTTCAATCTGAAACCTGCTTCCAGGCTACCTAAATATATTGATGACTTAAGGTGATAACATTCACTTTCCTTCTCTGTCTCTTTCTTTGTAAAAAAGGAGATAGGAGAAAAAGAGAAAAAGTAAAGAAAGTTGAATAGGATGAATATTTACCAGGGGCTTGTCCCTTCTTCAACTCCAACAAGGATTAATTTTCCCTAAAGGATCACAAAATTGCCCTAAAATCTGATTGGTACCTCCCTCTCATGACACAGATTCTTGGTCACATAACAGCACATATGGAGTCTGGTTCCGTCACACTTGGTAAATGTCTAAAGACCTTATGAATCACCATATTCTACCCTACGAATCAGACATATTTCCATATGGAGATGTGGGTAGCTGCATTTACAGTGAAACTAAAGCTTGGTGTCCCTATTCTTATTACACATCCTTGCTATATTTAGATTTAAGTAAACTTCATTTTGTTAACTGTTTGATGACTTATGAAGGCCTCTTTTCATCCCAAAATCAAAACTGAACTAACAGGGTGTTAACTTTAAGCCCATTCTCTAAAATTTAGTAGAGTCGTAATTGAGATGAGATGAAATGAGATGGCATCCTGGCTCATATGATGACTGAGATGAAGAAAGGGCACTGCAGATACAGAAGGTGGGCAGTTGGACTAGGGGGGCATTGCATGACACCCAATCAAAGAGCCCTTGTGGTGATATATGGGGGAGTTATTTCAATGGAACATGTAGCAGGTCTCTGCTTATATAGAATAAGTAACTCAGTCAATGCTGAAGACAACTTCCCAGGAAGTATTGGAAAGCATCAAGTCCAGCATTCCCTAATTGTTGTTGGCTGGTAAAGGTTGTATCATCAGTTTCATGATTGAAATTTATATATAAGTGAACCAGCTCATCACATTCAGGCCAAGGAGCAGTTAATGGAGTTGGTGGCTATACAAGGGAAGGAATTTCTCCTGATGGAAGTAGGAACTGTCACGTCACAAACTTGAACCTTCTGTATGATCCCCAACCCAGAATTTCCTTAGTTCTGCTGGAATCAGAGACATGAGACATGAAAAAGAGAGGACAAATGAAGAACTCTTACTGGTAATACAGAATCCCAAGCATTATCCGACTATTGAACTCAGGAGGAAGGTGATTTCCTCCACTAAGGAAGCAGAGACCATGTGAGTGGGCCTTCACCACCAATAAAACAGGCCAGCTGTAGAAGAGGTCCAAATGGAAATCTGATGAACTGTAAGAGTAGCTTGGTCTCGCAGAGTCAATCAATGCA
This sequence comes from Potorous gilbertii, assembly GCA_028658325.1. Classification (NCBI taxonomy): domain Eukaryota; kingdom Metazoa; phylum Chordata; class Mammalia; order Diprotodontia; family Potoroidae; genus Potorous; species Potorous gilbertii. The sequence goes on along the minus strand of CM053772.1, from coordinate 122,660,934 downwards.
GGACTCTCTCCATAGCTGAGTTTCACAGGCTTGGAGAACTCTCTGAGGATTTATGTTTCAGAGTCAACTAAATTCATGACAGAATTGCAAAGGACTCTACGCTTTGTCCCTTTTTAGGTGGCTGAGATGGGAACTTATCTGTGTCTGGCTCCATAAAGATAATTACTGCAGCTGTTGATTTCCCAGTAGGGATCTGAAGGGGGTAATATTCCTCAAAGAAATGGGTTTGATAGAATGGATTTATGCAGCACCAACCACTCCCCATCTCACTCCTCCACCCCCATGGCCCGCCATACCCTTTGAACAGCCTGCTTTGGAAGCTATTTAAATCTGCCTTTTGGGTGAAGCCCCACCGAAATTGCTTCAGACTATATCATCCCAGCAGTACAGCTACACTGATGTAGGCCCATCAACTAGGGACATTCGACTGGGAGACTGGGATAGCTGTGACTTAGGCCTGGAGTCCTTCTAGGTGGGCAGAGGCCAATGACACCTCCTAAAAGGAGTTTTAGGTGAGCTTGCTGAAACATGGGGTTGATAAGAAAGGAACTGACAACCAGTAGGCATGCTAGTAAAAGTGGACAAGGGAAATTCAGCACCAGGGAAACAGGAACCCTAAGCCTGAGGCATGTCCTAAAGGCCCTGTCCCATTTGGATCATCCAGGGGAGGGGTAACATGGACTTTGGGGAGTTATATGCAAAGGCTCTTTCAGTAACCTCTAGGCCCATTGTTGTTCAGTTGTGTCTGACTCTTTGTGACCCCCTGGGTCCACAAAATTTTCCTGACAAAGATATTGGAGTGGTTTTCCAGTTCATTTTACAGATGAGGAAACTAAGGCAAATAGAGATTAAGTGACTTGCCCAGGGTCACACAGCAAGTAAGTGTCTGAGGCCAGATTTGAACTCAAGTCTTCCTGACTCCAGGTCCAGCCCTCTATCCACTGAACCACCTAACTTCCTCTGCATGTTACCTTGAGAGGAAGTGCCCAATGGAAATCCTTAGGGTTTTCAGAACTATGTCATGTAGTTGGCACCAAACAATATTGGGTGTTCATGTATCAAAGATATTTCTTCTCTAAATAGAAAGCTGAAGGAAACTGGAATTGTTACACCAGTTCCCTTTACAACCATGGTGTAAAATTTAAATAGAAATTAACCCCCACAGGTCAAACATTGATTTAGCAAGCCACAAATACATGTTATCTATTGTGATAAGGGAACTTCAGGATCAACTTTATTATTACTTTTTATTTAAGATAAATAGGTTACTTAACTAGCTAATGTTTGAAAAATAAAGTTGAGCTATCAATTATAGAGAGCCATGGTGTCAACTAGGCATTTTCTACCCTGCAAATTCCAGCTAGAGATATCAGCTTGTGCCCTGGTGTTTACCAGCTAGTTTTCTGTTTTATCAGATATAAAGCTTTCCCTTTTGTCATTTATTTTTTGAGGTGCAAATCATGACCTTTCTGCTTTCTATAAAATTCCCTTGTGCCCCTCTTACCTATGTAACCAAAACCTACTTTTTCAAAGAGAACTTTATAACCTTTAGTAATACTTTCTGGATTGCTTCCAGCAATATTGTTTGCACTGGCATGAATCACCAAGAGTCATCAAGTTTGACAGGCCTTGAGAAATATTCTCTCATATCCCGGGTACGTGCCCAGTAAGGCAGTATTATTTGTAGGATCAACAAATAGTTAATATAATACCTCTCACTGGAGTCACCAGGACCCACTACTCATTTTTACTTCCTCTCTCCTTACCCAACCATACCTACAAATTTTTCTCATCATTCTTTGGCGAATAAGTGGCTACTCCCTCTTCTTTATAAAGAGTATCATGTCTGCCTAGCCCCAGTTCCAAAGCCCATGAATATGGGACTCTCTCCTTATTGGTGAAAATCAACATCCCATCCATGCATGAGAGGCAGAGTGGCATTAGGAGAGAAGAGGGCTCTTCAGCTATCTTCAAGTTTCAAGTCTCTTTGGGTTCTGAAATCTCTTCAGGTGTGTCTGGCTTCCAGCTTCGAGGGAAAATGGAAGATGCCAACCCACATTGCTAGAGGAAAGAGCTTTGGGAAGAAGCCAGTACTGGAGGAACTGGCAATCTCCATCATGTGTCTATCCCTGGTTTGCTACACTAGAGACTTCAGGGGAACTTCCCTTTGGGGGAGATCTAGGATTCTCTCTCTTGGTTAAACTGAGTTACCTTGCTCCCAGTGAGACAATTCCTTCACTCTGTATTGTCTGTCATATATTCTCATTTGTACACTTTCTCTGACATCTCTTTTGCTACCAATTTGGATAAATGATTTTTTTGGCTAAGTGCTACGTGTATTCATTGTGGAATTGGTATTTGGTGGGAAAGGAGTCATGCTTTGGATATAAAACCTGGAGTTGCTCCCCCTCATTAAGGAAATAGAGACCAAAAGTTAGCTTGAGCTTGAAAATCATATTCCCTAGACTAACAATATTTAAGGGAGTAGATAGATATAATTCTAGCCTTTCTCTAAGTAGATTAGAGTGGTGGTCTCTGGTTCCAACTTCCTGTTTCCCCTCTCGGCAGGAAATAAAGTCATCTTTGGAAAAGGATGGGGAGAAAGAAGCTAGAGATGTCTATTCTGCCTCCCTTCAAGCTACATGACACTCTTATTTATATGTGGAAAGACAGTGCTCACAACATCTGCGATTTAGCTCCAAGTGCTCAGTGGTCTTTTCTCCCCTTCTCTTCCCCTTCCTCCTTCTTCAACCTTTCAATCTCCTGTCACAGATTAGCATTCCCCCCTACCTCTTCAGATTCTTTTCTTTCTTTGTTTTCACTTAGAAACACATCTTCCATTTTTTAAAAGGAATACTTAATGTGCTCTAACAACTTGGAGAATGGAGAAGTATTGTTGTAGACTTGGTACCTTCTTTTTTAGAAGGAAAACCATATTTCACTCAGTCAACAAGCATTTAAGTACCTACTATGTGCCAGGCACTACGCTAAGGATAGGTCATCTAAAGAAAAGTGAAAGGTAGTCCCTGCTCTCTAGCTGAGCCTACTTTAAAGAGGAGATAGCACAAAAAGAACTATGTACAGAAAGATATATACAGGATAAACTAGAGATAATCAACAAAGGGAAGGCACTAGCATTAAGGGAGATGGGGAAAAGCTTCTTACAGAAGGTGGAATTTTAACTGGAACTTGAAACAAACCATGGTGGCCAAAAGACAGACGAGAGTTCCAGGCATGGGGCACAACCAGCAAAAACACCCAGAAATAGGAGATGTCTTGTGTAAGAAAAAGCAAGAAACTATACTTGAAACATGAGTAACAGTTATCTGGCTGTGGCAGAAAGACAAACACTGAACATTCATTCATAGATTTTTTTTCTCTATTCTAAAACTCACATAAAAGACAGGGGTTATTTAGTTCTAGGAGACAGATCGTGAAAGATCCCTCCCTCTTCTCAGGGTGTGGAAGATGACAAGTATAGAATGTTGTGTGTTAGCTATAAAGGTCAGTTAGTTTTGTTTGACTAGGTGTGAGGCAAAAGAGAGTGCTTTAGGTGGCTATAGAGATTCAAAAATGCCTTTTGTGTAAAAAACAAAAAGTGTCAATAAAACTTATTTTAAAACCATGCATTCTTCCTGCTCTATATCCTTTTGGGAAGACAGATCATCATTCATTTGTCATGAACGAATAAATGAATAGAAAAGTATTTATTTAATACTTAGATTGCCAGCCACACCTAAATACTAAATACTGCATATTTGAAATACAAAAGTGAGTTTCTGCCCTCTAGGAGGAGAGAACACACATAGGTTCATGGTGGTCAGGGAAAAGGAGTCCCGGGGATCATAAGTTGATTCATGGTGGGGTGGGATGGTGCATATGGTAGTAAGTGAGACATGTAGTGTCAGGGAAGATGACCTGGTTGGTTAGCTGTTATTTGTCCTCTGTTTTGGAAGAGGATGAATGATGCCATAGGTGATGTGTTGGCTTATTTTCAAATTGGATTTGAGTCAGAGTTGTACAAAGTTGTCAGCCTCATTCTCTCTTCCAGAGTCATAAAAGAGTAGGGCAGGGATGGGAAACCTGTGACCTCAGCCTCACTCTCCCTCCAGAGTCATAAAAGTGTAGGGGAGGGGTGGGAAGCCTGTGACCTCCATTTCTCACCTCTGGTCTTGTTGTTGTGTTGTATATATAATGTGTGTGTGTGTGTGTATTATGTTCAGCCTTCATTTTCAAAGAAGACCATGACATCAGAGAAATGATGACATGACTTGCACTTGACTTTGTTTTGAGTGAGGGAGGGCTGTGCAGGTCACCAGCCTCACTTTCTCCTCCTCAGCCACCTTGGTCCAGTGACCAGATATTCACCAGGATGACTGGTGATGGCCCACAATGGGAGACCTGGGCCTTTTCAGGTATATTGACAAAGATATCTTCAGCCTATTTGGCTCAAATTCCATGTCTAAACCCAGAGTGTGTGGGATGCCTTCATTTTTTGGAAAGTTCTCCAATTTACTTTTGTACTTCTGACCTCTCTCTTTTGTCCAACATGAGTAAGTGACCATTTCATGACCATTTAGTTAGTGAAGATGCCCCATGCTTCACTCAACCTGTGACCCATTCCTACCAATGTGCCATTTTTGGCCCTTAAGAGCAAGGTCTATCAACTAAAGAGATTCTATATTGCACCATGCCTCTTTTGAATATTTGGAAACCCTATAAAAACAAGGTCCTGGAAGAAGGGACATCTGAGATCATGAGAAAGATGTGAGGTCCATTTCATGAGAGAAGATCATGGACCCTTTAATAAAGGAAAATTGGCTATATCCTAAAGAGATCAGACAAACGGGAAAAGGACCCACATGTACAAAAATGTTTATAGCAGCTCTTTTTGTAGTGGCCAAGGATTGGAAATTGAGGGGATACCCATCAATTGGGGAATGACAGAACAAGTTGTGGTATATGAATGTAATGGAGTACTACTGTCCTCTAAGAAATGAACAGGTGAACTTCAGAAGAACCTGGACTTACATGAACTGATGCTGAATGAGGGGAACACTGTACACAATAAGAGTCACATTGCATGATCATCAACTATGATAGACCTAGTTCTTCTCAGCAATGCAAGGTTCTAAGACAACTCCAAAAGGCTCATGATGGAAAATGCCATTCCCATCCAGAGAAAGTATTATGGAGTCTGAATGCAGATTGAAGCATGTTATTTGCTGTCCCTGTTTTGTTCCTTCTTTCTTGTGGGTCATTCCATTGGTTATAATTCTTCCTTACCACATGACTAATGTGAAAATATGTGTCATATGAATATATATGTAGAGCCTATATTAGATTTCACACCGTCTTTGGGAGGGGAAAGGGGGACAAAATTTAACATTCAAAAGCTTGTGAAACTGAGTAAACTAAAGCTAAAAATAAATAAATAAATGAAGGCAAACAAATAAAGTAAATTGCCATTGACTCAGAGCTCTGCCTCAGTCTCTTTTATTGCAGGTTGGACAATTTCAATACCCATCTCACTCTGTAAAATAGCCAAGAAAATGAATGCAAGTTTAGGTTTCACTAAAAGAAGCACAGAGTTGAAAACTGAAAACAAATAAATTAATTTTTTTTTTAAAAAAGCACAGAGGGCAGGGGAGGAGGGGCAAGGATCCCCTTGTACTCCAGCCTAAGTCAGACCCCGTAGGGTATATTGTATTCAATTTTGGTCATTGCATTTTAGAAAGGACAAGGATAATTTGGAGAGCATCAGTAAGAGGGAAACTGGGAGAGTAAAGGACTTAATCTTATACTGCAAAGAGAGTTATCCTGGAGAAAAGAAGACTTTGTAGAGTAATGAGAGCTGTCACCTAGGTCTGTCCTGAGGAACATAGTTTTAACTACCCCTAGTCTAGCGGCAAGAGAAAAATCAGGAAAACTATGATGGCTTGGGATGCAGCAGATGAACTTGACCTCTTTGATATCTGTCCAAGCTCTAAGAGCTCTGCACACCTGCTTTAGCCACTTCCATGGCCATTGAAATAAATAGTTCTCATTTGCCTGTTCCACCAGAGGAAGTCTTCATGTGTTTAGAGTAAACATCCTCCTAACTCACCCACAGGTTTGAAGCCCCTCAGTTACCCTCAACCTGGTTTAGCCCATGTGTTGAGACAGCTTACCAAGGTGTGGCCACTGTACATGCTACAGTTTCCTGTTGCTAACTTGCATTAGAAGAGGGAATTTCCTTACCTGACAAAGTATGAACGCACTTTCCACAGAGATCTTGCATGGACAAAGTGAGATCAAACCCCCTAATTTGGGGAGGAGGGTATATTTTTGTAACTTTCGTTATGATTTCTTCACAGTAAACCCATTTTCTAAAAGTTAATTCAGTTCTACTGGTTAATTATTATAGAGAAACAGACCAAATCAAGGTTTGTAAGTGATAGCACTAGAAACTCCTCAGACTTACTCATAAAATTGTAAAGGGAGAAATAGTCAGCTGCCTTCTGGAGACCCACCCTGCCCATGAGAGTTGACAGGGTGCTACATGTGAGGAGCCGTGTTGGACGCCAGAGCCTGAATGTTTGAGAGGATTCTTACTTTTTGATCATCCATTTTATTTATTAATGCAAATTATGGCATATTACAATAATGTAAATTTAAACGTTAGCAAAAAGCAGTCAAATTCAGTTTAACTGCAACAATCCATGTTGGTCTTGGAGAAGAGATGCCCAAATGCTTCCTTCTTCTTGGCAGAGAGTGGAAGACAAGTACAGAATGTTGCCTTTATATTCGGTGTGTTTGCTTTGTAGCCAGGCTTTCCTGAACTATTTTTCTTTTCTTTTTTTTTATTTTAAATAAATTTATTTAACTTTATACATTCATTTTCATAAGATTTTGGGTTCCAAAATTTTCTCCCCATTTGTGCTCTCCCCCCTCCCCAATACACTGGACATTCTAATTACCCATATCACCAATCTGCCCTCTCTTCTATCATCCCTTCCTTCCCTTACCCCATCTTCTCTTTTGTGCTGTAGGGCCAGATAACTTTCTATTCCCCATTACCTGTATTTCTTATTTCCTAGTAGCAAGAACAATACTCAACAGTTGGTCCTAAAACTTTAAGTT
>CM053772.1:122620561-122653312 GCA_028658325.1 Potorous gilbertii | reverse complement strand
TACATTTGATGAACTTCGGAATGAAATTATTGCAGTTGGTAACAATGTTATTTCTGTTGTTCATTTTTATTTTTTCATTTTCAATTACTTATTTAAATAATTTAGGATTGTCATTTTATTTGTATACTATAGTTTTCCTTTCTTTCTCTTCTTCCTTTCACTTTCCATTTTTCCTTTGCTTCTTTCCTCTCTCATTCCCTTTCCTTCCTTCTTTCCCTTTCTTCTCTCTCTCTCCCTCCCTTTCTTTTTCTTTTTTTCTCTTTCTTCCTTTCTTTTTTCTTTCTTTCCATCTTTCTGTCTTTCTTTTCCTTTCTTTCTGTCTTTCTTTTTTTCTCTCTCTCTCTTTCTTTCTGTGTTCCTTCCTTCCTTTCTTTCCTTTCTTTTTTCCTTCCTACTTAGACTTTAAAATATGTCCATATAGTCTGTGATTTCCTGTCCACTTACTGTGTGATAAAAAAGGGCCTTTTGATTGACTAGAATTGGGTGTACATAAAAGATGTACTAACTAGTCAAACTGATCTCTTTTTCTCCCTACCTGTGTTTGAGTATGGAAGGCAAATTCCTGTGGGCTTCTAATAGAGGAGAGGCCTTGGTCTCTCTGTCTCAGCTGAAGTCACCATAAAACTGTGCATGTGTGATGAAACTGTGCTGGCTCTTTATCATTGTTTGCTGTTCTAAATGTTTAATAACCATTTTAAGAATACATTCTGTAATTTTGCCAGGAATTGGCCTGTTCTTTGCAGGTTCGATTTCCTTTCCTTTCTTGAAAATTAGTACATTTGCCCTTCTTATCTTTCACATGCTTTTGGCAGTGGCCTAGCATTAATAGTTACCAGTTCTCTTATACTCTACTGGGTCTAGTGACCTGCACTTAAAAGGAATTTGTTAGGTTAATTTTTTTCTTGTTAGGATGCGTTATAATTCCCATTTCTATTAGTCATTAGCAAACAAAACAGAAACAAAATAAAAAGTTAATAACCTTGCCTTCTCATTTTTTTTAGTAATCATCATATCATCTTTCCTGAGTAACAGCACTAGCCTTTCTTTGATCCTTTCCCTGACACAATGCAGTGAGACTGAAGGGGTTTATTGGTTCTTTTTCATGTAGTAATAGAGAGGAATGGGAAAAGCCTCCAGAAACTGAGGCTTAATTGAACTGAGCCTTAAAGAAATCCAGGTGACAGAGGTGAAGAGAAAAAGCATTCCAGACCTGGGGGACAGTAAGTGAAAATGTTTGGAGGTAGGAGATGTTGTCTTGGAGAAACAGCAAGAAGGCTGCTGAGAGATCTCCTGGTGAAGAGGTATTTGGAGATCAAAGGAAGTTGGATTTGAATTTACATTTTTTGTGTGTAGGGATGGTATATGTTTTATATACAAGTCTAGATTTTTACTCCTAAGACTTTTGGATAAATATTCTAATACCTTTAAGAGAAATAATATACCAGAGTATCTTTGTGCCCAGGGCAAAGTTCAAAAAAACAAATGAACAGATAAGTATCTGTCAAATTCTAATCTAGATGAGAAAATGTATAGGTAAGAAGGTGGTGGTGAGGAAGAAGACAGGTAAATGTAGATTCTCCAAGACTCCCAGAAGTATATCAGTGCTATGATATCTCCCCCTTAGACATTTCCTAGTTCTTCTGACACTATCATTTAAACAGCTTTTGGAATAAGAAACTGACATTCCCAAAATTACAGTTCGAATCCTATTCCCGTACTTTGTTCTGCCTGAGTTGTATTTGAAATAGCAATTTTTATTCTGTTTTCTTCTCATCTCATAAAATATAACCATTCTCCCCATTTCATTCTGAAAAGGGATGTCTCTGTTTCTGACTCAAATCAGAACTCATCTTGAGAATCTAGAATTATGATCAGCTATTATCAAGTTGTAGCACAGGCTGGAAAATAGAGAAGCTGAATCTTTTATGTCTCTAGCAGAGCTTAAAGTTCAGAGACTTGAATGATTCTCTACTCACTCTCCCTCTTTCCTAGCCAGATCAGTTCCTTATCTTGATAATACACGTCTGTTGACTTGAAATTTGCCAAGGGGCATAAAAGGGCAGAATGAGAAAGGAGAGCGTAGGAAGTTCTCACCGAAGGAGGTGATTCCTTCCCTCAAGACCAGAAGAATAGGAATGATTCACAGAATGCTTGAAAGTCCTATTACTTCACTGTGTCTCGGCTCTGAACTTCTTCTGGTCCTGTGATCTATGATTCCCTGCTGGCTCAATCATTCTCTCTTCTCTCTATGGTATTCCATGGCCTCTAGCTCTGTATGATGCCAAGTTCTTTTTCTGGATCAAGGGTGACTCAGTTTTGCCCCAGTCTCTTGACCACATTAAAGGTTTAGAGGGTCTGCTGCTTGGCTGCTTTGTTCCCTAAGGTTGTGTTGCAAAGTTCTTACAATGAGATGTGAAGGCAAATTTGCCTCTGGGCTAATGACCAAGTTTCCTTTTGTTGTAATCAGACTCACAGACCCACTTTTCTCACAGCCTCCTTTTCTACCTTTGAGTAAAGACAGTGTATTCTGTGTGTTCAATCCTCCCCCAGTCTTTTTGGGGATGGAAAAAATATTTGCACTTCTTTACATTTTTTTTCTGGTTCTTTAACCCTCTATGACAACTAGGACCAAATTACCCAGAGGCTTAAAAAAATCTCAAAAAGTAATAGAAATATCTGGAGGGTAGATAAAGCTGGCAGTAGCCTCTAGAGTCTCTGTTACAATGGAAAAGACTCAATGACACCTAGTAGCATGAAAAGGATTATAATTCACATTTTAAGGAAAGAGAGAGTAGTATCTGCCAAGATTGAGTGCTTGGATCAAATGTGTGTGCTCGTCTTTTGTTGCTGAAGAAGACCATGCCATCAGAGAAATGATGACATGATTTGAACTTGACTTTGTTTTGAGGGAGGGAGGGCTGTGCAGGTCACTAGCCTCACTTCTCCTCCAGAGCCATCTGAATCCAGTGACCAGGTATTTATCAGGATGACTGGAGATGACCCGGGATGAGGCAACTGGGGTTAAGTGACTTGCCCAAGGTCACACAGCTAGTGAGTGTCGAGTGTCTGAGGTGACATTTGAACTCGGGTCCTCCTGACTCCTGCACTGGTGTTCTATCCACTGCACCACCTAGCTGCCCCTGCTTGGATGAAAAGTATACCTGTGAAGGAGGGAGTATCAAACTAAAGTAACCTAATAGAACTCCCTAGGGATAGAGTGTTGGATCTGGAGTCCCGGAGATTCCTTTTCCTCGGTTCAAATCCAGCCTCAGTCACTTAGTAGCTGTGTGACCCTAGGCAGGTCATTTAATCCTATTTGCCTCACTTTCCTCATCTATAAAATGAGCTGGAGAAGAAAGTGGCAAGCCATTACAGTACTTTGCCAAGAAAATTCCAAATGGGGTCATAGAGAGTTGGACACTACTGAAACAAATGAATGACTGTAACATTAGAGCTCTCTAGGCCAGATCAGTACCGAACCCATTGGGTTCTGGTATCCAAAAGCAGGTGACTATATGACTCTTCCATACTTGTTCCTAAGAGCATATCTATCTTTCTAACAACTATTTTCTTTCCAATAACAGTGTTGTTGACATAAAGTTTTGCTGTTTCTCAGGCTGATCCTTCATCAGAGGAAAAAGTTTCATTAACTTCCATGTTTTACCCCTGGGGTTTTGGACTACTTCCTTTTTAAAAGTATTTTAGTTGCTTGTTTCTTTATCTTTCCATTAGAATACAGACTAAATGGGAGGAAAAGGATTTGTACAGTGATCACTCTTCTGGGAATAGAACTGAAACATTAGAATTGAAAGAAAGTTTAGTGATCCAATGCCTTCATTTTACAGACGAAGAAACTGAACCCAAAGAAGGGAAGAAACTTATTCAAGGTGATGTAGCTAGAGACATCAGAGACAAGATTCAAACTTAGATCTAGCTCACATCCTGTTGTTGGGGTTTTTTTGTTGTTTTTTTTTACCCTCTACACTATACTATGCTGTCTGGTTATTTAAACCCAGAATCTTATCTGTCTTTTATTTAAAGAGACCCAATCACTAAACCTTTACTCTTAATTGAGACAGCTTGATGGCATAGTAGATAGAGCACTGAGCCAGGAGTCAGGAAAAATTGAGTTCAAATTCAGCTTCTGACATAGTAATTGTGTGACCCTGGGCAAGTCACTTAACCTCTTTTTGCCCCTGAAGAGTGGACATGACTCACAAAATCTATAAAGGGCAAGTTATGGCTCTGTGTTTTGGGTTGGGTCCTTCTTCTGGTCCTGGGATCTGTGGCTCAGATCAATCTCTCTTTCCCCTTTGGTTTTTCTACTGCTTCTAGCTCTGTGTAATACCATGTTTCTTTTGTGGATCATGGGTGGCTAAATTTCTCCTCATTTGGATATCTATAAAGTGGGGATAATGATAGCATCAACCTCCAAGGGTTTTCGTGAGACTAAAATGAGATGATATTTGTAAAAAACACTTTGCAATCCTAAAGGTGCTATATTTCTTCTTCTCCTTCTTCTCTTAATCCTTCTCCTTTTTCTCCTCCTCCTCTTCCTCCTTTTCCCTGTGGTGATGTTGGTGGTAATGATGAAGATTGGGAGAAAAAGAATTCCACCATGGGCAGGCACAATGACCTTCTCCAGTCTCAATCTGGGCCTATGCATTTTAATCTCTTGTCATTGGGAGAAAAGAGCCCAGTTCTCAGACTCCTCACCTTAAATAACACGCCCTGCCTTAGGCCAGTGCTCTCTGTTGCTGGAGGCTGTTACTTTAGGGTTGCAGGAGTGTTTTACATCAATCCACTGGGGCAGAAGAAACTCTAGAAAGGCAGAACAACTGTAAAGGCCACCAGCTGGCTAAGTGCCCACATCTTTCACAACCACAAAAGAGGTAGCTCAAATTTCCTTATCAGATTGTCAAAGCACAAGGTACATACTCATTGCCCACCAAACATAAAAACTCAGTAGGCTGTTTCGTAACCAGATTAAAGGAACTTATCATCATTCTGTGTATATTCTGGCTCTGTGTTTTTTCCTGGGATCAGGTGCACTGGAGAGCAAGACTGCTATCACCATTTCAATACTTCAAAGGCCGTGTAGCCTCATCAGTGTGGATATTTCCTCATAAACGGCAACTTTCTAAGGCTTTAGTAAATGATGTCAAGAGTTGTTGTGGCCTTTGACTCCCATCACTTAGTGATTCACATTAATTTTCTGGCAGTGGGCCTCTCTGAATCTTGCCAAGCTGGTCTTTGGATGGCAGACACACAGTCTGACACTGAGCCTATACTTGGAGTCTTTCCAGCTTGATTGCACACATCAGTGCTTGCACACCAGTGCTATAGCCGTCAGAGAACTCAGGGTAACTTCCATGCCACAATAAAGCATCATGGTAGGACTTTAGGTTTGTAAACATTTCTTTTCTTATGTCAACCCTATGAGGTAGATTATATCCTTATGTATATTTGTGTGAGTGTAAGAAGTATGATTATAAGTATGATTATATCCATTTTACAGATGAGGAAAACTAGGCTAGAGGACATTAGGTAACTTATCTGTGGTCACATAGCCAGTAGGAACAAGTTTATATTTCTAAGAAAACAGGCTTCAATTCAGTCATGGGATGGATGAGTCAGATTTTCTTCCCATTCATTTCCCTTTCTTCTTCCTTCACTTTCCTCAATTAATTACAATGCTCAAAAAAATCTCAAAATATCTGGGAGTTGTGGTAATAGACAACACTGCACTTTCCCACCAGTCACCAAGCTTGATTCCCTAAAAATGCAAGGAAGCATCCCTAAGATGTATCCCTAACACCTCCCTAACCTGCATAAAGCGTCAGAGATGAAACTGTTTCTGTCAAAAAGAGGAAAGCTGGAAAGCCAATCTTAGAAGATGCTCCCCTTATCTGGATATAGATTTGGAAGACTGCAGTACTTCCCTCTCATTTTCAGCCTTCTTCTCTACAGAATATCCTTTGTGTTTTATTTGGACATGGAAGGGTTTTTTCTTTTTCCCTTCTTTATTATGAATGGTGAATTATTAAATAATTATCCATCTGGACTTTGCTACCAAATGTAGGATTTGAAATGGGTGGGGAAAACAGAGGAATACCTTCTTTCTCATTTTAAAACTCCTAGCACTCATATAAATAGACTTGAATCAAGTGGCTATGATGGTGAGTGGCCTTAATTTACCTCTCTGTTTTCTACTTCCCACTCCTTTGAGTGAGGCAGGAGGAGCAGGATGAGAAGGCATCTGAACTTGGTACTGCTGAAAGATGACATTTCCTCAGATGCCATAGACCCCAGTCTGGTGCTGCAGGGGAGAGTAGGATGACAAGGAGGCTTCCTCATGACCCGAGGATGAGAAGAGCTACCCCATGAAGACTGGTGCTCTGAGCAGAGATTCTGATGCCATCTTCACAGAAGTTTCAAATCCATCTTTTGGTTGCAAAGAAAATTCATGCACACTTCCCTTAAAGGATTTGTGAGAATTTGGAAGAAGTCATTGAGACTGAGGGAAAGGAGGGAAAAAAAAGGTTGCCTAAAAATCCCTCTCCCTTGGAAGAATGCTGACAGAGTAGCAGGCATTGGATAAAGAGCTAATGTGGGAGATAGAAAATTGCAGGGCAGATGGTGATCTCCAATGGTGGAGAAAATTTTTCCCTAGGTGGATGAAATCACAGATTCATTCCAAAAAAGAAAAAGAAAAATGCCTATGAAATTGAGGGGTAAAGGGCAAAGCCAAGGCTATGGAAGGAGTCATCAAACTGGGGAAATGCTGTCAGTGAAAAATTAATTTAGCTTGTGATTGCCGCCGCAAGATTGCTGTTGTCTGCTTTTTGCTCTCGAAAGATCCATGACATCATGGAGGTGATATTCTGACATGCAAATGAATTGGATTTAAGTGAGGGATGGATGTGCAAAGTCACCAGCCTCACTTGCACCTCCAGAGCCAAGGCCCACAATTCCAAAGGATTGGCCAACTTGATGTGTTTGAGGAAGGACTTGCAGGGTTGTTCTTATTTATTTTTCTTTGATAATTCATGAGGTTGAACTTTTTTCAAATGATTAGTCACAATTTGTAGCTTTTCCTTCGTAAATTATCTGATATATCCTCTGACCATTTGTCCATTAGATGCTTCTAGCTGAATCAATTCCTTATAAATTGTCAATGTTATGCTTTTATCTGATGCATTAATCACACAAATTTTGCTTCCTCCACCCCAAGTCCATAAGTTACTTTTAAAAAACTTCTTAATTGTGTTTATTTTTTGCTATAAAGAACTTTAATAAAAAAAGAAAATATTTTTTAAAAAATAATTTTTATTTTCATATTGTTAAATCCCTCTATTTCATAGTTGATAATTTCCTCCATATGGTTAATACATATTAATTTGTCTTTTTCATGCTGTAATAAATGTAATATTTAATTTTCTTTTTTTTTTAATGTTTAACTTGTTGATCCTTTTGAAGTTTATTCTGGCATGTCCTATAATAACGATATGTGCAGAGTGTTTGATGTACGTTGTATTATTTGAGTTTCACAACAAAATCTGTGTGACAGCTACTAAATATGTTGTTCTCCCACTTAGAGATAAGGAAACTAAGGAGCAGAGCATTTTATCTGATCCTGGAGATAATAGAGAGCCACTGACATTTAGGGAGTGGCATGTAGCCATCTTCAGTCATCTTGACCTATACCTTGGCATTGGACCCAGATGTCTCCAGAGGAGAAAGGGAGGCTGGTGACTTTGCACAGTCCTCCCTCACTTAAATTCAATTCACTTGCAAGCCAATCAAAGGAGGCTCTGCCCACTTCTGTGGTAGGGGATGCAGAAGCCTCCATGTCTGAGGCAATCTGGACCCTTTGGATAGCTCCATGTTAGGCATGCCTAGACAAGATTGCATTATATTTCATTAGTCAAGCTCCTATATTTGTAATTGATGTCTATGTAATTTCTTCTGCCCACATTCCATTTTTCCTAATCAATAAGTCATTTAAATAGATCCGTTTTTTTAATTGTACCACAAATCTTTGTTTAAAAATGATAAATCATCTTTAACAAATTGGTAACAAAATTGTCTTGTTTTTATCATGTCTCCATCTGTTTCACTATATTTTTCCTCTTTTTTTATCATTGCTGTTTTAATGATCATTTAGATATTTCTAGTAATTCCATTGGGTGTTCTGTTTTCTCTAAGTTCATTTTTCATCAAGTGATGAGGAAATGATTGATTATTTGGTCTGGAATCCTCACCCTTCTATTATTCTGCAAATGGAACTAGGCATTGGAAGTGAACACTTTCTTGGGATCTGAGTCACACGCCTGCTGCTGCTCTAGATTAACTTCTTTCTCAGTCTACTTCCCAGGGTCAGCACAGAGTATAAATAGATCTAAGAGTCATATGTATGTAGTTGTTATTCTGTCATTTCAGTCATGTCCAACTCTCTGTGGCCCCATTTGGGATTTTATTGGCAAAGCCACTGGTGTGGTTTGCCTTTCTTTGTCCAGCTCATTTTAGAGATGAGGAAACTGAGGCAAAGTCAAGTGACTTTCTCAAGGTCACACAACTGGTAAGTGTCTGAGACCAGATTTGAATTCAGGAATATGTCTTTCTGACTCCAGGCCTGGCACTCAATCCACTGCACCACCTAGTTGCCCATCATCTTCATAGAGATGATAATTGAAACCATGGGAAATGATGAGATCACCAAGTGAAATAGTATAGAAGGAGGAGAGAACTCAGAACAAAGCCTTGGGGAAACCCCACAATTAGTGGGCACAACTTGGATTAAGATTCAATAAAGAACTGGTCAGACAGGTAGGAGGGGAAGTAGGAGAGAACATTTGTTAGGAAAACCTAGAGAAAAGAGAGAGGACTATTGACTATTAAAGGCTGCAGAGAAGTGAAGAAGGATTTGAGTCTGGGTAATTAAGTTAATTAGTAATTTTGGAGAGAGCAGTTTTCAACTGAATGATGAGGTCAGGAGACACATTGTAAAGAATTAAAGGGAGACTGGAAGAAGGAAAGTGGAATCAAATACCATAGTATTTAGTTACAACAGGGAGGAGAGAAGTGCAATGATAGCTCCCAGAGAAGGATGAATCTAGTGAAGACTTTTTGCGAATGGGGAAAACAAAGGCATATTTGTAGGCAGAAGGGAAGCAGAGCCTCCTTTGATTGGCTGACTTGCAAGTGAATTGAATTTAAGTGAGGGAGGACTGTGCAAAGTCACCAGCCTCCCTTTCTCCTCTGGAGACATCTGGGTCCAATGCCAAGGTATAGGACAAGGAGATTGAAAACTAGTGAGAGAATAGGGATGATGGAGGGTACTGGAGAAGAATCTGCTGGAGAAGACAGGATATAATAGAATCCCTGTGCTTGTAGAGGGGTTTGCCTTAGTAAAGAGAAGGAGCATCTCTCAATGTGAAATAAGGGTAAAGGAATAGAGAAGCAGAGGCATCTGAGTAATGTGTATGAGTATACATGTCCCCAAGTATGAGGATAGGAGTAGGGGAGGAAAGACCATGAGTCAAACACTGAACTCATTGAGAAGGAAAGAGAAAGTCCAGGGGGTCTCTAGTACCACTTGCCAGAATCTTGATTGGGTGGTAGATATGGATTTAATGAACCTCAAAGGAGGAGAGATTACTGAGTAAAGGAGGAGAACCTGGATTGGGGAAAAAGGAGTGTTCCAACTCTTCTTCTTCAACCCATGAATTGGAAGGAATGAATGAAAGCTGAAGAGCCATAGGCTGATAATTTTTGTTTAATTGTTTTACAGTCATGTCCAACTTCTCATGAACCCATTTTTTTTTTTGGCAGAAATACTTGAGTGGTTTGCCATGTCCTTCTCTAGTTCATTTTGCAGATGAAGAAACTGAGGCAAAAAGGGTTATGTACCCTTAGCTAATAGGTATCAGAGGCCAGATTTGAACTCAGGAAGATGAGTCTTTCTCACTCCAGACCCAGCATTCTGCCCACTACACCATTTAATTGTTCCTAGGCTGATAATAGAGCTAGTGAATTCATAGATGGTTGAACAACTCTATCCAAAGAGTTCTGATTAATGGATCAGTTATTTCCCAATTTCAAGGGAAGTTTCTACCAATATGTGACACTCTTTCCCCTATGGTTCTTATCCTAACTTTTTTGACTGCTCCTTTTCAATATCCTCTGCTGCATTTTCAACTAGGTCATACCTGTTAATTGTGGGTGTCTCCCAAAGCTCTATCTTAGACTATTTTCTTTTTTTTGTTCTCAGTACTATCTCACTTGGTAATCTTGTCAATTCTCATGGGCTCAATTACCATGTCTAGGTAGACGATTCCCAGATTCATGTATCTGAGCCTTAATTTCTCTCGAGTTCCAGTTCCACATTAACAGCTGCCTTTTGGATGTGCCAAACTGGATGTCCTCTAAGCAGCTCAAACTCAATATATTTAATACTGAGCTCATCATCTTTCCCTCAAAACTATCTCCTCATCCCAACTTTCCTATTACTATCCAGGACACACCATCTCCCACTACCCCAGGCTCTCCATCTCAGTGTCATTCTTGATTTCTCAATCTTACTTTCCCTACGTAACTAGTCTATTGTCAGATCCCTTCGTGTCTCCAGAATACATTCCTTCCCTCCACTCACACAGCTACTGTTTTCACAGAGACCCTACTCCCTTCTCACTTAGATCATTGCAATAATCTTTTAATTGGTTGTCCTGTCTAAAGTCTCTCCTGACTTTAATTCATTCCTCCACCCAACTACCAAAATGGGCATTTTGAATTAGATGTCTCTTAGACAACTTAAACTCAACATGTCCAAGATTGAACTCATTTTCTTACCACCCCTACCCCCAAACCCTCTTCCTAACCTAGCCATTGCTACTAAGGGTAACACTACCCTCTCAAACAGGTTAGGTAGGTAGCGCACTGGGCCTGGAGTCAGGAAGAAGTGAATTCAAATCTGATTTCAGATGTTTTCTAGCTGTGTGACCCTAGGCAAGTCACTTAACCCTGTTGCCTCAGTTTCCTCATCTATAAATGATCTGGAGAAGGAAATGGCTAACCCACTCCAGTAACTTTATGAAGTAGACCCCCAAGTTGGGTTACAAAGAGTCAGACAAGACTAAAATGACTGAAAAACAACCAAAAAAAGACTTCTCAATAATTCGACCTCTCATCCCAGATCTTACCCTTCACTCATCATTCTGTCTCATTCCTGTCCCATATGTAATCTGTTGTCTCTCCCTTTAGAATGTGAGTTCCTTGAAGGAAGGGAGCCATCTTTTTGCCCTTCTTTATATCTCTAGGGCACCCTTGATAAATGCTTGTTGACTGACTGACTCACTGTGGCCAAGCCTTGTTGACTTTACCTTTGTATTGTCTCTTGCCTATGTTCCCTTACCTCCTTTGACAATGCCATCATCAACTCAATGTAGTTAGCCCTCATCAGTTCACACTTGAACTATGACCAATGGTGCATGGTTGTTTGCTTGACTTCCTTAACTCACATCTTTCTTTACTTCAATCTATTCTCTATCTGGCTATCAAAGTCATCTTCCTGAAGTACAGATTTCACCATGTCACCCTTACTCCAGCATTATTCAATGATTCCTATGACTTCCTATTACTTCTAGGATCAAATTTAAAATCCTCTATTTAGTTTTAAAGTCCTTTGTAAACTTTCCAGTCTTAAGAGACCTCATGCCTCTTCTTATACTTTGCAACCTAGTGGCACTGCCCTCCGTAATGTCATTCAAAAAGAGACACTCCCAACTCAGCATTTTCCTTGGCTGTGCCTTATGCCTGGAATCTCTTCCTTCTTATGTTCATCTCCTAGCCTTCTTGACTTCCTTCAAGATCCAGCTAAAATCCTACCTTTTTCAAAAAGCCTACTTTCCTCTGAGATTATCTTGCTTATATCTTGTTTGTACATAGTTGTTGCAAAGGGGTAGCTAGGTGGCACAGTGGATGGTGTCTAGCCTGGAGTCAGAAAGACTTCAGTTCGAATCTGACCTTGGATACTAGCTCTATTACCTTGGGCAAGTCACTTAACTTCAGTTTCATCATCTATAAGTTAAGAAGAATCATAGTACAAGTCTCACAGGGTTGTTGTGAGAATGAAATGAAATGATATTTATAAAGTGGTTAGCACAATGGCTTAGTTGAAACCTTTCCTGCACCTTCTTTGCCAGAAGCCCCCTTAAACAAATTTGTGTACAGGAACAAACAAGATTGTAATCATGACACAGGATCAGGCTATTGCTGCCAGAAGCTACAGAAGGCTTATTCTTAAGGAATCCAGACTTACTGATCAATGGAGACTACGCAAGAAAATATGAGAAACTGCATCATATCATTGTGGGCTTAAAAGCGTAGCACCTAGTGGAGAGATGATGGTGCAGAATGAGACATTTTCAGACAGTGCCTACGTGTTGATTTGTTCTACTTAAATGTATTTATTTGTTACCAGGTAGGTCTTCTGTTCTGGGAGGTGGGAGGGATTTTTAGGCAGTGACAGTGATGCAGAAAAAATGAGATAAATAAAAAAAAAACCATCCAGTGTCAATGAAACATTAAAAAACACACATAAAAGAGTCCAGGAGGGGACATAAGCAGAGTAGTTTATTTACTATGCTATTAATTTAATACATACTTTTTAAAGAAAACAAACTACATAGTAACAGAAGTTCTTCCTTGTGTAGCCCATATAAAATCTGAGGGTGCTTCTCCCAACTCCCATTTACACTAGTAAGTCAGATTCCCAGACAGCAGCTACATCTGTTCCTTGGGCTTCTAGAGAATGCCCCTGAGGGATTATGGCATTTTAAAAGTGCTATTGGCTCAAGCCTTAATTCCAATGTGTTCTCCTTTATATTGATTGCCAGTTACACCCTATATCATTGATTGACCCAGTAATTAATTCGTCAGTGCTATCTAACCAATTAGCACCCATTAACTTTTATAAAGAGATGATTATTTACACAAAGCAGGAAGGAGGGATAAAAAGGATATATTTACATTGCTTCCAGGATCATGAAAGAAAAGCTAAAAAAAAAGGACTGATCCTTGACTCATTCTCCAGTTTTCTATTTCCTTAATTTCTTTCATCAGTTTCCTTTCACCAGTCACTTCCTGATCACCAAAGGTCTCTCCATTCCCACACTTGATAATACCTCCAAGAAGGAAAATGAAAGGAACAGAGAAAGGGAGAAAGGTCATGAATCATCTGATACTTACTATTTCTCTTTAGAAGGTTAGGGATGGGGCTATCTGAAACTCAACTATGCTGAGTATACAGCTCAGTCCAGGGAATCCCATGAAGTTGTCACATTATTTGGAGTCACACTGTATATTGGGCTGAAACCAATTGTCATTTTTCACATATAAATTATACTTCAACAAATAGTGCAAATTTTAATAATATGACTACTTCAAAAGATTACTTATTTGCTCTAAAATACCCACCGGGATCTTTGATAGCTTCAGTCTGCACACCATGGGTGTTCCCATAAACTTACACTAATAAAAGAAAACATTTTTTAAAAAATTGTGGCTAGAGCAAAACCTGGACAAGCAGTCTACTAACATATCAAACAAGGGTGTAAAAAGAAACCAAATTATTAATCTGTTCTTGGGCACATTTTCTAATGCATTTGAGATCTCCCTAGCTCCAAAGAGTCTTTGTTAACTTGGGTAGTGTGACATCAGTCACAGTGAGCATGGACGTAACAAAGGGAACTCTCTTTCCCTAAACTCAGACTTAAAAATGGAATATTTTGTGTCATTACAGAGATGATTTGCTGTACTGTCACTTCATGAAGTCCATTTTTTTCCTCTAGGGCTGATACATTGAGATAATTGCCTCTTTGTTTACTTCTGTTTTCTTTCCAGTTTCCATTCTGTGATCTGTTTTATTTCTAATTTTATCATCACAACCCTAACTCCAAAGTAAATCATAGAACCAAGAAAAAGCACTTATGCACCCTACGCATGGTTTGAACTTTGACCCATGTGGTTTTTGTCTCCCGGGGTATTGAACATTTTTAACTAGGGAAACATTCAAATTGACATATTACAGAAGTACTTATACTGTATGGAGAGAGGGATTCTTGGGCATTAAAAATAGATGACAGAGAAGGTAGAGTACTGGCCTGGAGTCAGAAAGACCTGAATTCAAATTGGCCTTGGATACTGGGCAAATCACTTTATCTCCCCTGCCTCGGTTTCTTCATAATAGCACTTAGCTCTCATGATTGTTGTGAAGATAAAATGAAATATTATTTTTAAACTGCTTTGGAATGTCAAAGTGCTACATAAATGATATTTATTATTATAAAAATCCTGAAAGACTGGGATTTCACTAGCATGAAGAATTACTTCTATTGAAATTCCCTATATATGATTTCACAGTAAGTTCTGGGGAATTATCTCAGAAAATAAAAGGTGCCTCTCAGCATTTCATCTTCTAACTGAACTGCCTCTGACATTTGAAATATGTAGGTTATTATCCTTTCTACATTGCAACTTTCCCCATCATGGTTTCAATATATCATGAGTTGGCATAAGAAATTAAATGGAAATTTTTGGGAGTTTTGCAGAAGCTACAGACAACACACCAAGTCTTATAGATGACACAGAAAAAAGGTTAGAAACTCAGAAATGCATAAAATATGTGCTTAGTATTGTATAATATCAACATAGTTTATATTTTAATACCATAATAATTTAGATTTCTTCTCTGGTATAAAGGGAGGGCCAAAAAATTTTAGGCAGATTTTCAAGATCGAGGGGGTACCAGGACCCTAATGCGCATGATATGGAAGGGAATTGTGGCAGATTTATTTGAAGTAGTACTAAGAAGTGTCCTCCCTCCAGTTGTGTGACCCTGTACGGTACCAACCTCATCAATCAACTAGAATTCACTCTTCAAAATTACTAGTGATCTCTTAATAGCCAAACAGCCTTTTCTTAATCCTTGTTCTTCTTGACCTCTCCGCAGCATTGGGATCCTCTCTTTCTGAATATTCTCTCCTTTCTATGTTTTCATGACTTTCCTGGTTCTCTCTGTGGTCCAACTACTCTTCATTCTCCTTTGTTGGTTCTTCATCCATGTGACACCTTCTAAAAGCGGGTGACTTGATCTCATTGACTCCCATGGGTTCAGTTATTTTTATGCAGCAGATTAACCCTCCTGTTTCTGCTGAGCTACAATCATACTTGTGGGGCAGCTAGGTGGCACGGGGGATAGAACACTGGGCTTGGAATCAGGAAGATTTATCTTTATGAGTTCAAATCCAGCCTCTGACATTTACTAGCTGTGTGACTCTGGGCAAGTCATTTAACCCTGCTAGTCTCAGGTGCTCTTCTGTAAAATGAACTAGAGAAGAAAAGGGCAGACCTCTCTAGTATCTTTACAAGAAAATCACAAAATGAGGGCACAAGGAGTTAGATGTGACTTAAATGATGCAAGAACACAATCAGACATCTCCAGCTACATTTTGGACATATAGAATTGGAGGTCTTGTAAGCATTTCATATTCTCCTTGTCCAAAACAAAATTCATTTTTTTTCCTCCTAAGCCCTCCCATTTCTGAACTTCCTAGAACTTAGCACAGTACCAGGCACAAATAGATGCTTGACTAACTGATCCATCACCTGTCAAGAAGACCACCAAAATCCTCCCTCTTTTCAGGCTCTAAAACTTGGTTTTCATATTTCATTCACCCCACATACCTAATCCTTTGCCAAATAGTATTTCTACCTTTACAACATCTCTCTTGTACAATTCCTTCTTTCCACTCACTTCTCTCCTGGACTAGGAAATAGCCTTCTAAGTGAATTTCATTCCCTCCAACCTCTCCCCACTCTAATCTACACTTCACTCAATTGCCATGATGGTTTTTCTAAGTCATACCACCGATCATGTCATTCCTGCACCCAAGGAGTTCCAGTGACTCTCTGCTTTCTGCAGCATCAAATATAAACTCCTTTGATTGGCATTTGAAGCTCTTTATAAACCTAGTACCTTCTCAAATCTCCAGGTTTCTTACACCTGATGCCTTCCACATTATATGATCCAGTTACACCATCTTTCTTACTACTCCTGAAATATGTCACTCCATCTCCCATGTCTGTGCACCAGCTGTCATCAGTGCTTAGAATGATCGGCCCCCTCTTAATTTTCCTTTTGTTTAGGTTGTTTCAGTCACGCCTGACTCTCCATCATCCTATTTGGAATTTTCTTGGTAAAGATACTGGAGTGGCTTGCTTGTCATTTTCTTCTCCAGTTCATTTTACAGATGAGGAAATTCATGATTAAGTGATAGCTAAGTGATTTGCCCAGGAACACACAGCTAGGAAGTGTCTAAGGTCACATTTGAACTCAGGGAGATAGTTTTCCTGACTCTAGACCCCAAACTCTATCCTCTGCTCCACCTAGCTGTCCAATTAATTAAACTGCCCTTAATTTCCCTAGCTTCCTTCAAAATGCAGCTCAAATCTCACTTTCTTCAGGAGATCTTTCCTGTTTCCTGAAACTACTACTGCCTTCCTCTATAGACTCTGCCTATATTTTGTATGTGCCTAGATATTCTCATACTGTCTTCCCCATTAGAAAGTAGGTTTCTTGAGAGGAAGGACTGTGGGTTGAGTTTTATTTTATCTTAAGTTTTGTTTATGCTTTTATTTCTGATGCTTAGCAAGGTATAAGGGTTATTCAGGGAAGACTGCCTCTGGCTGCTGAGTCCTTTTCAGGGCTGCTTTCCCCTTTTGGTGTACACTTGATTCACTCAACTCTCACCTGTGATTCCAAGAAGCTGTAGCACACACAGTGATAGTACCCCATTAATTATTTCATCAGATGGGTGAAACCAGGTTGAGGATAAGCCAGCTATCTCAAAACCTTCAATGAGTTGGGAGGTGTCTATCTACCCAAGCACGTGAAGACTTCCCTGGCAGAATGGGTGGATAAGAACAGTTTGTTTCAATAGCCATCAAGGTGATTGAAGCAAGAGCTATGAAATTGCTTAGAGCTTGGTTAGACATTGAAGATGCCAGGGTTAGCTACTGCATCCCAAGCCATCACCAATTGTCTTGACTTTGTCTTGCCACTGGACTTTGATGACTCTGGAAGAGAGTGAAGCTGATGACTTTGTGCAATTCTGTTTCACTTAAACCCAATTTATACTTGAACCAAAAGACATCACCATACCATTTTACCACTTTTACTTTTCTCAGAATCCTGCGGTGACAAGTAAGTGGCAGGTATGGGTCCACTGGGAGCTGTAGTCACAAGTCTGAGCATAGGTGGCCCAGGTCATATGTTCATCTTTTCACTGGAAGCAGCAGAGGGATTTGGCAGCTCCCTCGGTATCTGAGGAACTTTTTAAGGACTGTACTTCTCACATCCTGGTGTGAGGAAGGGACTGGAAAAGGTGCCCTTAAAATTGTCTGCTTCATCCAACCCTACCCTGCTTACTTCAGCAGGTGGCTGAATGGTTGAAACATAAAAAAAGTACAAAAACTTTTGCAAAGATGATTCCACTCAGCACTGGTACGCGGAATGTACACATACTTATGGATGACAGGAAACCCAGTTGACCTGAAAGACAAACAGCTTTTATTGTGAGAGAACTCAGCAAGTATCTCATGCAAAAAGCAACTCTGAATGAAACAAGGCTAACAAATGAAGACCAGATTACTGAAGTCAGAGCAAGATACACATTTTTTTTCTGGATTGGCTTCAGTGAAAGGGAGTGCCATGAAGCTGGCATAGATTTTGCAATCAAGGTTAATCTAGTCAACAAGCTTGTATTCCTCCCAAAAGGAGTGAATGACAGACTCATGACAATGTAAATTTCACTTGCAGGAAAAAGAGGACAAACCAGTGTCAGGCTGATGGTAATTGTTTAATAAATGTTTACTAAATCAAATTGAGCAAAGCCTCCACAAAAGAGTTATCCTACGCTGCATGGTGTATAGGGGAGCAAGGTGGCACACCCTGGGAATATTCTCATTGATTCCTTAGGGGCTGGGATAGCCAGACATGCTCAATGCACCCCTATCTCAATATACTAAAGACCTTCCTCTTCATTTAATGTGTTGGCAGGTGAGGATGGGAGTGGGGTGTATCAATTAATACTTGAACTATCTAGCTATTCATTTTTTCTCTGGGCCATACACACCTTTTCTAGTCAAGAATGTACACTGTGCTGTTTCTTGTGAACGTAATTAGATGTTAAAAACTTGTGTCCACTGGAAGATGGAAACTTTCAGGGTTTATTTACTTGTGTCCCTAGAGACTCAGACCTTCCCATTCCTAAGGGAGGGAGTGTGAAGAGATAGCTATGAAAGACAGATACATCAGTGCAAAGATGAGGACTGCAGGAAGCCAGGGACCACCTCTTCCCCCAAAGGTGAAAGCAATAGTAGAGCCTCTGTCTCCATCACATTCACTGGGGACTGGTGAGTTTAAAAAAAAGGAGAGATGGGGACACATGCAGGCTAGGCACTCCAGGCATGGGTCTGGGAAGCAAATACAGAGATATGAAGACAAAAGATGGTAAACTGAACTATGCAGAAACTACAAGGAACAGATACTGAATGGTTGAAAGGTGTCCTGTGTCTGGAATAGAACTGATTCCTTATTTCCCAGTCCTTTGCTTTACTCTCACTCCTGAGTTCTCCTGGGAAAGTATTGAATCTGTATCTCTAATCTTTGTTTCTTTTTTTGTCTTTCTTCTTTCCCTTTATTTTTTTAAATAGTGTTTTATTTTTCCCAGTTATATGTCAAGACAATTTTTAACATTCAGTTTTACAAGATTTTGAGTTCCAAATTTTTTTCCCTTTCTTCCTCCTCCCCTCTTCTGGAAGTGGTAGGCAATTTGATGTAGGTTATACATATGCAGTTATGCAAAACATATCCATATTAGTTATAGTTGTGAAAGAAGAAACAGATCAAAAGAAAAAACAAAAAAATAAAGTAGTTCTTGGATGTGGATAGCATTTTCCATCATGAGTCCTTTGTTCTTGCCTTGGATCATTGTGTTGCTGAGAAGAACTAAGTCATTCACAGTTGATCATCACACAATGTTACTGATACTGTGTATAATGCTTTCCTGGTTCTGCTCATTTCGCTTTGCATCAGTTTGTACAAGTGTTTCTGGGTTTTTCTGAAATCTACCTGCTTGTCATTCCTTATAGCAAAATAGTATTCCATTACATTCGCATACTGAAGCTTGTTCCATCATTCATTCCCCAACTGATGAACATCTCAATTTCCAGTTCTTTATCACCACAAAATAGGCTGCTATAGATATTTTTGCGCATGTAGATCCTTTCGTCTTTTTTATGATATCTTTGAGATACAGACCTAGTGATGGTATTGCTGGATTCAATCTTTGTTTCTTACAGTTTGTTTAGCTTTCTGCTTCTATTTTTTTTAACATTTAAATTCTGAACTTAATAAATACCAAATAAAATGGGCATTTCCATATACATGCTATAACAGAAGAGGATTACACATGAAACTGCAAATCTCTATTATGTACATAATACTGTTACTATGCTATTGTTTTAAATATGTATATTTATTTATCTATGTAATATATAGTAACTCAAGGTGTAACATTTTTTTGCTACCCTCTCTCCCTCTTGCTACTTCATATTATTTTAAAATCAGTTTACACAAGATTTTTAAAAATGTAGTTGAATGCATTGTCTAACTATGTGTTTCATTCAAAGGCAGTTGAGAAAGAGACCAAAGGTGGTAAAATAGAAAGGAGAGAGAAGAACTCTCTTTTTAAACTGTAGTGTGTGTGTGTGTGTGTGTGTGTGTGTGAGAGAGAGAGAGAGAGACAGACAAATAGACAGTGACAGGGAGAAAGACAGAGAGACAGAGAAACCGAGACAGACAGTGACAGAAGTTCTATTTCCAGTTGCTGGGACCTTCTCTGCTTGGGGCTTGGGTTGAGTGAAAGAGAAATTATTGTTCATATTTTTATACTCTCCCAAAATCAGGGAATAAATTAATCCAGACCACCCTGGACATAAAACATGAATCCATGGTATCTGGTTGTGGGAAGATTGTGTAAGCAAGCTAGAGTTAATCCTTCTGAAGCAGTCCGCTCAGTCATCTTTTCTCCTCATTGCTTTCTGTAGCAGGTTTGGAACCAAAGCCATATGCCTCTGAAGGGCAATTCCAAAGGGAACTTATTAGAGAGATGCCTGAGAGGAGGAACTGGGAAAGAGTGGTACTGCCCACACCATGATGGGAACCAACCAAGGAGTCCTTTCTTATCAACCAATCTCCTTCTACCCCCTCCCCACATTTACTAGACAGACATAAATCATCCTTGATAATACATTGAAACCTACTTAAGTATATACCACGCATTTTTTTCCATTTGTCTTTGAGTTATTTGTAATTGTGATTCACTTGAGAATCATGGTTTGTCAGGATTTGCAGCTACACAGCATTGTCAGGAGTTTATTGGTATAAAGCAATAGGGCTTAACATTTTTATGGGGTTTTGAATTGCTTAAAATCCTAACCTTAGCTTAAATCTATTTATTTTGGTTTAGGGAAGGGGATCAGAGGAAACTCATGAAAATATTTTCCATTTTTATTTTTGAGTTATGATTGATGAATTTAAACTTGTTCCTTTTTGGATGTGCTCAGTTTGATGAACTGGGGGAGGGGATCAGAGGAAACTCATGAAAATAGTTTCCATTTTTAGTTTTGAGTTTTGATTGATGGCAACATAAACCTGTTCCTTTTTGGATTTATTCAGTTTGATGAATTCCACTAGGACTCTTTGTATTACAGGAAACTCTCATTTCTTATATTCTCTTGACTTTCTCATCAGTGTCAGATTACAATAAACCCTAAGGAGATTCCATTTTATCTACTGGAGCTGAGCTGAAAAGAAATCAAAATAAAACAAAAGGTACATCATTGTACATTCCTTAAGAAAAAAAATTTATCACCTCCCCAGCTTCCTGGATTTATTTGTTTCTCATGAATCATCATTGTTTCTCTAACCGATGAGGCTCCAAAATGAACAATGATCTCCTTCAATTTCAGGAAAAGTAAAGCTAAATTAATTATAGATATGAGGCTCTCTTGGTAGCACTTAGAACAATGTGAAAGGTCCGCTTAAAAATCTCTTAGCAGACATTTCAGAGAATAGGGAAAGGTCATGGAATTGGAAAGAAATAAACATTATTCCAGGCTTTAAATGTAAAGCTTTCAGGGTCAGAGGAGCACTGCACTTCATGAATTGTGAGAACATCACACTTACAAAATAAACAAATACAATTTGTTATTTAAAGGACATGAAAATATTTTCCCCATACTTTTCCATGTTGTTAGTTTTCCTTTTCATCTTGTCTTGTTCCATTTTGTTACTGATGATGATAAACTTCCCACTTACACACATCAGATCTGTCTTCGCTAATTTCAAATCTTCATATCCTTGAAAGAATTGTTTTAGACAATCTGGGGTGCTCCATCCATCTTCGGGGCTGGGGTATTTGTTGAAGTTAGTACATTTTTGCCCCCCTTCTGGTGACTTTTGGTCAGGTTTTAATAATCCATCTTCTAGTTTAACAACCAGATCTCCAAAAATTCATAGTACATTTTAAAGTTTAATCTGCATTATTATAATTTTCTCCATCACTTTCTAAAGCCTAGGCAATCAACAGAGCATTCCATCAAGTACTGATATGTATTTGCCTCAGCTGTGAAATGCTCACACTAAAAATTTGACCATAAGCTTTCTTCAGCACCAGTACCACCCTTGTTTTTATCCATAATTGTTCAATGTATTTATTGTTAATTCTTTTCCTTTCCAGTACTCTTACAGGCTGCTCTCTTTTGAGGTTTTGTAATTACACTTCCTTTCTCTCATGCCTATGTTTTTTCATTTATGGGGTAGCCAAGCAAGGGATATTAAGGTAGTAGGGTCTTTAGGGACTTCTTATTCTGCCGTCGTACTGTAATTCTTCAGTTGGAACCAGAAAAATGGTAAATCAACAGAAGACTAAAATATAGAACAATGAAATCACATTGAGGAGCAGCTAGGTGACCCAGGGGATAATTGAGCACCTGCCTGTAAGTCAGGACCTGATTTCAAATATGGCCTCAGACATTATGAGACTCTGGGCAAATCACCTAACCCTGTGAGAAACATGCTCATTTTAAGAACAATACTTGTGAAATCAGGAAAGCTTTATTAATTTTTACACTCATTGTGAATAAACAGGTAGCTCCTAATGGACTGCTCCATTTGTTTAGACGAATGCAAGCTTTTTATACACTGTTTCCAATTGAAATTTCTTGCCTGCCTTCCATTGGCCAGCACTCCAAGGTTCACCCTACCCTATATGGGTCATATTTCTCATTTTCTTTACAGAATGACATGATTTAAATTATTTCACAGGAATTCTCTTAGTTGATGTACAATATTTCTGGTGTCAACCTGAAAGTTTGGTTAAAGAGGCAAACAGGCTACGTGATATCTTAATTGAATAGGCGGTAAATACAGTAAGATGAAAGAGTTGACAAAGTGTCAGTTGAAATTATGACCCAGGATATCTGCGTTTTCTTTACCCTTAACATGCCATAACATAGTATTTGTCCATAAAATATTAATAAAAAGTCCCATTATCCAAAATAGTATCTTGGGTTAAGGGTCTCATAAAGAATGCTAAGTCAGCCCCATCTGGCCTTGTTGACATAGGAAGAGATATTCTCCGAGTGTACTCAGAGAACAAAGAAGCTGTTAGGTCCAGGCTCTTCTTCTGGTTGATTGATTAGTTCAGGCTCTGGCCCTTATGGAGGATTCGAAAATGATATTAAATGATTATCACTGGTATTACAGATAATACATATTTTCTGTGAAAACATAAGTTCAACTCACCTCTCACAATTTACACCAGAGTTGGTCCAATGTTGCAAATGTCTTTGCTTTATCCACATGTTCCCCATCAGGCACAACTAGCCAGTGATAGGGGGAAGAATATGCAAGGGTGTCTCATAAAATCAGATATGCTACTTCCACAAAGAGACTTTTACACTTCTCTAATTTCATCAGTAGCAATGGAAACAGGTACTAATTCTCTAAAATGTAACAAATGATAGGCCCCAAGAGACAGAGTTTCTGGGTAATTAATAATCAATTTATGAATTAGGCAACTGGCAATCAATAAATTGATAGTAAGGGGTTTCTCTCGATAGCCAAAGATAAGTCCATAGAGAACCTGAAAGCCTTAAATACTTTTGTAAAAGGGAATGCCCTTGACTAGTGAAAATCAACCTTGATTGTTGGACATTTCATGAGGATGTGGGTTAGAAGTCTTCAGCTACTCCGGCTGAGATTGGGACTTGATCATGAGATTTACAACCTCCAGTAATATGGACAGGAGAATTCATCTTCACCCAGATCACTCTGCTTGTTTTTCTCCTTCATGAGTTGGGTCACCCTAAACTCTAATGCAGGGACTCCTTTTCCCCAAGGCAAGAACTCTTCCAGACTGGATTCTTCTTACATTCTAAACAGGTTAGGTTTCCTAGTTGGGTGGAGTCCTACCCAAGAGTGTAGAGCAACTTCTCATCAATCAATCATGTCCTTCAGAAAAAAGTCTGGATCCCAATTTAATAACTGATTATTAATATGAAACAATCATTTCAAAAGTCACTTTAAAAATTCTTAATTCTAGACTTCAGCAAATCTCTTTTCCCTCTGGGTCTCAGTTTTCTAAAAAAAAAAATGAAGAGATTGGACTAGAGCCTCTTTATGATTCCCTTTAGCTCTGGTATAACTATTGACACTTGTTCCACAAGAAAACAAATACTTCAGTTACTTAGGGATATGAATTGCAAAGATAGAATGGTAGACCAGGCCAAACTTGGACAGAGCTAGGACCTCAAGTTTGAGGTTACAATGAAATGAGATATTGATCATTCATCTAATAGTTAGCAAAAGGAGACTTAATTAGTCATAGTAAAGGAAGAAACATTAAGAGTGAGGGAAAGGATATTTATTAAGCATAAAACATTAACTCAGTTGAACACAACTAGATGTTTCCTGTAGAGTGCCAGTTGCCTTGATCCAAAAATTAAGACTCTATAATCCTTATAAGATGATTAGTGAACTTTTCACACCTACAAAAAGAAGTTAGAGAAATGTAAATACCTTTATACCTCTCTTTTAAACTGAACAAAGCCCTATAATCCTATAAGTATGATGAAGGAACGGTTTCATAATGTGTTTTTAAGTTAGAAAAAAAGGCGTTAACCTCTCTTAAATTTTAACAAAAGTAATGAAAGCTTTTTGATTTCTGGAAGTTCAATCAAAACTAACACCTTGATAATCTCTGGGATAACACCATCTATATAGGGTACTATCCAAATATTTTAAAATAATAATTTGGACAGTAACTCTATATCCTTTGGTGGAAATTCCTCTAGGCTGTAAGAACCTTGGTGAATCATTAGGATTATGATAGCTTATTATTAGATGAAAGAGATTTGATAAGGCAGTGAAGGAACTCAATATTTCGTGTGAACATGATAATTTGAGATATTAAGAAGGTTGAGTGAATTGTTTCTGGAGAAGACAGAAGATTGACAAGCAGATTACTATTAAACATTGACAGATTATTTACTGCTAGTAAAGACTTTCCCAACATTTATATTAATTGTTATTCTCCTAAATCCCATGGTCCATGTATTTTTCCATATATTTCAGGTTAAAAAAACTGAGTTCCAGAGGCAAATAAGTTTCTCAGGACCAATAGCATTCAAAATTATAAGACTGGACCCAAATGGAGACTTAGTGATAGGATCCTAAATAATAAACAGGACAAAGAACAAATAATAGAAACAATGTGAAAGAAAATGAAATACTCTAGCAAAATTTCTAGTGAGCTGCTAAAGCAATCAACAGAGGAAAATCGTATCTCTACAAATACATATTAATAAGATACAAAAATAGATGGTTTTTAAAAATTAGAAGGTCAACAAATAAACCTAAAGTGATCTCCTTTTATCGTTCTTTAAAAAATTTGCCATCAGTACTGCTAGCCCCCTTCTTACTTCTAGATTCAAAAAAAAACCTCCCTCATTAAAAGGTATAGTCAAGCAAAAAATCCATACATTGGCCATGTCTGAAAATTTGTCTAACTTTGTACCTTAAGGCCAGCATCTCTCTATTAGGAAACTGACAATATGATATTCATCAGTCCTCAGGAGTTCAATGTGGTTGATCATTGCAATGATCAGTGTTATAAATTCTTTCAAAGTTGTTTTGTTTACAGTTTTGTAACTGTTTGCTACTTAATGCTGCATCAATTCATAAAAATCTTCCTGGGTTTCTCTGAATCCATCCCTTTTGGACTTTTTCCCAGTATAATAATATTCCATTATATTCATAACCACTCCCCAATTTATGGGTGCCATTTTAGTTTCTAGTTCTTTACTCCTACAAATATTTTGGTATATATGAGTCCTCATGTATATATGAGAGATGATTGATGAATTTTTTATATTTTCACTTTGACCTCTGGCTCTAAGCTCTGCCTTCTTGGAGTCAGGAAGATTTCCTGAGTTCAAACACAGCCTCAGATACTTACTAGCTACATGATCTTGGGCATGTCACTTAAGTTTCAAGTCCCTCATCTGCAAAACGAGCTGGAGAAGGGATGGCAAATCACTTCAGTATTTTGCCAAAATATGTATGAGTCAAAAATGGGAGGGGGGCTGGTAAAAGGGACAACTGACAAGCAGTTTATGTGCTCCACTGGTATACATTCATGATATTAAGAGAAAAAGAAGAGATGACTGAACCACGGGACTAAGAGAACTGAGATTTAGATAGTATAGCGATGAGGAAAAAGGAAAAACATTTGACAAAACTCTTGGAAGCTCTTAGTCTGATGCCTGTAACTGAAGGATAAACACTTATTGTTAAGTAAAAGAGAACAAAAAGAAAACTAACAGTAATTTAAGGCACACCTAATATGCCAAGGAACTATAAAGGTAACTGTGTAATTCTGAGTCAGGAATGTTTTTAAAAAGAAAAAAAAACTTATCCCTAAAAGTTTAGCCGTGTATAGACACTTGACTTTCCTCATTCTTCCCATGACAAATATATTTAAGCATTATAGTTTCACAATAGCCAAGGAATCAAAAAAAAACCCCCCAAAACAACACAACCCAGTGAAGATTCCAAAGATAACTCATTTCTTCAGTTCCTTTTCTCAGGTTAACCAAAATGTGAAATCATAAATAGAAAGATGGTTTTGAAAACAGAAGTCTTCATGTGGCTAGAGAAAATGAAAATGGGAAATAGCCAAAATTTTAGGGACAAATGAAAAAGAAAAGATGACTTCATGTTTACCTGTGTGAAAATATAATCAGTAAAAGCTATCTATATACAAAGAAAATAATCCTTCAAAAATAAAATAACAGTTTAAAGAAAATTAGTGTTAGAGAGAGGGAGACAGAGAAAGAGAGAGAGAGACAGAGACAGAGAGACAGAGAGAGAGACAGAGAGAGAGACAGAGAGAGAGAGAGACAAGAGGAGGAGAGATGGGGAACAGAAAGAGCAAGAGAGAGATATCAACCAGAAAAAGACAGAGAAGAAGAGGAAGAGAGAGACAGACAGAGAAACAGAGATAGGGAGAGAGAGAAATAGAGACAGAGAGATGGAGAGACAGGGAGGGAGGTAATGAAGGAGAGAGAGAGAGAGAGACAGAGACACAGAGAGAGAGACAGAGAGAGAGAGAAAAACACTTATCAAGTCCTTATTATGTGGTGCCAGGCAAGACAGTCCCTAATAAGAAGTTCATATTTTTATGGGAAAAATAACATATGAAGGGGAGCTGGAAAAACAGAGAAGTGGGAGAAGGGATGCAGAATTTGAATTCCAGTGTGGGAATGGAGGTGGAGGCCTGATTCTGGACAAGATAAGCCACAAGCTCAACTCTCAGATCCCAGCAGTTTAGGGGCAGACTTCAAGATTTCCTTGGGGGAGAAAAGGACAAAGAATTAGTTTGGCCAATAAGATGAGGAGAAGGCCAGGATATGGAGACAAAAGACAGACCGTGAGTATGAACCCAGCATGGAGACAATGGATAAATGCCACTTTTGGAGGGAGTTTGCCTTAATATCACAAATACTTGTTGAATAAAATGAACCAAAATACCTCAACAAAGTTGATAATAATGAGTTGACATTTTAAAAATAGTGCTTTTAACTCTACGTCACACTTTATGTATCTTATTCTATTTGAGCATCACGAAAGCCCTGTGAGGTAAGTACTAAGGAGATTATTGGTATTTCAAAGATGAGGAAAATGAGATAGAGAGATGAAGTTGACCTGACCATGGTCACATAGCCTGGAAAGGTCAAAACCTGGTCCTCTAGCCTGAGTCCAAGTTCAATAAGGCACCCCAAGATGACAGGCTATTGCTTTCTAAATGCATTCAAACAAGAACAAAAATGAAATAATTGCAACGACCAATCTTTTCTCCAAAAGAAATTATTTTTATTCATTACACAAACAAAATGAAAACAACTGAATTTAATTTAAAAAATTTAATAATCATCATAGTACAGTTTGTTGTTTTTCATCTGTTTCAGTTATGCCTGACCTTTTGGGACCCCATGTGAGGTTTTCTTGGCAAAGATATTGAAGTGGTTGGCCATTTCCTTCTCCAGCTCATTTTGCAGAGGAAACTGAAGCAAACAGGGTTAAGTGACTTGCTTGGGGTCACACAGCTACTCAGTGTCTCAGGTCAGATTAGAACTCAGAAAGATGAATCTTCTTGACTTCAGGGCCAGCACACTATCCACTATACTATCTATACAATTTTCAAAGAATTTACTTTGAAAATAAAAATGTGAAACATGAGGTACAAAATAATATATTTTCTTTGGCACATCCTGTACTCTGCTTGCCTATACTAAACCAGAAAAGCTCTCAAGCTTTCACTTAGTGCTAAATATAAATTATTTTGTTGCATGTATAGTTCTAACATGTTCAGTTATTGGTTTTTCCTGGACTATAGCCAATTAGCATCAGCAAATCAGAAACTGAGAATGCGGGAGTGGGAGCACTGAGGGGGCAGTATTGATTGCAATGCCAAGGAATCATGGGTCCTTCTTGCGTGAGGACCAGAGCACAGACTGTAGAGCAGCAACCATTCTTATCCCCAGATCATACCATCTTGGAAACACCAAAAACTTTTGAACCCTCAGAACTAGCTCTGAGAAAAGCAGTGCAGATAAAGCCAGAAGCTTGAGACAGAGCCCTTCTTCCACCATGCTGGGAACAGAGTCCAGCAATAGCATAAAGTTCCAAATCAAAGAATAGGGCGGAAAAATGAGCCAACAACAACTTCAAGCAGCAAGAAGAGGAACATTGAATATCATGGAGGCACAGTCAGGATCACCTAAGATTGAGCAGCTACCATATTAAAGGAGCAGAGAGCTTGGAATATGGTATTCTGAAAGGCAAAAAAACTGGGATTACAACCAAGAATTACCTACCCAACAAAACTAAGCATAGTACTTCAAGGGGAAAAATAGTTATTTAATGAAATAGAGGACTTTCAAGCATTCCTGATGAAAAGACTATAGCTGAATAGAAAATATGACTTTCAAATATAGAATTCAAGAGAAACATAAAAGACAAATCATAAGGGACTCAATACAGCTAAACTGTGTATCTTTCTATCTTTTAAAAACTTTATCATTATTAGGACAGTTAGAAGTATTCTACATAGAAAGAGAGTACAGAAGTGATGATTATGTTGGATGATATAAAAAAAAGAATAGGCAAGAAAGAGGGATAGCCAGCGAGAAGGAGGAAAGGAGGAGAAGAATGGAGGAAATGCTCTTACATAAAAGGGGCATGCAAGGAAGAGTTTTTACAGTGGAGGGGGAAATTGTTGGGGGAGGGCAGGTAATGTTTGAATCTCACTCACATGTAAATTGGTGCAAAGAGAAAAAATATATACACACTCAACTTATAAGAGAACTGTGTCTTATCCAACAAGGATGTAGGAGGGCAAAGGGGTAGGAGAGAGGGGAGGTGATAAAAGAAGGCAGTGGTCAGAAGCAAAGTGGACTTTAGACAAGGAAAAGGATAAAAAATGAGAAAAAAGAATAAATGTAAGAAAATATAATGGAGGGAAATGAACAGTTAGTGATCACAACGGTGAATGTTAATGGAATGAACTCATCCATAAAGTAAAGATAGATAGAATGGATTAGAAACCAGAATCCAATAATATGCTGTTTATAAGAAACACATTTGAAACAGAGAGAAATACACACAGAATTAAAATAAGGGGTTGGAGCAGAATTTATCATGCTCAGATAAAGTAAAAAAAATCAGGGGTAACAATCATAATCTTAAACGAAGTAAAATAAAAATGGACCTAATTAAGAGGGATAAGCAGAGAAACTATATCTTCCTAAAAGAAACCATAGAGAATGAAGTAGTATTAATACTAAACACAAAGGTAACAAATGGTATAGCATCCAAATTCTAAAAGGAAAAGTTAAATCAATTACAGGGGGAAATAAACAGCAAACCATACTAGTGGGGAACCTCAACTTCTCCCTCTCAGAACTAGATAAATCTAGCTATAAAATAAATAAGATGAATGGAATCTTAGAAAACTTACATATGTTAAGTCTTTGGAGAAAACTGAATGGTAATAGAAAGAAGTATACCATTTTTTCAGCTATATATGGCACCTTTACAAAAACTAACTATATTAAAGCATAAAAGTCTCATAATTAAATGCAGAAAAGCAGAAATATTAAAAGCACTCTGTTCAGACCATAATGCAATAAAATTACATTTAATAAAGGGTTGTGGAAGCATAGATTAAAATTTAATTGGAAACTAAATAATCTAGTCCTAAAGAATGAGTCAAAGAACAAGTCATAGAAACAATATTTCATTAAAGTGAGTGACAACAAGACAATATTCCAAAATTTGTGGCTAAAACCAAAGCAGTACTTAGGGGAAATTTTTATATCTCTAAATGTACACATCAATAAGAGAGAAAGAGCAGATCAATGAATTGGATAAGCAACTAAAAAATTAGAAAAAGGACAAATTAAAAATCCCTAGTTAAACATCTAAATGGAAATTCTAAAATTCAAAGAAGAAATCAATACAATTGTAAGTAAAAAAATATGTCTATTAACACCACTATTATTCAATGTTGTACTAGAAATACTAGCCACAGCATTAAGAAAAGAAAAAGCAATTAAAGAAATAAAAATAGTCAACAAGGAAATAAAAAGAATCCTCAAGAATCAACTGAAAAACCAGGAAAAAGAATGAACAACTTCAGCAAAGTTGCAAGGTATAAAATAAATCCACACAAATCATTAGCATTTCTCTATACTATCAACAAAATCTGGCAGGAGGAGGTAGAAAGAGAAATTCCATTTAAAACTGCAAACATATAAAATACTTGGGAGTCTTCTTGCCAAGACAAACTCAGGGATTATATGAACACAATTATAAAACATTTTCCCATGAATAGACAAATCTAAACAATTGTAGACATATTAGTTTCTTAGCAGTATGCCAAGCAAATATAATAAAAATGACAATTCTACTTAGGTTAATTTACTTATTCAGTGCCATACCAATCAAATTACTGAATAATTATTTTATTTATAATAATTATTTTGGAGCTAGAAAGAAATAACTAAATTCATCTGGAAGAACAAAAGGTCAAGAATATTGAAGGAATCAATGAAAAAAATGTTAATAAAGGCCATCTAAGGGGAGTTAGGTAGTGCATTGCATAATGTACCAGCCCTGGCAACAGGAGGACCTGAATTCAAATCCAGCCTCAGACACTTACTGTGTGACCCTGAGCAAGTCACTGAAACCCAATTGACTCTTTAAAAAGTCCAACAAAAACTAAAGGAGCATAGTCGTTACAGATTTCAAACTATATTACAAAGCAATGGTCATCAAAATAATCTGGTGCTGGCTAAAAACAGAGTGCTATATCAATGTAATAGATTAGGTACCTAATATATAGTAGTAAATGATCGTAGAAACCTTGTGTTTGATAAACCCAAAGATCCAAGTTTTTGAGTAGGAACTCAACATTTGACAAAAATTGCTAGGAAAACTGGAAAGCAACTTGGCAACAAATAGGCATAGAGAGAAACCTCATAATGTAAATGATGTAGACATGAAAGGTGATACTGTAAGTAAATTAGGGGAGCATGAAAAAAATGCACATGTCAAGTTTTTGGATAAGGAAAGAGTTTATTACCAAACAAGAGATGGAGGAGATTATGGAAAATAAAAGAGATAATTTTGATTACATGAAATTAAAAAACTTTTGCACAAACAAAACTAAATCAGTCAAAATGAGAAGAAAAACAGGAAACTGGAGACAATTTTTGCATCAGGTTTCTCTGATAAAGGTCTCGTTTCTCAAATATATAGGGAACTGAGCCAAATTTACAAAAATAAGAATCATTTCCCAATTGATAAATGGTCAGATGATATAAACAAGCATTTTTCAGAAGAAGAAATCAAAGCCATCAATATGACAAAATGCTCTAAATTACTATTGATTAAAGAAATGCAAATTAAAATAACTCTGAGACCCTACCTTATACTTATCAGATTGACTACCATGACAGAAAAGGAAAATGACAAATATTGGAGGGGATATGAAAAATAGGGACCCTAGTGCATTGTTGGTAGAGTTGTGAACTGATTCAATCGTTATGGAAAACAATTTGGAACTATGTCAAAGGGCTATAAAATGGCATACCCTTTGACTCAGCAATACTGCTACTAGGCCTGGATCCCAAAGAGATCAAAGAAAAGGGTAAAGGACCGAATAGTACAAAAATATTTATTTATAACAGCTCTTTTTACGGTAAAGAATTAAAAATCAAGAGGATGCCCATCAATTGGGGAATGGCTGAACAAGTTGTGATATATGATTGTCATGAAATACTATTGAGTTGAACTGTATGAATTGACAAAGGGGATGGTTTCAGAAAAGTTTTGGAAGACATACTATCTAATGAAATGTGAAGTGAGCAGAACCCAGAGAACTCTGTACACAGTAACAAAACTATAAAATGATCAACTATGAAAACCTTAGCTCTGCTCATCAAGAAAATGATCCAAGAAAATTCCAAAGAACCCATAAAGGAAAATGCTATTCACCTCCAAAGAGAGAAATGATGAACTCTGAAAGCATACTTTCTAAAATTTTCTTTATTTTTATTGTTTTATTTTGTTTGTGTTTTCGTTGGCAACATAGCTAATATGAAAATGTGTTGCATGACTTCCCACGTATACTTGAAATTAAAGAGTTTGCCTTCTCAAGGAGTGGGGAGGGACTGATGGGAACTGGGAACTCAAAAGTTAAAAAAGATTGTATTTGACAAAAAATAAAACTAATTTTTGCTAGGACTGTATCCCCAAGAGATTATAAAAATGGGAAAGGGACCCACATGTACAAAAATATTTATAGCAGCACTCTTTGTGGTAGCCAAGAACTGGAAATCAAGGAGATGCCCATCGATTGGGGAATGGCTTAATAAATTATGGTATATGAATGTAATGGAGTACTATTGCGCCATAAGAAATGATGAACAAGAAGACTTCAGGGAGGCCTGGAAGGACTTATATGATCTGATGCTGAGCGAAAGGAGCAGAACCAGGAAAAC
>CM053772.1:122584046-122620061 GCA_028658325.1 Potorous gilbertii | reverse complement strand
CAGAACCAGGAGAACTTTGTGCACAGCCACGACCACAGTGTGTGAGAGTTTTTCTGGCAGACTTGAAACTTCATTGCAATGCAAGGACTTAAAAAATTTCAAATGGGCCTTTAAGGAAAAATGGCCTCCACATTCAGAGAAAGAAATACGGAATTCAATCGCAGAATGTAGCAGGTCATTTTCTTTTGCATTACGTTTTTGCTTATTATATGATTTCTCCCATTCATTTTGATTCTTCTACACAGCATGCCTATAGTGAAAATGTACTAAATAGGAATGTATGTGTAGAATTTCTATAAAATTGTATGCCATCTCGGGAAGGGAGGGAGGAGGGAGGGGAAAAAAAATCTAAGTTATATGGTAGTGATGGTAGAACACCAAAAATAAATAAAATTAATACCATTTTTAAAAAGTTGTAAAAAATGATCCCCATTTCAGCATGAAAACAGGAAATGCCTAGTCTATGTGAAGTATTATAAGTAACTCTTTGTGCCAGTCAATGGATCCCTCACTGCTTACAGGATGTGTAGGCACATGAGAAAACTAGTATTTGTTGGAACTTGATTGCTTCTGGGCAATATTGGTCTTGGTTTTCATGCATCTCCATATCACACGGATTTCTTCCCCTCTCTGTCCTCTCCTACAAGTCTGAATTGTGAGAGAGGAAAAAAATTAAAGAGCACTGCAACGTACAAATCATTTCTCATTTTATCCTATTTTATGCCCAGAGAACATTCAAGGCAACATAGATTTTGATATTATCTGTCTGTCCTAGAACCATTTGGGACAGGATCATTTCTGGAGGTGTCTCACAAAAATTTCCTCCATCTCTCTTCCCCCTGTGGAAGATCTCATGGGCCCTGGGTTCTCCACAGAGATTAAAAAAAAAAGCAACACGTGAACTGGGTTTTTATCAATGCAAAAAACTGTTGCAATGCATCATGAAAAGAAAGTGTATTTAATGAGAAGGAGCTTTACACTGTACTTTTTGGTATTTTTTTAAGTTATTACATTTGAAACCATTCTAAAACTGTCAATTTTTTAAAAAATAAAATGTTGCAGTTTAAAAAAATAATGTAAGTAGCTCAGGGCAAAAGCAGTTCTGAACTTATGTAGACCCAAGCTCCCATCTTGGAGGTTTCTTGGTTTCCCTCTTTGGCTTGTGCCCCAACCAGAGTTTCTCCTGGAAACATCTGATTTTGCCTTGATTCTGGTTCTCATTTCAGTGACTTCAGTTCTCTTAAAAGCACCAAGCTAAGCATATGGGTACCATAGGAGTCTATTACATAGCAAAGAATACAAAAAGGAAATCATTTTGAGGCCATAGAAAAGAACTTTCCATCCTGGAGCCCCCTCACCCCACCCCACCCCACCCAGGAATCTATTTATTCACCTCTTCCTCTGACTTCAGTGTTGCTCTGGAGTTAAGATCCTTCCCTGCAGGAAAAAAAATTCAATTTCTTTAGAGTCGAGCAATCCATTCCTTTGGTGAAACCTATCTTCTCCAGGGATCTGTATAGTTGGTCCAGATTCATCTCATGGTCCAGAAGTAGAATTTTTCTCATCTCATATTGGGGAAAGAACACAATGGTCCATGACGGTTGAGCCCCTTTCTCCAAGAGCTGCACAGTCCATATGACTCACAGTACCAGAGTCAGTCAACAAGCTTTTATCAAGGGTCTACTATGTGCCAGACACCATGCAGAAAAGGACAAGGTCCATATCTTTTCCTTGCCGTTGTAATAATGAGTCTAGTACCCTTGGCTGTGGCTCCTGAAGCTTCAAGTCTGATCTACATCCTTGGTTTAGTCTCGGAAATCTATTGCTCTACCTTCTGTTACTCTATTACTAAGACCTTTCAGAAGTGGTGTGCTAATAAACATTTAACAACTGACTTCTCAGGGAGAAAAAAAATACCAGGACACATTTGAAAGTTTAATCTGCATTATTAATACTTTCTCCATCACTTTCCTTTTTCTCTCTCCATCATTTTCTTAAGCCTAAATAATCAAAAACAACAAATCAATCCCTGATTAGTTTGCCAATTCTGGGCTATAAATGCTCACACTGAAAATTTAGCAACTGACTCTCACTATCTAATTTTTTTGAGGCAATAGGAGTTAAGTGACTTGCCCAGGGTCACACAGCTAGTAAATGTCTGAGGCTGGTTTAGACCTCAGGTCCTCTTGATCTCACAGCTGATGCTCTGTTCACTGCCACACTTAGCTGCCCCTCCTCACTAGCTCATATGAGCTGGCTCAGCCCTGGGTTAAGAGTTTAATAGACCTCAGATTGATCAAGGAACCCCTTGTTTGTCTACCTGGCATCTTCGCCCTCTGTGTAGCATCTATTGGCACTATGGCTACCATCTCTACCATGGCCTCCATCTCTACCATGGCCTCCATCTCTTCCATTATCTTTGTCTTCCTAGGGAAAATGATATATCTCTTACAGCAGGATAGTCAGAACCAAAGATTTTTTGTGTTTTTGTTAGTTTGGCCCACAGCTATGCCTGACAT
The DNA here is from genome assembly GCA_028658325.1 of Potorous gilbertii. NCBI lineage: Eukaryota > Metazoa > Chordata > Mammalia > Diprotodontia > Potoroidae > Potorous > Potorous gilbertii. Next base: position 122,617,542 of record CM053772.1, on the reverse strand, counting down.
GACTGAATCAGGGGAAAATAAGGCCATAGAGTGGTTATAATCAAATCTGTGTAACCAGAAGAGAAGAGGAAGCAGTTGGAACTAATCCAGGGTTAGGATTTTTAAGGCATGGTCTTTGATAATACAAAGATTAAAGGGCAGAGAATAGTGTGGAATTTAACTGGTTTACCAAGAAAGGGTCAACATAAGAAAGGGAGGAGAGTGTAGCCAGTGCATGGGGTGATAGCCTGAGAAAGCCCTAAGGGCTGGAAGGGGTCATGTTACTGTCCAGTCATTTTTCAGTCATGTCCGACTCTTCATGACCCCATCTGGGGTTTTCTTGGCAAAGATACTGGAGTGGCTTGCCATTTCCTTCTCCAGGAATGGTTTGCCATTTCCTTCTCCAGCTCATTTTACAAATGAGGAAACTGAGGCAAACAGAGTTAAATGACCTGCCCAGAGTCACACAGATAGTTGAAGAAGTTCATATTTGAACTAAGGAAGAGGAATCTTCTTGACTTCAAGCCCAGTACTCTGCTGCATCACCCAGCTACCCTTGAAGGTTATGGTAAAGACAGCAAGCATGGTTAGGGATCGTGAAGAAAGACAGGATGATAAAAGAATGTGGCCAAATAAATGAATGTGAGTTCATGCATATTGAAGTAAAATATGGGTTAGCACATTCTGCCTCATCTTAAATAGCAAGACTTAAATAGCAAGGATATGATGAAAAATGTGCGTAGTTTAAATGGAGTGGAAGAAGTCATAGGAACTGAGAACATTAAGGAACTGGGAAATTACAGTATTTGAGGGAACATTAGTATATATGTTAAATTCCCCTTCAATGAGAGCAGAATTGAGGGTGGAGAGAAAGACTGCGATCCGGGCACTGAATTCATTGAGGAAGGAGACAGAATATTCTCTGCCTGACAATGGCCACAGGGATCTGAATTTGGTGATATTTCATGTAGTTGTGAACCCCAAATGAGAAAAGGTTGCTAAGTTTTAGAGGAAAAGGGAGAGTCTGTAAGGGGCAATAGAAAATAAGGGATATTCTGACTTTTCCACTGAGGCCAATATAATTTATAAATAAGCAAATATAGTTCTTAATTGCAAATTTATGAATATATTTGTAAATAAATATAGATATTGGGGCTGCAAAGTAACACAGTGGATAGAGCTCGGGACCTGGAGTCGGGAAGACTCATCTTCCTAATTTCAAATCTAGCCTCAGACTCTTACTAACTTTGTGACCCTGGGCAAGTCACTTAACCCTATTTGTCTCAGTTTCCTCATCTGTAAAGTGAGCTGGAGAATAAAATGGCAAACCACTTCAAAATCTTTGCCAAGAAAACCTCAAATGGGGTCACAAAGAGTCAGACATAACTGAAAAACAACTGTACAATGACAAAATATGGAAAATGAATGCTCAAGAAATGTGAACTGGAATATGTAATCAAAAAAGGTTACAGACCCCTGTCTATGAAGTCAGGCCAGAAACAGCCAAAGTGAAAAACACCAGAAGACTCTCTTTTCATATGGCCTGTGTCTCATCACTTTACAATGAGGCTCCCCTTCCTTGGTGTCTGTTTCTATACAGATTGTTAACTTGCAACCTAATCTTCCTAACCTAGTTTCAGAAAGTGCTTGGAACTGAATCTTACATAATGTAAGTGAATCTTACATATTGTGTACATAGGTACACAATGAAGATTGGCAGGGAGGTGTGTTTATAGATGCAGAATAATGAAAAGAAAAGTCAGGGGCGTCTCCACTCAGCAAAGCCCCAGGAAGTGAACATATCTGCAATGACGTCTGATGATTCAGGTGACACCCTAATTGCCAGATGTTCATCCTCAATCAAACACACCCTGAATTGTTCCCTTTATCATTTCAAGGTGACTCAGTCCTCAGCTGGGAACTATAATTAATTTCCTATTGGCTTCCTCTGCTATATATTTTACCTTAAACTTGTGAAGTTTGCATCAACTCAGGTTTATTTAACAAATGTATGATGTAGCAAGAGCCCCTCCAGATCCTCGTGTACCCCTGGTGACCTACCTTGCCAGGTGCTCAATATGTAAGCACTTAAAAAGGAACCTGGGTAATTCTGTTGGTTTCAGTGAAGTGGAACTTTATAGAGTTGACAATTATTCAACATTCATTCAAAACATTGCCTGTTTCCTTTAAGTCCCAACTAAAATCTCACTTTCTACAGGAAACCTTCCCCAAACCCTCTTTATTCCAGGACCTTTGCTCTTTCATTATTTCCCATTTCTTCTATATATTGCTTGTTTTGTATACATTTGTTTGCACTTTGTCTTCTCCCGTCAGAAGGGACGATGACTGTCTTTTGCCTTTTTGTATCTCTGACAGCCCAGTGACTAACACATAGTATATTCTTTATACATGTTTATTAATTGATTAACACATTCAGTTACAATATAAGAACTATTTTAACAGACTCTCTGTGCTTTTCTAAGTTGCCTCCACTCTTTCAAAGTTGGAGAGGGGTCAGCACTCTCATCAAAGCTACTGGAAATATTCACTATTTTTCTCCTCCCACGTGATCAACTGCCCTAGCTTATTGATTATAGCACTGAGGAAAAACCATTCTATTAGGATTCTGCTCCTCTTCTATATTCATCCTTGGCTACAAGCCCCTGCTTCTGTCTTTTGTATATGTCCTTTTAAAATCTAACTTTATGAAAGAGGTACCAGGACAGCAACATTATTTTCTTTGTCTCCCACTTTTTCCCCTTTGATGAAATAATCTGACAGTGGGTTATTAGAATTTCATTCTTGAGAGTCTCCAATTCTTCTCAAGTTATGAGATTATCTCAAATCGTGAAATTGTATTGTCTAGTGCCTTAAGACTATAGAAAAGTCTGAGGAAAAGTTAGAACCTGAACCTGGGTTTCTGATTCCTTGTCCCATGTCGTTTCTACTTTGGCCACACTACCTCTCACTATCCAGGAGGAAGCAATTTACAGTTAACAGAGTTACCAATTTTGGCAAGCCCAGGTTGATTCACTCCATCTCTGAAGAAATTATGGTCAAAAGTGCCAGTTGCACTGTGGGTTAATCTTAAACAGTCTGCATAAATTGTGTTTATAGACATTCTATCTTCAATTAGTTCCAGCATTGTAAGTTACTTGCCAAGTTGGAGAAGCATACATTTTGACCTAGCATGAGCAGAGGTTGCACAATCTGACATCTCCCATCAGGACATTGATACTGAGTGGTATAATGGATGAAGTTCTTAACTGGAAGTCTAGGAACTCTAGTCTGGACTTTGTCATTAACTCCCCAAATGACCTTGGGAAAAATACTTATCCTTCCTAGGCTTCAGTTTCCACAGTAAAATGGCAGAATTCAACTAGATGTCCTCTAAGGATCTTTCCAGCTCTCACATGCTAGGAGACTTTGACATGGTTATCAGCCAACATGGTCATGCATCAAGTTATCATGCATCTACTCTGTGGCAGGCACTGTGCTAAGCACTAGGGATACAGAAAAAGACAAAAAATAGTCCCTGCTGTCAAGAACTTCACAGTCTAATGGGAAAACAATATGCAGACAACTATATACAAACTGCATTAGTGTGTTTGTGTGTATACACATGTAACATGTATATATACATGTGGCATACATACATGTATGCATGCAAGTATATTTTTATATGTGTGTGCATATATGGTGGAGAGAATCAATAGATGGAAAACACTAGTATTGAAGAGCATCAGGGAAGGTTTCTTGTAGAAGATGAAATTTTAGCTGGAAGGAGGGAGAGGGAAACAGAGGCACAGCAAACAGGCAAGCCCCAAGTTATTAGTGGTACGTGGTGTGTTAGGAATGGCAAGGAGGCCAGTGTCTCTGGAACACAGAATATGGGGGTAGGGTGCAAAAAGATTGGAAAAATGGAAAAGGAGCCAGGTGACAAAGAGCCCTGAATGTCAAACAAAGATGTTGTATTTGATTCTGGAGGCGATAGACTCAATAGCCACAGTTAGGGAAAGGGTGATGGGAAAAGAAACCAAGAAAGGGACAGGGAAAACAAGAAGAGAGAAAGAGAAAAAAATGAGGGACCCATGCGGGGGTGAGAGAGGACCATCAAGAAAGACCTCAGGAGACATTGTTTACCTTTGATTTGATAACAGACATTTGTGAATACTGGATTCTGTCTTCATGCTCTATGACATTATCAGCACCAGAAGGCCTTGGGAGTCACTGGGGCAACAGTCACCGTGGTCACTTCCCTTTCCTCATTATTACCTTTTATTTAAATACAGGAAATGATATTAAATATTGACTTTAAACAGGCATTAAAATGATAAGGATTAGCAGTTAACTCTTCCAGCTGGAGCAGGGATTGGCACACCCCGCAAGGCTAGGATCTTTGTAAAGAGACAGCATTCCTTTAGCATTGAAGACTGATTTTTTTCCATGGGTAATATTTTTCCTTTAGAACTAATATTGTTGTGGTTTGGTTGTGTCAGAATCTTTGTGACCCCATTTGGGATATTCTTGGCAAAGATACTGAAGTGGTTTGTCATTTCTTTCTCCAGCTCATTTTACAGATGAGAGAACTCAGGCAAACAGGGTTAAATGGCTTGCCCAGGGTCACACAGCTATTAAGTATCTAAGGCCAGATTTGAACTCAGGAAGATGAGTCTTCCTGAGTCCAGGTCTGGCACCCTATGTGCTAAACCCTTGCTTCCTCCCCTGAGCCACCTAGCTCCCTTGTCACTGCACTTGCCAAGAAGATGACATTTGGAGATGTTCATTCAATATTGAGGCACAGTGGAGCAGAACTGGACTTGGAATCAGAAAACTGAATTTAAATCTGACATCAGACACTTACTAGTTCTGTGAGCTTGAGAAAGTCACTTAACCTCTGCCTCAGTTTCCTCAACTGCAAAAAGAGATAGTAATAGTACCCACCTCAGAGAGTTATTATGATGATAGAATGAGACAATATCTATAAAGTGCACTCCCTTAACCTCTGTTTGTCTCAGTTTCCTCCACTGTAAAATAAGGGTCATAGTAGCACCCATCTCCCAGAGTAGTTATGAGGATCAGATTAGATGTTTCCAAAGCACAGTGCTTGGCATATAGTGGTTGCTATAAAAATATTAAGTATTATTAATATTTACTAGTCACCTACTGTATACAAGGTGCTGTGGGAGAGACACACAGTATCTGCCTCAAGTTGCTTCTAAGACTTGTACAAATAATTAAAATACAAAACAGCCTGAGAAATGCGAACAAATTGCCCCAGGTTTCAGAGGGAGAACTACCATTCTTCCATGGAAGTTTGGATTGTTTTATAATAATTGCTATCCTTTCTAGTATTCTATACTTTCTAAAGACCTTTCACACTCACTGCCCCATTTAATATTCAAAACAACCCTGCAATAGAAACAAAGCATTGTGTATACTATTCTCCTGGTTCTGTTTTCTTTGCATCAGTTCATGCAAATCTCCCCATGTTTCTCTGAATTCTTCATCTTTGCCATTTCTTATTCCTTAAAATATTCCATGACAGTTATATGTTATAATCTGAAGTAAAACAATAGTTAAAAAAAACAGCTGAACTCAGATGAAATAGGGACAAATATTGGCTCCAAAGTCAGGTGGTTAAACATTCATCTGCATAGAGAGATAGAAGATGATGGGTGCAGAATGTGGCACGCACTGTCAGATAAGGTTCCTGCACTTGGAGTTTTGCTCAGTTGTTTTTCTTTGTTAAAAGGATAGGTGATATATCAAGAAATTACAAAATTTACAATTACAAAAATTATAAAAAGCTTTAATAATACTTTTTAAAAAGAGAAAGAAGTAGAGTAGATGTTACTATTCTTAATTTATTGGTAGTACCTTACCCAAGGTCACATAGCAAATTAGTGACAAAACTGCAATTAGAAACCACAAAGGTGGGGTAGGTAGATGTCACAGTGAATTGAGCACCAGCTCTGAAGTCAGGAGGACCTCAGTTCAAGTCCAGCCTCAGATACTAACTAAGTACATGATCCTGGGCAAGTCACTAATCCCTGATTGCCTAAAAAATAAATAAATAGGTAGATAGATAGATAAATAAATAAAGGAGAGATATAGGACGATAGCTATCAAGGAAGGAGGAATTACTGTGCTGGTAAATGTTTAACCAGCTCTCTGAAAAGAGGACACATTTTTTCCATGTAATCTATAGCATTAATATTTTCCCTTCATCCTTTCCTTACAGACAGGCAATCAACAAAACAGTAAGTCAAGCCCTGATCTGTAGTGTTTTTGGATTTCTGAGATGTAAATGTTCACAATGAAAATAACAATGGGTTATCACTGGTAAAAACCAGCTCCATGGCACCTCTGTGTTAACCCTTCTCCCTCCCCCCACTTTTTCCACCCTCTGGCCAGGCAGTGACAGGCTAGATGCTAAAGGCTTTATTTCTTTCTCTCATTTTTGTCTCTTACTCTTCTGCTGTATAACTTGAATAAAGGCATTCATCTTTGTGTTCTTCAATAAAAGGATCCCTGAGTTAACCCTTCTGGCTCCAGAAAACATGTGAGCCCAATTAAGGACATCTATAAGGTCTCTAGGGATCAAGAGAGGTGATATGAAAGGATGATTCCTCATCCTGAGCATCCTAAGTTGCCAACTAGAAAGGCGTTGATTCAGAGGAAGGAGGCCTCCATTCACCAGGAAGTAAAGGGGTTAATTGTTTAGAGAATACCATGTCTTCGATACTGCATTGCACAGCTGGCCCATGATAAGATAAGAGGGGCTGATCTGGATTATAAATAGGATTCAGGATGTAACACCAGAAGAACTTTCTCCACCACTATCACTCTCCGTCTCCAGTCACCATCACAGTCTCAGAGCTGAGTTCAGCATGAAGTTCAAAATGTGTATGTTCGTCTTGGCTCTGGTCGCCATCATGGGTGCCTGGGGTAAGTTGGGATCACATTAGGACTGTATCTTGTGCTGAATTTGTTGAGCTGGAATCTGGCAGGCTGAAATCTTTTACTAAGGAACAGGGACAGAGACACGGTCTGGAATAAACAAGAGAACCAGCTTTGGCAACCCTCCCTCTCTACTTCAAACCTCCCTGGGATATACAGAAATCAGAAAAAAGTCTAAAGGGGACAAATGATATCTTTGTAACATCCATCTCCCATGTAACTCAAAAAACTCAACTTGATTGGTAAATCTTGACCAGACAGGTAAAGATGATCCTCTACTTGGCCTCTCTTAAAACTTTGAGGTGTTAAACATCTGCTCTGCGATGAAATTTATTTCGATCTCTATAAAGTATTAGTATTCATTCAATATTCACTCATCAAACTATCTGCCAGGTGCCTACAATATGTAAATGCTGTGTGGCATATCAAGATGAATAAAAAATAGTACCTACCCTCAAGGAAGCCTAGAAAGCCTAGAAAGGAGAAATAAGCCATACAAATAAGCAGTAAATGAGGAAAGATGTACTAAGTGCCCAAGATAGTACATAGTGATATATGAGTTTGAGGAAAGATTGATCCCTTTTGGCTAGTAGTATCATATCACAAAAGGCCCTCTGGAGAAAATAACGTTGGAGCTGTGCCTTAAAGTGAAGCTAGGATTTCAACAGGTAGAGAACGGAGAGTTTTGGCAGAGGGTCCTGTGTTTTCTCTTTCGCTATTTGTCCTTTGTTGTCAAAGAATACCGTGACATCAGGAAGATGATGCCATGACTTGCAAGTGAATTGAATTTGAGTGAAGGAGGATTGTGCAAAGTCACCAGCCTCACTCTCTCCTCTGGAGCCATTTGGGTCCAGTGGCCAGATATAGATCAGGATGATGGGAGATGATCCTGCAGCTGAGGAAACATGGTTTAGGAAAAGACAGAGAAAAAGGAAAGAAAGCATACAAAGGATGATGGGATTAGATGAGGCATAATTAGTGGCATAGTTAGTTTAGTTCTTTGTGCCTGAGGGTTCCCATTAGAGTAGCATGAAAGAATATCCTAGAAATTCATAAAAGCAACAGTTTATGTGCTGGAATATCAAGAGAGGATGTGTTTCATTACTGACCATCTACATGAAAAGGATGGACAGAGTTTTTAACCTCCTTCACCCATTCTGCTGGTGAAGGGAAGAAAGTGTGGTAGGTATAGGGGACCATGAAGTGAAGTATGAGTAGCCATGGGAAAGAAGCACATTCCCTGATGTCAGCATCATTGTGCGAAGTTCTATTTGCCCTGTGCTAGTTATGGCTCTTCACGAAAATGTCAGAAGAGGCTACTTACTTGTAGCATGGAATGCGGTGAGTTAAAGTGACCTTCTGACTGCTATACCAGGTGGGTGGGCAGGTCTATTCTTTCATATTACCTTGCTGCATTTAGTTGAAATGGAAAATGGAAGGAGACAATTATGGGAAAAGGGGAAGGATTTTCTAATTGTTCATACGTAAATTGCTGGGAATGGGACCAGGAAGAGATGTGCTATTGTGATTCTCCTATTTTACTGATCTCTCCAAAACAGATAACTGTTCTTTAGTACAGAGCACCACAGAAGTCTTCATTCAGCTTTATGCTATTAACTAGCATTTCTACAGTGCTTACTGTGTGCCAAGCATCGTGCAAGCTTTACCTCAGTTGATCCTTATAACAACACTAGGAGGTAATATGATAAGTACGGTGGTCTTGTCTCTGGCTGCCATCACTGGAGACTAGGATAAGTTGGGTCCAAGTTAGAACTATATCTTGTGCTAAGTTAGCTGAATTTATTCAACTGGGATCTGGCAGGCTGCAATTCTTTACTGTTTGGTGTCAAGGAACCGGGGCAGAAGCAGGGCTTGGAACATGCAAGGGAGTAAACGTTGGCACCCTTCCTCTACTTTAAACGTCCTCTTGATTTATAGAAATCAGAGTATCAGGGAAGGAAGTGCTATCACTATCCTTATTTTACAGTCTGGGAAACTGAGATAAACAGGTTAAAGGACTTGCCCAGGGTCACTCAGCTAGTGTCTGCCGCTGGATTTGAATTCATGTTTTCCTGACTCTATGCCCAGCACTCTGTCCACTGCATCACCTGGCTGTTTTCTATAAGGCAAATAAGTACTTCTTCCAGAAAGTCCTCTATCCCAAGCAGAAAAAGCATCCTAAATGAATCATGCTGACTTCTGGGATTCAGATTCTTAGCAATGGAAAGAGATCTTAGAGGTTACCTTGTTCAACCCCTGCCTTCAGCATGAAACCCCTCTAAATTAGTTTTAACAGGATCATACAGCTTTTCTTGCCCATCTTTAATATTCTGAGGCAACTTATTATTACATTATTAGACAGTTCTCCCTTATGATAAGTCAAAATCTGCCCTTCTATAATTCCTAGGTATACTAATTTTAGCAAAACATCCTTGCATTTTTAGGAGAAATAGATTGAGTAAAACATTGTTTTTTAAAAAGAATAAAGAATAATTCTGTAGCCTTTTAAAATGGAAAATGTGAGGGTCTCCTTCCTATAAAGTAGAGAGTAAAGGCTCTTTACTGCTACATGGTCAGGGGAACTCACAAGTGGCCAAGGTAAACCTTCAGGGACCCCTCTGCCATCAAGTCATTATCTCATTTTGTGCTCTCTGGTGCCAGACATATCTCACTGGAGCAAAGGGAAAAATGGTTTTGAAGGCATGAGGAAAAAGTAAAGACCCATGCCACTGGATCCGCAACTAGGAACATTATTACCTGGGACAAAAATAATTGAGCAAGGGGGTGGGAATGAGACAGAATGAAAAAGCAGAAGCAGAGGACAGCCCAACCACAGGTACAACCACACCAATATAAGGTAAAGTCTGACCCAGGAATGAGAGCCCCATTATGTCATCATATTAGCATGGCAATAAGATTCTGGGATATGATAGACAGGGACTGGTGGCAGACCACAGGTGGAGGTGTGAGTAGCCCCAGGGAGAAAGCATACCCCCTTGATATCAGTACCTCGAGCCAAAGCCCTAGTTGCCCCAAGTTTATGACTTTGGACACCATATGGTAAGCTGTTAGAAAATGAGCCCAGTGCAGGGCAGCTAGGTGGTGCTGTGGATTTGGCCTCAGATACTTAGTAGCTGTGTGACCCTGGATAAGTCATTTAATTGTTATCTGCCTCAATTCTTAATATATAAAATGGGGGATACACTGGAGAAGTAAATAGCAAACTACTTCAGTCCCTGCAGTCACAAAGAGTTGGACACAGCTTAACAAGGCAATATGTAATGGAATGGGCTAAAGCGAAATTCTGCCTGTGGTACCAAAATGTTCCTCTCTAGCTTAAAAATTCTCCAGAGTACCAGAGAGAGCCAAATCCACACACACATACACATACACACACACACACACACACACACAAGCACATGCATACACACACGCACATGCACATGCACACACACGCACACACACACACACACACACGCACATGCATACACACATGCACATGCACACGCACATACACACATGTATGCACATTCCCCAGAGAGCATTTAGGTATTTAGTGTACTGATTGTATTTGGAAGTATTCACCAAGAGGTTGCTGAAGGGAGAGATTTCCTGCATCTGTCCTGGGATTGGACTCATGACCCCTAAGATCTCTATTAACTCTAAAATTCTAAGATTTATCCCGTCCCCTGGGAGCAAGCTATACTTTTTAAGGACCAGAAATGACATAAATTCCTGGCTAAAAGGCCTGACATTATGGGAATTGACTCACTTCTCTTCTCCCAATCTGTTCAACTCGAAGGCCCTGGGATATTCCTGGAATCCAATAGACCCAGAAGCTTCTTGCAGTGGGTCATCCCAGCACAAAATCCAGTTTCTTCTCTAAATTAGGCCCTGGACTATATTATGGGTGAGGCAAAGTCTTGTTTATATACTAGGGTTCATTCCCTAATTTTTTCAGTTAATGGTCAATTAACTAATCCCCACCATGTACAAATTTTACTGTTAACTGGAAAGTTAATTCTTATGAACATATTGAATTTTCTGTACTTTATGCAGTTTACAAAAGGCAGTGATAACTAATCCCCACCATGTACAAATTTTACTGTTAACTGGAAAGTTAATTCTTATGAACATATTGAGTTTTCTGTACTTTATGCAGTTTACAAAAGGCAGTGATATGAATCATCTCCTTTGTCTGTTTTGTCTTAACTAATTGTACTATGTTTTGCAGGAGGGCCAATGAAGGCAAAAGAAGTGCTTTTTCAGAGAATGGTAAGAAGGATGAATCTATGCTTATCTTCTAATTTAATCAACCAAAAAATTAATAAATATTTCTTAAGCACCTGTTATGTACTGGGCACTGTGCTAAACATTGGGGCTACAAAAAGAGGCAAAAGATAGTCTCTACTTTCAAGGAGTTTATAATCTAACGGGGAGAGACAATATGCAAATGAATATAGACAAAGCAAGTTATATGTAGGATAGACAGGAAATAATACATAGAGGGAAGGCACCTGCCTTAAGAGGGGTTGGGAAAGGCTTCCTATAAAAGATGGGATTTTAGTTGGGACTTATAGGATGCCAGTTCCTTATCCATGATGCCTGAGTGCTTGCACTCAAAGTTAAACTCAGATCTAGACCCACCTGAAGTTTTCTTTATTTTTCCCTATTAAATAAAGCATCACCCTAGAGTTACTAGAGGAGTACTCACTTCCATCCTGCCATGGTATGGTTAAAAACCATGACAAGGTTTGTCTGGGTCTATGATTTGGTCTAGCCTGCAACCAAGTAAGAACTGTTCGTCTTCCTCCCTAAAGTCAGAGAGGAAGAGTTATAATTAGTAACTTTGTAAATCAAAAATATCATTTATACATGAAATGTATTCTTATAATTTAGAGAGAATTACAGTCCTCCCTTAAGATAGAGTGCTGGGCCTGGAGTAAAGATCTCAGCCAGATTTGGACCTCAGATACTTACTAAGCTATATGACTCTGGTCAAGTCACTGTTTGCCTTAATCCACTGGAGAAGGAAATGACAAACCACTCCAGTAACTTTACCAAGAAAACCCCATGGAAAGTATTGGTGTGTTATGGTCCACAAAGGTCACAAAGACTCAGAGACACAACTTAATACAATAATTCTTCCTCTCAATTTCTTTCCTCTCTCTCTTTCTCTCTCTCTCTCTCTCTCTCTCTCTCTCTCTCTCTCTCTCTTTCTCTTTACTTCCATTTTACCGACCAATGATTATCCACAATGATTAGTAACATGGTTCTGTCCCATTTTTTGTACGGGATTACATACATCAAGAAAAGGGGAAAAAGGTGAAGAAGATCTCTTAGGGTGGGAAGCCTGTATTCCTTTTCCTTCATAATGACTGGATTTACATTGAACAAAGTGGAGTAGAATTAGTGGTCTACTAGATAATGCAGATAGACTATAGAATTCATGGCAAAGCAATAAATTTTGGTGCATCAAATTAATCCAGATTGCCTATGAACATTTACAAGAGAGAGAGAGAGAAAGAGAGAGCACCCTGTAAAGACTATTAATCTCTTGTATTCCTATCCATAGAATCACAGACCTCTGAGAGCACACAGTCAAACTTTTAGTAAATATATTGATCCTGTCTGCTATATCTAAGAATTGGCCAAAACCAGGTCTTATGAGCTGGTAAAAATCAATTGTCAAATTTTGGGTGAACACCTTGCAAATTGGAAAAGACTACAAATCAGGGGTTTAATTACTGTTTGTTGATTGTCTAGGCTTAAAAAAGTCATGATGAAAATGTTAATAATATATGTATTAAACTTAGAAGTGTGTTGTGACTATATTATTTTTTCCAAGCAATATTTACCAATACATTCCCGGCTATATCCTTGACAAAGACTCATCCCAAATTCTGCTTGAAGACCCCCACTGGTAAAGAGTACCACTTAAGCAGTTCACTCCAGTTTTACACAGCTGTAATCATTAGGAAGAAATCAATCCACCCACAAGAATTTATTAATAAACACTTAGTATGTACCATGCACAGTAGTGACTCTGCAATGACCTGGAAGTGGCTCAACAGATGGTGCACTGGGCTTGGAGTCAGAATGACCTGAGTTCAAATGCAGCCTCAGACTCTTCCTAGCTTTGTGACTTTGGGCATATCACTGTGTAAAATGAGCTGGAAGAGGAAATGGCAAAGCATTCTAGTATTTTTGCCAAGAAAACCCTAAATGGAGTCACAAAGAGTCAGGACACAACTGAAACAAATTACCAACTACCTGAGTCACAGGTGAGGAGTCCTTTCTATGAGATGCAGTACTTCATGCACATATACACACACATACACACACATACATATGTGTGTGTATTGTAGGTGTATATATATATATGGGTCTGTGTCTATGTGCATACACACACATACATACATTCATATGTTCACAACCCAATACCCACCATCTTATTTCAGGCTGACCCCAGGCCACCTAGTTTCAGTTTTTAGAATTATTCTTCCTTCGGGAGACCTTCAAGGTGATTTGAAAGAATGAGGACCACTGGATTTCCATGTGTATACAGCATTCTCCCAAAGAGCTCAGTAAGCGTGCTAGGTTCGTGGAGCATGGAGACATCTGGTAACTCAAGTGGCTAATGTTGTCCTGTCAACGTGATACAATCTTCTCAAAAAGAGAGAAAAAAGAGGGAGAACTCAAAGAGAAAGACTTGTTCAGTCTCAAGGGACTTGAACATTTTAGTGAGACCAACAAAAGGACCAATTAACGTATTTTTAAAATATTTATTAAAAATAATTATATTTTATGTATTTTAACATTCATTTTTTTAAATTTTTTATTTTATTTATTTATAAATGTTTAACATTCAGTTTTTAAAAATTTGAGTTCTCAATTCTCTCCCTCCTTCCAACTCCTTCCTCACCCATTGAGATTACACCCAATATAATATCAACTATCCACTTGAAGTCACAATTAGCATGTTTTTTTGTTTCTTCAAGAAATTGGCCTGAGATCTCACCAGAACACGCTTTTAAAGAATCATCAACCCTCAGAGTCTGACAACATCAAAGAGGGTCATCTAAGTCCATATTCATTACCAATAAATGAATCCTTCCTGCAATATCCCAGGCAAGTGCTGGGAAGGCACATTCTACACATAAATATCTTCTAGACTCAGTGCACAAAATCTCTATAAGTCACCATGTCCTACTTACCGTGAGAACCTGAACTGCTCTAAAACAAATTGGCATAATCCACTCACCCTTTTGTGAAGGGTTCAAGAAAGAAAGGATTCAGAAAGAGTCAAAGTACCAATAAACACAAATTCAGTGCTAGAAACTCAGTATTCTATATCTGGAAGCACCTCAAGAAGGATAATGGGTTTCCAGTCATTAGTGGATTGGGAAGGGTCAGGGAGAGAAGCATTTCTGAATCAATTAGAAAAGGTCCAAAATCTCGTGACAGATTTTGATTAAATTTAATTTTCATTTAAAAATTTAATTAAATTTAATTTTAATTAAACAGCATATGCAGTCATCTAGTTATAAAGGGAATAGGTACCAGTCTTCTAGTTACCAGTATTAAATATGCATAACCCAATTTATTATTTTAAGCAACCCCTCTCAATGGTCCCATTCTATCCTTACCTCTGTTTTGACAGTACCTAAGATGATGGTGCACCAATTCCACTCAAGCCCTCCTCAGCTACCTCAAGATAACTTTGATGTCTCAAATTATCTAGACTGATTATTGCTATTTATGAAACAAAACAAAGTATGCTGTGTAGATGCTAAATATTCCCTTTATCCTTGCACCCTATACTCATCACCATGGTATGTAGGTGACAATTGACTCTCAAAGGCTATGCCCACAGGATACAAACTCTAGTGGGTCCTACAAAACTAGACAGTCTTTGTGTAGAGACCTGGTCTGTTAAATTCTGTATCTGTTTTTTATTCAGTAAATCACTATGGCTCCCTATCAATCAATAAACATTTATTAAATGCCTACTATGTGTTAAGCATATGGTAGGAGCACCTCCTATAGCCTAATATCCTCTGCTCGACTTTCAAAGCTCTTTTTAACCTAACTCCTTCCTACCATTCCAGTCTTCTTACACTTTATTCCCCTCCACACACTCTGTAGTCCAGTGAGGCTGGTCTCCTGGCTGCTTCTCACATATGATGTCCTTGTCTCTTCTGGTATCTTCAGGTCTCAGCTTAAATCCTACCTTCTGAAAGACATGTTTTCTAATCCCCTTCAGTGTTTCCCTATATCGATTATCTCCAGTTTATAATGCATATATCTTATTTGTACATAACTAATAATACCCAATAGTAATAGCTAACATTCATATTTGTAATTCAGTTGTATCCAACTCTTTGTGACCCCTATGGGCCATGTTGCCCATGGGCTTTTCTTGGCAAAAGTGCTGGGCTGGTTTGCCATGTCCTCTGGTGGATTAAGGCCAAAAAAAGATTAAGTGTCTGAGGTTGAATTTGAACTCAGATATAGTTGACTCCAGGCCCGGGGAGTACTGAGCCTACTGAGCCTTCTAGCTATCTAGTCGGTTGGTATATTCTCTCCCCAACTAGACCGTGAACTCCTTAAGCTTTTGTTTTTCCTCCTTTTGTCTTTGTGTCTTATCACTTAGCAAAGTGCCTGCATTTATGCCAATATGTAAGCATTTAATAAATGCTTGTTGACTTGTTTCAATTTATCTGTTTTCTGAGATTCAGTCTAGCCAAGACTAAAGAGACATCAAAAAAGTGGACATTTTTTTAAAAAATCAAAGCATCTCATAAAACTGTCTCCTATAGCAGGAGGGGATTACATCCTACATAAAGAAGAATCAAAAACCTTTGAAGGTGAAGTAGTGGAAACATCAAATCTTGGACTAGCTTCCAATATTTGGGCTCTGTCTTCCTGAAGCATTCGTATCTGTAAAGGCCAGCCACCCACTACTTCTGATTTGGCAGAAACTGGCATTAAGAATTACAATTTTGACATGAGTCAGCATCTATTTGAGGATTCATTCTAGCCCCAAACGCAATGTTCACAGTTTATGGGTTTGCCCCTCTCTTAAGCATTCTAGGGAATATGGGGTGGGGAGGGGGGATCTTTTCCTGAAAACTTGTTGAATAGTTTTTCCTAAATTTTTTTTTATCATGAAGTTTTTCCACAAAGTTCCTTCCAAAGAGACTTAAATGCAAGGGAGAATAATGAATTTTTCTCTCTGAATTACACATACCTCTTTCCTCAGCCAATCTGTGAACACATGGGGGAAATCCCACAGTGCCCTGAGTCAAACAAACCCGTCTGTGGAACCAATGGGAAGACCTATGACAATGAATGTCAACTGTGTATTATAAGAATGTAAGATCACTTTCTCATTACATTTAACTGAGTCTTTCAGTATTGCTACATAATCCTTATCAGCGGTATCAAATTCAAATCACAATAAGGGCTAGTAAACTGTACATAAGTATTGCTGCTGGCTTCATATTAACTTAGATAGCCATATACTTTCTATTGTATTTTTATTAATTTTATTAAATATTTTCCAATTCTATTTTAATCTGGTTTTAGCCTCACTCTGGAAAGTTTTGGGGGCTGTGTGTTTGACACATGCTCCATACCATTGCCCTACCCAGCACAGCCTGAGAAGCTATCTCCTTGCACCCATGTTTCACCTGTTCCTTGCCACAAGGACAATTCTGTTCAGAATACTATCTTCCAAGAAGGAATAGTACAGTAGATAGAGCATGGGCCCTGGTGTCAGGAGGACCTGAGTTCAAATCTGACCTCTGATTCTTATTAGCTGTATGTCTATGCGCACAAGGCCACTTAACTCTGATTGCCTCAAAAAAAAAAAAAAAGGAGAAGGAATAGAGGATAATAGAATCTGGTCCAAGTCTAGAGATTTCCTGCTAACTTGGTGTTAGCCCTCAGACAATACATTTCATTTTTCTCAAGGGCTGTCTCCTCATCTGTAGAATCAGAAGTTTGGATTACTGTATATGCTTTCTAAGATCCCTTCCAACTTAAATGAGCACAGACTAGATTCACATCCCTCCTCCAACTCCTACCACCTTGGGCCTCAGTTTCCTCATCTTTAAATGAAGAGGTTGCATTTTTGTAGTTGTTTTGCAGTTCTGTTCAACTCTTTGTAACCCCATTTGGAGTTTTCTTGGTAAAGATACTGGAGTGGTTTGCCATTTTCTTCTCCAGCTCATTTGACAGTTGAGGAAACTGAGGCAAACAGGGTTAAGTGACTTGCCTAGGATCACCCAACTAGTAAGTGTCTGAGGCTAGATTTGAACTCAGGAAAATGAGCCTTCCTAACTCCAAGATTGGCACTCTATCCACAGAGCCAGCTAAAAGGATGACTAGATGATCTCAAATGTCTCTCCCAACCTTAAGTTCATCTTATCTTCTTTCTATTACAAACTCATGCTGACCCTAACATTAACAACAACATATAAACAATAAAAAAAAATATTTGGGAGAAAATGTTGACCGTAGAAGAGAAATTTAAGCTCTTTCTCTTTCCCTCTCGTTAGCCCAGTCCCTTCACCCTAGCCTTTCCAATTAGCTGATAATCTTGGACTTTCTTCAGTAGAATGTACTGATAGCTTCCCACACATAGTACAGTAAGTCAAGCAAAGAAACAAAGCAAGCCCTCCCCTTGCAGAGATGGACTTAATGAATTTAAAAGGACAGGAAGGTCTGCCATAGCTAGATATAATCCTTCTCCCAAAAAGCATCACATTATGCAAAATGGCACAATAAAAAACCACAGAGTTTATGTGGAAAATGAAGTTAGGAGCACAATACTCAAAAATTTCTTCAGTAACACAAAAAAAAAGAAACAGGAACCTAATTAAAAACAGCAGCAGCACAGTTTTTTACAGGTTAAATGGCGAAGGCATGTTGAAATGCTACAATAAATAATGGCTGTGGCTCCCAGTTTGAGCCAATTGGGCAAGCATCAACCCTCGTCTCATGTCTCAGACCATAGAGAAAGGGGAAGACGGTAGGAATGGGAGAGGCGAGGCCCAGTCCTCTTCAGCCCACAGACCCTGCTACACCAGAAGATATATAGGAACATGACACTTAACCTCGAAAAGACCTGAAATTTGATAGTGATTCCACCTGCTCGCTGTTTCCCTTGAAGAAACCATGCAGAAGCCAATTTGTAATTCAAATCATGCTCAGAAAGTTCCCTAAAATGCTAATGGCCTTGCAACAAATTTAGAACAAATTTATGTTTGTTATAGCTGAACTGCTTGTACTCTAATCCAACGTAGGTCTATCTTCCTTCAGGATTCCTCTGATCTCAGGTTCTGGACCAATCTCAAGCCCTTCTGGCTGCCCATGGGGAAAGGTTATTACCTTTAGAATCTAAGATGTTAGGTCAGGGCTCATATCTTGGTTAGGGCTGCCTTCTCACAAGGAGAGAAGGAAGAAAATAGTTGGAAGTATCCACCTTTTCTTTCCAGAGGGAGGAGATATATTGTTGAAAATTCCATAAACCATTGGATGTGGTTGCTGTGTTGGTTAGCTTTGCTTAAATGTTTTTTCTTTGTGGAAAAGGGAAGGCTCACTGTGGGAGGAGGGATAGAGAAGGGTATATCTGGAAGTGAATTTTGTATAAGAACAAAAGGCATAAAAGAAACTTTTTTTAAAAATCAAATCTAAAAGCTGGAAACAGGGCAGGAAACTGAGGCAAGCCAATTGTCATGATGTCAAAGTGTTGTTCATAAAATGCAGATCCGACCACATTCAATTTAATAAGCTCCAACCGCTTCCAAATATCTTCAGGATCAAACATAAAATCCTCTGCTTGGAGTTAACTATTTAACCTGTTCACTTTCTATATTTCCAGTTTTCCTTACTCCCTTTCAAATATTCTCCAATCCAGTGACGCTGGACTCTTTGATGTTCCTTGCATACAGCATTTCATCTCTCAACTCCTCTAGGCATTTTTACGTGCTCTCTCTCTAGAGTTGGAACTCTCACCTGACCCTCCTTACTTCCTTTAGGTCTCAGTTTAAGTCCCACCATCTGCAAGAAACCTTTCCCAGTTCTTAATCTTAGTGCCTTCCTTCTGAGACTACCCCCAATTTACCCTCTATATATCTTGTTTGTGCATAGTTATTTCCATGTTTTCTCCCCCATTTGACTGTGAGCTTCTTGAAAGCAGGGATTAGTTGTTTTTGCTTTTCTTTGCATCTCCAGTACTTGGCATGGTGCCTGGCACATAGATGCTTAATAAATGCAAGTTTACTGGTGGAATGGTTAATTTCAATTGATTAAATTAAATTTAAGTTTAATTTAATTTAATCAGCAAAGCAGAATCAGCATCTCTACTAATATACACTTATCATGAGTATAAAACTAGGGAATGTTATAATATGCAATGCAATGCAATGATATAGAATCATCAATCAATATATAGAGTACAGAAACCTTAGAGGTCATCTAATCCTTTCTCCTTCCCAAAACAGAACTTTCCTCTATTTATGTTTAGCATTTTTAAATCTATAATTCATTGTTATATTTCTGACACATATTACAGAGCTACAACTTCTTAATCTATTTGAAAACAATCCTGTTCTCACCCCACTAAGTCTTCCCCTCCTCTCTTTTGTTACCCCTTACCCAGTTTTGGAGTTTTGCTTATTACTTTTTTTTGGTTTCTTTTATCTTCTTTTATCTTATTTTACTTCTTCCTCTCTTTTCTCTCTCTCTGGTAATGGTCAAGCAGAATTCTCCCTTTTTCTCTTCTACTTCAACTTGTTTTGGTCATCAGGGTTATTTTTATTTCATTTTTCTGTACCTTTTTATTTAAATTTACTTATTTAAAAATTTTATTTATTTCAAAATTTTTATTTAAATTTAAAAAATTTATTTAAAAATAATATTTTATTTTTCCTCAATTACATGGTAAAACAATTTTTAACCATTTTTTTTTTAAAGTTTTGAGTCTCAAATTCTTCCCCTGCCCTTTTTTACCTCCCCAAGATGGCAAGCAATCAGGTATAGGTTACACAATCATGTAAAACATTTCCATATTAGTCATTTTGTAGAAGAAAACTCAAATAAAAAGAAAGAATGAAAGAAAGTGATAATAGCATGCTTCAATCTGTATTCAATCAATATCAGTTCTTTCTCTGGAGATGGATAGTCATCATCAGTCCTTTGGGATTGTGTTGGATCATTCAATTGCTGAAAATAGCTAAGTCTTTCACAGTTCTCCATCATACAATATTGCTGTTCTTGTACAATGTTCTCCTAGTTCTGCTCACTTCACTATGCATCAGTTCATGTAAGTCCAGGCTTTTCTGAAATCATCCTGCTCATCATTTCTTATTGCACAATAATATTCCATTTCAATCATATACCACAGCTTGTTCAATCATTCCCCAATTGATGGACATGCTTTTGACTTCTAATTCTTAGCCACCACAAAAAGAGATGCTATTGATATTTTTGTACAAATACGTCATTTCATCCTTTTTTTTTAATGTCTTTAGGATGTAGACCTAGTGGTGGTATTATTGGATCAAATGTCTTTGGGATGTAGACCTAGTAGTGGTATTATTGGATCAAAGGGTATGCATAGTTTTCTAGCCCTTTGGGTATACTTCTTGGAAAGGGGGGGTGGGATGGATGAAATTCTGAAATCCCCCAAAGACCAGAGTACAGGGCAATTCACCTGGAATGAATTCTTGGACTCAAGGATTCTTGAGGTCAAGGTAAAGATTTATTATGCTTTTCAACAAGAGTTCTTAGGAACCTGCAACCTTAGAGGAGTACAGGTAAAGTTTGTATAGGATATTCTATAGTAAAACATGTGCCAAATACGCCAACTAGGTGATTTGGGGTAGGATTAGGGAGTGGTTAAGGAATAACTAGTTCTTAAAGGTTAATGCACTTTTAGTATCTACTGCACAGGTATTTTACCCAGACATCATAGGGAAATAACCCAAGCGGGCAGGATGATTTCAGAAAAACCTGGAAAGACTTATATGAACTGATGCATAGTGAAGTGAGCAGAACCACGAGAACATTGTACACAGTAATAGCAATATTATATGATGGAGCTTGTATGATGGATGAAAGATTTAGCTACTTTGGAGGTGTGGTTTTAGGCCTGAAATGTCACTAAGTCAACTAATGGTCAGGACTGACTAAGGAATATAAGGCTGCTCTCATCAATGTCTTGTTAGAAAGGATAAATGTAAAGGAGTATACGTATGTCTAAGTCTAAGATACATATGAGTGGTCAGTGTGTAGTAAATGTTGTTATGACCCAATGTACAGCCAGTTCAGCCAGTACACAGATGGCTCAGACTAATAAATCCTAAAGGTGCAGCTGGATACTATATCAGAAAAAGAGATAAAGCTTTTGCTAGGGCAGGCTATGTCCTTTGGCTGGGGAAAAACTGCCTGGGATAGTATTTTGAAGTTAGGGAGAAATGTGATTTTTAAAGAGAAATGTGATTTTAGAATTGGGGTCCAAGCACATGCACCCAAACACCCCATCAATTCCAAATTGCTCTCCTGAATAGTAGTTCATAGTAGTGGAGTAGTTCATAACTCCACCAACAATGCATTAGTTCCTAGTTCTGTACCTTTTCCTCAAAAGGATTTCTTTCTCTCAGTCCATTATTTATCTTCCATTTCTATTTTAGATTTTATTCTTTGATTAATGGCCCTCATATTTATTTAGTCCTTTTTTAGTCTCTATTTTTCATAAAGTTAAAGCTTCCAAGGTACTTATTTTGAGATGTCTTCTAAACAATTTCTGTGTTACTGTGTTATTACTTTGTGACTTTTCTTCCCCACCCCCTCTTTTCAATAAGACCATAGAAATAATTCCTGCAGGTGATAGAGGAAATGTTGCCCCATTGCAGAATTTTCCTATTTCCTTGATTGTGTAGTTCATTATTGACTTTGCCATCCTCTTGGTCATTTTTTCCCCTATTTGCCTTATCTCCCTCCTGGATCCATGCCCCTTTGCCCGTCTGGTGTCAGTTTTTCTCAGGGTATCTGATTTCCCTTAAGGAAGGAGGAGTGCTGTCTCAGAACTAAATGTCTGCAGATTATACCAATTGTAAGGTCCCCAACTCTCTTTTATAAAATACCTTTTTCCTCCCAAAGGAGTATTCATCAGTGGAACCACTGATGGTATGACTAAAATAAGATTCCTCACTTGCTTTTTCCATTTTTCAATCCCTTTCTATGCCTCCTTGCCCTCTTTCCTATGGGCTCTCTTCTTCATGAGAGACAACATTTGTTATTTTTCTTTCATTGACAGATTTTTGACTTAATTAGGGTACATCTCACATTCTTCTCTATCTCCTTCTTGCTCTCTCCCTTTTTATTCACTCTCCTATTCTGTGTATTAATCTTGCCAAAAAAATTCACTAAATGGAGTGTTTTGAGATTTAATCTGTGATGGATCAAAGCTGTTTCTCCACTTTTACATCTTTTTGACTTCTGCTTTCATCCTTGCTACTTCAGGTATATTTTGAAAGAAATTTCTTAGTGGTGTTTCTGTTGTTATTTTGTTGTTGTTGTCCATGGTTGCTGTATTTGTTTGTCCTTATTGTGTTTCTATTATCTGGAGTATTTGAGAAGCAAATAATCCCTTCAGGGCCAGTTTTAATTCTAGAATGTTTTCAATACCTTTTTCATTAAACACTCACCTATTTTCATTTACAATTAGGCTTAGATTTGCAATGCAGACCATTTTGGGCTGCATGTTGAGCTCCTTTGCTCTTTGATACACATTATTCCATTCTTTCCTGTGGTTCAAGGTGGGTGCAGAATAGTCTTGTGTTATTCAGATTTCCTTCCCTTTATATTGGAAGGTCTTTCTCCTGGTGACTTGTAGAATTTGTTATCAGTGGAATTGTATAACCTCTATATGTCTTGGTGTTTGTAGCCACAGGTGTTTTGTTGTTTCCTTCTGGAGACAACCTGTGGATTCTTTCAATTGACATTTCGTTACCTGTGTTCAGAAGTCTTGGGCAGTTGCCTTATATTATTTCTTATGTTATGGTGTACAGGTTTTTTGATTTGTTGTGTTCTTATGGAAGACCTTATCATCTTTGTCTCTATGCATCCTGTCTTTGAGATCAATGTTTTTCTTATATAGAAATAATGCTTTTATTTCTTTGATAAAGCTTGTCATTGTGGACTCAAGGTTTTTTATTCGGCCAATTATTTCTGCTGTTCAGGCCATATATTCTGCTTTCATGAGTCTCATTTCTCTTCTAAACCATTCAGTAACATCTTATTGTGGTTCCATGCCTGATCAGGTGTTGATTTATTTTCCTTTGTCTTGTAATAGTTGTTCAGAGATGCCTGAACTCTTTTACTTGCTTTAGAAGCCATATTTGCTTATACTCAAGGTCTTTAGCTGAGTTTACTTCCTCCTGAGATCTTCTGAGTATTTCTTTCCTTATTTTTCCCTATTGCTCACTTTCTGACTCTTTCCTCTTTGATGTCAGTTTCTCAGAGGGCTGGATCTCAGAATATCTCAGCCTCTTTCCATGTTGGACAATTCACTGATCTTGGTCTCTGCTCTAAATGACTTTGGGGGACAAAAATGCCCAGTGAATGCTGGGCTCTTTTCCTCTGGCTTATTGGATTACCACACAGCATGCACATATTTGTCTTGCCCCCTTTCTCTCTGTTATCTCATTCTCCAACTGAGCTCTGTTGCAGCACAAATAGCTGCCACATTGTTCTTGCCACCTGAGCAAATTTCTGCTATTTGAATCTCTGAGACACTGGAGGGAGGTATGGGCAAAGGCTGTAGAATTGAGTTCTGTTTTATACCTTATGCAGCCCTGCTGCTGGAAGTGTGGTGGATGATGGGAGAAGAGGTACTGAATAAGTACATTAGGGACTAGGGATTCTTTTCTGTGTTAATATATTGAGTTTTTAAACTTGTTTGGGTTCTCAGCATCCTAGGGCATGGAGACAACTGAAATTGCTTCATCTCTTGTATATAATTCCTACTTTGGAGAGATTTGAGAAATTGCAGTGATTAGAGAAAATGTCTAGTCCTCTGTCTTGTTGGTCATGTCACCCAGAACAGAACTTCAACTTTACTTTTGTGTTTGTGGGAGAAAAAGAACATATCAATACTTGAAAAGATCCATGATTTCATCAGTGTGGGCATCCCTTTCAGCGATACACATCTCAGCCCCTCTAGGATTCTTTAGTAGATTGTTTTAGGAGTTGCTGTAGCTAAAAAACACTCATTACCTGGTATCTAGCCTCTCCAAATTTAAATAACCTGGTTCTTAGATCATAGTCCATTGCTAGATCTGTACTCGAACCCTTTATAGCTTGGTAGGATATCCATAGCCTTCATGAATCCAAGTTCATCAAAGAAACATTGGATAAAATTATTTTTAAAAAACTCGTAGATATTGAAGGACCTTCTCAATAACTTAAGAAAAATAATAAAAATAACAATCCTAAGGAGTGGCCTGAGGAACAAAGATGCTCAGGGAATTAGCCAGGGTCACATAGTGAGTAAAAATTAGAAGCAAGATTTGAACTTTGATTTTCCTGACTCACACCTGCGCCCTCTTATCCTTTATGTCATATTGCCTTTAGGGAGAGCTTGTTGTTAAAAATAGATATATTAAAGACAAATTTGCTGTATTATAAATGGATACAGGTAATATGGTACCTTAGAAAGAACAGTGGATTTGGAGTAAATGGATCTGGATGCAAATCCCAACCCTGGCCCCTTGTGACTATGGGCAGGTCACTTCTCTGAAATTTCCTTATGCTAAAAATGGGGCTGGAACCTGGAGCGCCTAGAGAATTTCTAATACTTTCCTTTTAGCTCTAAAGCTTTGATCCTATGATACGATAGTCACAGTGATGAGAAAACAGTAATCCATTTATAATTTGTAATTAATTTTTTTCGCCTTTATTTGTAGAAAAACTAAACAGGATATCCAAATAACAAAGGATGGAGTATGCTAAAGAAGAAACATTCAATAAAGGATTATGTGGTCCTTTTCTAATCACTTCAGAAATATAGTCCCTTCTCCCTTTCCCCACTAAATACATTCTGTATAGAGAACAATAAAATCTACATGAAGAATTAACATGAGTGTTGTCATTGAAACCATCAAAGGAACTTTATGAAGTTCAGAGTTTATCACCAATAAGACGCTACTCGCATTTCAGTACTGAGAATACACTGCTTCTTCATCAAGAGAAAGCATTTAAAAGTAAGAGAATAAATTGGTTCTAGGGAGGGAAGAGGGGATAGAGAAGATAAGGAAGAATTCTTCTTTCTCTTTCTTTTTTCCCCTTTCTTAATTTCCTTTCTTTTTTA
This sequence comes from Potorous gilbertii, assembly GCA_028658325.1. NCBI lineage: Eukaryota > Metazoa > Chordata > Mammalia > Diprotodontia > Potoroidae > Potorous > Potorous gilbertii. Next base: position 122,592,218 of record CM053772.1, on the reverse strand, counting down.
TTTCCTTCCTCTCACTTTTTCTCTATTTTTTCTCTCTGTGCCTCTTTTGCTGTCTCTTTCTATCTCTGTCTCTCTCTCCTGGATCTCTCTATCTTGCTCAGATGATTACAACAGTTTCACCTGATCCCAGAACTCCTAGAATCAAGTGATCCACCAGATTCCCCAGTAGTAGCAATTATTGGAATGCAACATCACATCTGGTTTCTTTATTTCTTTTGACTAGAAAGACACCAAAATAAACAGCCCACCCTAACCTTTGACTCACAGAACTCCAAAACCTTAGTGCACATTTAATCCAACTCTCATCTACATGTGGGGAAACTGAATATGAGAAAGGTTAAGGGATCTGATCACAATCACTGGCAAGCTGCAAGTCAATAAGGACTCGCTCCAATTGGCTTCTACGGTGGTCTTCTTTTCTCAATTTTATATAAGAAGGACTGATCAGGAAGTTTCCCGATCAAGACAGTGAAGTTACATAGGATGACCTTTGTCTGAGTTCAGGAAAGCACCTCCTCATATAGAATGATGATAAATCCAATAGACATCTTTTTAGAGAACACAGATACCTCCTAATTGGGCTACACTTGGAAACCATGCACCTTAGAATTTTAGGAGGTCCTAAAAGTCATCTAATCTAAGTCTCCCCCAAGAATGAATCTCTTCTGCATGAAGTTCTGTTTAACTGCCTCTATTAACAAGGAACTCATGGGAAACAAAAAAAGGAATTGTGTTTCCATGGGGTTAAAACTCCTCCTAGCAACTAAACAGTTATGACCTAGAATGGTCAGGTAACAGGTCAGAAACTTGTGCACAGATTTGACAAGCTACTTGAGGGAAACCTATCAGAGAGCAGAACATGAAATGAGGTGTTCAGGAGGCTGATAAGGAGGTGGGATATTTAAATTTGGAACAATAGAAGAAGGCTTGCATTGGTCTGAATAATTGTAGCACTTCCCTTGGAGCTACCTGTTCATGTTAAAATTAATAAAAACTTTCCTGATTTCACAAATATTGTTCTTTGTTTAAGGTGAGCACTTTTCTCACTTGGAGCTCATTTCTTACAGCAATTGTGGGAGATATGAAATAGTTAAGTTTCCACACTGCTAAAATCATCAAACCTCAGAACTGAGGGGAAACAGAAGTTGCTTAGATAAGATAAAAGTCATCAGCCAATCAGCAGCAAACTGAAGAGGCTCAGATACCATAAACTGGGGGCCCTAGGCAAACGGGACCAAGTCATTTTGGAGTCATGAACGGTCAGCCATCCTCTTACTACAGCACATGCTAAATTAACCTCATGCATATAATGGGAAACTCCCTGCATAAAATCAGAACCTCATTAGTGGAACATGCCATGCATGACATGGAATGGAGTACATGAGAAGTGGAAACATGTGAAGGATGTATAAGGACGATTGTAACCTGCCAGGATTAGGATCAATCTTGATCCGGAAGGGAGGAGTTAGGATTATTAACCCTATAAAGCCTGCTTTTGCTTCTGCATTCAGTGTACTCTCCCTTCTTACAGAGGTGTGCCCACTTCTCGAGAATCAAAGGGGAACACACTTCACTCGTTCCAAAAAAGAAACTTTGAGACATCAGTTTTCAGAATTGAGTCTAGGGTCTTCTTTATAACAACTCATCACTTATCTGAGCAATGCATTGCATTGTTGGACAATTTTCTTAGAAAAGTTCTGCCTTTTTACAAGTGAGAACTGGGAAAATTTACGCCCATGAGGAGTAGCCCTTTGGGAAACAATTGTTGTGGCTGTTTGTCCTTTGTTTTTGAAAAAGACTAAGACATCAAGGAAGTGATGCTATGACATGAAAGTGAATTGGATTTAAGTGAGGAAGGGCTGTGCAAAGTCACCAGTCTAATTTTCTCCTCCAGATCCATCTGGGTCCAGTGGCAAGATGTACATCAGGACAACCCAGATGCAGTGGAAGACCTTGGCCTTAAAAGCTAAGTTCTTTTCTAGGTCTCAGTTTCACTGAGGCAAGAAGGCTAGGTAAGAAATGAAATAGAGGATGGCATCTTAACTTAGTCATAAAAAGAAAAACAATCTGGGAGGGGAAGACCCTCACGGTTTCTGGCCAAAACAGAAATAATTGTGATTTACGTTCACTCTGAGCCAACCAGGGCCTAAACAATGACCAAGTGGGGCTTGACTTGAGACCTTTTATTGGCCAATCAATGAGAGCCAGAGTGATTTGGGTTTAAAGCATAGTCATTAAGAAAAAAATTCAGAGATCCAAATTCACATTCCAAAATTCAAAATTCTAGAGCACCCACAGGTCAGGGTGTGATGCCCTATGTGGACAGAGAGAAAAAGGAAGGGAAAGGAAAAAGAAAGGAACAATGTTGCCCAACTGGCCAGTTCCAGCTGGATCCCCAGTGAGACACCTCTGCTTTCTACTCACAGAAATTGTTTGTCCTTCATTCTCCAAGAGGACCATGACGTCAGGGAGGATGTCATGACATGCAAGTGAATTGGAGTGAAGTGAGGGATTGCTGTGCAAAGGCACAAGCCTCACTTTCTCCTTCAGAGCCATCCAGATCCAGTGGGAACAGTTAACAATCTGAAGGGATGACTGAACATGGACAAAATTGAAGAGTAGAAAGACACTGTCTCCTTTCTCTGCTTTTGCACTAGCTGTCCACCATGCCTAGAATGACATGCCCCCTTACCTCCACCTCTTATTTTCTCTGGCTTCCTTCAAGACTCAGTGCATATCTTACCCTTCACCTGGAGGCCTTTCCTGGTCCTCCCAGCTTAGCACCTTCATATGACCTTCCATCTACTTAGTCTGTTTCTTATGTCCAGTCATTTATCCTGTTGAGAGAAAGGACTGTTTTCGTCCTTCTTTGTACCCCAAAGTTTAGTACAGTTCCTGGCTGTGGTGAGAATAAGTTTTAGTACCTTAATAGTTTGTCAACTTAATATAAATGATTCTATTTTGACCTAAGCCTCCATTGTATATCTGAGTTGTTTTGAGTAATTTATTCTTCTACAAGTTGTTTATTAATAATATATGAACTTGTATGTTATGATGTAGTTAAGTGACATGTATACATATTCTTAAACAGTTCATAAATATATATGGACCCTCTGAAAAGACAGATAAAAAATATCATAGGAAATTTTCCAAGTAATTTTAAAATATATTTTTATTTATTTTGCTAAATATTTCCCAAGTACATTAAAATATTTTCTTTACATTCATTTAATCTCTCCCTCTAGTCCACCCACCCTTCTCCCACCCCATGAGAAGGCAAGTTATATGGCATCATTTATCAGTCATTTTAAAGTAAATTACAAATCACATTTTATGGTAAACAATTTTGGAATACTCATAACTAAAAATATAAAAAACACACTAGAGGTCTACCAGTCTCACTAGAATTGGTTCTTGTATTTCCTGTACTTGAGACTTGGGTAAGACCACCTTGGCTTGAGGGAAGTGCTGATTGGTTGACAGGTATTACATAGACTTGCCAGAATACTACCCCAGAAAGAAGATACATGGCCTCCAGCTGGGCAGAGAGGGACACTGCTGAGTCTGGTATGAAAGAAGTGGATCAGAACTTCTCAGACAGCATGTTAGTGGTTTGTTCTTAGGGGGTATTGCTTGTACACTTTGATGAATAAAGTTTGGTTGCATTCAATGAGAAGTGTAAGTTTAATTAGTTAGCAACACTTGCACATAGTAAACCATTTAGTAAATGCTTGTTAATTGACTTGATAGAGGGTCTTCACCCTCTTCCAAAGGAGCAGGTATGCCCCTCCCCTCAGCAGTCTGCCCCAAAATGCAAATGGAAAGTGAAGTGCCCCTATGTACCTATTGGGGTATCCTTCTACTGTAGTTACCTGGCTGCCCAGGCTTAGTAATCCCTTATATATTTAGCTACCCTCTTCCCTTTCTAGAGCACTGTGACTCAAGTGGATGGCCTTTGGTTCCCTCAGCTAAGATGACCAGGAATCTTGGTCTTGATCCTAGGGAGACTAGTCTACAAAGTCCTTCAAGTCTATATGCAGATACTTGGATGAATTAGGAGTGCTAAGTGGGGGTAGGAGATTCTCTAACCTTGTGGGAAGCATAAGAGTTCTTACTGCACAGATTCTGAATTTCACAGTACAGGTTTTCTAGCCTTTTTTTTTTTTTGCTAGTTTTATTTATTAGCCTGTATAATTAGGTAGTATAAGAGACGCATAGTTAAAGCTAGTTGCAACTGGGTTGGGCTCAGTCCAGAGTATGAGATACAAATGTCCCAGGCTTGTCATAAGGCGTGATGGGATTAGCAGCCTACCACAGAGAAGCCCTCATCAATATCACTCCATTCACTTCAACAACTACATCTGCTGTCCCTCCGCTTGACAAAAATATTTAAAAACCAAGAATTTAAAAATTTGAAAAACAATTTTTAAAAACCCAGACTTCTGTTACTAGGTGCTGAATGAACTGGGTCAATTTACTTTCATTTTTCTTGTGCTGACAATACAACTCTCCTGGGCCATTAATAAAAACAATAAATATTTATTAAGTGATAGACTCTATGCTAAGTGCTGAGGATGCAAAAAATGACAAAAAACAGTCCCTGCCTTCAAGGAGCTCACAACCTAGGAACGTTGTCAAAGTTTTTGAAAAAGGGAAGAGAATAGTCTAAACATAAAGAAAAGATTATAAATGAGATGGCTAGTGAATATCTAGAAAGAGAAGTATCTGGTACACTTAATAAATGTGTTTAATGCTTGTTGGTTTGTGATCGGTGATTATAAGAGCAAATAATGTCAAACTGACCTTATATAGTTTTTTTGACAATCTGTAGGTATCGTTTACCTAGAGTTTAGAGAAGTATTTGATAAAGTTTATCATATAATTCTTGTGGAAAAGATGGAGAAATATGGGCTCTACCTGTGGTCCCCAAACTGGGGTTCCATGCACATCAGAAGGTATATAAAAAGGAAAATGAGAAATTTTGTTTTTAATCTCAAAAAGAAGTTAAACTTTACTAAAATTTAATATATAGATTGATACTAGAACCCTAACTCAGTCCTCATGTCAGATGGTCCTATATTATATGTAGTATTTGATAAATGTAAAGCTTTATATTTGGGTACAAGAAAACCCCACAATTTCACAAGCACAAAAGGGAGGAGACATAGAAAGCAATTGGTTTGAAAAAGATACAGGAATTTTAATGGCAAGCTCACTGTCAGCACTGTGATGTAGCACACAAAAAGGCTAATGTGACTGGGCTGCATTAAGGGAAGCATACTATAGTCAGTCAGTTAACAAACATTTATTAAGCATCTACTAGAACTATACTAAGATCTAGGGATAAAAAGAAAGGCAAAGGAGAGAGTCTACCCACAAGAAGCTTACAATCTAATAGGGAGAAAACATGCAAAAAGCTACGTACAAACAAGATACCTTCAGGGTAAACTAGTTAATCTTAAAGGGAAGGAACAAGGTTAAGAAAGACTTTTGAAGATGGAATTTTAGATGAGACTTGAAGACAGAAGATGGAGATATGGAAAGCGAGACTCTAAAGGATAAAGGACAATCAGTGAAAATTCATTAAGTCAGAAAATGAAGTGTCTTGTTCAAGAAAGAGAGTGAAGGCTAATGGCACTGGTTTGAAGATTTTGTGGTGGGAAGCAAAGTATAAGAAGACTGGAAAAGTAAGGAAGAGTCAGGTTAAGGAGGATAGTAAATGCCAAATGGAGAATTTTATATTTGATCTTGGAGGTGATTGGAAACCACTGGTCAGACTAGAAATTTAGGAAGATTAATTTACAGTTGAAGGCAAAATTAGAGTGGGAAGAAACTAGAGGAAGGAATATCAACCAGAAAACTATTGCAATAATCCAGGCACGATCTGGAGGCGATGGCCCATACCACCAACACAGTGCGGGATGGGAGGATGGTGAAGTCCTTGACAATAATAAGAAAATTAGAAAAGAGGGCTTGGAGGAAAGATCATGAGTTGTTTGAAAATGTTGAATGTTAAGATGTCTACAGCACATCGAATTTGAGATGTCCATTAGGTAGTTGGAGATATGAGACAGTAGAGAGGTTAGGGATAGACAAGAAGACTTGAAAATCATCAGCATAGATCATTAAATTCATCAGAACTGCTGAGATCACCAAGTGAAATAGTTCAGAGGGATAGAGAAGAGGGCTCAGGACAGTATCTTGAGAGATGCGCATGATTGGTGATCAAGAGCTAGTTGAAAATCCAACAATGGAAACTGAAAGGAGTCAATGGACAGGTAGGAGAACTAGGAGAGATTAATGTGATAAAAACCTAGAGAAAAAAAAGAGTGTCAAAAAGAAGAGATTGATCAAGTGTCAAAGGTGTGTAGAGAGATTAAGGATGAGGAATGAGAAAAGGTCATTGGATTTGGAAGTTAAAAGGTTATTGATAACTTTGGAAAAAGCATTTTCAATTGGATGATGAGGTTGAGAGCCAGACTGCAGAGTTAAGAGGAAAGGAAATGGAGGCATTGATTGTAGGCAGCCTTCTCAAGGAGTTTAGCCACAAAAGGAAGAGATATAGGATGACAGCTTAGTAGAAATGGACAAATCAAGTGAGGACTCTTTGAAGACTGGAGGAGACATGGATCTCTTGGTAAGCAGTGGGAAAGCAGTCAATAGACAAGATTAAAAATTATTGAGAGAGAAGGAATGATTGATGGGGCAATCCAATGGAGAAGATAGCAATGAGATCACTGGCATGTATTTGCCTTGGCAAGGAGAAGGGTCACTTCTTCATGTGAGATGGGACAAAGAGGAAATAGTGTCAGAATGTATCTGGGTCATTGAAACGTGGAAGAGTGTATTAGAAAGCATTCTCATCAGATAGTCTCCGTTTTTTCAGTAAAATATGATGCAAAACTCTCAGGGGAAGGAAGAATCATGGGAGATTTGAGAAGGGATGATAAAATCTGGAATAGCCAGTGTGACAAATGAGATAGAAAATCAATTAGGAAAGCATAAAAAGAGTGCTTGCCAAAGCAAACTTACATAAGATAAAATTGTAGGACAGTTTTGTGGTTTTCTCCAGCTTGGTGCGGCATGAACAGCAAAGGAGATGGATGGTGAGAGAAGTCCAAGACTGAAGCGTGGCTGTACAAGAGCGGCCATATGATAAGGAGGTAATGGATTCAAGAGAAGAGGTCGGTGTAAAACTGAATTCATTCAACAAAGGGTGAGATGAGGAAAAGACATGATTACCTGGGCTCAAGTATTTGAAGATCTGTCATATCAAAGAGACTTTGGCTCCAGGGCACAAAACCAGAAGGAAAGGGTAGAAATTGCAGTATCAGACTTAGACAGCAACAGCAACATTGTAAAAACAAACAACTTTGAAAGGCTTAAGAACTGATCAATGCCAATTGTAATTCCACAGTCCTCTTGATGAAACATGTTGGCATGCTATCTCCCAACAAAAGTGATGGACTTGGTGCAGAATGAGACCTACTTTTTGGATATGTCTGGTGTGAGAATTTGTTTTACTTTACTATTTGTCATAAGGGTTGGTTTTTCTTTTCTTTTTTCTAATGGAGGTTGGAGGGAGAAGGGAGATGGGAGACAAATTAAAAAATTAAATTTTAATTGAAAAACATTTTTGTCTAAATCTAGACATTAGTCTCCAACACTAGGGCACCTCTCCCATCCTACATATTTCTTCAAAAATCACTAAACAAACATTAGCAGTCATGTCTGTAAATTATTTCCATTCATCTAGGTCTGATGACTTCAAATCCAGTGAAGGCAATTAGATGTTCTTTCACAATGTCAATTTTCGAGAATTGCAGTTCTCTGGTTAACCATTTAACCATTCTTGTTCTATGCTTTCCAGATGAATGATCATTCTCCTTGGCAGAGTGTTAAACAGAAGTAAAATAGTTGATCAGTTTTACCCATTATCATAATCCCTCTCCCAGCCATTCCATTCCTGTTATTTTTTAAATTTAATTTATTAAATTCTTTTATTGTCTTCAGCATTTTTTGCAAGGTAGTACATCCAAAAGCTGTCCTTCGAGTGTTTATAGATAGGGAGCTTGAATGGGAAGCTAAATTTGAAGTTAGGAATTTTTGAGAGTTATTAACATAGAGATGATACCTAAGTGGGATAAATTCATCAAACAACTTCAAAAGGCT
>CM053772.1:122573785-122583946 GCA_028658325.1 Potorous gilbertii | reverse complement strand
AAAGAAGCAAGTCTCCTAGGATGTGGGAGAGTTGGAACACTAATTCATTGTTGGTGGAGCTGTGAGCTCATCCAACCATTCCAGAGAACAGTTTGGAACTATACCCAAAGGGCTACAAAAATGTGCATACCCTTTGACCCAGCAATATTGCTTCTAGGACTGTATCCCCAAGAGATCATATAAATGGGAAAGGGTCCCACAGGTACAAAAATATTTATAGCAGCACTCTTTGTAGTTGCCAAAAACTGGAAATCAACGAGATGCCCATCCATTGGGGAATGGGTGAATAAATTATGGTATATGAATGCAATGGCATACTATGGTGCCATAAGAAATAATGAACAAGAAGACTTCAGGGAGGCCTGGAAGGACTTATATGATCTGATGCTGAATGAAAGGAGCAGAACCAGAAGAACTTTGTGCACAGCAACAACCATAGTGTGCAAGAGTTTTTTCTGGTAGACTTGGAACTTGGTAATAATGCAAGAACTTAAAAAAAAAAAATTCCCAAGGGTTTTCTAAGGCAAAATGCCTTCCACACTCAGAGAAAGAACTATGGAATTCATTCGCAGAATGTAGTAGATAATGTGTGTGTGTGTGTATGTGTATTATGTTTTGATTTGTTATATGATTTCTTCCATTTATTTTAGCTCATCTACATAGCATGACTATAGTGAAAACGTATTCAATAGGAAAGTATATGTAGATCCTATATAGAATTGTGTGCCGTCTTGGGGAGGGAGGGGGGTGGTAGGAGGTTATGGGGAGGAGGTAAAAATCTAAGTTTTATGGTAGTGATTGCAGAACATTAAAAAAAATAAATTAAATAATAAAAAAATAAATTTAAAAAAAGACTCAAGTCTTCTGCCCACCCCTCTTAATTCTTGTGTTTTTCCTTTTTTGATTATTTCCTATTTATCCTGTATATAGCTTGATGTACAAACCAACAGGTTTGCCTATCGTCTCTCCCAATAGACCATGAGCTCCTTGAAAGCAGGGCCTGTCTTTTTTGTCTCTTTCGGTATCACTCAGCACAGGGCCTAACATAGAGTAGGTACTTAAATAATAGCTTACAAAATAGAAGCTCCCAGCTCATCACCTAAATGAATTTCCACTGCAGATGCACAACCTCCCCCACTCCTCTCCACCACCCCACACTCCAGCCTTCCCCTCCACCTCTTCCCCAGCTCAGTCTCTCTGAACAAACCCCATTGCCTGATCTAGAAATTGGAATCAAAACACAACAAAAAAATCAAGTAAGTAAGAGGGTCTATACAACTTGCACATCCAGTGGAGAAAATGAAGGTGGGTGGATTTCTAGGTTAAGAAAACTCAGCTGGGGCTACATATTCATTATGGAAAAAACCTGGTCTACACTAGCATATTGAACCCAGCTGCTACTAAATCAGTCTTTTGAAATGTAGGCTTTTTCTCCTGTACTCACAAAAACTTAATATAATATTCACAAATCTGTCATCAGCAATTTCCCATGCTCCAGAACACACACACATACACCCACACCCACACCCACACACAGATAGAAACACAGACACACATACACACACAGAAAAACATAGGACATACAGACATAGACCCAAAGACACACACACACACAGATACACACATAGACACACACAGGTCCTGGTAACCAGACGGCACCAACTTAAGGCAAAGGGAAGACAATTTCCAAGTATGTAAAACCTGAACTCTTCCCAGGCGGCTACTATTCATTAAAAATGGACTCACACTAGAATAAAATACAATGATTATTGTTTTATTTTAAAATAAGAAAAACTCTCAGATCCGTTCATTTGGCCTCTTGTTTGAACTTGTCTTTTAATTATAATAATAAAAAAAATAATAATATACTAATGGGAAGTGAAGAAAACATGCATCACAAAAGATAGAGATTGAAACAAAATACGTGTCCTTGAAGAAAATACAGGTTGCCTGCTTCTGAGAATTTTCTGGTTTTTAGTACCTGCCCAATTTTTCCTTTTTTAGCTCCAAAGGTCACCACACTACATTCTCTGCCCTCTCCCAAATTCCCTTTTGGAACCAGGTTTCTAGACCTTGGGGATTGGCCTCTGTGCCCCCACTGGCTCCCATACCCCATTTGGCCCCTGCGCCAGGGCCATGTGGAACGACAATTCCTAATGCTTTATCAGGGGTATATACAGGATACCAACACAGCCCATCGAAAAAATGTTAAAAGGGAGTCAGTTTGCAGTCTGACCTACACAGCACCAAACACCTGCTTTGGCTTGTTAGCCACTCATGTGACTTTTATTAATGAGCTGTTTCGCAGTCATCTATGTGGGAGTGTAGGAGTTAATTAGTTTCAGTATGACTGAATTAGACTTTCAGGATGAGGTTAATAAGAGATAGAGCAAAGCATCCACTGATCCCACAAAGGACACAAATAGCCACCTCTGATTTATATTCAGTTTAGGAAAAAAGCTTTCTCCCATCGTCCTATAATGCCTTAGCCCCCTGGAGACTTGAAATGGGGTAACTATGTAGAGTAAAAGAATTAATCTATGGGATCAGGACACATAAAAATAATTCAAAAATCTATGGAGAAGGGGTTTGAGGAATAAATTTGATATTTAGAAAACAATTCCCAATGGGTACCAGTAAAACCAGGCATGATCTAAAAATAAAGGTAGGCATGTGTTACAAAATAGAGTAAACTTTTCTTCGTGTTCAGAGCAATCATACCCTCTAATTTATACAGAACTCTCATTCAGTCAGGGCTAGATTTTTTGACTTCAGCTTATCTGTTTCTTGTCCAATACTTCTTTCAGCAGTGTCACACTGAGCTAGGAAAGCCTGTAAAAACAGAAACACATGGCAAAGTGAAACTACATCAAATCAGTCTATGCTCAGTACCAGCTACAGCAAGCTGAGCACTGTAGTTGTCAAAGAAATAACAAGATATGATCCTCACCTCAAGTATCCATCCCAGTTGGAGATATAAGGATAAATATATAGGAAACAATTCATCAGTAACATAAAATGGTATAGAATTAGGTGAGTCATTGTATGGTGTGGACTCTGAGTGCTGTAAGGAGTTTTAAGATATATCAACAATAGATAGTCAAAGTAAAGAAGACCATGCAAAAAGTGGATCTTGAGGCAGATCTTGAAGTATGCAGCATTGGAGAGATGGAGGGGAGAAGAGAGGCCATTCCAGGTTAGAGAAACAAAACCAAGCATTGTCATGGAAGCGGGAATGAAAATAGTAAACAAACAAACAAACAAACAAACTCACAGAAGAAGGCTAGGAAGAGTCAATCAACAAGCATTTATTGATTGCTTATTACATGCTAGGCACCGTGCTAAGCCCTAGGGACACTCACACAAGAAGGCAAAAACATAATCCCTTTCTTTAAGCAGCTCACATTCTAATGGGAAAGACAACTTGCAAATAACTATGCACATACAAGACACATACAGTATAGAGGTAAGACAATCTCAGAAAGAAAGGCCAATAGTGTGTGGTGGTGAGAGGGAGATTGGCTAAAAGAGGAATGAGAAAGGCCTCCTGTAGAAGGTGAGATTTGAGCAAGGCAAGGTGTGGAACTGTATCATTAGCTCAAGTGATAGTCTAACAGCTCCTGGTACAGGAAGGAAAGAGAGAGGGTTAAGGGGTGATCTCTGGACAATGAATGTCCAGGGTGAGGGGCAAGACAATAAAGAAAGGCCAGCAAAGGAGCAAAGAGGTAGGATGAACGTCAGACTAACAGAGCATCACACCTACCAAAGGAGGCTCACCTGTGTCAAAGGTGACACAACAAGGAGCATGAAGACTGAAGACAAGGCAGTAAGACAGTCCCTGGGGATCTTGGGAAAAGACTACTTTCAGCTGAGTGATAGAAATGGAAGTAAGAATTCAAGATCTTAAAGGGAGACATCTGGCAAGGGAACTACTTCTTATTTAAGAAGTTAAACAATGGAGGAAAGAAGGCCAGAAATATGGAATAGAAATTCACAAGTTAGGCAGTATATTAACACCAATGACTTTATTTATGATCCCTCATCTGAAAAAAAAATAATCATTGGTGTTGGCATCTCTTTACTCAATCTCTACCCCATCTCTTGCTTCTGAACAGAAGCAGCATGTTTTCAGAGGCTGTTTTGTCCTTTTGGAGGAGAGAGAATGATGAAATGCCTGACCCAGTGACAGTGAGTGGGGCAAGGAGTTGAACATGGAATCCAATATTAAACATTAAGTAGAAAAAAATTTTTTTCCATTAGCCCTTAAGACAGACAAGTTCAATAAACCAAGAACCTATAAGTTCATTCAAGAGTCTCTCCATGGAGAACTTAGAACTAGAACTTAGCAGAGAAGCCTTAGAACATCAGAAGGGTTGTGTGGTTTGCCTGAGGTCACCTATCAAAACTTAGATTTACATCCTTAATCAAATTTGAACTCCAGTGCAAAGAAGAGAGCAGAAAAATGGCCAGAAGGAATCACAGACAAACAGGACAGCTTTGAAAGTTACATGATGAATTTATGATTTATTTAAAAGAAACAAGCTCTACATAATAGACATTCAGCTTATACTTATATAGGTAAGCATGTCTCCACTGCTGAGACTGTTCTGTCTTGTCATTATATCCCTTGTTGTTGTCATTTGTCCTTCCTTCTCAAAGAGAACCAAGACATCATGGAGGTGATGTCACGACATGCAAATGAATTGGATTTAAGTGAGGCAGGACCGTACAAAGTCACCAGCCTCACTTTCTCCTCCAAAGTCATGAGTCCAGTCATCAAATACACCTCAGAATGACTAGAGATGGCCCCAGATTCTTATATCCCCAACCATTAGTATAAGGCCTGGCACACAGTAAGCTCTTAATAAATGTTTGCTGAGTGACTGAGTGATAAGGCTGATTTCATCAAGACAAGAATTTCTTCCACTGACATATGGAAGGAATTTCATCTTGCCTATGGCTTAGTAGATAAATCTTTGACTTACATGAACTGATGCAAAGGGAAGTAAGCAAAAATAAGCAGAACCAGGAGAACACTGAAGACTGTAACAGTAACATTGTATGATGATCAACTATGAATAACTTAATACAATAACAATTCTGAAGTACTTCTGATTAAAAAAAAATAACCTATCTACCTCCAGTAAAGGAACTGATGGACTCTGAGTGCAGATTACTGTTTTTTTGGAGGAGGGTAGGCAAGGCAGTTGGGATAAAGTGACTTGCACAAGGTTACACAGCTCATGTGTCAAGAGTCTGAAGCCAGTTTGAGCTCAGGTCCTCCTGATTCCCAGGCTGGGGCTGTATTCACTGCACCACCTCCCACATAAGAGCTAAAAGAAGTATCTCTCTTTTTTTTTCATTGGGGATTTGGCAGGAATTTACTAATCAACTGAAGACAGCAATTGAAATAGTAATCAGCTGTTATTTCTTTTTTTATGAGGTATTTTGATAAGAATATTTCAGAGGGATGCTGTAGACATGGGATACCTAGATTTCAGCCAAATGTATGACAAAGTCTTTCATGCTGTGAGGACAAAATAAAGAAAAGTGGGCTACAGGCTATATGACATCCCACAAGGTGGTGGATCTAGCACTGGATTAATGACCAAGTGTCACAGAGATTGATACTTGGCTTTATTCTTCATTTGCCACTTGTCTGCACTCCTTTCCACCATGCCCTCCATAGGAACCTTATTCTCTCCTCCCTGGCCTTGCTTTTTGCTTACTTTTGGACACTATCTTTCTCCACTAGACTATAAACTCCTTGAGGGCAGGGCATATCTTTTGCTTTATTTGTATCCCCAGAGTTTATCAAAGTATCAGACAGACTTAACAAATATTTATCGACATTATTCTATCTAATATTTTTTCAGTGATTTGGATGAAGACATATACAGCATGCTTATCATATCTGCAGATGGCACAAAACTGAGAGATAAAATTAATATGGTGGATAACCGTCAGGGTTTAAAGAGATCTCAACAGGCTGGACCAGTGGGCCGAATGTTATAATGAAATTAAATAAGAAAAAATGTATACTACCACATTTTTGTTCAAAAAATCAATTCCATAAGTAAAGAACAGTAGTGTGTTTAACAGATATGAGAAGTGAGGACTATGTCTAAAAGTAACTATAATATAAAAACAAATGACCTCTACTTTAAAGAACGATACTGAAATTTTAGAAAAGATGATATGTGCAAATGTGATATAAATCAACAGTATGAAATATCAGCCAAATACTCTCTAGGCTGCATTAAAAGACACAAGTTGCCTAGAATAGGGAGGCAACGGTCCTTCTGTACTTATCCTGGAGGTTGGGGATGGAGGGTGGATAATAGTGGATCAGAATCCCTCTGGAATATTGTGTCCATTCTCATGAATGGAAATAGCATTTCCAGCATTAGCTGGAAATAAGCATTGATAAGTTGCAGAGCATTCAGAGGAAGGCTAGCAGGATAGGGAGAGGACTGGGGTTGATCTCCTGTGAGGATTCTCTGAAGGAAATCAGCATTTGGAGAGCTGTTGTATAGAAAAGGGATTAGACTTGTAATGTTTGGCATCAAAGAGTGAAACTAAAAGCAATGGCGAGAAGCTAGAGAGAAGTAGATCTGGGTTCGATGTAAGTAAAAACTTCCTAACAATAAGAGCAGTTAAAAACTGAATGGGCTATTGTAGGAGGTGGTGGATTCTGTCACAAGATGTCTTCAAGCAGAGTCTGGATGTCCAATCAATCAACAAGCTTTTATTTGGTAATAACCAAAAAACATGGACAGTCTGTTTCATAGGTTCAGGAAAGTTTCCCTACCATTAGGAGCTCCTAAGTCATCTCTGTAACAGAATAGCTAAGTAAGAAAGAAATGAGCTCAAGGAACTGGACTTCCTTCAGCTTCTAGTCTTCCTTACACAAGTAAAATTACAAATCTCAACACAGGAAAGATACTGGTGAGTGTTTTATAATGGTTGCCTGTGGCTAATGTTGGACATAAGCCTATTACATACAGAATGTGCCAAAGAGATTGGTCATCTTCTCCATAACTTACCTGAACTTTTTTCACCAATCCCTTTCTTTTCAGTCTACAGTCTCTGAAAGTTTCTGGAAGAGTCTGCAGAAATATAAAGTAATAGATGAATAATCCTCAATAAAATCACCACAAGAAATAATATTGCATCTGAAAACAACTACTCTGGATTTTTAAGTCATATGGTACGGTGGAAAGAGCACTGTCTGAGTTCCAATTCCACTTTGGATGATGATGCTGGCAAGTCCCTTTGCCTTCCCTGACCTCAGTTTTCTCATCTACAAAATGAGGAGGTTGGAATAGCTGGTCTTTGAGGTTTCTTCTAAGATCCATTTTTAATAAACCCAGTTTGTGTCCATGTTAAGAATCTGTCACTTTATGAGATGGGAAATCTCTCCACAAACGCAAAATGCAACTGCCTATAATCTCCAAAAGTTGCCCATCTTCATAAATACGGAGCACCATCTACCTGAATACTCCACCACACATGATACCTTCCTTCCCTTGCTTTGCTTGTACTGTATACGCAAACCCTATTAATATATGCAATGTTACTCTTTAAATGTTTTATCTTGATGTCTACACTGTAAGCTCAATAAGGGGAGGAACTGTGTGTTCACCTTTTTTGTATCTCTCTCTCTCTCTCTCTCTCACACACACACACACACACACACACACACACACACACAAATACACACACACCACTTAGAACTATTCTAGGTTATTGTGTAATGCTTTTCTGAGTTTCTAAGTCACCACCATGACCTGCTTGAGAGAAGAGACTCCTAGTGGCGAGAGCTGTGAGAAAAGAGTGAAAAATGATCAGACAGACCCTGGAGTGACCAGGGCCACTACTGAGGAACCTCTGAGCCCAGATCCCGGGGGTGTCATACTGCTACACAGAACAGAGCAACTGTCAGACAGAATGCTGACTCCGGAGTTAGCTCACTTTCTTAAATGGTTTTTCTTGCTCCTGACTGTTTGCCCAGTTAAACTCCTATTATGTTTTCTTACTTTCTTGTTTCTGTGTCTTCTTGGTTCTTAACTGCCTACCTGGATTCAATATACTGTCTTAACTTTTTCTCAATGAATCATAAGCACTTTGAATTAGAAGGGGCCTTAGAGATCATCTAGTCTGACATCCTCACTTTACAAGGAAGGAAACTATGGACACATAGAGGCTGACAGATCTCTGGAATCTATGGGCACCCCAACTCTGGGTTGTTCTTCTAGGTCCAGAACTCTGGTTCTACCTTAACCAATGGTTTCAAGGGTTGCTTTGGCTTGGGTCACTCCCATACCTGGCCTCTAATTTTCTCTTCCCGGTTTTATTTTAAATCTACCAGACCCGGCATTATTACTGCTACCATTCACTGCCATGAATCATCTTGATGCTGACAGGCAGAAAAAAAAATGTCTTTTCTTCCTCCCTGTGAGATGACGAGGACCTTAACATAGGATCACATTCCAAAGAGTAGAGAGAAGAGGCGGTAGAAATGGTAGGATTTTAGCCAGTGAGTGTGTGAAGTGAAAAGGGAAAAGTCAAGTTTGAATCTGAGGTTCTAAATCGAGGTGGCATTAAGGAAAACAGAGATTTCAACAGAAATAGAGAAATCTGGAGGAGGGGCAGGTTTTGACAGAAAAATGATGTTCTTTTTAAACATGTTAAGTACGAGCTATCCATCAGACAGCTGGAACTGTAGTTAGGAGAGATTCAGGCTGAATATGTTAGAAGTCACCTACATAAAGATGATAATTGAACTGGTGAGAACTAGGATAGAACAGAGAACGGTATAAAATGGAAAGGGAAAGGAAAAGAATGGAACAGAAGGGAATCTTGAGGGACACTCAGACTTATAGAGAAGGAAATAGGTGGCAAAATGGCAGAGAAGACTAAAAAACCATTGTAGTCCAGAAAAAAAATCCATTTCTTTTTTGTCCTGGCCGCGTCTTTAGCTATGCCCCATCCTCCTACCTGATACCACTTTTCCTCTGTCCTGCCTCTTCTCTGGAATCCTCTATATCCTGAATGTTCTACTCAAAGCTAGAAGTCTGTGGTTGCCTAGTTAGATGGTTGTCAACCCCCCTGTGACTTCAGGAGTGGGAAATAAATCAGGCCCCCTATCACTGTAACTGTCCTCCCCTCAATTCTTTTCCTCCTCAAAAAATAAGAGTCCTTCCTTGTAACAAATAAGTATAGTCAAGCAAAACCAATTTACACATTGGTTAAATCTGAAAATATATGACTCATTCCACAGCTACAATTTACTATTTCTCTTCCAAGACATGGGAATAATGCTTCATCATCAGTTTTCTAGAGTGATGACCAGTAACTGCTTTGAGAGTTCTGAAATCTTTTAAAATTATTTTCTTTTAAAGTACTGTAGTTATTGAATTAATTGTTCTCTTGCTTCTGATCCCTTCATTCTGTATCGGTTCATACAAGTCTTCCCAGTTCACTCTGAGTCTGACCGTTTCGTCATTTCCTACAATGCAATAATGTTCCAAGACATTCATATAACATACTTTGTTCTGCCACTCCTACTTTGGTTTCCTAATTTGGTCTTTTAAAATTTTTTTTAGTTACAACAAAAAGTGTTACTACAAATATCTGTTCAGTTATTTCCCTTTATAGTTCTATTTTTTTGCTACAATAAAAAGAGCTGCTATAAATCTTTTTGTATATGAAGGTCCCTTCCTTCTGTCTTTGATCCCTTTGGAATACATGCCTAGCAATGATATCATTGGATCAAAAGGTATGTACTCCTTAAGGAATCTAGGAATAGTTTGAAATTGCTTTCCATAATGGTTAAACCAATTTATACCTCCACCAACAGTGCATTAGGGTGCCAGACCTCCCACAGCCCCTCCAACAATTGTCATTTTCCATTTGCGTCATTTTTGCATTTCTCTTATTATTAGTGATTGGAACATTTTTCATTTAATTATTCATAGCTTTCATTTCTTCTTTTGAAAATTTTCATAACCTGACAGAACAAGAAAATGATAAATGCTGGAGAGGATGTGGGAGAGTTGGAACACTAATTCATTGTTGGTTGAGCTGTGAGATCATCCAGCCATTCCGGAGAATGGTTTGGAACTATGCCCAAAGGGCTACAAAAATGTGCATACCCTT
>CM053772.1:122557077-122573285 GCA_028658325.1 Potorous gilbertii | reverse complement strand
ATAAAATCTTAATTTTAAGGAAGTAATTGTAGAACATTTAAAATAAATAAATAAATAAATTTTAAAAAATTTTCATAACCTTTGACAGTTTATCATTGGGGAATGGCTTTTACTTTTGCACATATTTATATCAATTCTCTACATATCTTAACTATCAGAGAAATTTGCTACAAAGGGTTTTCTTCCCAGTCCACCAGTTTCTTTCTAATTCTAACTGCATCAATAACTGGTTCTACAAAAACTTCTCAACTTCATGTAATAACAATTGTCCATTTTATCCCTGTTCCTTGGATCAAAATTCTTCTCCATGTGTAGCTCTGAAATATATGTCCTTCCCTTCTCTGATCTGCTTATGATATGACCTTTTATATCTAGGTCATGTGGTATGTGCTATTGTGAGCCCTCTGTCTCCTCTCCCTGCATTTACACACAGGGAAAACATTCATAAATATCAAACTAATTCTTTATGGCTGGTTCCTCTCCAGGTTCTCTTTTCGATTTCATCCTGTTCACCTGTCTGGTGAACATCTTGCTCATCTTGCTAGGAACTAGCCCATGCCCTGCTATCAGTTCCCTTTTACTTCCATTACTTTGGTATTGCATCTCTTTTCCCCCAACACCTCCCAATTAACTCTAGTTCTGATCTCTGGACACTTAAAACTATTAATGCAAAGTATACTATGACCAGGGCTGGTTCCAGATCCCGGACCATTTTGGTTGGTCATTTACTATTCACATCCTGCTGCTGTGTGCCCAAATGATAGAACAGACCATTTCACTTCATAGTTGAGAAAACCCAGAGTGGAGAATGGGGATAGGGGCGGAGTGGCGTGTGGAGGGAAAGGAGATAAGTTCGTTGGCTCTTCCAAGGTCATATGTCAGAGCCAAGATAAAAAACTGGATCTTCTGGGTTCTAGAAGTCCAGGTAGCTTTCTGCTCTCCAACTACTCTTTTCCAGACCACAGAAATGATCTTTAGTCTAGAGAGATGTCTTGATTGAAAATTTGCCATCTCTAGAACTCAAGCCACTTTCCTTAAAGCCTTGGTTAAATGGAATACTGGCAGGACTAATAGGTTTCGATTATTTAACTTTGCAAATAACTGCGGCAAAAGCAGAAAAAAACTTTTATTTATAAAATATATTATAATGGTTGTTATTCCATATTAAATATTAATTAGTGCCGATGCTAGTGGTAACCTACATTTCTATAGTACTATAAGGTTTACAAAGCACTTTCCTAAGAATAACCCTATTAGGTAAGTAGTGGCAGGTATCATTATCCTCATCTGAAAGATGAGGAAACTGAAGCCCAAAGAAGTTACAAGTAAGTGCCGAAGCTGTAACTTGAAGATCCCTGGGCCCTTAGACCACAGCTCTTTCTCCTTTCGTACCACAGGACTGTAACTTTAGAGCTGGAAAGGACCTTAGAGACCACCTCATCATGTAACAGAGCAGGAAACTGAGGCTCATAAAGGTGGATTTGCCCACGGTCACATGGTAGTTCTAGAAGAACTAGAATGGTTGGAGAAAAGAGCAGGGTTTTGGAAACAGAACATCAGCCAATGAGCCAATCAAGAGCTGACTCAACTGTTTCCGCATCTTTTCTCTTCTTCCATACTTGCAGTTGATTATGTCTTAAAACACTTTAGGTAACTAGTATTTAGATCCCTTCAGCAAAGAAGTTCAGAAATTTGGTGAGATAGAAAACAACTGTAGCCCTAGTTTATGCTCAATTTAAAATTGCATAATTTTACGAGTCAGGCATGAATTAGTTTTACCAAACCTGCAGCTCCAAACTTAAGTGCTTAAGCTGGTTCAAGGGCATAAGTGTCAAATATGTATCTCCAAGTCAATCCTGAAGCAGATTAAAATGGAATTGGGAAATATTTAACAAAGTAAATAAAGATACAATAAAACATAGATAATATTACATTTGAAAACTATGTTGATATGACCCAAAAGGATCCTTATGTACAGAACAGTGGTCCCCATTTGAATCTGGCACCACTGACCTAGGTGAGGCTAGCTATTGGCCGTGTTAGGAAGGCTACAGGTCAACTCTAACAGCTATTTTAAAAGTTTTAAGAATGCATTTTGTTTTTATAAATAATGTTCCCTTCCAGCTTTGAAATACTGTGATTTCATTGTTTCTTAGAAAGTCGGTTAGCAAAGGGAAGAGAAAGTGGAAGAAAAATCATTTTCATTGCCCAGTGAATGGGCAATGAATTATCTATTCTAAGCTTAACAGCGAAGCACTTGAGAATCACAGATTCAGACACAGAAGAGGAAGAAACGATTCAAATTCATCCTTCAGTTGCTGCCCTAAGTACCTTCTGATAGATCCTCACATGCTCTATTTTATTGATGCCATTTTACATATGGAGAAACACTGGCAATTCTTATACTAAGAAAGCTTGTTTCTCCAGAGATGTACTCTCCTTGATAACTCATAGACTCTTATAGTATCTTGTAATTCTTAGAAAGATTTTTTTTATCCACTGCATCATTCATAGCCTGAAAGCAAATGAGGATGGACACATGCCCATAATACTTATATACATATGTATATATATATACATATATATATATATACACACACACACATATGTGCCTAATATAAGGAGATCATTTTTAGTTCCTAAGCTTGCATGAAATCAGAAAAGGAAGTAACTTGTTAGAAAAATCAAAGATCATACATAGACTTAGAGCTATAAGGGATCTAAAAATTCATCTAACCTCTTCATTTTAGTCAGAGAAGCAGAGTAAGTGATTTGCCCATATTCATACAGGTATTAAGTGGCAGAGTTACACCCATGACCTTAGGCTCCAAATCTAGCAGCAGCTTGGTGGCTCAGTGGAGAGAATGCTGGGCTTGAAGTCAGGAAGACCTCACTTCAAGTCTGACCTCAGACACCTACTAGCTGTGTGACCATAGGCAACTCACTTAGTCTACCAGAGAAGGAAATCCTGGCCAAGAAAACCCCATGGACAATACTGGTGTGCCAGAATCTACAGGACCATAAAGAATCGGGCACAACAGAATGGTTGAACAATAAACACCGTGTCTGACTCTAAACCTAGGGTTTTTTTCTACTGCTCTAGTCTGCATTTCATAGTGGGAAGAACTTCTCAACACCTGCCACAGATATGCTCTTGCAGAAATGGGCTTCCTCCAAAGATGGAAGAAGTCATAAAGTGCTTTGTAAACCTTCAAGTGCCATATAAATATCACCAAGTAAGATGATTATTATTCTATCTGGCAACTGATAACAGTAGTTATTTCCATAGGTGTCAGCTGGTGGAGTCAGGGAGTGAGGTCAAGCATAGGATACTCATCATTTAACTCCAAGACTGAACTCAGCAGGAGACCAGATCCAAATAACGGTACTTTATGAGCATAAGGAAAAAAGATCCAGTAGATGCCTTGGAATATTATCAAAGAGAATGTCTTCTCTAAAAGCTACCACCAGAGCTGACTTTCCCAGAATGAGCAATCTCTAGAACAATGAGGAAGTCCACTTTTCTAATGACAGAAAGGATACCTACCGGTGGGTATCCAGGTGAAACGGTTTCTGTCACTTTGGGACATAGGCAGCAACGGAAGAGAGTTGGACAGGAGGGAGTCGAGGACTGGAAGTCCTGCTCAGCAAGAGGGGCCTGGTAGTTATTGTAAGTCTACAAAGGCAGAGAAGGGAGCAAGGTATGGGAACCTGAACCTTGGGGCACAGGAAGCCTTACAGGCATTCTGGCAGTCAGTGAGCAGGAGGAGTTTTACGTAAAAACCAGATTATAACTTCCAATGTGAAAGGCGGTTGATGGGACAACAGCCATTGTCAAGTGCAGACCCATCTTTTTGAAAGATCCTGGTTTTGAGTATAATTTTTTGAGGGACTCAAAAAAAAAACCCCACACACACCCTTCTCTAGCCCTTTCATCTGAACTTCTCTCGTCTGCAAATATTTGCAGCAAGTGTAGTTTCAGGTCTGCACAATAACTATCTGAGCTTTCTAATTCATACCAACAGTGGAGGGTGGGGATACAGACCTGGGGTAGGGAATGAGGGGCAGGAGGACTAAGATGAGATGGGCAGCAAAATTCCTGAAGGCTCTGTAGCCTTGTTATTTATACCTGGAGGCATTCATTATGGGTTTATGGTCCTATGCCCAGGGAAAGGACAAGACAGGAAAAAAATTAGAATTTTAGAGCTTTAAGGTTTATATGGTCCTATGTCCAGGGAAAGGACAAGACAGGAAAAAAATTAGAATTTTAGAGCTTTAAGCTTTATTTTCCATAAAGAATAAGAATGAGAGAGAGGGAGGGGGGGAAAGGTGTTTTCCTTTGTATTGTTTGTGTCTAGACACAATTCACATTTTTTCTTCCGTAAGCCTAGAAACATCTCATACGTGTTGTCTCATATACAAATATAGGCATTATCAAGTATTACTGGAAAACACAAGTCAAAAATATGTCTCTAAGAAATATTTACCCTGCTTATGTATCTATTTACTCACTAATGAGTCAATCTGTTCCAAGATCTTCATAAACTGCTCAACAGTTCCTTTTACTCTCTTGTCAAGTTTGCTGAGAGCTTCAGCTCGCAAGTCCTTGGCTAGAAAACCCTGCATGGAGAAATATGTTATTCCTAGGGATTTGCATGACTGTTTTACATATACAGTAGCTGGACAAGTTACGGTGGCAAGTGAAAGCAGGTAACAGCTGGACCTAAGAAGAGTCACTGAAAACTGGGCAGCCTTCATCTGACCCCCGGGCTTCTTCACACCAAGATCAGTGAACCTAGCATGGAGTCGGCCCCAAGGCGCTAAAGGCTGAGAAATGGGCATAATTCTTTGCATCTCAGAAGCCTCCAAGTTTCAAATAGTGAGGCTACCGGTCTCATCCAGGAAGCACAGATTTGTCAGGGTGACTCTGGGATCCCCGTGATGACACTGGCCCAGTAGATAAGAGTGCTAGACCAGAGGTTAGAAAGACCCAGGAGGGGAATCCTCCCTCTAATACGTATTAGCTGTGTGTACCCTCTGAGTCTCAGTTTTCTTATCCCTAAGAAGGGAATAAAAATAATAAATAATTATATAACAATAATTTTAGGTAATAACTACCTCACTCACTAGCTTTAAGGATCATAAGAGATAACACATTAAGCACTTTAGAAGATCTTATTACTATGAAGCAAGTATATTACATCAACATCAGGTACTGAGATGAGTGCTCATTTTGGCGACATGTGCTGAACGGACACCATCTCTGAGTGAGCACGTCAGCCAGATCAGATTCAGTCGTGGAAATGACAGTGTCCAGGCCTGCTCCCCACCCACCAAGTTTTCTCTACTGAGGCAGTGAGGTGGTGCAGGGGCTGGAAAGCTGGACTTGGAGTCAAGAAGACCCAAGCTTAAATCCTATCTCAGATACTTATTAGCTGCACGACCCTGGGCAAGTACCTTGACGGTTCTCAGCCTCAGTTTATTCATCTGTAAAAAATGGGGATGAGAATCAAATGAGATAAGATGCAAAGTCCTTCACAAATCTTAAAACATGATATAAATGACAATGGTTATTACTTGTACCAACATCTCCACCTCCTCCTCACAGGTCATATGGATCTTGCTTCCAGGCCCCTTGGATCTAATGGACAATCTTTTTCTGGGGCCTATGTCCACCCTGGCATATAATTCCTTCCCCTGGAACATAATTCCTTCCCCTTCCTACCCACTTCTGTCCCCTCTTCCTTTGATATCTCTTTCTGTGTAGTTTTCCTCCATTAAACTGCAACCTCTTTGGGTGTGGGACTATCTTACTTGCTAGTGTTGTATCCCCAAAGCTTAGCCCAGGACTTGGCACATAATAAGGGATTAATAAGTGCTTTTTCTTTTTAATCTATCCATCTATCTATCTGTCTGTCTGTCTGTCTCTGTCTCTCTGTTTGTCTGTCTATCTAATAACATCCAGTTTTTTACAGGAATTATCAGAGTAGCTCAGTGTAGTGGAAAGTACACTGAAGCAATGCCCAGACCTCTCTGTGGCTCTCCAGTCTTGCTTCTCCGACTGCCTGTGAGATATCGCAAACTGGATGGCCCATAGACATCTTACACTCAATATGTCTAAAATAGAACTTAATCTCCTTCCCGCTAAACCATTCCTCCCTCCCACTTTCCCTATTTCTGAAAAGGGCAGTACCATTCTCTCAGTCCCTCAGACTCGTAACCTGGGAGTCATCCTGGATTGCTCAGCATCTCTCTCACTTCCCATATCCAATCTGTTGCCAAGGCCTTTCAATTTTACCTTGGCACCATCTCTGGAATATGCCCCCTTCCCTCCTCTGATATTGCCACCACCTTGGTAGAAGCTCTCATCTCAAGTCTGGGCTATTACCATAGTCTGGTGGCTCAAGGCTCTCCCTGTTTCCATCCATCCTCCATTCAGCTACTAAAGTGGTTTTCCTAACCTGCCACCCATCCACCTTCCTTCTTAACACCATCCCCACGCCCCACCCCACTCAAGGGGCTCCCTATCACCTCTAGGATCAAATACAAAATATTCTTTTAGTATTCAAAGCCTATTATACCCTAGCCCCCCCTCCACCTTTCCAGTCTTCTTACACCTTACTCTCTGCCAAGTAGTAACTACATCTAGTAACCCTGGCCTCCTGCTGTTTCACAAATAACACATCTCTCAGCTCCCCGAATTCTCTCTGGCCGTTTCCTATAAGTAGAAGGCTCTTCCCTCCTCCATTCTGCCTCCTAGTTTCCCTGGTTGCCTTAAATCTCAACTAAAATCCCAATAGGAAACCTTTCCCAATCTCCCTTAATTCTAGTACCTTCCTCTGTTAATCATTTCTTATGAATGCTGTACATAGTTTGTTTGTATATATTTGTTTACATGTTCTTTCCTCCATTAGTCTGTGAACTCTTTGAGACAAGGACTGTCTTTTGCCTCCTTTTGTATCCCCAGCATTTGTCAGAGTGCCGGGTATATAACAGGTGCTTAGACTAGCTTTACAAAGGCAGAAAATGAGACCTACACAGGTAAGTTACTTGCCTAAGATCACACAGGCAGATACAGGTTATAAACCTAGATCTTCTGATGCTAGACTCATCCTCCTTTCCCTGGATCACTCTATACTAACTGGAGGATGTTTTTTTAGCCTGAGGGAAAGAGAACTTAGGGTACTTATCATATCTATTTATAAATATGTGAAGGTTTAGCAGATGGAAAAGGGCTTATTCTAGGTGACTCAAGAAGGCAGAGCTAGGGCAAATGCATACAAGACATAGGGAAGAATATTTTTTCTCAATATAAGGAAGAATTTCCTGACAATTTCAATCTTCAAAGACCCTTCCAAAGTCCTTCTGTGAATTAGGGCTGTTTGAAAATGAAGTGAGCTGCCTTATGAGATAGTGAGCTCCCTATTACTGCATGCACTCAAGCAGAGGTGAAAGGAACATCTGCCTAAAATGCTGTAATGGGAGACATCACAAAGGGCAAATGTTTGGATTAAATTGCCTCCTTTTTAATTTAAGATACTCTTATTCCATCAAATACAGGACACTCTGCAATGTGAGCCTTTGAATTCTAGGTGGCGCCAGAGGCTGCTAGCCTTACACTCCCCAACCAAGGACACCCATAGAGTAGTTACTCCTTTTACATGGAATGGGGTTAGAGGGCTCCTGGGATCTGGAAAATCTGCACAAAATTTTTTGGCCCTCTCTTTGTACCAGAGAAGAAGTGTGTATGCTTCTAGTATTAAAAGATAAAGTGTATTGATATTATGCAATACTATACATATATTTTGTGCATTTCTGAGTTTCTAAACTTTTTCTCTGTCTTCCTTCTACTGGCCTTCATGTATGGTCTATGGCTTCTGCAAAATTTTACAAAATTTCCTATTTAAGTTTTTATACTGACCCACTATATATTAAAACCACAATGGGGAAAGTTGTGACATGGAAGAGATGGCTAAGCTCCAGGAAGCCTCCATCTCATCTATGAGCACAGGCTTCCAAAGTAGCCAGCCACCCTGCCAGGTTTTATTGGCCTTCCTGCTTACTGGATTCCTTGGAATTTCTAATTTTCCCTAAGTCTATATTTTGGATAATACTCCTCAATCCCCCTTAAAACTGAACTCTCCATTGTAACAACGAAAGACAGTTGAGCAAAAATACACAATACAGTGGCCAAATCTAATGATGTACACTAGATTCCACCCTAAGAATTCTCGTACTCTGTTGAAAAGAGAGAGATACGTTTCATTATCCCCTTCATTTTTCAAAAAAGAACACTAATAAAGGTAATATATGTCTAGAGCTAGTTAGTGGCCGAGCTAGGACTCAAGAGTAAATCTCTTGGACTTGATACCATATGACTCCCTTACCATAATCCATTTGTTGTGAGAACCTAACAAGATACTGTATGAAAGTATTTTATAAATGATAAAGCCCTATGTGAAGGGAAATTTTATTTTAATGATTGGCAAGGTTAATCTGATTTGGAGAAGAACTGGAGATACAAGAAGGGTGATTTCCTCCCCTCAACTGTCCCTCTCTTAACCATGAGAGCCTTGTAGGATGAGATACAGGGTCATCAATATTTCGACTCCTCCTTCCACTACTCCTGCTCCTCCTTTGCCTAATGGAAACTAAAGTCCAAGAGCCCAAGCTTTGGTCCAATCGTTTATTTCCTCTCTCTTCTATCTTCAATCTCTCCTTCACTGGCTCATTTTCCTCTCCCTAAAAGTACCTTTGCCTAAATCCTTCTATTTCCCCAATCTAACAACCTAACACTAATGACTAACTCTTATGGGCAAACTTCTCAAGAAGTGTAGTCTATACTCCCTGACTCCCTTTCTTTAGCACTTACCCACTCATTCTTCAGAAAATTTCTTCAAAATGGTGTCTATCCCTACTCAAAAGTCTGACACAACCTAAGATCACCAGAGACTTCCTTGAGTCAATGAGATTTTTTTCATTCCTTATCCTTCTTGATCTCCCTACAACTTAGGACACTACTGACCAAACTTTTTCCTGAACATTTCTTTTCTTTGGTTTCTATGACACTATGCTCTTACCTCTCTGAGCCCACCGTTTCTTCTCCTACATTCTAAATGTAGACATTTACTTCTCTACACTTCTGTTTCCTGACCTACAAAATGAGAGACTGGACTTAAAGATCCCTAAGGGTTGTTGTCCAGTCATGTTTGACTCTGTGAACCAGCAGACTCTACTGTCCATAGGGTTTTCTTGAAAGATAATAGAGTGGTTTGCTCATTTCCTTCTTTAGTGGATTAAGGCAAACAGAGGTTAAGTAACTTGCCCAGGATCATGCAGCTAGTGAGTGTCAGAGGGCTGAATTTGAACTCAGGTCTTCCTGACTCCAGGTCCAGTGCTCTATCCATAGTGCCACCTAGATGCCTCCTAATCTGACATTATATGATTATTTAAATAACCATGCCCAGCTCTAATTACCTTATTCTGGGTCTTATTTCCCCTTTCCACAATCCTCGTTACATCTTAACAAATGTCTGCCAGATTTTCACTGAATCCCAGAATTTCAGAACTGGAAGGGAACTCAAACAAGCAAGGGGATCAGAAAAGACTTCTGGCAGGAAACGGTCCATCAGCCAAGGCTTGAAGAAAGCTGGTATTCTAAGAGGCAGAGAATAGAAGAAGTGCATTCCAAGATTGTGGAATAGCCAACGCAAAGGCAAGGAGGTGAGAGACAGAATACCAAGTTTGGGGAACACCTTATATAGTGGAAGATGAGAGGGAAAGAAAGAAAGAGTAATTAAGGAGCCAGATTATGAAGAGTATGAAATGCCAAGCTAAGAAACCTGTATTTTATCTTGGAGGAAATAGGGAGCCACTGAAGGTTCCAGAGTAGGAGAGTGATAAGGTCAGCCCTGTACTTTAAGATTACTTTGACAGCTAGGTCAAGGATAGTTAGGGAAGGGAGAGACTGGAAGTTGGGATGGCAATAGTAAAGAGCTCTGAACTGGGGTGATGTGGGGGAGGGGTGGTCATGTGAGTAGAGAAAAGGGGATGGTGTCAGAAGATACTGAAGTAGGATAATCAACAAGACTTGGCCACTGTTGGGATATCAAGGGGGTTAGGAGCGGAAAGTCAGAACAATTCTGAGGTTTCAAGCCTGGGTGTCTGGAAAGATGATACTATCCTAATAAGGAGAAATTTGGTTGGGGGTGAAGATAATGCTAATTCAGTTTGAGATTCCTACAGGACTTCTATGTTGAAATGTTCAGGTGACAGGTGGAGAGGCAGGACTGGAGTTTGGGAAAGTAACTCGGGCTGGATCTCCAGCTCTGAGAGCTGTTGGCAGACTAAGGATAACCAAACTACTGGTGGAAATACAGCACGGAAATGAGGTGCTCACGGGTAAGTATCAAGGTAAATGATGGGGTAAATTTCATCATCCTAAGAATGCCTCCCTTAAGGATGCTGGGCAAGGAAAAATGGGGGTTTAAAGGTTCCATAAGGTTCCAAGAGGTTCCATAAGATCTAATGCTTTGTTCTAAGAACCATCCAAGTCTACCTTTTGGATTCCTCCTTCTGGAGAGGGGAGGTGGGGAGGGACCTGGAAAAGAAAAACCCCACTGAAGTCCCCACAGAGAATGCTTTACCCGTCACTGCTCAGGTCTGAGCAATTCCACAAAGTGACTCCCTGCTGCCACTTTTCCATCCCCCTAAAATATGTGTCCCTCCACTCAAGGTTCCCTGCCCTCACAGTGCCCTAAGATGACCTCTACCAGAATCCTCTGCCAACCACGTTAAGCCTCTCAGGCAGTGACACTCCCATTCCATGTGTCTTCTATAAAAGAAATGTTCCCCAAACTCCAATATTAATAAAAAGCTTTGAGGGTGTGCCATGTCCAGAAAAGAAGCTCTTTTTTTAGGTTAAAGACTACTTAAACTCCATTAATAATGAACCATCAGGGGGTCGGAGAGACAAAAACACCATCATTTAACATAAGAAACAACATTGATATAAACACCAAATTTGAAAGATTTGGGTTCAAGTTCCATTTTCCCTTACTTAGTGGCTGTGTAACTTTGGGCAAGTGAAGCCTATCCAATCCTAACCCTCAATGTTCTTGCAAATGGAGACAACAATCTCTGCACCGTCTCATGGAGTTGATGTGAGGAAGATATGAGATGCTTTGTAACTATAAAACCCTATCTAAATATGAGTTATTACTAACTGTTTCCCTTGGATCCCAAGAAAAAGCTATAAAGTGTGACCATGTGACCATGGGGTCCCAAAGAGTAGCATATGACTGAATGACCAGAGTAGAAAGCAAAATAACTCAACTACTAGAAGTCTTCAGTAACTAAGCTTTGATCATTACAGACGCTAGGCACCCAAACAGTAGGAGTGTGACGGCACAGAGTCCTGTGGTTGGTTTGCGAAATCTGACTGTTTCGTGGGGCATTTTGTCTCAAACACGCCTGATTTCTGAGAAAGAATGTAAAAAATACAATCTAACCATAAAGGTGTTAAGCTCTCTCTCTCTCTCTCTCTTCTTTCTCATCTCTCTCTCTTCTTTCTCATCTCTCTCTTTTTCTTCTCTCTCTCTCTTCTTTCTCATCTCTCTCTTTCTCTTCTCTCTCTTTCTCTCTCTCTCCTTTCTCATCTCTCTCTCTCTTCTTTCTCATCTCTCTTTCTCTTCTCTCTCCTCTCTCTCCTCTTTGTCTCTCTCCCCCCACTCCTCCCTCCTCTTTCGCCCCCCCCAATGAAATTTGATTTGCTAACAAAAAAGACTTGACAACATAATCCTTAGTACATTCATAAATCAAGCATCTGTGATGTCTGGATGCAGGAATTCTTTGCACTGATGCAGATGGCAATCTTGTCTCTAAGTCTTAGAGGGTTGCCTGAAGTTAAGAGAGGTTAAGTGACTTGCCCATAATCACATAGCTAGCAAGTGTCTAGACTTAATCTTCCCAATTCCAAGTCTAGCCCTCTATTATGACATGCTGTCTCTTTTTAAAGTATAAAAGTACGTGCTTGTATATATGCATATACACACAAGCACCTATGTATATATATATATATGCACACACATATTTTCTCCACTTTCTCCTGTATATATCTTGTTGTACTTAATTTGTTTTTGTGATGTCTCTCCCCTGTTAGACTGTAAGCACCCTGAGAGCAGGAACTTTTTGCCTATATTTCCAGTGCTTAGCACAGTGCCTGGCACATAGCAGGCACTTAATGTAAGCTTACTGATTGATATGTAAAGACAGATAGATAGATGTACCCCTCAGGCACAACATAACATTTTATTTATAGATAGATGGATTAATCTATAGATCTAAAGAGTTAAACCTAGATACACAGATCTATAAATATAGATGTAGATCTATAAATTGATGAAGTGCAATCTATAGATCTTTCTGTCTATAAAATGTCCTATTATAGTTCCAAAGGGCATATGAAAGTACACGGTAGGTGAGAGAAGGCTACAACATGTTACTAATGAAGAATTATGCAAAGGACGTTATCAATTTATATATAAATTTATGTTTATATATGAATATTTTTAAAGGGTTGGTTAACTGACAAAAAAAAAGTTCTAAGGAAATTCACAGTATGGATATTGAGAGGATTCTTTGCGACTCTTTTTGTCAAGATTGGGAAACTTCAAATAGACATGTCTGATGTGTTAAATGCACACACATAGCTTGCCTAAAATGAAACTGGTCTTTGTATTTCACGTATCAGATCATGCCACAGAGTACAACTGAATGCTGGCTGCAAAAAAAACAAAGATAAAAAAATTCTACTAAGAAAGTTCAAAGAAAAATAATGAGAGATTTACCTTCTGGATACCAGCAAGTTCTTCATTAACACCTGCTAGTTGATCAGCAATCTTTTCCACTGACTTCTCCAAGTCCCTTAATTTCTTTAGTTCAGCCTCTTCCTCTGGACTGTTCTGAAAAATGTTTAAGGGAAATAAAGTAATTGTCAAGGACTGCATAGTTCAGTGAAGGAACATTTCCAAGTGAGCCTGGTCTAAACCATCAACTTTCTAGAGGGACGAGACTCCATTCTGTGGCCATTTTGGAAAAAACAAGTGTAACTGATGAAAAATGTGACATTTGGAATTCCATATGTGCAAAGATTTTGCTCTAGAAAGGAGGTCAGGGAAACTTTAGGAAAATGGTTTAATCCAGGCCTGCACCAACTGTGTGGCCCATAGGCTGCTTACGACATGCCAAAAAGGATTCTGGGTGGCCCATGAAAAATGTGGACGAAAACATCCTTTGTATGTAGAGGAAATCCTCAGGCGTGCAGCAAGCGGCCCCTGCAGGCCACAGGTTGTACAAGCCTGATTTAACCTTTCTTCTCCTAAAGTCTGGAGCACATCTCCAGCAGGTATCCCATATCCGATCAGACTTGAGTAGTCATTAGGATCTGGAGTTGTTTGTCAATAGAAAGCTACTACTGGCAGAAATGGACAATTTGTAGGTAAATGGATCTGTGCACATAATCGTTCCTTTATTATTTCTGTGTGTACAGAACTGAAAAAGATAGAGAGATGAAATAAGACAAAGTGCCACTTCAACAGAAGGGAACAACACATAGAGAAATGTAAATACAAACTAGAATATGAAAAGTGCTTAGCAGAGAGTGAAAGCTACATAAAATCAAATGAAGAAGAGATCACTTCCAGCTGGGTGATCACAGATGACTTCACAGAAAATTAAATGGGTAGGATGTCAACAGATACACAGATGCCAGGGGCTGGGGTGGCAGAAGAGAGGAAAGAATAAGGGAGAATACTCCAGAGATATTTTTTTTAATCAAGCAGAGGGGAATTCTCCTAACATTTCTAAGCAGATAATTACCAAATCTCCCTCCTCTGCTTCTCCATCTTCATCCAATAGGAGATCATCCTCTTTCTTCAGGAAATCTCCAGTGAGATGTCCCATTATCTCTACTCTGAGCTACAACATATCTCTTTGTCTTTACCAACACACATCACTATACCTTGTACCTAAAAGGTCTTGGATGTTTCTCTGTCTTCAACTCTGTCCCATAACAGTAGCCAAGGCCTTCTCTGCTCTCCTTTTTTGTGATTTCATCTGTATGGGGAATACCTGGTGTGAAAACCCACTCATGCAGACTTCATACTTTTACCTAGAATTAGAGGAGTCTCAGACAGTTGCTTTGAGATACTGAAAAGTTACATGACTTGGCCACACAGATAGTAGGTGTGTTCAGGGGCAGGACTTAAACCCCTAGGAATCTTCCTACCTCCCAGGCCACCCTGTCTCCACTATGCTTCCTTCTTTGAAAAGCTGTTCAAATTCATTCTAGAATAAGGTAACTTCACAACTAGACTATTATAACCTCATTTTTGCTAGCAACTAGACTCCCTCTAGGGCAGCTGGGTGGCACAGTGGATACAGCACTGGGCTTAAATCAGGAAGACTCATGTTCCTGAGTTCAAAATCTGGCCTCAGATACTTACTAGCTGTGTGACCCTGGGCAAGTCACTGAACCCTGCTTGCTTCAGTTCCTCATCTGTAAAATGAGCTGAAGAAGGAAAGGGCAAACCACCTCTGTATCTCTGCCAAGAAAACCCCAAATAGGTCACAAAAAGTCAGACATGACAGAAATGACCCAACGACAACAGCAACAAAGTATCTCTCTATACTGGAAGTCATTGTATGCACTGGAGCTAAAATCATTTTCCATTCCCAACATTTTGGTCATGTCCCAATGCTCAGATCTCAGTAGAAGCTCTGGTGACAGATGACTGCTTCAAAGGCCTCCTCCAAATTTGCATATCAGGTTGCATTCATCTCTACCTCTAGGCAAGGCACAAAAACACAGAGACAGAGCACGATGCTCAGAGACTGGAGAGTCCTGAATTGAATCCCAGTTCTGACAAGTAGTGTATGATTTAGGGCATGTCACTAAAGTGACATGTGAGCTTCAATTTTCTCTTCTATAACGTCTGCATATGTTAACCTGTGATCTCATTAACCCTGGCATTTTCCCTTATGGTACAGACAGAAACACATCCAAGAATTTTCAACTTATGTGACTCCTGACCATATCTTTCACAGGCAGCCCACCCTGCCTGGGAGTCTTCCTCCAGATCTTTTGACATATCAAAGGAGCACAGAGGCCACTCCAATTACCAATTTGTCTGCTTTATCTCTAAGATATACTGATTCTGTAGCTCAATTCTCCATTAGTAATGTGATGCACACCTACCACGTGCAATTCCATTGCCCTTCAGGTATAACCTAACTTTAATTCTTCCGATACTATATTTTCCCATGATTCACACCCATAGAGCATTATTCAAAGAATAGTGATTTTTAAAGATGGGCTTAGGGATCATTAAAAGGGATAGAGAAGAGGGGCGGAGTCAAGATGGCAGAGTAGAAAGACTCACATATGCTAGCTCCAAACCCACAGCCCATGGATTTCCTCTAAAAAGAACTCCCAACAAATTCTGAAACAGTGGAAGCCGCGCAGCAACAGGGTGAAGGAGATTTCCGTTCCAGAGAGCCCTGAAAAACCGATCCCAAAGGTCCATCGCGCCCTGGACGGGACCAGAGCCTTGCCCTGCCCTGGCCACGCGGCACTGAGAGGAGCGAGCAGATCCGAGCAGGCTTCAGGGACGGAATCTCCAGCAGCCGCGAAGGTCCCTCCACTCACAGACGCACAAGTCAGTGAAAGACTCGTCTGGACGGGCTGAGAGGGGAGTGGGGTGTCTCCATGACTCAGGCCCCCTCGGGAGGCAGCGGCATCAGGCGGCCAGAGGCTCCCGGAGCAGGCAGGAGCTTGGCAGCAGCTCCATTACAAAAGGTCTCCGCATAAACCCCCTGAGGGAACTGAGTCTGGGAGGTGGCCCTGCCCCTACCTGAGCACCAGAAATTAAGCTCCCATTGAATAGCAGCCACACCCGCCACTGAAAGCCTGAGGCTGGGGAGCAGCATTTGAATCTCTGACCCCAAGCACTACCTGGGAGGATCTAGGCCAGGGGTGGAGAGAACTCTCAGAAGTCAAGTAACTGGTTGGGAAAATGCCCAGAAAAGGGAAAAAAAATAAGACCATAGAAGGTAATTTTCTTGGGGACCAGATGATTGCACCATTCCTCTCTGACAAAGAAGACCAATGCTTACCATCAGGTAAAGACATAGGAGTCAAGGCCTCTGTA
>CM053772.1:122456511-122556577 GCA_028658325.1 Potorous gilbertii | reverse complement strand
AAAGGGAGAATAGAAACAATGGGGAGCAGGATAGGATGGAGGGAAATATAGTTAGTCTTACACAACACAACTATTATGGAAGTCATCTGCAAAACTATACAGATATGGCCTATATTGAATTGCCTGCCTTCCCAAAGAGAATGGGTGGGGAGGGAGGGATGGGGAGAAATTGGAACTCAAAGTCTTAGGAACAACTGTCGAGTATTGTTCTTGCTACTAGGATTAGAAATACAGGTAATGGGGAATAGAAAGTTATCTGGCCCTACAGGCCAAAAGAGAAGATGGAGACAAGGAAAGGGAGGGATGACAGAAGAGAGGGTAGATTGGTAATAGGGGAAATTAGAATGCTTGGTGTATTGGGGTGGGGGGAGGGGACAAATGGGAAGAAAATTTGGAACCCAAAATTCTGTGAAAATGAATGTAAAAAGTTAAATAAATAAATTTATATTAAAAAAAAAGTTATTGGTTAAAATGCTAAATAACATAGGACATTAGATGCCTGAAGCACTCCACTGGTGAACGCAGAACCTAGACTATGCTTACTATTCAGACATCTATTATGTTCAGTCATTTCAGTTGTGTCTGACTCTTTATGACCCCATTTGGGGTTTTCTTGGCAAAGATATTAGAGTGGTTTGCCATTTCCTTCTCTAGCTCATCTTACAGATGAAGAAACTGAGGCAAGCAGGGTTAAGTGAGTCACTCGGAGTCACACAAGTAGTAAGTGCCTAAAGCCAGATGTAAACTCAGGAAGATGCCTTCCTGACTCCATGCCTGCACTCTATCCACTGCACCACCTGAGCTACCCTCTAATTCAGCCATCTAATCAGTACTAAATGTATCCATCTAGCCTACATCTCTTTATCTTTTCCAAAAGGAGAATATGAGAGAATCTGATAAATGCTTTGCTAAAATCTAGATAAACCATATCTTCAGCATTGCCCTGACCTAGGAAACCTGACGTTTATTTTCTAAAAATAAGTTTTTATTGATACCTTCTGTTCTCACATCATCTTAATTATCCCAAGTATTTCTTCTTCCTCCCCACAAAAATATCATCCCATTTTACAAATGGTATCTCTTGGAAATGAAAAAAAAATCAGCACAGCTGATCAATACATTGAATAAATTCAGAAACGTGTACAATGTTAACACGTGTGGATTTCCCTCATCCATGAAGAGTTGGGTGGAGGGAATCTCTTCTCATGTCTTTCGATTCATTCACTTTTGATATTTTGTGTATGGTTGTTCTTTACACTTACATGGTTATAGGCACTGTGTATATTTTTTTTATAGTTCTGCTTACTTCACTCAGTATCAGTTCTTGTAGATCTTTCCATATTTCTCAATTTACGTTACACAAATCATTTCTTACAGCACAGTGATATTGTATTACATTCATATACCACAATTTGTTTCATTTCCCCAATGGACAAACATCTACTTTGTTTCCAATTCTTAGCTATTACAAAAAGTGCTACCATAAATATTTTGGAATATATGGGGACTTTCTTCTTATCAATGGCTTTGTTGGGGTATAAAAATCCAGTGACTGAATCTTTCGTTCAAAAGATATGGACATTTTAGTCACTTTATTTGCATAATTTCAAATTGCTTTCCAAAACACTTGCAATATTTGACAGCTTCACAACAATATGTTAGGATGTCTTTTATTCCACAATTCCCCCAACATTGAGCATTGACATTTTTGCCAATTTGCAGGGTATAAGGTGCAACTTCAGAGTTGTTTCGATTTGCATTTCTCTTATTATTAGTGATCAGAAGTATTCTTTCATGTGATTGTGAATACTTTGCATTTTTTCTTTTGAAAATTGTTTGTTCATTTATTTGACAATCTATCTACTGGGGAATGTTTATTACTTTTATACCTAATAATATGTTCTGATTATAGACATACCTCAGAGTTATTGTGGGTTTGGTTCCAAAGCACTGCATTAAATGAATATTGCAAAAGCAAGTTACAAGAATTTTCCCAGTTATGTTTATACTGTACTGTCATTTGTTAAGTATGCAATAGTATTATGTCTAAAAAACCTACATACATACCTTAATTTAAAAATTCTTTACTGATTAAAAAATGCTAACCATCATCTGAGCCACCTTCAGCAAAGTCATAAACCTTTTTGTTGGTGGAGGGTCTTGCCTCGATGTTGATGGCTGCTTACTGATCAGGGTGGTGGATGCTGAAGGATGGGATGGCTATGGCAATTTCTTAAAATAAGACATTGAAGTAGCTGCATCGACTGACTCATCCTTTCATAAAAGATTTCTCTGTAATATGCCATGCTATTTGATAGCATTTTACACACAGTAGAACTTCTTTCAAAATTGGAGTCAATCCTCTCAAACTCTGCTGGTGCTTTATCAACTAAGTTTATGTAATATTCTTCAATATTGTTGTGTCTCAGGGAATAGAAAAGCCCAAGGAAAGAGAGAGAGAAAGAGAGACAGAGATGAAGGAATACCTGGTTGGTGGAGCAATTAGAACACACACATTTATCAATTAAGTTCATGGTCCTTTATGGGTATGGTTCTTGGAGCCCCAAAACAATTGCAATAGTAATATCAAAGATCACTGAACACAGATCACTGTAAGGGATATAATATTAACGAAAAGGTTTGAAATATTTCAAAAATTGCCAAATGTCTCACATTGTGAAATACAATGTGAGGACATGCTGTTAGAAAATGCCA
This sequence comes from Potorous gilbertii, assembly GCA_028658325.1. Lineage (NCBI taxonomy): Eukaryota > Metazoa > Chordata > Mammalia > Diprotodontia > Potoroidae > Potorous > Potorous gilbertii. The sequence continues at coordinate 122,553,862 of CM053772.1, read as the reverse complement.
CTGTTAGACATGCTTGATGAAGGGTTGCCCCAAAACTTCAATTTGTAAAAAAAAAAAATGCAATAACTGTGAAGCACAATAAAGTACAGGACGGTAAAATGAAGTATAACTGCATTCTTTTTATTTCTTTTGGTTTTGCTGTGATTTCACTTTGCTTATTTGTTATTTTACTGATTTGATTTTCTGTTCTTTTTTAAATTAGACTAAAGTGTATCAATTTTATTAGTCTTTTCAAAGAACTAGATTTTAGTTTTATTTATCATTTCTATATTTCCCATTTATTTATTTCTCCTCTAATTTTTAACATCTCCTATGACTTTTTGCCTGTTAGGTTTATTTGTTAGCTTTCTAATTTTTATAAATGCATGTTCAATTCATTAATCCTCTATTTTTCTATTTTGCTTATATTTGTTTATAAGGATATTTTTCCCTTGAAAAATTAGCTGCATCCTAGAAATTTTAGTACATTTTTTCATCATTATCATTTTCTGTCACATAGCTTTTGTTTCTATAATTTGTTCTTTGATTCACTTATTATTTAGGATTTCATTGTTAAATCTCCATTTGGGGCTGTATCTTTTGATTGTGAGCCAATTTCTATTTTTATTATGTTACGGTATATAAAGGATGTATTAACTGCCTTTTTTTATATTTGTTTACAGTATTTCCTTGCCCTAGTACATGATCAATTTTTGTAAAAGTCCCGTGTGGTGCTGAGAAACATGCATATTCTTTAGCAGAACCATTTAGAAGATGCCATAAAACTTTTCATTCTAGTGTCTATAGAAATTTGTTCAGTTCCATATTTCCTCTTGGGTTTATCTTTCTGTAGATGTTCCGTCAATTCAGTCAGGTCTAACTCTTCATGACCCTGTGGACCATACTGTCCATGGGGTTTCAAAGATACTGGGATAGTTTGCAATTTCCTTCTCCAGGGGATTAAGGTAGAGAGAGATTAAGTGACTTGCCTGAGATCACACAGCTAGAGTCTAAAGCCACATTTGAACTCAGATCATCCTGACTCTGGGTCTAGTGTTCTATACACTGAACCACCCAGTCATCTCAACTTTTTTTGCTAGATTTATCCAGAATTGAGAGGGATACTGAAATTTCATCATTGTATTACGGTCTATGTCTTCTTGTTGCTTTGATATTTTCTTTATGAATTTATATGTGAAAGCATTTGGAGCATATAAGTTTATTAGTGATACTGGTTTGTTGCTTACGGTTCTGATGGGGTACAAGCCAAAGCCAAGACCATTTTCCCTTGGATCAGGAGGGCTTTTGTCCCATTTGTCTGAAGGGCTCTGGAAAGTTGGCCTTGGGGAGGGCTCCTTGGATTCCCCTTCCATTTCTCCCAGTCCAGATACTAGCTATCTTATCAAAATCCTGTAGTCCAGACTATTCAGCATTCTTTTGATATTCCTCCCTTTGATCCTATTACCGCCCCTCCCATCAGGATCTTCCCTAAATTTGATCTATCAAGACTATCCCTGGAATCCCAGACTACTGGGCAACACCGGGATAGAGTCTTCCCACATTCTTTTTTGGTATTCAAGTTCCATCTGGCCTCCATGAAGGTGCTCAGATTCAGTCCAGCTCAGACTCTGTCTAGCTGAGATTCTACCTGGCCCACTTGTTCATACAAGCGTTACAAATGCTTAGGCTCCTTAAGAGTCAATCCAATATGGTGAATCTTTAATAAAGTTTGTTTTCCTTTGGCTTTAAGAAGGCTTGTGTCGAATTCATTCGAGCAGGACCTGGGGTGTTAATATTTTGGGGGCCCCCTGCACTCAAAACCTCAATAGTTCCTTTTAGCATGTTTCCTCATTTACCTCTTTTTTTTATTTGCTTTATCAAATAACATGATTGTAATTCCTGCTTTTTTGGATTCACTTGATACAGTCATTTTTTCCCATCTCAGTTTTATTTTGTATATGACTGTTTTTCAAATGTGTTTCTTGCAGGTAACAGATAGTAGGGTATTGATTTCTTATTCAATCTGTCCCTTTTTTATTTTATTGGATCAGTCTATTTACATGTAAAAGTATGAGAAGTTTATATTTTCCTCTCTCTAATACTGGTGGGTTTCTTCAAGTTAGGATTTTCCCCCCTCTTTTGTAAACACAATATTATGTTTCTTCAGGTCCTTTTCCTTCATCTTTTTTAAGGTGGTCCTTACCCTAATCTCATTTCTACTCCTTTCCCTTTGGGCTTTTGTTATTAGATCTTTTTTCTGTCTTGCTTTTATCTGATTACATTTAAGTCTCATACCCTTTTCCTCTCAGTCAAGTAGATTCCCCCTTTCTCTTTCCTTCCCTTCAACTAGTCTTGTTCATTAATTTTGTTTTAATTTCACTTTTGTACCCTTTTCCAAAAAGGCTTTTTCTCAGTCTCTTCATTATCCATCCTATCTACTCTAGATCTTCATTCTCTGATTCATGATCCCTAAAATGTATTCTCTCTTTTCTCTGAATTTCTCAGGCAATCAAGGCTTCCAAGGTATCTATTCTAGGCTTTCCCCTCTGGGTGGTTTCTCCCACTACCTAGTGGAACTTGCCCCTGGGATTCCTCTCTTCCATTGTGTTTCACTCTCAGAACAATGCCACTTATTGCAGGTTATCAATGAGGACACTGCACAGGCTAGGGCTCCTTCCCTACCACATCCCTGATGACTCAGCCCACCAGAGAACTATGGCTTCCCCTGATTATTTTTTCCCCCATTTGCCTCAAAATTTCCTCCATCAGTCCATGCTCTCAGTCTTTCAATGCCAGTTGCCAATAGGAGTTCCAATTCCATCCCTTTCAAAGTAGGACTAGTAGATTTTTCAAGCACCAGATCCCCAAGACCACACATGCTAAAATGTCTCTATCTCCCCTCACAGACTCTTCCCTCATCAGTGGAACCACCTCCTCCTACCTTTCCCTCTCTTTTCAATCTTCCCTCCTCCTCATCAACACCCCAGTAAGCTCTACTCTTATTGGAGTGGGGTAGGGAGAGGGAGGTCCTCCTCTTTGTTAGTAGGCCTTGAGCTGACCCTGACACATCACACATTCCTTTCTGTCTGTCTGCCTGCCTTTCTCCCATCAAAAAAAAAAATACATTGATTTATCTGTAGTCAAAGTATCACCTTGTTCTGTCCATAATGTCCAATGCCTACCTTTTCACTGCTTCCTCAACCTTTACCTTTGTCTCCTTATGTACATTTAGAAAAAAGTTTCTTAATGATGTCTGCTATCACTAGATATAGCTGTACTAGGCTCCCCCAGCATTTTTATTTTGGGGGTATTCAAGAAAGCAAATAGTCTCTTCAGTTCTAGTTTTCTTTCTAAAAAGATTTCAAAAGCCTCTTTATTATTGAACATACTTTTTTTGGTCCTGTAAGGTTAAGCTCAGATTTGCTGGATGGGCTATCCTGGTCTTCATCTTGAGTTCTATGGCTCTTTGGAATACACTATTCCATTTTCTCCAACATTTTCTAGTGGATACAGAACAATCTTAGGTTATTCACATTTCAGTTCCTTTCTATTTGAAGATATTTCTCCTGATAGCTTGTTGTTTCTGGATTGGATAATTACATTTAAACATGTGTCTTAGAATTTGCAGCCTGCATTTTTCTGGAGATAATCTGTGAATTCTTTCAAATGGTATATTTTTCTATATTCAGAAGTTTTGTGCATTTCTCTTATATTATTTGCTGCATCATGGTGTAAAGGTTTTTTTTTGTCCTATCACATTCTGGGAAACCTATGATCTTTAGATTCTATCTACATATCCTTTCTTTCAAGATCAGTTATGTTTTACTTTTTTCTTTTAATGTTATTGGGTTTTTTTGCTTCTCTTTCAGATTCTTCACTTCCGCATTACCAATCTATCATTCTCTCTTTTGTTCACTTGGTGAGGTTTGCCATTACAGATTTCAGTTTTTCTATCATGCCCATTATTTTAGCAGCAAAGTCATAAATTCTGCTCTCCTAATTCTCATCTCTCTTTTGAACCACTTAGGAACAGCACGTTGTGTTTCTATGTTCTCCTCAAATTTCTCAAGTCCATCAAATGTAGGATAATTTTCCTTTACTTTGCAGTATTTATTCAAAGATGCCTGAACTTATTTAGTGGATCAAAAGGTCATTCTTCCTTCTGTTATTGATGTTTCCCCTGTTGATTTTTTAGTCACTGAAGGGATTTTCCTAAGGTGCAGGTCTTATCACATCACTTCTCCTTCCTTATTGTCTTCCTATTGCCTCCATGATCAAATACAAAATGTTGTTTGGCATTCGAAGTCCTTTATTACCTAACCTTCTCCTACTTTTCCAGGCTTCCTATACCTTATTCCTTGCCAGAAACTCTTTGATCCAATGACATTGGCCTTCTAGATGTTCTTTGAACAAGACACTCCATCTCTTGGCTCCAGGCATCCTTTCTGGCTGTCCCCCATGCCTGGAATACTCTCCTTCCCTCTGCTCTGCCTGCTGACTTTTCTGGCTTCCTTTAAGTCCCAACTAAAATACCATTATCTATCATAAGACTTCCCCAACCCCTTTTAATTCTAGTGCCTTCCCTCCTTAATTATTTCTTATTTCTCTTGTAGAGAGTTTGCTCTGTGTGTGTGTATAAACATATATATACATACACACATATATATAATATATACATATAAGTGTATGTGTTTGTATATGTGTCTGTATGTGTACACATATGTTTGCATGTTATCTCCCTCATTTGGACTGTAGTAAGCTCCTTAAGGGCAGGGACTCTCTTACTCGTCTTATAACCACATTACCTGGCACATAGTACATGTTTAATAAATCTTTAATGACTGATTACTGATTGATCTTATTTTCAAGGTCTTTGAGTTTTCTTCTTCCTGAGATTTTTGGTGCTTTTTTCTCCTGATTTTCCCGTTCGCTTTCTGGCTCTGCCACTGTGATGGTGGATTTCACAGCCTCTTAGGCTCCACAGTTCACCAGCCTAGGTCTGCCCCAAGTGATTTTTGGGTTATGATTAGTCAGAACTGACCCTCCTGGGTGCTGTGCACGTTCAAGTTCCCTCAAACTCGGTAGAGTGCTGAGCAAGCTTCTCTGCCCCCATTCCCCACAACATCCACACATGGTGTCCTGTCCTGGTGACCTGATCTCCTCCCTCAATTCTTCAATTCTCTGGCCCAATATCAGCAGTTCAGAGCTTTGCCATGCCGGTATTTTTGATCCAGAAGGGTTTGCGGCCAGCTGACTGTCTGACGCAGTTGGAGTAAATTTCCACAGCCTCAAGTTGGGGTCTCCACAGCACTGGAAACAGGGAGAGAGAACCTGGGTATAGGAACGGGTTTTGTTATAAATCTGTGCATCCAGTCCTTGGATCTGCTAGTGCAGTCTACTGGTGGATTGGAAGGCTAAGATGAGTGCTGGGGGAGCTCAGGGTTTGTTGAGTGTTAGTTCACAGGTTTGGGGGCTTCTTTTTAAACCTCTTTCTGGATTATGGGTCTCCTAGACCATGCAGACAGCTGAAGTGGCTTTATCTTTGGCGCATAATTTCTGTTTCTGGTTTGAGAGGTCATGGTTACCAAAGAAAATGTTTAATCCTCTATTTTGTTGCTCACATGACCCAGAAGTCCCTCAACTAGTTCTTGATAAAAGTATGATGGCTCTCTATAATTGTCACTTCTTCTGGATATAAAGTAGAAGGGTAGGATGTACTAACGTTTCCATAACAAGTTCTAAATTCTGACATGAACTGAGATCAAGTCTATTGACTTAAGAGTTTGACTTCCTTCATTTTGAAAATTTGTCCTTATGCAGAACAGCATTACTTGCTCCAAAACAGAGATAGAATTATGATCAGAACCTAGTTCTCCAGACTCCCAATTCAAATGTTCTTTTTACTTATACTATACAGCCTCTCTTATAAGTCATCTTAGGATAGGGATTTTGATTTACATTTTTGTATTATACCAAATATAGTGACAGTAAATAGTAGACTACCTAGAAATATTTGTTGGATAAAACGGATCTACTTATATAGCCAGATAGCCCTAAACTTACAGCTGTCTAGAATACTCTCTATATACCTTAAAATTCACTGGAACATAAAGCCATGTTGTTGCCTCATTCTGAAAAGGATAGAGGAACCTAGGTGTCCTTACCCTTTATTCTAGTGTTTGTACTACTTTAAGAAACAAACACTCACTGCCTTTGGAGTCAAATCTCATCTGTGACATTATCTGTGTGACTTTGGGCAGCAACAAAAATCACAATAACAGTTAAAGTTCATCCAGTGCCTGACATGTATCCTCACATTAACTGCCATAACCTAAGACTCAGTTTATTCATCTATAAAACAAGGGAGTTGACCAGACTCGGAAATCTCTCCCAGATCTAGACCTATGATACTATAACCTATGTAATAGTTACTTTGTATTTAAGAGTTCCTGTTAAATAACTGTTAAGAGGGATCTAATTACTCTCCAAAGAGAGTTGTTTAATGTAGGTCCTGCAATACCAAGCTTGCTTTTTAAAAAGTTAAACTCCTTTAAAATCAGAACATCCTTTTTTTTGGGGGGGGGGGAGCCCAGTCACTTTCACAGTCAGGTTTGATTACCACAAGAGATCTGGCACTGTGACCTCCTGGCTGCTTTAGGGCATAATCACAACAGTTAAGCCTAACTTTTTAGAAAGGGTTACCCATCAGCAACTCCATGGAGAGCAGGCTGGCTGCCACAATTCCTGCGCCTTCCCAACATTCTTCCAGAAACTAAATGAGTTGGCATAGCTAAAATGATTTGCAAGTCGTAAAAGTGTTGTATATATTTAAATACTAACCATTGCTGTTATTAACAAAAGGAGGAACAGGAGTCTATGGGAAGCTGCTAACTCACGGAATCAGGGAAATCTCAAGAGAGTTAGTTGGAAGGCATCTATCTCAGTGACCATCCAGTCTCCCCTTAACCTCTCAGAACTGAAAACAAGTCTCAAAACCGAGAAGGGGAAGTGAGTGGAGAAGAGGAGAAAGAAATAAAGAAAAAATATGGAAGAGAAAGAAAACAAACAGACAAGTCCTCTCCATAACGCAGCACATGGTAGGCGCTCAATCCATGCTTACTGACTGCCTGACTTACTAGTTAGTAAATGACAAGACCGTGACTCGGCTCCCGCGGATCCGCCACCACAGTCCCCATCATTAAACAGGGGGGTAAAACCCGCCCTAGGCAGCAATCAGCCAGCTCCCCGACCCCGGCCACTTACTGTAGCTGACAGTCACGGTCACCGAGGGCCCGGACATCTCCGCTGAGGCCACTCCCTCCGACTCCCCGAATCCCAGGCCCGACGATCATCCACCGGCCCCCCAGCTTCTGCCCCTCCCACCTGCAGGTAGAGAGCCAAGCTGCCAGGCGCCCAAGCCTGTGCAGGCTGCTGAGCATGCCCAGTACAGCCTTAAGGGGAGCGGCCAAGTCCGCCTTTCCGCAGTTTAGCAGCAGCCGCGCCGGGTCTGCTCCGGCAGGGAGACGGGGAGGGCTGGGGGCGCTCCCGGCCAGGTCTTCCCTCGCGCTCCCCAGGCCTGGCCTTTCCCGTCTCCCCGGCTCCAAATCCTGGCCCTTCTTGGAGTCCTAGCTCAGCCGTCCCGTCCTTAGAGTATCCTCTGATGAAACTTACAAAGCTGTCCGCAGAGCGTCCTTGGCATGTTTCCTGGCGCCTCCCCTCATTGTTTCCTATTATCCTGGACCCAGCTTTCTGGGTACTTTTTATTTGCTTAGCTTTTTTTTAATCCGTAGAGCTTAGCACGTAGTAGGAACTTAAATGTTCATTGATGGACATAGGCAGCTATGGACATAGGACATATTGATGGACATAGGACATCTAGGCAGCTGGATGGTGCAGGGATAGAGCGATGGGCCCGCACTCCTCGACTTCTACTCAAATGTGGCCTTATACCCTTATTAGCTGTGTGACTCTGGGCAAGTCACTTAATCTGCCTTCACCTCATTTTCTTCTGCTATAAAATGGAGATAAAAGGAGATATTTGTAAAGCACCTGGCACATGGTAGGCACTTCATAAAAGTTTCTTTCCTTCCGTATAGTTATCTGTAATCTCCTTGAAGGAAACATAGTGTCATAAACATATGGCATTGTACGCATAGTAGGCCAGCCACTTAAATGCTTATTGAACTTAAGTGTCATATACACATAGTATGTTTAGTATCATATACCCATAGTATTGTACACATAGTAGGCCAAACACTTAATAATACTTATTGAACGTAATTGTCATATACATATAGTATGTATAGTGTCATATATGTATAATATTGTACACACAGTAGGCCAGATGCTTATTAAATGCTTATTGAACTTGTATAATTATCTCTTCTACTAAGCTTTACAAGAGAGATTTAACTTTAGAGAAGGCAGCAGCGGGCAGTGAAATGTTTGCCACATCTTACTTCCCTTCACCTAAGGGAGTAACTGGCCCCCTTTCTATTCCTCACATAGGACAATTCATTTCTGGGCTCTAGTCATTTTCACTGGCTACCCCCCACGCGTGGAATGCTCTCTTTCCTCATTTCCACCTATTGGTTTTCCTGGTCTCAAATAAAATCTCACCTTCTGCAAAGAAGTCTTTGCCAGTCCCCTTTCATGCAAATTTCTTCTCTCTAAGATTGCCTCCAATTTATCTGGGATATATTTTGTTCATAGACAGTTATTTCCTTGTGTCTGCCCCAATCAGATTGCCAGGTTCATGAGAAGAGGGACTGCTTTTTCTTTCTTTTTATCCACAGCACTTAACAGAGTGTGTAGGCATGGGAGATTAATTGATGTTTGATGATCATTTGTTAAATGGATGAATGAATAGATAAATGAATGAATATAACCTGACTAATGAGATCATTTTTCTGTAGAGGATTATTTAAAATTTTCAGACTGTTTTTTCTATAGCATTTGAAGAATTTCTTTGAAGATTTTGTATAACCACCTGATTTTATCTCCGAGTACTTTATTTAACGTCAATTAAACCTGGTAGACTCTTAAGTTCTCTAAAGACAGGGATAAGACTTTTCATCTTAACATTTTCTAGCACCTAATACAAAATCTTACAAGTATTAGGTACTCAATTAAGTGTTGGAAGGAAGGAATAAAAATCTCTCTGTGTTTTATAATTGCTTGCGAGTGATCATACAATCAGCGCAAGTGGTTTCTTCAAATAAGAGAAGCTAACACCTCCTTTCAACGGTTCAGTTCCATACCTGAACTTCAGAGGAGTCTTTTCCTTTGAGACCAAAGGATAGAATGAGACTTTTGAAAAATGCTTATTTAATTTTTAAGTCACTGTAAAGAAATTTGGGAGATTTAAGTGGCACAGGGTTAGAGTGCCTGACCCAGAGTCATGATGACCTGAGTCACACGCTGTGTGACCCTCGACAAGCTACTTAATCCTGTTGGCCTCAGTTTCCTCATCTGTAAAATGAGCTGGAGGAGGAAATGACAAACCACTCCAGCATCTTTACCAAGAAAACCCCAAATGGGGTCTAGAAGAATTGGACATGGCTGAAAAATGACTCAATAACATAGAAATATGTCCTTGTAGACTAAGTCACTCATTTTTAAAATGGTTGTTAACACCTATGACTTATAGAAAGAGATCAGTGTTCAGAACCAAAGCATCAGTCTGAATTTGGAGTCTAATTGGCCTGAATTTAAAAGTTCCATCTGCCACTTGCTTTTGGAATGACTTTGGGCAAGGTACTTAACCTCTGTGGGTCTCAGTTTTCTCACTTGTAAACGAATTGACCTTTAGGGTTCTATCTCTAGATCCATGATCAAGTAGATTTAATTTCATTCATATTGATGCATATTAATATAACCTACCTTTGGCTGTGCCCACAGGGAACTAAAAAACAGAAATATGAGTGAATAAAACTACCTGTTCAACAGAGGGCAGGGGAGAAGAAGAAGGTTAGCCTCTTGGACTTGGTGGATTTCCCAAATCAGAAGTCTCTCTACTCCTTGTGGAGTCTGTCAAAGGCCAGTAAGATTTATATCAATTGAAAAAAATGAAATCATTATTAGAGTAGGAGAAGGATATTTGATTTCTTAGAAGAGATAACACACACAAATGGGTCTTTAGAGAAATTTTTAAAGGGACAGTGAATCTGGAGATAGGCTTGAACATAACTGTGAGGTCAAATACAACTCAAATCTCCGACTGTGTATAGTGCTGTGCAAATCTGTCGTCTCATGTAGAAAAATCAGTTGTACATTTATTGAAATTTTTGTTTAATGAAATAGAAAATTTTATTTATAAATGTATTTATTGAAATATTTATTTATTATTAAATATATAATGCACTTTATGTGTAATATATAATTATGTATATAATTATATTTATTTTATTTATTGAAATATAAAAACATGTTACTTTATACCCATCAGCATTATTAGAATTGGGGTTTCTTGAAAAGAGGGCAAGTGTGGAAATAGTATTTTAAGTTAGAAGACATCAGATCCCTGGTACTTCATGCCTCTGCCTGTGTGACCTTGGGCAAGTCATCTTCCTTCTCTGGGTCTTAGTTTCCTTATTTAATTCAACAAGTATTTATTAAGAACCTACTATAGGTAAGGCTCTGATAGGTAATAGGTATAATTTTTTTTGAAATTACAATCCCTGCTCTCAAGGAGCTCATAAGGAAGACTGAGGAACAATAGGTACATAAATAAATGACTATGAAATATTTGTTTCAAGAGGGAGTGTGTACAAAAGGGCAAGGCCTTTGCTGTCCCTGAGCCGCAATTTTCTCTGTAAAATATAGGGAGTAGACAAGATGACAAACATCTAAAGTTCCTTCCTACTTTTAACATTCCATGCTCTAATATGAACATTTTTTATAACTATCTGTAAAATGGTAGCGTTTGACTAAATTAGGGATTTTTAAAATTTATTTTTAACGTTCATTTTAAAAAATTTTGAGTTCCAAATTCTCTCTCTCCTTCATCCATTGAGAAGGCAAGCCATTTGATATTCATTATACATGTGAAGTCATGCAAAATATATTTGTATATTAGCAATATTGGGGGGTAAAAGCAAAAAAAAAATAAAGTGGAAAACAGCATGATTTAATCTCGTCAGGGTTGATCAATTCTCTCTCTCCAGAAGTGGACAACGTTTTTCATTATCTGGAGTTGTCTTAGGTTGATCAGCGTCCTTTACACTTGCAGAGCAGGATTTTTTAACCTAGAGTTCAGGATTTATTTTTAATATTTTAGTCAACTACTGTAACATAATTGCTTTCTCTGTAATCTCGTGTATTATTCTGAGAGGGGTTCCATAGGCTGCACCGGGCTGCCAAAGGTGTATGTGACACCCCTGATGTTCAGGGGCCCTTCCAGCCAAAGCCAGGACCACGTGCAGGGCTCCAGCTCTCCGTCCCTTGGAGAGTCCTCTCCGCGTCCCGGTTACTTCGCATCTCCAGGGCTAGGACGCCCAGATCCCGGGCAGCCTCGAAAACCCGGACTACAGAGTCCGGCGGCGCCCGGATCGCGTCGGCGCGCGCACCGCGCAGGCGCAGTAGGCCGCCCGACGGGGCGGAAGCCCGGAGGAGGCGGGGACAAGCGAGGCCGGGGCGCGGTGGGCGGAGGAAGTGTGCTAGTTTCGCTTCCGGTTTTGCCAGGAATTCTCTGTTTGCCCCAGCGGAGACCCTCGGCGGCCGGAGAAGATGAACCGATTCTTCGGCAAAGCGAAGCCCAAGGCGCCGCCGCCCAGCCTGACGGACTGCATCGGCACGGTGAGCGAGCTAGCGCCGTCCTGGCCGAGCGGGACCCCAGGCCCGGCCCGCTCCCCTAGGATGCCGGGGCGAATCTGCCCGAGAACGCGGGGGGCCGAGCCAGGATTCCCCTCCTTCCCCTCCCCCACCGGGGACCCCGGAAGCGAATCTGCCCGAGAGTCGGGGGAGGGGGGCACGACTGGGAGGAGGGGCGCGAGCTTGATGGGGGGACCGGAAAGAACGAGGGGGAGAGGTCGGGGTGCCCCTGTTGGGGAGTTGGTAGAGATGCCATCCCACATCCCCTCTTTTCCACTTCCTTCCTACGGGAGGGGGTCCAAGGTGTCCCCCAGCCCCCTGGGGAGCAGGAACCTGGCTTCATCCGTGTGGGATCCGGTGCCCGTAGGAGCTGGTAGTAGTATACACCCCTAGGTGTGTGCAGCGTGAAGGCTTGCCGGGTGATTCTCGCCTGTTTTCTCGTTTGGCCCGGGGAGGTAGGAGTTACTATCATCCTTCTGAGGCAGACGAGAGGTTAAGTGACTTGCCCCAGGAGTCACAGTAAATTACCTGGTGGGACTTAGACCCAGGTCTTCTGGACCTCAAGGCCGGCCCGCTGCCCGCGCTGGTACTGATTCCCTGCTGCTGCCCTACTGTTGGAGGGCAAGAACTGTGTCTGTTAGGGTAAATCAGGTGTCGTGTCAAGCACGAATGTGGCCCATAACACTCGCAATTAAAGTGTAATGAGCAAATATTTAGCAAAATAAATAAAGTACAATAAATAAACATATTAGTAAAATAACAATTTAAATAAAACCTAGGTGATTCTGAGGAAACTTGAGGCAGATTAAAGTTAAGTGACTTGTCACAAGGAAGTGTCCAGGACTGGATTTGAAGTGGTCTTGCTGTGTCCAAGACCAGAGCCAGCTACCTAGATGGCATTTACATCTAGTCTAAGCAAGTGTTATTAATTTGTGGTCCATGGATCCTCCTTCAATAAAATTTATTAGATGCCTACTCTGTGCTAGGCACCTTGCTAAGTGTGCAGAAAAAAGAAAGATGGTTCCTGCCCTTAGGGATATTACAATATAATGGGAGCCCCAATGTGGGGCCTGGTGGAGAAATCTCAGATGTCCTATGGTAATTTGACCAGGTGAGAAATGAAAAGATGTCTGAGCTGAGCTATCACTTCAGATGGAGGTTTGGAGTAGGAGGCTCCACCTTGCAATCAGAGAGGCAGAGTGTTGATGACATTGAATACCAAGGCTGGTGGAATTTCACCTCTTAGAGTTCAGGGGATCAGTGAAGGTGGATTGGGGAAAAAAATAACATAACCTTACTTCTAACTGAAATTTAGCATTTCCTTAAATTATTATTCAGTTCTTAAATTATTCTAAGAAACAATCCTAAGGCTTCACCAAATCTGTCAAAAATAGACAGGTATGTGCCATAGCACACCAAAAAAAGGTCAGAACCTTTGCTCTAAATTCATTTGGATAGAGTCTAGCCATCATCCCTTTTGATAAAGGAGGAAAATGATTCCCAGAGAGTGGACGTGGCTTGTATTGAGTGGCAGTGCCAGTATTTAAATCCAGGTGCTCTGATTTCGGATCTAATGCTCATCTTGATGGGAAACATGATGACAATTTGTTTTGTTGTTTTTATACAAAGTACTGACTTCTTCAATGTAGTTTCTCAACCAATGCAGATTAGCAACTACTCTACCATTTACAGCCTTAGAGAGGTGCCAGTTACACTGAGCAATCAAGTGACTTGCCCACGGTCACAATAAATACTCTCTGGTGCCTTTCTGTTGTGTGCAGGTAACCCTGAGTTCTTGAAAATGACCAGTCAAATGTTAGGTTTTTGTCACTTCCCAATACCAGACTGAATGTTATTCTAGAATAAGTCTAAATTCATGGCAGTCATGATGCTATTTTTGACCACTGCAGTTCACAGAAACCATCTACTGAGCGATAAAGGGCTTTTACTGAACTGAAGGCTAAACACAAGTTAATAAAACAATAAGGAACCTTTGAGAGACCTCCTATGGATCAGGGAAGTGATAGTCCCAGTATACTCTGCCCTGGTCAAACCACATCCTTGGGAACATTATATTCATTTGTGAATGTCTCATTTTAGGAGAGATATTGATAATCTGAAGTAGGATGATCAGGATGGTAAAGAGCCATGAGATCATTCCATAGAAAGATTGTGTGAAGAAATTAGCCTGAAGAAAGACTTAGGGGAACAGGAAATATTTAAAAGGCTGGAATGTGGAAGGGAGATTCATGTTCTGCTTGCCCCCAGGCTAGAATTAGGAGTCCAGCCTTGGGACCAAGAGACCAGTGTCGTCTTGATATCAGGAAAATCTTCCTGTTCACCCTCTATCCGCAAGTGCAATGGGATGCTCTAGGTGGTTCCTCTCAATGATCATCTTCAAGCACAGCAAGAAGACCATTATTTTGGATGTTATTTGAGAAATTCTTTTCCAGATATAGGCTTGGAAGGTGACCTCTGGTGTCTCTTTTAATAATTGAGATTCTGTGTTTCATTATATGTTCATTGGATGAAAGAGCTGTCAGATAAAGTCATGAATCTTTGAACTATTGATTGAGAATACTTCATTTGCATGCCTTCTCCATAAAGATTCATTAGACTGGATGACCTTTTTGCAGTCCTTGAATGCCCTCATTCTAGGGTAGGGATGTAGCATCGGGGCAGTAAAGTGGCAGCTTCAAAATTTAAACAGATTGTCTGTGGTTCCCTGGATATGAGGCAAAGGCATTGGACTGGGAAAAAGCCTACGTATTAGAAACACCTCTGCCACTTTCTAGTCACTGTAAGCTCAGACAAACCATTTGCCTTATAAAATAGGAATAAGAAGACTAATCCTGCCTATCTCACAGTTGTGAGAATTAAATAAGATAATGTTTGTGAAAGCCCAAGCACTATACCAATGTAAGGTGGTGTTATCTATCCCTGTCTGCTAAATGTGCGTGTTTTCTCTTCCTCGTCTTTTTTCCCTCTTCTCCCCTGTGCATGTGTGCCTGCATTACATAATTATGTGTTAAAGTGAAATAACTATTCCTCCTTTTTTCCTTCTAAAGGTTGATAGTCGGGCGGAATCCATTGACAAGAAGATTTCTAGACTTGATTCAGAGCTAGTCAAGTATAAAGATCAGATAAAAAAGATGAGAGAAGGACCTGCCAAGGTAAGATGGAATGGACCTCAGAATTACAGGAATTTTTAAATGCTTAAGTGACTTAAATGCCTTGGGGGGTAGGGGTCAGCAGAGCATTGTAAAGGGTACTGTTGAGAATTACAGTAGGAATACCATAAGGAAGCCATAATTGAGTTAAATTCAACAAACATTGATTGAAAGCAAAGAATTTTAGAGGAATTCAAAAATGAATAAGATAATGGTATTTTCTGCAAAGGGGCTTGCAACATAATAGTGGGGAAATTAGTGGAACACAAATGTCTTATTATATTAGGGAGTAAAGTTCAAAGATAAATGAGTAATACAAAGGAGATATTCCTCAAGGTTCTTTCCTAGGCTCTCTTTTTCCTCTCTACTCTCAAAGTAACCTCCTTAGCTGCCATGGATTTTAACTACCATCTCTCTACAGATGACTCCTAGATTCATCCTCATTGAATTCTTTGAGCTTATTTCTATCCTTTTGCCCCTCCCATCTCAGAATTCCAACCCAGATCCCACATTTCCCTTCCACTTTGCTCTCTGGAATTCCTGTTCCATAGGCAGCAATCTTCCTTTTATTCTAAATCTTTTCTTTCCCACTCCTTCCATCTTCTAGCTATTATTAAAAACTGGCTCGCTCCTGATGACACATCCTCCCTTGGTCATCCTTACAGTACTGACTGCCCCTTCACCCGTTGGCTCACTCATCAAGGAAGAGGTGTTGGAGTATTTTTTTACTTCCAAGTTCTTTTCAATGCCAGTTTCTCTCCTTACCCCCATTGCTCATTAACCTCTCTTCTTTTGAGGAGGAGGAGGAGGAAATATGCTATTCAAATCTGCTACCCAGTCAGAATTCTGCTATTGTCTACAGACTTCCAAGTCACTCACTTTCTTTTTATCTCCTCAGCTCCTTCCGTCATACTAGGGGACTTCAACATACACATTGACTCTCCCTCAAAGACCCTAACTACCCAATTCCTCAACCTGCTCCCTTCCTGTGAGTTATTCCTTCTTGTCGTACCTCGGCCATTCACAAAGATATCACGAATGTACCACCTCCCTTTTCAAGAATTCTGAAATTTTCTTATATGGCCCCAATCTATTGGCTCTTTCATCTCTTTCTACCAAACCTTACTTTTCATCAACCTTGTGATCTCCAACCCCTTGCCTCCTCAGTTCTCTGCCTGACCATCTTCACTACACTACTCTATCAATCAATCTCCACCTACTGGCTTTATTGACTTCCTTTAAGTTCCAGCTAAAATCCCATTTTCTACAGGAAGCTTTTCCCAACCCCTCTTTAATTCTAGTGTCTTTCCCTCTCTTCATTATTTCCTATTTATCCTGCATATAATTTATATGTGATTGCTTGCTTGTTGTCCCTTCCAATTAGACCGTGAGCTCCTTGAGGGCATTGACTATCTTTTGCTTCTTTTTGTATCCCCGGTGCTTAACACAATGTCTGATCTGGCACACACAAATTTATTGACTGACATCATAAACTCAACATGTCCAAAATGGAATTATTTACCTTTGCCCCTTAACCGTCCCCCCTACCAAGCTTCTCTTTTTCTGAAGACCCTGCCATCCTTCTCATATCCCACCTTTATAAACTCATTTTATCCTTGACAGCTTATTGTCCCTTACCCTGTATATCAGTAAGTCAGTAAACATTTATTAAGCGCTTGCTGTATGCCAGGCACTGTGCTAAGCACTGGGGATACAAATACAAAAAAAGAAAGAAACTTCCTGCCCTCAAGGAACTTATGATCTAATTTCCTTACAAAAGGAAACTAAAAGGAAGGAGAGAAAAGAAGCTTGGGATGTGGTGAAGTCCCAGAATAGTGCAGCCAGGTGAGAAATGAGAAGTCTCAGCTGAGCTTTCTCCTTAAATGAAGGTTTAGAGTTCCTGGTCCTGCCCTCCAGGCAGAGGCAGAGGGTAGTGATGAGATGGAATCCCAAGGTTGACAAGGCTATCCCAGCAATGAACTTCCTGGGTCATGTTAGAGAAGTCTTAAAAGGAGTGCAGCTAGGTGAGAAATAAGGAGAAATAAATCTCATTAAATGTCACGTCTTGTTATTTTTACTTTTACAACATCTCTCAGATCAGAGCCATTCTTTCCACTCGTATAACTGCCACCTTAGTTCAAGCCATCTGGCTTATTTGCAGGATCCTTCTAATGGATTTCTTTCCTCAAATTTCCTCATTCCAGTCTGTCTTCCCCAAGCAGCTCTGACCATGGCATGCTCCTCTTCAGTTAAATCCTTTGTCTTTCTGTTGCCTCTGGGATAAAATATAATCTCTGGTTCAGCTTGTACCAGACCCTGAACCCCCCTTTCCAGCCTCATTGGACACTACTCCAAATCTTGCACCCTTTGACCCAGTCAAAAAACTGTGTTTCTAATCTGTAACAAGTCATCTCCTAGTACCTTCAGCATACAGGCCTAGGATGCCCTCCTTACACTGCCTCAAAGACCCTTCTTTTCCTTTAGGACGTAGCTCAAGCACCATCTTCTGCAAGGAGTCTTTCCATGCTCCCCCAATCACTAGAATGCTCCTTCCCAAACTACCTTAAAAAAACTATTTGTTTATATTTGTATGTATTAACTTTATATTTTTATGTATATGCTTTATATATTGTCCTCATATGTACTTTATACATAAAGTTTATATTCATATAGTTTATGTGTTGTTTCCTCCATTAGCATGTAAGCTCCCTTCCAGTAGAAATTGTTTCATTCTTTATTCTTCTATCCCCAGTGCCTAGCACGGTGCTTGGTACATGCTCAGTGATTGAGTGACCAGGGGAAAGCACAGGTGAAAGGGATGATGCTAATGAGACAAGGGACAGACAAGATGAGCTAGGGCGGGACTCAAGAGGCTGATGGTGGGAACTGTGAACTCTGACCCAGAGATTTGACTGGGGTAAAGATGAGAACTGGGACTTCTACTCCAGTAGTGAAGGCCTTGGGCTTGCCCTCTTACTGTCTTATTTACCTTTCTTAAGACCTCATAGGGTGGGTGAATTTTCACTTCCACAGAACTAGAGTGATTTCAGGAGGTTAAACAACAGTCTCATGAGTTGTTAGAACAGTGTTTAGGGAGGATATAGTGTAATGGGAGCACTTTAGAACTTGGATTGGGAAGATCCAGTGTGCTTTATACACCAGATACAAAGAACGAAACAATTTTTGTTTACAATGAGCTTATATTCTTTTGAAGGAAACAATAAGTACATATATAGGGAATAAACACAAAGAAGAAGAATTTGGCTTGGAGTCATGGGATTCCAGGACATTTAGGTAACGAAGAAATAAGAGGTAAACTTGAGTGATAAATCTGAACTGGAATCATAGCTTAAGAAATGACAGCTGAAGCCATGAATGGTCTAACTCCCCAAGAGTTAGGAGTAAATAGAGACCAGTAGAGGCTACTAGGACATAACCTTGGTGCATCACCAGACTTACTGTGGAGCTAGCGTCACCACAGGTCTGCTAACAGGAGGGAGTGTGCTAGGGGAGTGTAACTGAGTTTGTACAATTCAGCTGGGTCTGTTTTCAGCTTCTTTAAATTCAAGTGCAATTTTCTTTTTGCTTTCAGAATATGGTAAAACAGAAAGCCCTGAGAGTATTAAAGCAGAAGCGAATGTAAGTTATTGCCATAATCTCCCTAAATCAAACTTATTTCATATAAAGAAAAATGTTTTCCTTTTTTATGTTTTAGCTAACATTTTGCGAGCATTCTCTATTTACTAAGTATTTACATGTACAGTATGTGGGGCACGTCACTCTATTACCTTACTCAATTTCCTCGTAAAATGGAGAGATTGGACTGGATGAGCTTCTGAGGTCACTTTCAGTTCTAAACTTTAGGTTTCTATGACCTGGTTTTTTCCCTGCAAGTACTGTAAAGTGCAAGAAGTGTAGTGTTTCCATAGTGCATGCCATTGGCTACATCGTACAAATCTTGGTGAGGATTTCCTCCATTCCAGCAGCACTAATAGATACAAAATTCCCATACCTTCCTTATTTTCAGGGATGTCAGCATTTTAGTATATGGTTAGTTTTTAATTATTTAGTTTGAATAAATAATGCAATTTATTAAAAAAATTCTCCTTTCTTACCTTCATGTTATTAGACATCTTCTATGCATTTCCCTGCTTTTTTATATTAGTGCCAAAGAATAGAAAAGAGAAATAAAATGCAAAATTAGTATTGCTTCTTCTTATCTAATATTATATAAAAGTTTCAAGCATGGAATTGATACAAATAGTTAAAATAAAGATTGGGGATTATAATGTAGCTTTCATTTCCCATGTTGTCCTTGTCTGCCTTTAGCATAAATAGTAAAAAGACTAATACAAGAAATTTGTTTAGCTGATTGAATTTAAGTGTTTGATAGTTTGAAGTTGAAGTTAAAAGTGTTTTATTTACAATTTATACGCAGCTTGCATTCCACATTTAATTTAATTAATTAAACCATTTAATCATCAGTTGATTAAAACTCAGGACACATTTCCAATAGAAACCATGCTAAAAAGAGATATCACTGAGTTCCAGGATAGCCCCTATGTACCTTATTTAATCTGTGGCATAGCTGAATTTTGCTGAAATCTAGCCATTTTATACTTTTATTTCTGAGAAAAATGTAGTCTTAAGTTTCACTTGGAAAAAGCATGAACTTACGGCAGCATAGCATAACACAGCAGTTGTCAAAGCATAGTCTGAACACCCCAAGGACTCAATTCCAGGAATTTGTGAGGACAAGACTTTTCATAGTAACATGAAACCGTAGGCATTTTAATTTTTAATGCAGTCAATATTGATAGATGTAATTCATATACACAAAAGCACTTTGAGATCCTCAATAATTTTTAAAAATGTAATGAGATCCTGAGACCAAAAAGTTTGAGAATTGCTAGCATAGAGAGTGGAAGACTTAGGTGCAGATCACCTCTGGCATTAGTATGTGATCATGGGCAAGCAAGTCACTTAACCCTTCTTGAGACTCAGTGTCCTCACTTTTAAATGGAGATTAATAATAACTGTTTGTAATAAACTACCTTACGGTACGTGAGGCCCACTATTTTAAGGACCTTGTAATTTTAAAGCACCATGTAAGCGATATAAATACCTGTTACTACTATCATTTGTGGTTATCGCTTTAGGCCCGTCCTCTCCCTCCCCCCAAAAGAAAATTGTAGCACCAAATTCCCCCTTACATTGCACCAAAGCAGGGGCTGGCTTTCTTCCTCCCCTCCCCCTTATGTGCCTCAGCAGCTGCAGGGACTTCGGTGAGGGTGGGAAGGGGCATAAATCATAGAAGGTTCCTAGAGGGGCATCTTAGAGATGCCCCAGTGGAGAGAGTTGTTAAATCCAGTAGTCGTGTGATGCTGGGCAGATCAGTTAACCTCTGTTTGCCTCAGTTTCCTCCTCTGTAAAATGGGGATTATAACAACATCTGCCTCCCAGGGTGGTTGTGAGAACCAAATGAGTTAATAGTTGTAAAATCCGTGACACAGAGCAAGCGCTATATAAAGGTTAGCTGGTAACTTGTTATTATTAGAGTGAGGATTGATGGATTTAGGTAAGGGCTTTTAGCGGTTGGACATGGGTTTCAGATACTTTCCAGGAAGGGCAGGTGGTCTGTGGATGGAAGAAGTGGAGAATAAGAAAGATCTAAAGCAGTCTGGGTTTGAGAGAAGTGGGGTGAGGACTTAAAGCAGGTGGGCCAGCAGCAGTCTTTGAAAGGCATCACTTTCCTCAGGCAGCAGCAGTTCTAGAAACAGAAGGGAAGTTTCCTTAGGATCTGGGGCAGAGCAGAGAGTCAGGTTGACCTTTGTGATGCAGGGGATTTAATGAATTATGATCATCTGATATATTTGACAAGGCAGGATCCTCTGGCAGTTTGTGGGAACTAGGCGAAGCAGGATTGGCTGAGTCTTTGTGAGTAACCAGACAACCTGGTGACTTGTGTCCAGCTCTGATGATCCCTCCTGTCGGCAGCCTTCGTTGTGACATTTTTTCTTGTGTACCTCAATACTGACTCATGTTTAACGTTCTCCCTTGGATGTGAATAGGTACGAACAGCAACGGGACAACCTTTCACAGCAGTCTTTTAACATGGAACAAGCAAATTATACGATCCAGTCACTGAAAGACACCAAAACAACGGTAATGAATGAAACCATGTTTTTTAAATTTTAAAATCTATCAGAACCATCACATGTACTTAGTTTTTTTTTTCCTTTCTAGGTGGATGCTATGAAATTAGGTGTAAAAGAAATGAAGAAAGCTTACAAGCAAGTCAAAATTGACCAGATTGAGGTGAGATTGTGTTTTATGTCCAAACAGCTCAAACTGGTGTTAGGTTTTTATATTTTTAATAATAACTTCATATTTTTAATAAATCCCTAAAATGAGATTTTCTTTCAGAAGACATGGGGGGATTATATTTTTTTTTCCCATTTTCATGGAGCTTTATTGCTGTTCTCACAGTTTCTCATGGAGACTAGAAGGTTTTTTTGAGGGGAGGGGGAAACAGAGCAAATTTCTGAAGTTCAAGGGTCCTTTATGGCAAAATTTGTACCAGAATCAAGAACCAAAACAAATCATTCAAAAATAATTTTTTTAGTCACTGTCTTCTCTGGTTGCTCTCTAAATAATTCAACCAACAAATATTTATTGAGTATCCACCGTCTTTCTTTTAGCCTTATGCCAAGCATTAGTAGATGCAAAAGTAGGAACAAAATAAGGGGGGATTATATTAATTCAAGTTGCTCTCAACCTTTTTTCAGTTAATTCAGTTTTCAGTTTCGTCATCTGAGGAAGCAGCCATCTGTAAAAGAATGGTGTGCTCCTTAGCTGGAAGGGGTTGAAATGTCTTTTCTGGGCCTGGAGAAATTTGTCAGTTTTTTTTTTGTTGTTGTTTTGTCTTTGCTGTCTTTAATAGGAAGATTTTTAAAGCTGTAAGAGTAATATCACCTTGACCCTGGTGCTGAATCTGTAGAGGGACAGTCTTTCTGTGTCTTGCTGTATCTTTTGGTAAAGGAAAAAGAGGATTCATTCTTTATTTTTTCCAAGTTTTATAGATTCCCTCCTTACTTTTTCAAGAATATCTCTTCCAAAACACCCTCTACCATCACCACAAAGCCTCTTCATACAGTTTTGTATCTTGTGCATAAACATAGTTTCTGAAGCACAGGTTAAGACATGGGAAGGATTTGTTGAAGAAATAGCCTTTGCTTACAGATACTTAAACAGTAAAACCGAATAGATTAAAATGAGATGGAATGTTTTATACTTTCCATCTAACGGTGTTAGACATGACTATGTGTTATAAGGAACATCAAGCCTTTGGTCTTTCTGTCTGGTATATTTATCCATCATTCCATTCTTTGTGTGTGCCATGCCCTCTCCACCTGTTCTATGCCCTTTCTGGCGGATAAATAACAAATGTCTACTGCCTCTTTCCCTCCCCTCAGCTTACAGATTTGGCTGCTTTCTGTATTTGCTTCCCTTGCTCCCTTTTTCCTGTATCTTCTGCCTGCTTCCCTGCTGTCTTCTGCTAATCCTTTTGTTTGCCTGTATCTAAATATTTCTATGAGCCTTTTTAAAAAATCTTTTCATCAGTTTTTCCAATCTGTTTGAATCTCATTCACTTTTATGTGTATTGTTTTGAAGCCCATTGTTAATTTTTGTCACTTTTACTAAACTTTTTCATTCTTCTCAAACTTCTTTTATGTGTTTCCTATTCTTTTTTCTACATGTGTATAATTCATTTCTTCATGAACCTCTAAATTTAAAATTTTAGAGGCAGTTAATAACAGAAAAACAAAGCAGGCAAAGACTAAGAACAAGAGAAGGAAGAGAAAATAATACAAAGAAAGCTAGAGAGGAGATCTTCCAAACACTTGGTAAAGGTACCAACAACTACAACAGATTCTAAAGGGAAGGAACCGACAGGTAGATAAATAGCACCCACCACAATCTCCCCCGCTCAAACACGCAGAGAATTAGCAAAGACCTTCAACAGACATAGAAAGAGGAGGGGAAATAAGCAAGTGAAGAAAGAGATACAAATACACTAAAGAAATGTACACTAAAATGCATGTTCTTTTTATTATTTTGATAACTTGTTATTTCAGTACAATAGGTTTCTTTATTAATCTTATGTATTTTATTTTATACGTTGAAAAACACTGCTTGGAAATGGGGTCACTTTTTGTCTGTTATCAGTGCCATCCAGGCAGAGCTTCACACTTCTCCTTTGCCCTCTGTAACAGGACTCATTTCTTAATACCTTAAGTGGCAATGGATTGCCTTTTT
This sequence comes from Potorous gilbertii, assembly GCA_028658325.1. NCBI lineage: Eukaryota > Metazoa > Chordata > Mammalia > Diprotodontia > Potoroidae > Potorous > Potorous gilbertii. Next base: position 122,530,583 of record CM053772.1, on the reverse strand, counting down.
GGTGATTATTCAGATCCTGCTTTCATCCATTAACTTAGATAATCAAGGGTTTGCCAATAGAGATGTTTACTTAATTTATATGTTTAGTCTAAGTCTCCTCTTTATGTAAGCTTGAGGAGGACACTTAAGTTTAAACGCAAAAATTAGCATGTTACCCACACATTATTTCGAATTTTAAGTAGCTTTTTGTTACTAAAAATAGGCAGGAAAGTTCTGTGTTGCTGTTGTATGTGACTTTGTTAACTGCTCTTTTAGTGTTATCTTCCTTTTATTTTAAACCAATACCTTTTCTGGGCCTTGATTTCTTTCCCTATTGTCCCATTAAATTTTCTCTTCATCATTTAACTTAGAATAGCCCCTCCTGATGCTAACAGACTAATTAATGAACCCACTGGCAGAAGAAAAATCTGGTCATTTTCTCAGAATTGAAGGGGATAGGTACAGAAAGAAAGTAATATGTGAATAAATGCTTTTTTAAAAATTTATTTAGGATATACAAGACCAATTGGAAGATATGATGGAAGATGCAAATGAAATCCAAGAAGCACTGAGCCGGAGTTACGGAACCCCAGAGATTGACGAAGATGATCTAGAGGCAGGTGAGTAACAACCAGCTGTTTACGGTTCTTAATATTCAGTGCTTGGGGCTGCCAGTTTTCCATGAAATAAGGCAAGATAATTCAAGGGAAAGAGAATATGAAACAGAAATGTCAGGAATTTTAGTTATTTTTTCCATTTAGCAGCTGTCTCATTAACTGAAACTTGTAAGGAAGAATTAGGGAGGCAGGTGTCCCTGAGAACCTTCAGATGATTTTTCATACATTTTCCATTGTTAATTCTTTCTTGCCTTTTCTGGAAGTACAGATTTTATTTTTCCTGTCTCTATTTGTTCCTTCCATTCCCTTTTCTTTAGAGTCAGTAAAGGAGAAAGAAAGAAAAGAAATATGGAAAGAGGCCAAGATGACCAGCCTCAGTCAGAGGTTTCTTTGTATTGGACAAATCGACCATTGGACATTGTGAAAGTCTAGTCCCCTCAAACTCCGAAATTTTATGGAATGTTTTTCTTTTAATTTCTTTGGATTCCTTTACCATTCTACTTCACACTTCCTTCTTTCTCTTAACATAATTTCCATGATCTTTTTCTTCACCCTTTCTTTTCTCAAAACATTGTTGTCCGTGGGGAAGCGTGGAGTAATGGAAGGAATGCTGCACCTGAAGGAAGGAGATCCCCGGACTTGAATCTCAGTTGTCATATTAGCTCGGTGACCTTTGGCAAGTCACTTAATCTCTAGGCTTCACTCTCCCCACCATAAAGGTATAAAATGGGGGTGATAGTAGTGTTTACATTGCCTGTGTCACAGGATCATGTGAGGAATACATTGAATAAAAGGCAAAGCATTATATAATTTATAATATTTATATATTTTATACATAATTTATTTTATCATATTTATAATTGACACTTATTATTTCTAATGTATCATGATTCCATAATATTTATAATTTTATTTATAATCATTATCTTTATAATAACCCTGACTATGTTACTTTTACTTCTTTTAATCGGTAATTTTGCGTTTTCTCCTGGGCTGTCCCCCTTCTTGTCCATTCGTCCTTCATAGACTCTCTCTATGGCACCATTGTTTATCCTGAGTCCCCCACAGTTGTATGATCCGTTTCACTAATTCAACTCATTTTGTTTCCAGTAAATATAAAACTACCTTGGAGCTTGAATTTTATTTAATCCTATCTCTGTATTCAGCTTGTTCAAGCCTTCTTCCACCCTCACTTTTTAATTCTCTAAAGCATGAATGAAGGAGAAATGTTAAGTCAGTGCATTTAGAATTTTACAGTTTTGAAAATGAACAGAATTTGGTGCTGAAGACAAGGGACTGTGCAAAGCTGAAGTTACAAGGAGGATTTTATTCTCTCTCTCTTGCTCTTTTTCTCTCTCCATAATATATATGTCTATATGTAGCACTTTTTTCTGAACAGTTCAAAAATAATTACCATAAAGGAAAAAAGAAACCTTAGTGATTCTTTTTTCTTCTTTGGATTCAAATCTAAATCCTATTCTAAAGAATAACAGTTAGCCCAGTGCCTCATATATAGTAGAAAGTGTTCAGTGCATTCTCTTCTTTTGGAAGTGTTGTTTCCAAAGATTATGTGGAATATGCACCTTGAGGTATTTGACAATTTAACTTAAATGTATACAAATTGTTATCCATTAGTCAACCTTAGTACTTGCATAATAAATGTTTGTTGTATTGCATTCATTTAATACTTACTGTTTCATAGGTTCATAAATTTAAATTCATCTAATTCAAAACTCATTTTATAGATGAGAAAATTGTGACACTAGTAGATCTGCCTTAGGTTACACTCAGCATGATGGATGTGCAAATGAACTTGGACAATATAAAATAACTCAATGTACTAATATACAATAAACCTTACAATTTTACATCTTAAAAACCTTTTCAAATGAAATTTATTTTTCTTTTGCTGCAATCCTTTGTTTTACCTGATTTGGCATTAGATTCACAAGATCTTGACACATTCTTTAATTCTTTATCACTTTTATCAGATTGGATATTAAACTTACCATTGACAAATCCATTTTTGAAAATCTGGCTTTGATTATAGCCTGTATGTTTTCAGACTGATTTAAGTCAGATGATTTCCTAAGCTATTGAACTAAAGTTATCTCCATCTCTTAGACAAATTTCTTAACTTTTCCTGATTCTGTAAGGCAGTTTTGCAGTATTTTTATCTCCATTTGTGAATTTCTGTAACTCCTAGTCAGTGCTGCTTCTCAGTGTATCAATATACTCATCGTTTTCTCAGTAGAAAAAAGATTTCCAATCCCACTGGAAATTTTTTTAAATCCCTTAAACTTTTTTTGTGGGCAGTAGAAGGGGTGGGAGTGGGATTAATATTTTGAAATCAGATGAAGTTGTCCAGCTCTCGTAGGTTCATCTGACCTTTCTCACAGCAGTTTTGGTATAATCTTGAATGAAAATTTAGTTCATCAGCAAAAGTTTCCTTTTTCCCTCTGTTCTTCAAGATTTCAGTTTTTTAATTTTTCCCACAACGTATTTTTTTGCCTTCATAGAAGTGATTAGCATCTTTCTGAAAAACTGGTCATCTCACTGTTCTGCCAACTTCAAGAAGTTCATGCCATACTTTAAGACACCAGTTTTTAACCTTTTTTTGTGCTTTGAGCCCTTTGGCAGCTTTGTGAAGCCTATGAACTCCTCAGAATAGTGTTTTTAAATTCATAAAATAAAGAGACCAATTATATTGAAATGTCAAAATAATTTTTAATTTATCAAATTTTAAAGTCAGAATAATTTTTAAAAAATGGTAATGGACCTCAGGTTAAGAAGCCCTGTTGTCTAGAAATCAATAATTACCCCTTTAACTTCCAGGCCTCTCAGAAAGTCTTAAATGGTTTTCTGAGGACTGTTGCAGTAATATTTTGTCAGGTTTGAACATTGTTTTTGGTTTCTAACCACTTTCCTTTGTGCTTCAGTGGTCCTGTTTTCATCATGGGTTTGTAGTTGCTCTTTAAGCACTACAACTTTTGCATGTTTCCTTAGCATGGTATCCATTCTTACAAACCATAGAATTTAAAACACAACAGAGGAGAGTAATGAAACACATGTGTATGGTACAAAATCCAGCACTTGTCTGACTGAGAGCTAATCATAATTAAGGTGGGAAACCAGCTTAATCCAGTTTCCTTTGGGGTCAGATATTGTGAGTCAGCCTAGTGTCAGTAGAAGCATACATACATGATCTTTGCCATCATAAAATGAAACTATATCAAAATCATTGCTTATTCCAAGTAATTTACACAACACAGTAAGTGCAGAGCTAGCATCTGAACTGAGGTCCTGGTTTCAGATCCACAAGGCCCTCACTGTAGGAGATTCAGCTAGTAGAGAAAATAAGAAATATACACATGAATAGGTTACCAAAAGTGCAAAGATACAGCTAAAGTCATTTAATCAACAATGATGTTAGTTGAAACAGTACTACAATTATTATAATTAGGTTCCATAGGTAACAAATTATAAACATGAAGTGTTTCCTTGGGCCAGAATACAAAATATAAAAACTTAAATTAGATCTTTACAAGAAATTGATTTTATAAATATGTCTGATTCCTCCCAACAACTTTTCCCGCAAATGAGGGTGTCCTTAAGACTAGTCATGTCGAACTCAAATAAAAATGGAGGCCATTAAACCATACATAACATTCCCCATGGGCTGCTTGTTAACAGTTTTAAAATGTTGAGTTATCTATGTTTTATTGCATTTTTATGTTAAACATTTCTCCATTCCATTTTAATCTGGCGCAGGCCACATGTCTGACTCTTGCTCAAGACTGTACCCCCTCCCTCACTGACCCTTTGTACCATAGTCCCTGGCCAGAAAAGTGAGCATCACCCAATATGGAACACTAGTTTAGAACAGAAAGGATTTGTGTTTTAATTATCAGTTGTGTTATAACTGTTTCAGGATGGGGCTTGGTCACAATGTATGTAACAGTATGACTCTGGGCAAGCCATTTAACCTTCATGTCCTCAGTTTCCTCATCTGCAGAATGATGGGGTTGAACTATATGAACTCTTGAGGTCCGGCCAGCTGTGAAACTATGTTGTTCTGATCCAACAGTTATTATAATTTCAGACTTAGAACTGTTATCAACCTTTTTGGTCTCAGGACTCCTTTTACATTTTTAAAATTCTTTTTAAAAAATAATTAATTTTTAGTTTGCAACATTCAATTCTACCAGCTTTTGAGTTCCAAATTTTCTCCTCCCTTCCTTCCCCCTCCCTCCTCCCTAAGACAGCATGCGGTCCAATATGGGCTTTACATATACATTCACATTAATCATATTTGCACATTAGTCATGTTACAAAGAAGAATTAGAACCAGTGGAATGAAGTACAAGAAAGAAGAAACAAAACAAAAAGGAGCAAATAGTCTGCTTCGATCTGCATTCAGACTCCATAGTTCTTTCTGTGGATGAGGTTAGCATTTTCCATCATGACTCTTTTGGAGTTGTCTGAGTACCTTGCGTTGCTGAGCAGAGCCAAGTCTGTCAGAGTCAGTCATCGCACTGTATGGCTGTAACTGTATACAGTGTTTTCCTGGTTCTACTCCCCTCACTCATCATCACAGTTCATATGTCTTTCCAGGTTTTTCTGAAGTTCGCCTCCTTACCATTTCTTACAGCATAATAGTATTCAACTACATTCATATACCACAGCTTGTTCAGACATTCCCCAGTTGATGGGTATCCCTTCAATTTCCAATTCTTGGCCACCACAAAAATATGAATATTTTTATACATGTGGGTACTTTTTCCATTGCTATGATCTCTTCGGGGTACAGCCCTACGAGTGGTATTGCTGGGTCAAAGAGTATGCACATTTTTATAGCCTCCTGGGCATAGTTTCAGATTGCCCTCCAAAATGGTTGAATCAGTTCACAACTCCACCAACATTGCATTAGTGTTCCACTTTTCCCACATTTTCTCCAACATTTATCATTTTCCTGTTTTGTCATGTTAGCCAGTCTGACAGCTGTGATGTGGTACCTCAGAGTTGTTTTGATTTGCATTTCTCTAATTAGTAGTGATTTACAGCATTTTTTCATATAACCATTGACATCTTTAATTTCTTCCTCTGAAAACTGCCTATTCATATCCTTTGACCATTTACCAATTGAGGAATGACTTGTACTCTTACAAATTTGACTCAGTTCAGACACTGGTTGTAAAAAATTCTTTCCCAGTTTTCTTATTCCCTTCTAATCTTGGCTGCATTGCCTTTGTTTGTACAAAATCTTTTCAGTCTTATGTAATTAAAATTATCTGCTTTACATTTTGTAATGTTCTCTGTCTTTTGTTTGGTCATAAATTCTTCCCTTCTCTATAAATCTGACAGGTAAATTATTCCTTGCTCTCCCAGATTGCTTATAGTATCAGCCTTTATATCTAAATTGTGAACCCATTTTGACTTTATTTTGGTATGAGGTATTGGTCTATGCCCAGTTCCTGCTATCCTGTTCTCTAGTTTTCCCAGTAGTTTTTGTCAGATAGGGAATTCTTATCCCAGAAGCTGGAGTCTTTGTGTTTATCAAAGAGTGGATTACTATAGTCATTGACTACTGTGTCTTGTGTACCTAAACTGTTCCACTGATCTACCACTCTATTTCTCAGCCAGTACCAATAGTTTTGATGATTGCTGCTTTATAGTACAATTTAAGATCTGCTATGGCTAGGTCACCGTCCCCAGCATTTCTTTTCATTAATTCCCTTGATATTCTGAACCTTTGGTTCTTCCAGATGAATTTTGTTATTTTTTTCTAGCTCTATAAAATAATTTTTGGTAGTTTGATTGGCATGGCACTAAATAAATAAATTAATTTAGGTAAAATTGTCATTTTTATTATATTAGCTTGGCCTACCCATAAGCAGCTGAAGTTTTTCCAATTATTTAGATCTTATTTTGTGTGAAAAGTGTTTTGTAATTATGTTCACGTAGTTCCTAGGTTTGTTTTGGCAGGTAGACTCCCAGATATTTTACAATTCTACAATAATTTTAAATGGAATTTCTCTTTCTGAACCTTGCTGTTGGGCTTTGTTAGTAATATATAAGAATGCCGAAGATTTATTTGGGTTTATTTTATATCCTGCAGCTTTGCTAAAGTTATTTTATTTCAAGTAGTTTCTTTACTTTATTCTCTGGGATTCTCTAAGTATATCATATCATCTGCAAAGATGAAGATTCCTTCAATTTCTTTTTCTTCTCTTATTGCTAAAGCTAACATTTCTAGTACCATATTGAATATACATCTTAAAATTCTTAAAAATTGTTGAGGAACTTCTTTTCCCCCCAAGACCTTTTGTTTATGTAGGTTATATCCAGTGAGATTTACTATATCAGAAATTAAAACATCTTAGTATTATTATGAAAGTAGTTTTGACCTTACAGACCCTCTGGAGAAGGGTCTCTGGGACCTGTAGGAGTCCCCAGACCATGTTCTGACAACTTCTGGTCACTTTACAAATGAGGAAGCGAAGACCCTAGTGGGTAAGTGAATTGTCCAAGATCACACAGAGATAGTGAGTTGGCAGACGTTAGACTTGAACCCATGTCCTCCGACTCCATTAAGTCCTCTTTTCCACAGTAACATGCTGCCAGTTCTCCGTGGAGAGATTTCCAGAAAACTAGGAAAGAATTTTTACAACCAGTGTCTCTGATAAAGGCCTCATTTCTAAAATATACAGAGCACTGAATCAAATGTATAAGACAAGTTTGATAAATGAATTAATATGTGAATCAAAGGCATTTCTTATGCCTTTCCACACTTTCTTCACATTTGCTAAAATACCGTAACTGTCTTGGCATTTTGGTTATCTAATATTATTCTTGAATATATTTTTTTCTAGAAAGTTGATTAGTTAATACAGAGTTTATTGGTTTTCTTTCAGAATTGGATGCACTTGGTGATGAGCTCTTAGCTGATGAAGACAGCTCTTACTTAGATGAAGCAGCATCTGCACCAGCAATTCCTGAAGGTGTTCCCAGTGATACAAAAAACAAGGTGGGAAGGGTGTTTTTGATAGGAAAATAAAGTTTTATTCTTGACAATCAGACAGGAGAATGTGAAAAGCACTTATGAAGTATCACAGTGCAAAGTGGTACAGTCTTTATTCCTTTAAGCTCAAGTTTAACTTAATTCAGTTTTCCTGCAGTTGAATATAAATGTCATCCAATAGGTGATGGCACGCTGATACAGAAGTACTCCTATCCAGTAAACACTGCAGTCCATGTTATCATGATAAGATAATATAACATGATAAGTTAACATAAAAGAGATGCCAATTTTTGACGTGTACTTTTATATTTCTCTCCATCTATTGATGTAATTTGTTTTAAAAATCAATTTACTTTGCTAATTATTTCCCAAATATTGAGTTTTCTTTGATAACTGCAAAATTTTTCCATAGGAATGTAGACTTAGAATTGGAAGAGACTTTAGGTTTCATCTCTTCCAATTCCCTCATTTTATAGGTGCAGAAATAGGCCCAGAGAATTTAAATGACTTTCCCAAGGTCATACAGGCAATAAGTGGAAGAACCAGATTTGAGCTCAGGTCCTTCCACTCTTCATTATGCTGCCTCTCGTTTTATATTGGCCATTTACACTTATTGAATAGTGAAGGGATTGCACTTAAGTATCAATGAAGTCCCCATTAATATGCTTTTTGTGTGAGGTCTTTAATTTCTAACTGTATATTAAAAGACTTTATTCCTTATTGAAAGATTTCAAGGCATCATCAGTCAGGTGGTGAGAATTGAGAAGGGGGTAGAACTTATGGGGGAGCCTAATATCATACCATGAGTTTTTTTTTTTATTTTTCACCAAGGTAGAGAGCCAAGAGGTATACAGTCAGAAGGAATGGTTATCAGTCTTTGAAAACAGTTCCTTCCTCCTCTTTATATAGGATGAATTGGGAAGACTGGCCTAGCTATGACTTCTAAAGGACGAATTCTTAATGAGGGAGAGGGAACTATATCCTGACTTTTTCCAGGTCCTAAAGCTTCCTCTGTTCTGGTATATGGGTATCACATGCCCCTTTGACTCAGGACCTTTCCCCTGTTCCAACATTCTGTACAAATTGAGTCACTGGAATCTACACTCATCATCAGTAGAAATGTTACAATATGTCATTTTCTACCGTAGTGTATTAGTGAAGGTAGTTTCAATTTAGATGAGTTGTTAGAATGATTCAGGAGACCAAGAAAGGAATATGCTTCACTTGAAAGTGAAGTGTTATATGGGTGTATACATATCCAAAATAGACACATATAAATATATACATACACATATATTTAAATTAAAAAGTTACATTAGAGGGAAAAGACTTTGTCTCCCAGTTTTTTCTCTTTTACATGTTATACCCTCTTTTTTCCAACTGTATTTCTCTTTTATTTTTATTTTTCCTTCATTTCCCTGTTCTCTGTTCTACATTTTCTGTTTTCTTCTCTTTTCCTACTGTGAATTTCTTCCTTGGTTCCTAATTGCTTCATTTTTCCATTTCTTTTCTCATTTCTTTAAAGGTTTTCCCCTTTGTTTCCCTCTTTACTGATAATTGGGGATGGTTTGTTTTGCTTGATGAACTTTGGGAATAAGTTTTTTGCAAATGATTGGTTGTAAATTTTTTACATCTGTGATGTTAAGAGATCTTTTTCCCCCTGCAGGATGGTGTCCTGGTGGATGAATTTGGACTGCCACAGATTCCAGCTACATAGAGCTCTGTCTTTAACAGTATGCTGATTAATAAATACAAGTCATGGAAAAGTGGGAAATATTTTACCTTTGCAATGTCACCATAACAGTTTGCATATATCCTTGTTCCTTTCCCTGAAAAAGTTTAGGACACTAATTTTTTTTTTGTTTAGGGAACTGATTCATTTAATAGGAACTTTTTTAAAATTCCTTCCATCTTACAAAAGAAAAACCTGTAAAATATTGGTGGTTATATAGGACTTCTGTTTTCCTTTATTTATATTTTATTTCTGAATTAAGTAAAACCAAGGATATGTGATTTCCTTAAATTCTTTAATTTCCTAATAACTTGATAAAAGAAATGATGTATTTATAAGACCCTACTTCCTTATCAAGATTATTAAACTATTTTGGACCATTCTTGTAATTCTGAAAATAGTTCAAATATGTATACCATTGTGAAATTAGACACTAATTTAAAATGTCTTTAATTGAGATGTAGGTTTTGTTGTATCTTCATGTCAGGGAATCATCACTATCTTCAATATTTAAATTTGTTTTCTTCCTGTGCTTTTGCCTTAAACCTGGATCATTCTAAGGTTTCTTCAATATTACAGTTGAGTTATAATCATTAATGAAGTTATATCCCAACACTTAAATGTATTTATACTCAATAAATATTTTTCAAAAGGATATAATTTAATAACATTTCCTTCAACCTAAAGGTTCCACTAAAAACCAAAATTTGCCAATGACAATGTGTCATGGACAGTGACAGTATGGTAGAAAATACACTAGATTGGGTGCCAGAAAACCTGGACCCTGGGTCTATGTCTGTCACCTGACTAGCTGGGTGACTTTGGATTAGTCATTTTATCTGGGCCTTAGTTGTCCTGTCTGTAACATAGTGGTAACTGTAGCTTACTTGCCTATCTCACAGTTGTTGCAAAGATTAAATGAATTCATATAGGATTGTAGGTTTTAGAGCTGGGAGGGATCTTAGGAGATTTTCTCGTCTAACGCCATCATTTTACAGATGAGAAAAATGAGGCCTCGAGCAGTGAAGAGTTGCCCAAGGCCTCACAGGTAGTAAGGAGGAGATCTGGGATTCCACCCTGAGTCTGCTAACCATAAGTCCATCATTTTTTCCATGATAACATGCTATTTCACATACGTGTTCAGTAACATATGGACACATTTTTTGTAAATTACTTTACAAATGTAATGTTTTTACCACATTGTAAGTGCTCAATAAATATTTGTTAAATAAATATTGCTGTAAGAATTGCATGTAATGTTTAGCATTGAGGTATTGGTTACAGTTTTTACTATAGGGACCTTACCTTACGGTCTGTATTATCTTGCTGCATTGCTTTAATCTTCTCTCTGTCAACTTATCCCTGACGCTGATTAACAGAGAAAAGGGCAACAAAAAAAAATGACATTTTAGTCCTCTAGGCCTATATTTTGGAAAGGTAGCTCTAGTACAGCGTTTATAACTAAAACATGTATTCAGTTTGTTTATTCTGTTCTTACTTTTTCAAAGTTAAGTATTATGTTCTGAAAGCCTTCAACCAATAATGCCTTTCAAACTACCCTGGACGTAAGTAGAGTCAAACTAAAATAGAAATGAGTTAACTCATAATTGACTTAGAAAACCACAAATTAACATTATCTGTGTTGTGTTGTATTTTTATTTGTTTTGTTAAACATTTCTCAATTGCATTTCAATCTGAATTGAATCTAGTAGCAAGTTTGGCACTTCTGCTTTACATAACCCAGAGGAGCCATAGAATTAAATTCAAGATAGATATTAAATATCTACTTATTATGTGCAGTTCATTTAGGTGATTGAAGGTGTACAAAGAAGAATGAAATTCCATCTTCTTAGGTCATTTATATTAATAAGGGGAACAGGCAAGTATGCAGATACTTATAATAAAAAGCCAGATATGATGTGCTATAAGGTGAAGTACAAATAAAATGCTATGGAGATTCAGAGGGAAAGATCCTACCCAGTTTGGGAGTGGGTCAGGAAAGACTTCATAAAGAAGATGGCACTTGAGTTGGGCCTTGAATAGCAGACACAGAAAAGGAACAGCTCTGTCAATAGAGAGGCCCAGTTCTTCATGAAAGACTTAGCAAGAGAAAGGTCAGTAATAACACTGCTCATGTGAGCTGCCTACCCAAAAGTGTGTAGTTGTACGTGAGTAATAAGGAAAACTAATTCCATCTCAGGTATTCCTGAAAGAAGGAAGGAGTCAAACACTTCAAAGCAATTGTAGGCCTTTTTATCGAAAGAAGGCTACAAGAAAACATCAGTAATTACCAAGTCCTATGCCAACTTTGCCATCTTTGTAAAGTCTCTTTAAATTTATATTCAAATGAAAGTCATCTTTGAGGAAAATTTGAGAAGAAAATAAGCAGACTTTTGCATACAACATTCTGCAGCAAACCATATCTTTATAGTCACGACTAACTGAAAGGTAGAGAGAATATAAAAGCAAATGCTTATTAATGACTTTTTTTAAAGTATTTGATTTGCAGTATAAAGTACCGTTTTAAAGGCTTTCCTCCAACAAAGTGTCTCCCATCAACATGAAAAAGAGTCATAAAAGATTCCTTGAAACATCATTTTGACCTTCTAGTGTCAAGGGACATTAAATAGAGATGTGTGTTCAGCAGAGGTGTTCATAAATGTCATGGAGGCCGTCCAGCACGAAGTCCAAACAGAAGAAGACTTTCCTGTGTAAATGATAAATAAATCCAGATTCTCCTCTTCGCAGGCACCAGTGTAGATAGAGTCAAGTCCTGGAAAATATCAAAACCTCCTAAATGATCTCTTCGGTTTAAACTTCACCAACACCATGCTCACACTCAGGGACTTCCCCCTCCCCTCCAGCTTCCTTTTCTGCATTTTCCATTGGACTGTGAATTCCTGGACAGCAATGACTGTCTTCCTTATAGATATCTCTAACATTTAACACAGTGCCTGACACATTGTAGGTGTTTTATAAATGTTTATTGACTGTTTATATGACTCAGGTCTCAGCCTAACTGTTCACACAGGAGAAATCTAATCATGAGGAATCAAGCAAGCGATAGCATTTAATAAGCCTTCCCTATGTGCCAAGCACTGTGCTATGCTGTGGAGATACAGAGCCAAAAATGAAACACTGTTGGGAGAGACAACAACTCCACACATAAATATACAAGGTACATTTTCTGTGGAGGAAACATCAGGAAAGGTCTCTTGTAAGAAGCCTCAATCCACACAGAGATTTGAAGGAAACTAGGAAGTCTAAGAAATGAAGATGAGGGAGGAATGTATTCCAGGCATGAGGAAGCCTGCAGAAAAGTATAAAGAAGGGGGATGCGTGTCTTGTGAGGGTAACCGTGGGGCTAGTTTGGCTTGACAGAAGGTTATATAAAGGAGAATGATGGTATAGAAATAGCTGGAAAGATAGTTTTAAAAAAAGGGGGGGATATTAGAGCCTAGAGATAATAGGGCAGTGCTGGAGCAAGGGAGGGATAAAGTCAGACCTCTGCCTTAGAAACATAGCTTCCATAGCTAGGTGGAGGATGGATTAGAAAAGAGTTTTGAGGCAGGGCGACCCATCAGAAGGCTATTGTAGTTGAGAGTGATGAGGGCCTGAACTAGGGTGGTGGCCAATAGAATAGAGGAGATGGGTGTGAAAGATGTTGGGGAGGTAGAAGCAACAAAAGAGAATGCATTCCAAATGGGGAATGGGGTGGGGGGGCGGAGTATAGCTGGTAAAAAGACTGGGAGGGAAGAGAGAAGCATTTAAGTACCAGCTTTGTAACAAACACTAAGCTCTGGGAACACAAAGGTCAAAAGAAGCCCTGCTCCCAAGGAGCTCATAATCTAATAGGGGAGACAACATGGAAAACAGTTTGGCTGGGCCATTCAGTACATGACTCTCAATGAAAAAATGTCCATCAAAGTGTCAGGATGTTACTGTGACTCATTACTGGGCTATAGCAGTGAGAGGGTATGCTTTATTCAGAAGGCAGATATTGGGTAGAAGGATTATTGGGAGTAAGTAGTAGTAGATGTGAAAATAGTTATAGATATCTATATTTGTATATCCATCACTTTAAGGAGATAACTAGGAAAAGGAAGGCATGAGTATCTCTCTGTCTCTGTTTCTGTCTCATCTCTCTGTCTCTCTATCTCACTGTCTCTGTCTCTGTTCTCTATGTCTCTGTTTCTGTCTCATCTCTCTTGTCTATCTCACTGTCTCTGTCTCTGTTCTCTCTGTCTCTGTTTCTGTCTCATCTCTATCTCACTGTCTCTGTCTCTGTTTCTGTCTCATCTCTCTTGTCTATCTCACTGTCTCTGTTTCTTCTCTCTCTCTCTCTCTCTCTCTCTGCCAATGCTTGACTTGCCTTGAAGACAAGTTCTTAAGGTTCTTCCACATTCTTAAGGTAGAAGAAGTGATAAGAACTTCTCCGGATCTAGTTCTGACCAACTGAAATAGAAATAATGGAACTTTTAGAAAGAAGTGACCATTTCAACATGGAGCTCTTGATATATAAGGAGAAGAAAAGCTAGACATAGTTGAAAGATGAAAGATTTCAAAGGATCCTAGACTACCATGGCCTATGTTCTATAGGGACAACAGCTTAGGAGGGATGAGTTACTCTCTCAGAATTTTGGTGATGTAAACACAAAAAATTCTAATGGGGAAAGAAGGACAGTCAAAATCAATCAAAGAAGGCTGATCAAATAAATTTTTTTAAAAAACACAGGATATACAAGCATGGACAGGTGAATGAAGAGGAACACTGCCCTATAAGAATAATGTCAAGGATATATATAGAGAAGACAGAAAAAAGGACAGGTAAGTGAAAACGAACTTAGGGGAACTGTAAGGAAAATTTCAGAAACACTAAGGCCCAGAATGAGCTGAGACTTAGAATAAGGACAAGAAAAAAGACTTAAAAATAAATATATTGAGGTCTAAGGGGAGATCATAAAAAGGAAAGGACCGCTGATTGCCAAGAAATTAGAATTACTTAACTCCTGGTTGGTTTGTTTGTTTTTTTTATCAAGAATAATCTTCAGACTGGGAAGTACAAAACAAAAATAGTAAGAGAGTTGAACTCTAAGAAAAATGGAAGAACTCAGAGATGTGATTGCTATCACCGACTTTAAAAAACTGGAGAATGTTAAAGGACGAGAGATGGGCAAATGTCTTATATTTTTTAATTCAAAAAAAAGGTGGATGCTTTTAAATTTAACTTCAGTTCATAGCCAAAAAATCTCATGCAATCCCATGATTTATAAGCACTTAGAAAAGTGGTATTCTCTAGGGACCAAAACCAGGTTCATCAATACAGTAATGCCAGATTGTGATCACTGTAATCTTTTGATTGTTCGATGTTATAGTTATCATTATTGGATCCCAAAATGGAGTTTCTTAGGCTAAGTGGTCCAAATGTCCATAAAACATATAAGCAAAGACAGACAGAGTGGTGCTTCACAGATCTGACCTATGTTAACTCCATCTCAGGCAGTTAATCCTCTACAGCTTCTAACTGGATAAAACTCCTGACCAACTGGGGTGGTCTCTAAGTCATTCCTCTACTGCTGCCTTAGTTAAGTCAACCCAGACCCTCTCAAGTTTCCAGTCCCAATAAAGAAACTTCCCCTACCCAAGCCTGGTATTGATAAGTGACCGAAAAAACTTCACCACATCTGTCTGATTAGGAATGCTCCCTCTCACGTCTGGCACTGATTACCTGTTCTCCACCAACCTCATTTTTAAGGTATATAACTTCACTACCTGAACTCCAACTCTGCATGTGTTTTCTGCCTGACACTTCTTCCCCTTGCTCTGGGTAACATTCTTACATCTGGGGGATGAACATCTGTTTAATTGCCATATAGGGTGTGTATGTGTGTGTATGTGTGTTTGCCTGCTTGTTGCACCAAATAATAAAACTCTTGGTTGTACCAGTTTCCTGAGCACCCATTTCCTATAAATTCCTGGAATTAGTTCTTCGCTTTAACCCAAAATATGAGGTCAAATAATGCACAGACCAACCTCTTTCTTCTTTTTTGACTGATAATGCAGGGAGGAAGAGGCCATAAATATGGTGTACTTGGAACTCACAAAGGCATAATGAAAATGTAGTACTCTGGCAAGATAAGGTGGAGAAATCAAGGCTGGGTAATAGTATAATTAAGTGGATATAAGACTGTTTGAATGACCAAACCCAAAGGATGATTGCAATTAACATGAAAATAAAGTACTTAATAAATTGTCACAAGTGCTTTGTCACTGCCACTGCTCCATTCAGTGTTTTTTATCATGGACTTGAATAAAAGAATAGGTGTTATGATTCCCAAATCTGTGGATGATACAAAGTAGATAATTAACATATTGAATGGAATAACTGATATGTTGAACAAAAGAAATAGGGTCCAGAAGAACAATATAGGCAAAAATCCTGGACTGAATCTAAAATGAAATTTTATAGAGGTAAATGTAAATTCCTATACTTTGGTTCAAAAATTAATTGCACAAATACAATATGGGAGAGGTGTGGCTAGATGGCATCTTGCTCATGTAAAAAAGATCCAGGGGTTTTTAGTTGGACTCAGTATGAGTCAACAATGTGACATGGAATGCAAAACTCATGAATGGAAGGATAGGATCCAGAGCAAGCAACCTATATACAAGTGCTGGGGAATATACTTAAGTATTCAAATAGATCTGTGATCTCATCACTTTGGGAATTCCCTCCAACAAAGATTGTACCCTTCCCTGCCATAAATGTCTGTGTTCTTCCATAAGTTTGCTACAGGGCCCCCCAACCCCTTACCCAGTGTTGCAGAGGCCTTCCTCCCTGCTGACACTGTGAGATACCAGTGCAGTACTCTGACTGTCAACCTGTCATCCCTCCCCATGTAATCAAGACATTTTCTCTTCCTGACATACATTTCCTTGATAATATTTCTTAGAAGTTCCTCATTGGTTATTGTTACAACCTCCTCATGTCAAGTACCTCTATCTTATCCTCTGATATTTAGTTCAAGAATTAATGAATCATGAAAACATGTACTTTGCTTATTTTTTTTTAAAAGAATTCACACTTTGCTGATTAAAGTACACAAAAATCTCACTTGAAGTCTTTTTAAAGCACCAGGCCTTTATCTCTTCCCTCTGTCCCTCATTATAGTCCAGATGGCAAATCTGAGTGAAGCTTGAATATTCTGGTGAAGACATTAACAGTGTTATTTATGAACACTTTTTATAACATTTTACCACTTGTGGGTTTTATGCCTAGGCGATGGGAAACAGCTTCTTTAATGGAAACTTGGAAAATAATAAAAATTCTTTATGAATATCTTTGTTCTGTCAGTGAAAGCTGAAGAGACTGACAAAGTTAAAAATAATGACATATTTGCATATGCCTAAAGTTTTCGGAGTTCTTGGCACTTGATCAGAATCTTCTCAATGTATAAATAATTCCATGTGTCACCACCATACAGCAATACTGGTAGAATGTTAATGAAAAAGGATACAATAAGATTGCATAACTTAAGTAGCTGGGTCTTTGTTTCCATGGGAAACTTGATGTCATTAATGGAACTTTGCAGTTTCCAGAAGGTAATCTAGCCATCTCTCCTCCTGTTCAACTTTGGCTCCAAGTCACTGTCCATCTATCTGTATTGCCTGCTTCAGATATACCTACTGACAGAGAGACTTCGTAAATTTTTCGCAAATTTCCCTTTCATAAACTAGGCAAAAGACATTCTTTCTCTACTTGACATTTCCTGTGCAGGTGGTCACTCCTTTGAGTGTTTCTTGCCAAGGAGGCTCTGCAATATTTCAGGACTTGATGCAGCCAGTACAATATTATCCACAAACAGAGGCACTAAGAAGACATTATGACATGCAGAAAACCACTCTTCAACTTGTACTCTGTACTGTATTTTCTCTATAATAGTGGCAAGCATGATTGGAAAATATTTCCCTGTTATGTACCTTGCCTGATGTTTATGTTATTATCAGATATTTCAAATCTTGTGTCTTTCAAGGAATCTTGAGCATATCTCCAATATGTCTTGGAGACATATTGTTGGAAAAGAGTATATAAAGGCAATATTTTGTGAAATCAAATATTGTATCAGAGTCAACAAACAACAAAGTACAATGAAATTGTATATTCTCTAAATTTTTCAGTCAATTGCAAATAACCGAGATATAAAACAAAAAGGCAACAAACACTTATTAGGTGCTTCCTATATGCCAGATCCTGTGCTGTGTTGAGGATATAAATAAAAGCCAAAAAAGGAAATAGTTCCTGCCCTCAAGAAGTTTACACTCTAATGGAGAAAGATAACATACAAAAAGGAGGTGAATATAGTGGTCGAGAAGTGGGGCAAGTATCCATCCACATAAGAATTTATTATTAAAGAGTCAGAAGCAGAACTTGGAGGGGAATGAAGGAAAGGTGGCCTGGGCTCCTCCACAAAATAAAGTTCCCAAGAAGAAATCACTGATAGAAGTGACCAGCATGTTGGAGAAGGGCATAGGCATTTAGGAAAATTCCATCATGATATGGTGTCTGAGGCAGAGTCTGGAATGAAGTCTGGCCTAGGTCCCTGCCCAACATGGAAGTCCCAGGAGGAGTTCACCAATGAAAGAAGAAATGTTCCAAGGTGATATGGCAACAATGGGAGAAGGGGAACCAATACAATGAAAGGTTTTCCCAAGGTAAGAAGGCCTTGGTTACTGAGGGAATTTCTGGTAGCCAAGGCATGGAGGAAGAAGTCTGGAACGGCAGCAGCATGACCCAGAGGGGAACGAAGGATGATCTCAGGGAGCTTACATTGTAAAGAGGGAGATAACATGTACAATACATATATACATTTACATATACTTGTGTATATATAAACATATATATGAACTACAAGTAATTTTGGAGGGAGACACTAGCAGTTGAAGATATCAGTAAAGGAAGGACTCTTTCAAGAGATGATTCTGAAATTAAAGGAAAGTAGGAATTCTGAATGGAAAAAGAGAGGAGAGAATGCATTGGGACTTATAGAACCTAGGTTCAAACTGGGGATCTACCATCAACTATCTTTGTGACTCTGAGCAAGTCACTTGACATTTCTAAGTCTCATTTTCCTCATCTTTAAAAGTGAGTGGCCATATAAAACATCAGCATTTCTATATATTACCAACAAAGTCCAGCAGGAAGAGTTAGAAAGAGAAATTCCATTTCAAATAACTACAGACAATATAACATACTTGAAAATCTACCTGCCAAGACATACTGAGGAACTGTATGAACCCAAGTACAAAATGCTTTTCACACAAATAAAGACCAATCTAAACAATTAGAAAGAGATTAATTGCTCATAAGTGGGCCAAGCCAATATAACAAAAACGATGATTCTACCTAAATTAATTTATTTATTCATTGCCATTCCAATCAAACTACTAAAAAATTATTTTATAGAGCTAGAAAAGATAAAAACAAAATTTACCTGAAAGAACAGGTCAAGAATATCAATGGAATTAATGAAAAAAAATGCAAAGGAAAGTGACCTAACTGTACCAGATCTCAAACTATATTATAAAGCAGTGATCCTCAAAACTACTTGGTACTGGCTAAGAAACAGAGTGGTGAATCAGTGGAATAGATTAGGGACAAATTACATTATAGTAAATGATCATAGTAATCCAGTATTTGATAAACCCAAAGACCCCAGCTTCTTGGACAAGAACTCACTATTTGACAAAAACTGCTCGGAAAACTGAAAAATAGTATGGCAGAAACATAGACCAACATCATATATTATATGCTAAGATAAGGTCAAAATGGGGACGTAATTTAGACAAAGGGTGATATCATAAGCAAATTAGGAGAGCAAAAAGTAGTTTACCTGTCAGATCTATGGAGAAGGGAAGAATTTATAACCAAACAAGAGAATAGATAGCATTACAAGATATAAAATGGATAATTTGATTGTATTAAATTTAAAAGGTTTTGCCCAAACAAAACTGATGCAACAAAGATTAGAAGAAAAGCAAAAGACTGTGAAACAATTTTTATAGCAAATGTCTCTAATAAAGGTCTCATTTCTCCAAAAAGTTAGAAAACAGTCAAGTTTATAAGAATACAAGTCATTTCTCTATTGATGAATGGTCAAAGGATATGAACAAGCAATTTTCAAATGAAGAAATCAAAGCGGTCTATAGCAATATGGGAAAATGCTTTAAAATCACTTGATTAGAGAACTACAAACTCCTCAGATACTGCCTCACACCTATTAGATTGGCTAACATGATGAAAAGGAAAATGATAAATGGTGGAGAGGATGTGGGAAAACTGAAACACTAATGTGATCTTGATGGAGTTGTGAACTTATCCAACCTATCTGGACAGTAATTTGGAATTATGCCCAAAGGGCAATCAAGCTGTACATAACTTTTGATCCAGAAATACCATTGTTAGGCCTGTATCCCAAGGAGATTTTTTTTTTCAAAAAATGGAAAAGAACCTATCTGTAAAAAAATTTTTATAACTGCTCTTTTTGTGGTGGCAAAGAATTGGAAATTGAAGGGATGTCCCTCAATTGGGGAATGGCTGAACAAGTTGTGGTATGTAAATGTAATGGAATACTATTGTGCTATAAGAAGTGTCAAGAAGACAGAAAAATTTCAGAAAAATGAATTTCAGAAAGACTTATATGAACTGATGCAAAATGAAGTAAACAGAACCAGGACACCATTGTACACAGTAACAGCAATATTGTGCTACGATCAGCTATGAATGACTTAGCTATTCTCAGCATACAGTGATCCAATACAATTCCCAAGGACTCATGTTGAAAAATGCTATTCACTTCCAGAAAAAGAACTAATGGAGTCTGAATGCATATTGAAGCATACTATTTTCACTTTATTTTTTCCATGATTTTTTTCTTTTGGTCTGTTTCTTCTTTTACAACATGACTAATATGGAAATATGTTTTACATAATTGCAATTATATAACATATCGAATTGCTTACTGTCTTAGGGATGGGGAGGTGAGGGAGGAAAAAATTTGGAATTTAAAATAAAAAAACGAATGCTAAAATTTGTCTTTACATGTAATTAAAAAATTTAAAAACTAAAAAAGAAGATATCAAAGCTATATATAGTCATACAAAATGCTTTAAATTACTATCGATTAGAGAAATGCAAATTAAAACAACTCTGAGGAATCACTTCACACCTATCAGAAGTAAGCAGAACCAGGAGAACATTGTACACAGGAACAGTATTATATGATGATCATCTATTAAGGACTTAGCTATTCTGACCAACACAATGATCTAAGACAATTCTGAAGGACTCATGATGAAGAATACTACCCACCTCCAGTGAAAGACCTGATGGTGTCTGAATATAGATTGAAGTATAATTTTTTTCACTTTATTTTTCTTGCTCTTTAAAAAAACAACAACAACATGGCTAATACGGAAATATTTTGCATGATTTTACATGTATAATCGACGTCACAATTCTTGCTTTCAAATGGGTGGGGAAGGGGTAAAAGGGAGGGAGAGAAATTTGGAATTTAAAATGTTTTAATGAATATTAAAAACTATTAAATTTTTTTCAAAAGTGAGGGGGGCATTGTGGGATTCCGAGGATTAATGACAAAGTATGCTTCTTTGCTTCCTGGAAAAGAGTTGATTGACTCAAGATGAACAATGAAGCATAATTTTGGACACTGCCAACGTCCAAATTTGGCTGCGTATGTTACAAGGACTTTTTTCTTCTAATGGTGGGGGTGGGGAGTGGGAAGGAGAGAAATTAAAGGTTTTAATGAGGAGGGAAGAGGAAGAGTGAACTAGATGACTTCTAAGAGCTCCTCCTGTTCTAATTCTATGTTTTTACCAAGGGGATCAACATGTATGATTATAAGCATATAAAAAAAAAATACAAGCTCCTGGAGGTAGGGGGGGATTTCTACTAACAAGGGATCTGTAAAGCCTTATGTAAGAAGTAGTATGCACCAAGATTTAAAGGAAACTAGGGATTCTAAGAGTTGAAGGCAAGGAGTCAGTGCATTCTCTTTACAGAGTACAATCTGGACTATCACTTTGGCAGTTGTATGGACAATGGTTAAAAGAGGGGAGGAGATCCAATGAATAACCTCTACTCCATTCATGAAGATTTCCTCGCTGTCCCCTTCATGTGCTATGGTTACTATTGCCTAATTGTATCTCCCTATATTTTTGCCCAAGTTACCCTGTTGTCTATCTCCATGCTATTATCTAGTCTCTTTGTCCACTTTAAGTACTTTTTTCTGGATCTGTTTCTCTTGGAGGAAGTATTCTTTAATCCAGTCTCCTTAATTTCTCCCTTCTCTTGTTTTCTACCCCATGTGTCCAAATGAAGAATTTTTGCCTAGGCATCACCCTGAGTTCCTCTTCCTTTGTCCATGTAGCCCTTTGTTTTATTATTGATATTGCCTTGAAAAGATGTGAATCCTTTTTCTTGTCTTAGTTACAAAGAAATCTTGTAAAGCCTAAGAATTCCTCAGAATGTTTTCAAATGTATTGAATAAAATACATACGATTACAAAGAAAATGAATTATATTAAGATAAAAATATGATTACTTTCCCATCGATGTTTACAGATTCTTCTCCTTACCCCTAACAAAATCTATCCATGGGCCTTTTAGGGTTTTGTGCACACTACATTAAGAATAGTTGATCTGAGCACAAAATCTCAAAGAAAATCACAGAGATGTGCCATAAGTTCTACTGAGATTCCTGGAAGAAATGAAGCAAGAGTTTTAAAATTTAAATTTTAAAAAATTTTAAATTAATTTAAATTAATTTAAAATTTAAAATTATAGTATGTATGAAATGAGAGTTCTATAGGAAAGAATGGGAAATGAAATGATAGTTATTGAGGAAAGAATTGGGAGAAGAGCAAAAATAAAATACGAGCAAAATATGAGTAAAAAAATATGAGCAAAAATAAAAACAATATCTGTCTTCAAGAAGTTTACATTTTAATTGGGGAAGACAATACATAAAAAGGGAGCTGAAATATGTATGTGTATGTGTTTTGGGGAAGGAGGTCCTCAGAGAGAGTATAGAAGTTAAGGGTGGCTACTCCTCCTTACCCTCCCATTCCTCCTACCATCTTTTTCTTTGGGGGGGATAAAGGGGTGGGGGAAGGCCTTGTAGCCAATATGCAGAGTGAAGCAAAAATAAAAATCCCTACATTGGCTATATGTGAAAATATATGTCTTATTCTGCATCTTGGGTCTATCACTTCTAGCCTTCTTGCTTTCCCTTTTCTTCTACTGCTGTAGTTGTTTCTTGGCAGGTTTTCCATTCTCCCCACCTTATTCTGGAGTCTCAGATGATGGTTAGAGTCTAGAGGGGGCATGTTTGGCACTGGAAACTGGTCAGAGCAACAGACTTGAGTCTGAGTCCATCTATAGCTTTGCAGGAAGATACCAAAGAAATCACCTTTGAATTTGGCCTCTGTGAATGTGGTAGTCTTGCGCAGGTAACTCTAGATTGGTTGATATTCTGCATAAGCCTATGCTACAGACCAAGTCCAGAAAGAAACCTTGCAGTCCTAAGGACTAATCTGACAAGTTCCCATTGAGTGTTACTATCCCAGGGGGCACAATATGTTAGCTGAGCCAACCAACCTATTGTGGGTACCATAGTTTCTGAAAAATAACTTGCCTTCTCACTCCACCTGATAAATGATTACTTATGTACTGAAAGAACCTCATCTAGATTCCATCTGTGTGATGTAGGCCATTTCCAGGTTGAAATATACACAGGCAGCCATGTGACCCTGAGGCTTTTTGTTGGTCACATTGACCCCAAACAAGAACTCTGAACTCTGTTATGAACTACCATGGGAACTCAGTAGATGGCGTCTGTAGTGCCTCCTAAGCTTTTAGGATCCTAGCCTTAAGCCAGACAGACACTCTCTAGTTCACAGTCAATGTGTCCCATTTTTTTGTTGATATCCAGAGTCTGATGTACATTACATACCATCTGAAGGTCACTGTTGCTGATCAGGGTCCAGACCAAACAAACAAAGCCTCTTCCTTCAGCAAGTCCACTAATAACTGGTTTCCAGTAGAAGGTAAGGCTGACATCTGCTGATGCTACACCACCAAAAACTGCAGAAACCCAGTTTAATCTAGGAGACTGCCTCCTATGATAAGACTCCTTAAAAGCACTGGAAAAGAACTCTGGCAGGTATCACTGTGGAGCTCATTTTCTTAGCGGAGAACATCAGTCACCACACCCAAATGGGCCTTCTCAGATTTCATGGAAAAGTACATGACCCTTGGCCTGAGTTTGTCTCAAAATGATGTAATGATTCTCATCCTAGTCATCATGGACTTGGTTCTTTGCAGGAAACACAGCAGGGCCTCCTGACCTATGAAGTACTTTGTATCTACTAGACAATTTAAAAAACGACTCCTCCCAAAATCATGGTTGGTCATTGCACTAATCCGAGTTTGTGAGACTTTCAAAGTTGTTTTTTTCTATAATGTTCTTGTTATTGTATAATTTATTCTCCTGGTTCTGTTCACTTCACTCTGTAAACAGTTCATACAAGTTTTTCCAGGTTTATCTGAAATCACTCCTTTCCTTATTACTTACAGCACAATTGTATCTCATTATGTTTATATGCCATAATTTGTTCAGTCATTCATTCTCCAGCCATGGGTCTGTGCCCACTTATAAAGGCCAGTGTCAATGGCATAAATGGCAATATAACCATCAGTCAAAGGACAGCATAAAGTGAGCAGAAATAGAAAACTACGTACTATAACAATGTAAATGAAAAGAACACTATAATGAAATTGAATGCTATGTAGTGATAATGACCAATCTTGGGGTCTTTTTCTTGATCCTTAAGAAAACAGATGAACCTCTTTGTGTTAAGATACAGGGGATTCTGGGTATGGAATATTACATACATCAATGTAGTCAAACAGATAGAAATAAGGGCTTCTAATCTATACACAAGGATTCCTGTGGGTCACATATTGTCTTAGTTTTACAATGTAATATTATTTATGTTTTACTGTATTTTTATTTATTTTGTTAAATAATTCCCAATTACATTTTAGTCTGGTTTGGGCAGCATGTGGGAGTGTTGTGTGTCAGAAGTGTGTCTAACACTTCTGACATACATGGTTATAGCTGAATGTGTCATTTGGTTTTAATTGATTTTTTCTTTGCCTTTGTTGTAAGACAAAAAAATGGAAGGGTGAGAAAGGCTAAGACATTCAAAAATGACTGTATAATAAAAAAGCATCAATAAAACTTTAAGCAAAATAAAAATATGTACAAACAAAAATCATTGATAATCATATTAATATGACAAGTACCTAGAATAAGGCAAAAAAAAACTTTTTAAAATATATAATTTATTTTTCAGTTTTCAACACTGATTTGCACAAGATTTTGAGTTCCAAATTTTCTCCCCATCTCTCTCACCTTCACCCCAGGACAGTATGTACCCTATCTATCCCTTCTTCCAGTCTATTCTCCCTTCTATCATCCTCCCTTCTTCTATCCCCCTCTTCCATCCCCGTCTCCTCTATTTTTCTGTAGAGCAAAAAATTTATACCTTATCAAGGAGACATTATTAATGCCAAAAAAAAAAAGGTGCATTAGCCCCAGAATTTATACCTTGTTATAGGCTGTGGCAAACTACGTGGAAACATATTGCCACTCATACTATATTCATTCAAACCTTTGTCCAAATCACCATTTCATTTTTTTGTTTTCTTCTTATAATATCATTACTCTGCCGTGATTTTTTAAAAGCTATTTTCACAGTCAAGAACATCAGGAACAAATTATGGCCAAGCCTACTTGAGAGAGGTCTATGTGAACTTAAGGCTGTTGAGCTCAATTTTTCTAAAGATTTTCTATAATAGTATATGCATTATACAACTGTGTCATGACATTCAATGTGACAACTTGACTTTATGTATTTTTATCTTGTTTGGTAATATCCATGACAAAACCACCAAATATCACACTATTCTTTTGGTGACGTTGTATGACTCTTGAGTCATGAAGCACTATAGTCTCTGAAAAACTGAAGTGGAGGCCCACCCAAAGGGCGATCGAGAGGCGTATGATGGGTATGAGCAGGCTCAAATTCTTTAGAAAGAGAATAATGCAAAAGTGACATGGAGGATGCCATCAGAGAAATGAAAAATGTACTTGGACATGTGGCAAGAGGGAAGGATAAAGTATGGACAGCTCGTGTCCTCCATTGCTAACCTCAAGATACAAGCAGAACTTAATCAACACCAGGGTATGTTGGGTAGAGCTGGTGTGGCAAACTTATGGTACAGCGTAAACAAGTGTTGCATGGGATGGGTAGACTTGGGTGGGTTATTATATGCATTATTAGAGGGGATACCTACCTTGATAAGATGATCCACTGGGATACTGGAAGACAACATCCACATTAGAACAAAGTCACATCAGTGGGAGCCAACATGTGCCAGGGTACATAGTCTATATAAGTATTCTATAATTTGGCACTTAATTGTTCTTTAATTGGCCCCTGTATTTAAAACAAACACTAAGCACCTATGAAATTCAAGGCACTGGTGGTAAACTGCTGTAGCCAGGAAAATGAAAAAATGGCATAGTTCCTGTTCTAAAAGAGGCTACAATGTATCAAGAATATTAGATACAACAATGACACTAGTTTATATTTACATAGTAGCTTTCAAACAGCTTGCTTCATAACATCTTGAGGAGCAGGGAAGTAGTACAATATTGTTGTTCCCATGTTAGAGAGAAGGAAACATGTTCTGACAGCAACTGGTCAACAGATTACAAAGTAAACTCTTTGACCTTCCAACTTTTGAGAGGCATCATGGCATGCTATTATATGCCTGGGCAAGCAATTGAATCTCTCTAACCCCAGGTTCCTCAACTGTAAAACCAAGAACTAGACTCCCTGACCTTTAAGGTCTCATGCATCTCTAGATCTATGACCCTATGATTCCAAGTTTGATGTATTTTATGTTACGCCATACTATCCTTCCACATGTACAGATATCAATGCAAGGTCAAAGGGAACAATATGAAATTTAATAAAAATAGGATACCTTCTCATTGGGGAATCAAGGAAGACTTCATGGAAAAAGCGGCACCTGAACTTTGCCTTAAAGGAAGAAAAGGATTTCAGCGGGTGAAGAGATAGGGAACATCCTGCACAAATGTGTGTGTGAGAGGACACAAGCTTGGGGAACAAGGATCAGTAAGGAGTCCCCTTTCTGCCAGAATCCAGTTAGGCTTACTTAGACTAGGGGAAGGATAAAGCATAAAATGAGGCAAGAAAAGTAAATATTTGGAGCTAAATTTTGGAAGGCTACATGCTAATTAGATGGGCAAGTAATTTTAACCTTATAAGCCCTTTTTCTCCTATCAGGAAAAAGAGGACATCGAATCCTATAGTTTTATCTTTATTAAGTATGTTAATTCTCTTTGCTCCAGTGGATAAAATTAAGAATAATGGGTATAATGGAAAAGAGGTAGATCAGACTTCATGCAATTGATGAAAATTTGGCTATCAGAGAGTGGAATGGGAGGGTGGCCCGGGCAAACGGTGAGATCCCCCAGACTTGAGGTCTTAAAGCAAAGGCTAGATGAGCACTTGGTAATGCTGTAAAGAAAATTTTGGTCTAATTACAACCTCTACAGAGATAATTCCTGGACTACATATTCAACCCTAGTCTCTCTGAACTCCAGTCACAGATTGCCAACTTTATTAGATATTTCAAACAGCGTATCCTGAAGGCAGCTCAAACTTAACCACATTCAAAACAAAACATTATCTTTCCCTTCAAACCTACCCCTCTTCCAAACTTTTCTATTTTTGTTAATGGTGAGCTTATCTTTCCAGTAAAGCAGATTTATAACCTTGGAATCACTTTCAACTCTTCCTCATCTTACTTATTCAAGCAGTTTCCAAGTTTTGTTGAGTTTACCTTTCCATCCCCCATATCCATCCTCTTCTGTCCACCTAGTTCAAGTCCCCACCATCACTTAACTGCTCTTTGTTTTCTTATCTCTTCTCTCTTGCCCCCGCATTCACCCTCCATACATCTGCCAAAGTAATATTTCTAAAGCAAAGGTCCTGACCCCGGTCATTCTCCTACACCAGAAACACCAGCGGCTCCCTTTTACCTGTCGGGTTAAATAATAATTTCTGTTTGGTATTTACAAGCGCTGCACAATTTAGCTCTAACCTACCTTTGCAGGTTTACCCTCACTTCATGTCATGTACTCTCTGGCCTGGCCAAAGTGTTCCTCACACAAGACGTTCCAAACCCTGCCTCCTTGCCTTTGCACCAGCTCTTCCCACTCCCCCCATGCCTGGAATGAATGAACTCTCTCTTCTCCGCCATTCATAATCTCGTTTCTTTCCAAGTTCAGTTCAAACACTACCTCATCTTCCTGGTTTCCTTCCAGTTTCAGCTAAAGTCTCACCTTCCAAGAAGCCTTTCAAAGCTCTCCTTAACCTTAGTGCCTTTCTTGCTTCCGTGATGCCTCCTCCGCCCTGTTCTGCAAATTACCTTTTATTTACTCTGCATATACTTGATACATGTAGATACATTATCCCACCCAGATAGAGGCCCCCACTCGAAGAGCAAGAACCATGTCACTTGTGCCCGTGCATCCCCAGCGCCTTCCACACAGCAGGCGCTTCATAAATGCTTGCGGCATAACTTGGGGGGACCGCACAGTTTCTTTAGCCCAGCCCAACTCGGTGATCCGGGAGCCGGGCCGTCGGTCGGCTCCCCGCAGGCAGGCCCCGCAAAGCGCGCCCAGTCCCGAGCATGGGCGCTCGGGATCAAGTTCGCTGGCCTGGATCTCTCAATGGAACCGGAGAGGGGCGAAGGCCGTCAGAGGATGACTCACCCCCTTCCTCGTCCCCATTGGTCGGCGGCCCCGCCCCGCCTCCTCTCTGCTCCTTAGGCCCGCCCCTCCCCGGAAGCCCGGGGGGCCACGTGACAGGAGACGGCCTGGCTCCGCCGCCGTCGTGTCGGCTCGCTGGAGGGAATGGCGGAGGCGCCGCCTGTCTCAGGTAGAGTTCTGGCCCGGCCCGCGGCTTTTCTTTCCCTGTTCTCCCGTTCCGCCCTCCCCCTTCCTCAGGCTGTGGCGAGCCTGGGGCCGCCCTTTTCCCGCGAGCGGAAGGGGGTCCCTGAGCCTGCTTGAATTTCTCGCTCCGCTCGCGGTGACTCCAGCGGTTAATGTCGCGAGAGGGGCCGGCGAGGTCCCCGGGGGGCCCGGGGCGGGGGTGGGGGCAGGGAACGGAGACCCCGAGGGGCCGAACGGGGCTGGAGGCCGGGGCCGGCGAGCGTCCTCTCCGGCCGGAATTCCCGGACCTCTCCCACTCCCCCCGCACCCAGCCCTCTCCCGTTTTTTTCTTCCTTATCCCCCAAGAATGCGGGTTTCCATTCTCGGAGCCCTGTGGTTTTATGCCCCTTTTAGCGCAGTATAGCTTTGTCTGATTGGCGTTGTTGCCAAAGCGCAGGGGCATCTTACTCCTCTGGGTAACTCTCCTAGCGGAGGGAAAGGAAGATACTTAGTAACATCAGGGAGCACCTGTAAGATAAAATATGCACGTGCTGTGTATGTGGCTCTGAGAGATTTTATAGTGCTCCTGTATCTAGAATGGACACTCCCCGTTCCATCCCCATTGGGGTGCTGAGAGCAGGCAGTGATCCTCTCCCCCTCAGCCCCCCACTCGCTTTTAGTCCTGTCTAAGTCGGGGATCCGTGAGCTGGACCGTCCCCAAAGGCAGAAACTGCAAAGCCTGGGACTCTAGATCAGATCTACCTACTGTGTCTTCAGTATCTGTCAAATGCCTTTCACGTAGGTGCTTCATGTTTGTTGAATCCAACCTGTGAATTCCCTCCCTTAACTCCCCAGTTCAGGTGCTTTCTTCATGACAGCTTTTCCCCATCTGATCTTAACTGTCTCTTAGCTGAAATCGATCTCTCCCTTCAAGTTTCTGGTAATAACCTGCCCAGACCTTGGCATTTTTCTCTCTTGTCTCCAAAGTTTCTGTTATGTCTCTACCCTTGTCCTCATCCCCATGAGATTAGAAGCACTTTGAAAGCAAGGTTCACAGCACACCTATCTGTGTATGCTTCGCTAGGGCTTAATAAATATTTCATTGAATTGAATCCTGATGAATGTGTTCTTTTCCTCATCTCTGTTTCTGATGGGACCTTTGAGTCTGCTTTGAGGTAGACTATTAACTTACTCTCCAGTGATGATTTTTTGCTGTTGTTGTTCTAAGCCTTTATTCTTTCCTGGATTAACTCATTTTTACAGACTATTTCCTCCTTCTTACTGTCCTGACTTTCATTAATCAGGTTACTCTGCTCAAGAGTTTTTGGCTCAAAACCCTTTGGCTCAAGATCCTAATGGGTCTTGTTAAGCCATTTCTGTCTCCAAGCCTTCTCTCAAGCTAAACCATATGTCTTAACTACTCTTTTGGCTACACCCCATGTTTGTCAAACTAAACTGCCTTGTTCTAGCAGCTCCTGGAATTCTGCCGTTGTAAAATTTTTCACCATTTCTCAATGCAGCCCATTCTGTTTTGGAGCAATTCTAATTATTAGGAAACTTTTCCCCAAATACTGAGTAAGGCTTTGCCTTCTCGTAGTAACTTTCATTAGCTGGTGTTTGTTTTTGTGTGGAGTCACGCAGGAGAAATATGATGCCTTTCTGCCTGACAATCCTTGAGATATTTGAAAAGTAGCTTTCGTGTCCCCTGTCAAGCCGTGTCCTCCAGGCTAATCATTCAGCTGTTCCTTGCATAATATAATTCTGAGCTTCTCATTCTCACCTCACCTTTTTTTGTGGTTGTTGTGCAGCATCGTGTCAGTGTCTCTTCTCAGTCGTGGTGCCCAGAATTGAGCCCAGGACTCCATACACTGTCAGTTTGAGGGTCAAATGCTTTTCTTGTTTTGTACACTCTCATAATGCTAACCAGGAGCTCAGTAGGTTTTCTGGCTGCTGTGTCACTGCTGATTCATTGAGGTGGTAGTATACCAAGCCCCTAGATTTCTTTAATTAAAATGAGCTGCTTTCTAGACATGTTTTCCCCATCTTGTACAATGATTTTTTTTTAACTTATATGCACATTATCCCTATTAATATAATCATATTTGCTTCAGTTCACTATTCTAGCCTGTCAGGATCTTTTGGGAGCCTAATTCTGGCATGCCATCTTTTTCTACTTCTTGTTACCTGTATATTTACATCTTTAGTCAGGTGTCTTGTATGTCTTTATCCAAATCAGTAATTAAATACTTACTCCATGCAAGGCATTGGGCTGGATATACAAAGACAAAAAGAAGACAAATGGAACTTACATTCTGTTGGAAGATATACCAGGCACACGGATAAACAAGGCAGTTTGAGGAGAGGTCATAGAGTTTTGATAGGGTAGTCATTCAGTCTAACCCTCTTATTTTCACATGGGGTTACTGAATCACAGAGAGGTTAAATGTCTTGCCTGGTAAAAGCTGGTAGGATTGGAGTAAAAGAGGTAGCATTGGAGCAGGTCTTCCTACTTCAAGTCCAGCACTCTACTTAATTACTTTTCTATAACCTCTCTCACAGGGAGAAAGGATTGACAACCAAGCAGAAAGTAAAATAATTCTGAGAAGTGGAGGTGAGGAAGGAGTACGTTCCAAGGCATGGAAAAAACATTTTTCTTATGCACAGGCAGAGAAGCCAGAAACTGAATCCTAAATTCAAGAAATAGCTGATAATTCAGTTTGATAGGAATGTAGTATGTGTGAAGGGGATTTACATGAAATAAATTGGGAAAGGTAGCCTGGAGCTAAATTGGAGATAACTTTAAATTCTAGACTGAAGACTGTATTTTATACTAGAGACATCCAGAAGCATCCATAAGTTGAACAAAACAGGGCCAAGGATGTCAATTAATTAATAGTCTTGGAGCTAGGAGGCCAACCTATTCAAAATTACATAACTGTATTATCATCCAGTTTATATTTCTCCATCTTCTTTATGAGGAGACTTTGCTAGATGCCATTTTGGAATCTAGGTGTATTGATCTACCACCATTTAGCACTGGGAGAGAGAAAAAGTTTAGATCAAACAAAGTTGGGATAGGTTACTAACAGACAGCACTGAGGCACTGTTATATAATAAATACCCAGGAGAGGCTCCCAGTATTCTGTGAGTTCTGAGGGGCCACCAGATGTCTTCCTGGAGGAGGTGGGCTTTAAAGAATGGGTAAAAATTTAGCAAGCAAAGGGGTTGAGGACATTCCAGACTTAGAAAACAGTCTAAACTTTGTGCTTGGAAGCATGCAAACACTGCGGGTCTGGTTGGAGTATAGAGTGTGTAGAACACAGCAATGTAAGCTTAAGCTGGAAAAGTGCTTTTTGAAGACATCAAGTGCCAGGCAGAAGAGTTTGAACTTGAAAGGCATTAGGGAACCACTTGAGATTTTTGGTAACAGGATGGGGAGAAGAATTTGATAGTCCAGTTTCTGGTTTGTTGAAGAGTCATGAAGGTTGTTTTCCAACAGAGGAACTCGCATCACAGTGGATGTTCAGAGAACATTGTGGTGATTCTAAAGAAATGTAGAATATAGCATATACATATGCATTCATTTATTAGGACCTAAGAAAACAGCTACCCTATTAATTCACATAGAGAGTTTGCACCCAAAATACGGCTTGTGGAAAACTCAAGTACAGCCTGTTATGTTCTTAAATTTAATAGGTGTATCTTAATCTTTGCCAATGACCTGCTGCTCTTGTTGCCAAGGGAGTGAAGCAAATCCCTTCCACTCGCTCATAGAGTGGTTACTTTACTACCTGCTATCTCTGCCCAAATCCCTAATGTTTGCTCATTAACTTTCCCATCCTTTTCTACTCTACCTTCCACCTTCTCAGGCTGAGTGGGTATCCCCAGGAATCTTCATCTTCATCTGGAAAGAGCATGCACTTTGTCTTTGAGCTCACACTCTGAGCTCACTTTTAAATAAGTGACTAGAGACCTGTTCCTTGTAAAGGTAGACCCAGCTTCTTGGAGCTTGGTATCATGGAGGGGAAAGGCTGCAGAAAAAGAGACTAAGCTGGTGAATCCTAGCAGTAAGGTGTTTTTTCAGATTTAACAACCCTGTGAAGAGCTGCCTAGGAGTTGAGTGAGAGAAGGAGGTAGTGGGGAAAATGGAAGTTTGTTGTTTATTTCCTCCCTAACTTTTCAAACAGAACCCCAAAAAACAATTGGTTTGTTATTCTAAAATTTATTATTTTCTTATATTCCCTTTAATTTAGTCTGATGCCCTATGTTTTTGTGTAGCAAAAGCTTAAACTTTTTGGTGGGAAGAATCATACAGTAATTTTGTGTAATTATTTTTCAGTTTCTACATATATGTATATATTTTTTCCTTTCAGAGACATCTCATTTTAGGGGTATGGCCTATATTCAGACCAGTATGGCCTGGCTCAGATTCTCCTGGATCTTCACTGGTAACTAACTTAGTGACTGACATGTCAATTTTTCATCTAATAGGTACTTTAAGTGTCAGTACAGACACAGCTGATTTCATTCCACATGAAAGACAAAATCCTGATCTAAATTGCAGAATTCAGAGAAGACTGGAATCCAGTAGGATTCACAATAGAAGTAATAATTCACCACCTTTTTGTCAGCTTTCTAGTCAAGATCGTCACCATGAAGATTCACCAAGTCAACACAATGATAATAACCAAGGAAGCAAATATAAGGGCAAGCCAAGTTCTTTCCAGCCTTCTAGTAAAGCACCAAAGAATCCTGGCTTCCAAAACCAACAGTGGCATAAATGGAGAAATGACAGGAATTACACCAGAACCCAGGCAGTCCAGGCTCCTCCTGACCAAGGAGCAGGACTAGATGTCCCAGAAGTAGTAGCAGGGTCTGAATGCGAAGCAAATCCTAGTGAACTCAGCAATGTATACTCTTCAGAGAGTGAGAAAGAAGTAGCTAGTATGGACCACAAAGGTGCGAAGCCAAAGAAAATGGCATATATGGCGTCTGTTTCAGGACGGGGCCCAAAAGCAAAGGGGGGGAAACCAAGGTATGAAGGGACTAACAGAATGACACCTAAACAGAAAGATAGGGTGTCTGAGGCCATGAGACCTGTAGGTGCTGGCCAAGCTGACTCTTCCGAAGCAGTCACAGAAAAATTGCCCTTTGATGTATCTAGAAACAATGACCATAAAAGATATATAAATAGAAATTATCCCTGGGAGACCGTGTGGAATAAGCCACAGCCAGACAGAGAGATTCAGAAAATGAATGAAGGTCAAAAGAATAAAAATACAAGACTTAGAAATTCTCTTTCCTATATTACAAAAGACAAATGTAATGAAAGACCTAAAAAATCTCTTGGTGATGATCGGAACTTGGCAACCACCAGCAAATCTCATAAAAGGTTTGAAATGGAGAAATGTTCTGGAAGACGATTCCAGAAAGAATCTAAAGCTGCCTCTCATCTCATTTGGAACAAACAGAATGATGTGCCAAAAAATAAAGAAACACATACAGGTAAATTTAACTAAAGAGGGTTTTAAAAATTAAAATTTATTTTTTTCCAATGAACAAAAGTCTATTTAATCTCCCTTCCTCGCCAAACCCCCTCAGCAAAACGAAAGGTTAATGTAAATGTCCAGCTTTGCAGTCTTTCTAGTCAGAAGGTCTCAGTTAGGGTGGCCATAGAGAACAGGGCACGCTGATGAGGCCATCGTGGGGAGGTTATGAAGGCACTAAAAACAGGGTGGAGGAAAAGGATGAATCATTGTAGCTTATATTTCTATAGTACTTTAAGCTTTAGGAAGCACTTAACTCATTAGACTTAATTTAATCTTTATAATCATCTGGCAAGGGAAGCAATGAAATTATCAGTCTCAGGCTCAGGAGGATTAAGTTCTTTACTCAAGGTCACATGACTAACAAGTGAAAGAACTGGGATCCAACTAGAAATCTAAGATCTCTGAGAATTGAAAGAGCTCTCAGAGGTCATCTAGTCCAACAGTTGCCTAAACAGAAATTCCTCGTACAGTTTTTCTGGCCAGTCAAGTCAATAAGCAAGTGTTTAATTCACTTGTTACCGTGTCTGCCTCTGTGCTAAGAGCTAGAAGTGTAAATATAAGTAGAGCTAACAGTCCTTGCCTTCAACGAATTTACTTACTAATGGGGCAAGACAACACATAAAAGGAAGATCCAAGAGAAGGACAAGGTACCTGGCTCTGGTCATGGTAGGAAAAGTCCTCTGGAGATGAGTCAGCCGTGCAGCACAGAGGAATGAAGACATGTTTGGCATGCACCTCCTCCTTAAAGTGGAGGTTCTAGAAGGCACCAGACAATTAGAGGGAGAGACTATTGGTTGGAGTCCAGTCTTATTCTTCTGGAATGAGAAGCATCATCTAGTCCAAGGATGGAGTGAGTTTCCAGGGGTAAGAGTTTTCTGTGACATGGTAGAGAAGTTCCTGCAGTATAGTCTGGAGAGGAAAGAAGATGTGTTTGACCTGAGCCCCTTTGAAATGGAGATTATTGGAGAAACAAGCCAATCAGAAGATGAGGTAACAGGGAAGAGAGGGTGCTTCTAGTGTGAGACGTGGTCCCTCGGCCTTCAGTGTTGGAGAGCCTTATTACATCCAGAGGCAGCTTGCTCTGGTTGGCACAGCTGTAATTTTCTGGAGGTTTATTCTTAAATTGAGCCTAAGTTGATCTTTTTGTAACTTCCGATTGGCCTTTATACTCTCCTCCCTATGATTAGAACC
Source organism: Potorous gilbertii (assembly GCA_028658325.1). NCBI lineage: Eukaryota > Metazoa > Chordata > Mammalia > Diprotodontia > Potoroidae > Potorous > Potorous gilbertii. Next base: position 122,495,386 of record CM053772.1, on the reverse strand, counting down.
AGTGAGAGGCTTTCCAGGGTATGCCCGGGCCTGAGTTTGAAAGATTGGAGATTCCAGATGGTCAGTAACTTCTCACGCTTGATAGTTCCTGATAGTGATGGTTCTCATTCACTGTAACCCAAAGCCTCCAGTTTTCTAAATTTTATTGTCAACTGTACAACAGACAAATTTTGGCCTTGGCTACTGTGACCGATAAGATCTCTTCAGTAATATAAAGCTCTTGCTATGTATGAAGCACTATGCTAAGTGCTGGGAATACAAAGACAAAAATGAAATTCCCCAGCTCAAAAGCCAAACCTTTCTTACCTTTCTAGAGATGCTTCAGATATCTGGGAACAGTCTGGCTGGGTGGGCCTCTGGAAATTCATCAAACCAACCTCCTCTACAGGACCATAATTTGGGGGTAGTTTTAGAATCTCCTATTCTCGAGTTGACCCTGGGGAATTCCTCTAGTAAAGTGTCATGGTAAATGTTCTTGTGCTGCAGGAGTCATGCAAGCTATAGCTTGAGCCTTGCCACTAAATATAAAAAGTGGTTGGTTACTAGGCAACCTCTAGGCAGTGTTCATTTATCCATGAAAATACGCACCTGTGAGTATCCTTTTTCTAAGAGCTCCACCTCAAAATATTCCTTGGCTTTGTATTCCTGGCCCCAGATTTGGGCTTGTTTCCTTCTCAAAATACCTTAAACATATCTGTTAATACCTTCAGATTGAACTGTATGTAACGTGTGGAACTAAACTATACCTATATATATATATATATAATGACTTGATCTCTGTATGTGTGTTTTTTTTAAGGGTCTTTAATAGAACAGTTAACCACAGAGAAATATGAATGTATGGTATGTTGTGAAGTGGTTCGAATGATGGCACCAGTTTGGAGTTGTCAGAGCTGTTATCATGTATTTCATTTGAACTGCATTAAGAAATGGGCAAGATCTCCAGCTTCACAAGCAGAAGGTCTGTGTGTTTTCTACTGTGACATTGATTTTACCACTTTGTTTATAGTTTCAGATTTGAAACTCAAACTACTCTAGTAGTGCTACCTTTGCTATGTCATCTGAAATGTTGAGATTAAATCAGATTAAAGTATTGTTATAAATTTTTGGTTAGTAAACAAATAAATGTTTAAACGTAGTAACATTGAAGAGTACTTTATTAAAAGATGAGACTAATAGAAGAAGATGTAAGGAAATTAATTTCTAGCTAGATCTATTTGGTACCTCTCTGACAATCATAAAATCCTAACAGTCTAATTCTGGTCCTACTTCCAGAACTGATTAGATGCTTCTTTGTAATTCACTCTGAATCTTTATTTTGAAGTCAGATTCCTTCTGGGACCTGACACAAGCTGCTAGTCTGGTGTCTAAAGCTCTTGGAGCTTTATTAGCTGCCATTGTTTTTCTTGTCCCAGGTAGCAGCTGAGAAGGTTGAGTGTTTAGACTGTTGGAATTAAAGGGATAGCCTTCCTGTTTCCATCTTGGATAGGGTAATTTTTCTGCATCTGATTTCTCCAAATGGCTATAATGAGAGCTGAAATCCTCGTAGTCAGAACTACTTTTCAGCAGCATGAAACATGTACAAATGTCTTCCAGTCAGAAGTACTTTTTGCCCTTTATTAAAGAATTAAGAAACACTCTTCCAAACATATTTCCAGTTGTACCTAGCACTAGTTTAAATTTAAATGAAGTAGTTAGGTTTAAACTTTTAAGTAGCGGTTTGGACTCATAAGCCTGGTTTCAGAATGTTTTCTTTTACAAAATTTCCAATTATACTCAATGAGATTTTAAAATGGTTTTGTGACATTGATCACATCTTTTGGAAACTAAGTTTAATTATTTTTAGAAGAAAGAATAGCCATTTTTCAATGATACAGAAATGAATTATCCCTGTAGCAGATACTCATTATGGAATCTGGCTTTTTAATTAGAAAAGGCTGAGAAGATTAATTTTCCATACTTTCAGGAACAGCAATTAAAACCAGTAAGAGAATATATTTACTTAGGTTAGTGCTTTCTATCAGTCTCATAAAGATTTGTTTATTTCTACATTCACTATACTATCATTAAAAAGATTTGAAAAAGATATTTTCCATACAGTCTTAACTACTAAGGGACAGAGATCCTTTTTTCTGAATATGAATATTAGATTTTGTGATGTGTTTAAAAATGTGAGGTATGGGGAAAAAATCAGTGCATATTTTAAAATATGCCTTGTCATTGGATGAAATGAAAGATAAGATCTGTCTATCTTTCTATTTATCTAGACACATACACATATGTATATGTGCAGACCACGTATATATATGTGTGTGTGTGTGTACATATAAATTACCCTGTGCCACTCTTCACCCTCTCTTCGTTCCACACTAAGAGGACTGGCATTTTTAGTGGTAAACCCAATCTGAAGTGACAAGTTGGGGTCAGGGATAAAATATATATTCAGTCTTAGAGGCAAGCTTAATTCCTCCATGGGTTATGTACCTCAAGGTTAGGGTATTGAATGTAAGAAGCATGGTATGACATTTAGGAAGTAGAATCTAGTGTTAAGGGAAAATTGTGATTTATATAAACATCTAGTCAGTTCAGAGGTAATATACTTACTAGATTCTTTCCTCATGGAGGGTGACTTTCATGAGCAAGAACTAGAGGAAGGCAGATTATTTCTCACGGACTGAAGAGCTTCTTAAATGCCTCGTAGTAGGGAGGTAACCCTGGGTTTCCAAAACCAGAGTGTAAGCTTCCTTGGGCAGAAGAGATTTCAAGTAAGGGCCTAGACTAACTTTATTTTCTGAGGACCAACTTAGGAGGGGTTCATTTCCAGGTTGACTAACAAGATAGTGTCTCTTTTGGTCCCAGCAGTTCTCAAAGACCATTTACTGAGTTGCAGAGGGGGTACAGTTGTTACTGGTGAAAGGTGTATGCACACCAAGGAAATTAGAGATCCTTTACAGAAGGATCTGTGGTGTTTTACAGAAGAATTGTAGTATTCTTCATAAAGGATTCATTATAATCAGATAAAGAAATACTCTTATTAAAGAAAGAATCCACCAATATTCTGCCAGTTACCTGGCTAGGGCAGGCAATGTTTTCTTTATTGATTACATATAGTTTCGTAGGAGAGGCCCACTGAAGGGGAAGGGAATAAGCATTTATATAATGCCTGCAATATGCCAAGCACTGTGCTTATTTCACTTGGTTCTCCCATCCTGTGAGATAGGTGTCATTATTTTCCTCATTTTACAGTTGTAGAGACTGAGGCAAACAGAGGTTAAGAGACTTACCTAGGGTCACATAGACTTGTCTTTCTGATTCTAGACCCAGAGCAGTATACCCCAGACAAATCTGATCTGAGTAAAAATCTCTCAGTAAATGATACAAAGTAGAGTTTTTTTATAGTCTTGGAGAAACAAAACCAAATAATAAATACGGTACAGAAAAGGGAAAGCATTGGATTTATGGGAGATTGATGAAACTATATGTGAAATCAATGGGTATGTTCAGAGATGAACCACTGAGGTTTTTAGCAGGCTCCTCCAGTGTATTCAGAGAAAGGAAAACTGCTAATAGGTAATGTACAGTTTTTGATAATCTAAGCCAGTTATCACAAGCCTTTCATTGTTCTATGTAGAAGTAGCAAGGTTTTTCTTAGTTTCTTCAGGTGAGCAGTACATAAATCTAACCATAGACCTTTGTAGTCATGTCAAAGTTCTTTAGATGCACAACAGAAGAAGTGATCTTTCTACTGGGATTTTTTGAATTTCTTTGTTTTATTAGAGTGATTTATTGTAATTAATATTTGTCATAAGAGATTTTCTTAAAATTTGTTCACTTTTGTGTATAAAGCAAATGTTGTTGGTGTTTGAATCAGAACTCATTCTTCCTACTTCCATGGTGTACACAGATTTTTTTTTTTAACCTTAATTTGCATTTACAAACACTCATGAATTGAGTTACTAATACTTAAATTATGAGACAAACTTAATGTGGAAAATGTTTTTATTGGTCCTACTTGAATTTATGAATTACAGTGTGCTTTTGAAAGAAATGAAATTCATTTTACTTAATATTTCCTTGGCAGATGCTCACAGAGGCTGGCGATGTCCAGCTTGTCAGAATGTTTCAGCACAAGTTCCTACTACATATACTTGCTTCTGTGGTGAGTACTGATTATATCTGATAGAAGCCTTGAGTGAGTTACACCTAAGCCAGTTTCATAGCCCAGACTATAGGACAATATCCTAATACTATCCAATCAAAGGTAGCTTATGGACTTAACTTTTTTGGCCTTTGGGATTCTTATGGTTCTTATCAGGATGGACCTGAAATAAGAGGAAGTGGTCCCAAAAGACCAACCTTGATGGTATTAGTTCTGGCTATTAAGTACCTGCTACTTCCATGCCTCCTGGATACAATTTTTATTGCTAATCATTGGACACCCTTGGGTGCAAGGGGTGAGTAGATTTGTCTGCCCACAGTACAAACCTGTATCCTGAAGTGAAAGCACTCTGGTTGTGCCATAGTTCTCCATTTCAGCAATCCCTAGAACTGATGATAGAATGCCTAGGAAAGATTAATTAGCCTGTCTAATGAAGAAAAAGTATACCTATTATGATACTACAAAACCCACTATGCCTTTTTACCAGGAAGTTCATGGAAACCAAAACTCCTCAGAGGTGACCATGTTGACACTGTCTCTTCTCTCCCTCTTAACAGCTTTTCCCTTCTTCCTTTTCTTCAGCAATATCAAACTCTTTGATTCTCTCCCAACTACTTCTTCTCTCCCTTCACTTGTTCCTTGTCTATTTTCTGACCTCCTAATATGACTGTTCTGATATGTACTTGTTCATCTTTCTCCCTTGAAAACCTCATTCACTCCCATGGTTTCAGCTGCCATCTTGATTTTTACATATAAACCTATCTGGAAGCAAAGGAAATAACATGAGATGCTTCACCATTTTGCTTTTACTTGACCTTCCCTTCTTTCTTATTTCCCGAGGATTTATTTAACAAACATTTACTGAACAACTACTCTGTAGTAGATATTGCGGTTGGTGTATATAACAGGTGTATAAGTCTCAGGGGACTTAAAATATTGTATAGGAGGTAGGATTTATCATGCTGCCTTGAGTTGCAGTTGTTTGTAAGTGATTTAAGAGATACAGAACGTAAAATATCACTTTTCCCTGGGATGGTCGGGGAAGGCTTTGTGGAAGAGGCGGCATTTGAGCAGGATTTGGAAGAATAAGCCAAAATTTGGGAGATGGAAGAGAGGGTGTGAATAAAGTGCAGAGCTGGGAAAACTTGAGGCATATTTGAGGAATAGCAAGAAGCTGGATGTGATTGGAGCATTTGTAATTAGTTAGGAGTAAATGGCCCGTAGATGTTAAAAACCTTGATTACTAGGGCCAGTAAGTTTATAGTAAATGTACTAGTAAAGAGGAGCACTTGAAGGTTTTAAGTAGCAAAGGGACGTGATAAGACCTGTGGCTTTTCAAGAAGATTGAGTTGTCAGTGATGTGCAAATAAATTGGCAAGCAGGGAGATTGTTAAAAGGCTGCTAGGGTAATCGAGATATAAGCTGCTGCTGGGGTTGAGAGAATGGAGGGGATGGAACAAACCTATGGAAGTTGCTCCAGCTCCTAGAAATTTAAAAAGAGAAGTTCCTTAACTCAAACTGGGGTGAGTCCCTCATTTGTAGAATGTGTTCAGGAGATACAGTTATCACCTTTAGGATCTTCCCCCAAGTCGCCTTGACACTGAGCAGTGCCTTGGGACTCTTATTTCTTGCCTGGATTTTCCTAAGGGAGCAAAGCTCCTCTTTTTTTTTTTCCTTCCCTCCCTCCCTTCCTTCCTTCCTTCTTTCCTTTTTTTTTTTTTTAAAGATGTTCCCTCCTATTTGATTTCTGCCCACACATATTTTCAGGTCACTCCTAAATACTTCCCAATACCTTGAGTTTATCATACCATTTCATGTCCAGACTTCTAGAATGTTGTCCCTTCTACATCACCATCTACTCCTTATAATTTGACTTCTCTATTCTTTCTATTGAAACTTCTTTTTCGTAGCTCACTTAATTGCCAATGCAATTGGCCGTTTTTTCCAGTTTTATCTTTGACCTTTCTCTAACACAAGATACTAGAGACCACTTCATGAAAACCTCTCCTCCTTTGACGTCCAGTCCCATTAATTCAACCTTGTTCCCAGCTTGCCTCTGATTATTCCTTTGTTTCTGTTAGCTCTTTTTCTTGCTACTAAATATTGGTGTTTCCCAAGGTTTTCTGTTTATTTCTCTTTGTGTGCTCTTTAATCTCATCAGCTAGCATGACATAGACCATTACTTCTTTGATGTCCAAGTATTAACTCCAGCTCTAACCTCTCACCTAAACTCTAGGTGCCTGTTTTTATCTGGATGCTAGACTGCTTCATTTGGATTCCCCACTAGAAATTCAGCCTTAGCATATTTAAAACCAGATTTATTGTCATCTCTGTGCTCCTGTCTCACTGCTCCCGCTGAACTAGCATTTACCGAGGAGAATGGTAGTGCCTTTTCAGCCTTATTTTCCTTTACATTGCTTCTTTTCATGCCTGCTACTAACAGATTAGGCTTCCTTGTATACTTTTCATTGGGTCACTTCTCAAAAGTTCAATTCCATTTTGAAATTTTCCTTTTTTTAATAATTTTGGTAAGCACAGAAATTCCTATGTAAGGTGAATTGCTGTGATAGCTAGTTTGTGGTCACAGAAATAATACCGGTACTGCTTTGCTAGTCTGTGTCCTTCTCTGAACTTCTTTCTCTGTTTTTTAAAAATGTTTCTTTGATACACTTTTCTTTATTGCATCACTATCTTTTCCTTTATCCGTCTTCTGTTTCTTCTGAAAATCCCAGTTTTCTTTTTATTCTTTTTTCCCCCCAATTTCATGTAAAGAGTTTTTAACATTCATTTTTCTCTCTTTTTCACCTCCTCTTTCAGATTGAAAGCAATTTGATAAAAGTTATACATGTTCAGTCATGCAAAATGAGTCATGTAAAACCATATTAGTCATGTTGTAAAAGAAGATACAGACCCATAGGAAACACACACACACACACACACACACACACACACGGAAAATGAAAAATACCATACGTCAGTCTGCTTTCAGACTCCATCAGTTCTCTCTCTGAAGATAGATAGGATTTTTCATCCTGAGTCCTTTGGAATTGTCTTGGACCACTGTAATCCTGAGAATAGCCAAGTCATTCACAGTTGATCCTCATGCAGTGTTACTGTTACTGTGTAAGATGTTCCCCCTGGTTCTGCTCACTTCAGTTTGTCTCAGTTTGTGTAAGCCTTTCTTTCCACTTATCCTAACTTTCTATCAAGCTAAAATATTCAGTTCCTTCAATTCAGCCTCATCCAGCATAATTTCTTGGCCTTGTATTCTAGTCATCTGCCTCTAGATGCAGACCAATGTTTTAGTGCCTTTCCTAACATGAGACCCAGAACTAAACCCAGTGTTCCTGTAATCTGGTCAGGGTAGAGTATAGCAGAACTTTCACATTTGCACTGATATACATTACACCTTTCAGTACAGCTTAATCTTTTTGTCTGTCAGTATATTGACTTCTTTTGAATTTTGCTGTCTATTGATATCTCAGCTGTTTTTCACGGGGATTACCATCTGGTCAGATTTTTATCTTAGATTTGTGAGGTTGAATTTTTCACCCCAATCATAAGACTTTACATTTGTCTATGACAGAAACAATAACATTTTATATACTTGGTCCTTACAGTAACCTGTGGGTTAAGTACCCATTTTATAGATGAGGAAACTGAGGCTCACAGAAGAAAAATGATTTATCTACCATCATCTTCATGCATTTACTACTACTACTACTAAGTTATATAGCCATGACTTGAATGCCTCTCTTCTGACTCCAGTTCTAGTTTTATACCAAAAGTTTCTTCATCTTTTCTCCATCATAGGTTCCTTTGACAGTTTGTTAAAGGTTATAAATCTCTTCTAAGAATTATGTTTTTATGTGCACAAAATACATAGGTTTACAAAAGAAGCCAATTATATTGAAATGCAATTATAAAAATATTTTTAAAACAAATTCATAGACCCCAGGTTAGGAAGCCCTGCTCTTATTAACACTTTGAAGACTTTTGATAAAGGGAATGAAAATCAGGTTGATGCTTTAGGAAGATTTATCTGGCAACATCATGCACCTGAGTTGGAGCAGAGAGAACTGGAGGCAGGCAGATTATTCAGGAGACCACTGTAGTAATCCTTATCGGGAAAACACTACATTCCGAACTAAGTTGTCGATATTATAAGGTGAGGGTCATCTATGCCAAACAAAATTGTGAGCATGTTGAGGGAAAGAACTATGTAGATTTTCATTTCCTTGACATTGACTGGTATGTTATTTGCCCAGTAAACATTTGATGAAATGTGAAATAAGCTATATTCATCTGACATGTTGTTTTCATGCAAGAAATTTTGATGTTTCCAGTTTTTCACTCCCCAAATAATGATCTCATTTTCAAGGAGAGTTTATGTTCTTTCCACATATTCTATTTCCTGCGTCTCCCTTCTGTGACACATGGCCCCATGCTACTCCTTTTTTTAGAAAGCATGTTGCAGTGGAAAAAGCATTGGCTATAGGGTCAGACCACTTCAATGTATATCCCTCCTCTGATGCTTAGTACTTGTATAAACTTGATCAAGTCACTAGGCCTCAGTTTCTTTATCTGTAAAATTCTGGGGAAGGAATGGGCTCTGTGGCCTCTGAGGACATTCCTAGCTCTAGATTTATGATCTTAGAATAAATAAGACTGGTGTTGAATCATGTAGGAAAAGGATATAGGAGGTAAAAAAAATACAAATGAAACACTATTTTAACTTTTAAAATCAAATGTAACCATTATTAAGAGATGGCTGTTACATGAATAAATACATCTTCAACTAGTCAGGGGCTTTATTTGATGACTAGAATTGCATTAATATATGTTTTTGAATTTTAAATGCAAAATTTTTTAATCAATGAAAGCTAATACTGATGCTTCATTTTGGTTCCATAACTGCTTTTGTAATTTTAAAAACGAAAGTGTTAATTTAAGTTTCTGCGATTTAATTTTTGATCTGATGTGTTTCAGGTAAAGTAAAGAATCCTGAATGGAACAGAAATGAAATACCACATAGTTGTGGTGAGGTTTGTAGAAGGAAACAACCTGGCCAGGACTGTCCACATTCATGTAACCTGTAAGTTTAAATTCTAGACATCTAAAGAATATTAAGCAGTATTTTGTCATTGTTAATCTTAGATTCTCATATCTTATTAGTATTTAATTAGTGAAGGAAATAGAAATGTTCTTCTGCTAAGTGACATCAAGCTGAATGACGTTTGGCTTGCAGACTCTGTTCTTTTCCTTTTTTGAAAATAAATCAGGACATTTGCTTGTCTCCAGCCGTACCACTTTCATCATTTTGCTGTATTTCTTCCAACCACTCTTAAAATCCTTGGAGCCAGGATATTCTTTCTTCTGAGGCTCTACTTGTTTTTATTGTGGAAGTATTCTCTTCTTCTGTACTTACCTCTTGGGCTTCTCATAACATAGTTTCTCTTTTGGTAGTTGAAGTTTTCTTTAACTCCTTATGTCCAGCCTTGGTTCCTGAATTAGGACTTTGTTCTATGACGGGCTGGGGAACCTGTGGCCTTGAAGCCACATGTGGCCCTCTATGTCCTCCTGTATGTCCCTTTGACTTCACATTTGTTCTGTGAAGTTTGGATTCAATCAGAGGGCTAGACTTAAGGAACTAGAAGGCCACATGTGATCTCAAGGCTTCAGGTTCTGCAGCTTAGTGATGAAGTTGCTAGGCCGTGATCTTATCCCTTCTGTAGTCTAATTGCTTCTGTGACTGCCCTGTCATAGTTCTGGAAGGGGGTGACTGGTTCTAGAGACCCAGGCACCGCATGCCTCCCTCCCCATCTTCTGCTTCCACGTTCTGTTGTCTTAACACAGACACCACCTCCTGCCTTGTCTGTCTCTGACACAGTTGCCAGCTGGGAATTGGCTTTGTCTCCTGCTGGAACCTTGCTGGTTCCAGATCTCTTGGAGGATGGGCGGATGAGCCTGGACCACTTGTCTTCTTGATCCCTTGCTTCATATTCTTCTTAAAGGCTTTGGATGGAGGAGCTTTGGTTTCTTTTCTTATGTGTACATCTTCTGTTTGGTCTTCCTTGTCACCAAAACAAGGTTCTATAGTCTGACTCTTTTTCCAGTTTTTGCTCATTTCCCAGCCATTTATTTGACTTCTGAGCTCTTTATCGAGGTAGTTCTCTACTTCGAGTTCCTCCGCCCCTTCCCCCCTCTGTGCCCCTGGTGCTGGTGCTGGACCACTCCACTCTCCTGCACTGGTCCCACAGGCTCTTCCCATTGACCTTCCAGTTTATCCCCAGCATTCTAGGGTCATGAAGTCTGGAAACCATCACAGGTTTGAGAGATTCAGTCTCCCCAAGGCCTGCCCAGGTCTCCTCTGTGTACTCACGGTCCACACTGGACTGCACTCTGCTCCCAGTGTGACACAGTAGACACTTCCCGTCGACCTTCCAGGCTGTCTTGGGCTGGATATTTGCTTCACTCCATGATTCTGTGGGTTCTGCAGCTCCAGAATTTGTTTAAGAGTCGTTTTTTTACAGGTATTTGGCTAGACTTGGTGGGACTGCTCTAGAAAATCCGTGTTGTTACTCTGCCATCTTGGCTCCGCCCCAGTCCCTTGCTTTAGTCACCCAGAATCAGAAATGAACCTGGTTTCAGACAAGAGCTATCATTGCCCTCCCCAGCAGGAGTTACTTTCGAGTAGGGATTATTTCATTCTTTTCCTTGTATCCCTAGGGCTTAGCACAGTGCCTGGCAAATAGGCATTTAATATGTGCTTGTTAATTAAGTACTTCTGCCCTCTCTCCCAGACTCCCACTGAGAACTGACTTTGTCTCTTGCTGGGTTTCTGACAGGTGGGCACTAAGCTCCTGTTGACTTTGAAACTGTCTACTAGAGATTGCATTGTTTTGAGGCCCATGCTCATTTTTAACTGCCTTGTGCAGCTCTGGACTAGATGGAAGAACTTGCTGCTGTTTCTCTTTGGTTTTATTTTATTACCCTGACACCCTCTTAAATTTATGCTGGAGGGTTTTGGTTCTTCAGGGAAATGGGCTTGTCTATTACCTTTCCTGCCTCCATCTTTACTAGAAGTCTGCCCTCATCCTCCAGGATCTTTGAAGGATCACTCTGAGTGGTTCCGTAATTGGCTCAGTGGCTACATTTGCAAGAACTTCCAGAACCTGAAGGTATTATTTTCTGGTTCTGGGATTGTGAATTTGTCCGGGCTGTTCTCTGTTTCTCTCCTTACCCATATTGGGTATCAGTTGTGTATTAGCCACTTTGTTCTCTTTGCAGTACAAAGGTCATTCTCCTAGGCAGAGAAAACAGAAACAAAGTAAGAATGGGGCAGCTCCTCTTTTTTTCCTTTCCATCCATTTTTTGCATCATGTCCTCTCCAGTGAGCAGTACTACTTGTTGTCTCTGTTGCAATCCTTTTTTTCCTCAGGAAGCTTTTTTGAAAATTCTTTTTTCCTTATCTTCCCTCACCAGCTGCAAGTCATTGTAGACTGAATCTCTTTTTATGGGACAGTGCCACTATAATGTCTTTATCCTCCTGACTCTCACCCTTTGTATCTCTTTCAAAAATCTAAATTGATTGATGAGTTTCCCATGTATAGATTTCATTCTCTTTAGGGAGTAGCCCCTTTTTTTTCCATGGGAATTGTTTATCTTTGTATTTTCATAATGTCATTCTTGAGAGTTTTCCTTCCTTCCTGGGGTGATCTCTCCTACAGAATTTTAGTTCATGACATGCTACCCTCCTTTTCTATAGCTTTTGAAATTTGCTTTCCTGAAAATTAGTTTGCATGTCAGTCTGTGACTAGCTTCCTCCATTCTTACTAATTTTAAAATGGAGAGGCCACCATCATCCCAGGGCCTCACCATTTCCAACACAGCATCTGATTCATCCTTGCTGATAAGAATGAGAATCTGATTTAGAACTTCACTTCAGTAGTTCCTTTGCCTTTTGAAGGAGGGGGGTATTAGTAAAACAGATGAAAAAATTATTTGCCTTTGTACTTTAAACAGGGAGCACCACATTTTTCTGTAGAGTTAGAGTTCCCTTATGTTCTGTACCAGTCTTGTAATCCGTTCCTCATGTTCTTCAACTTTTTCCTCTTTTGTCATACTATCAATAATAAGCTCTAATAATTATTATTTTTCTTTCTCCAGCTTTTATCTGCCCTGTCCCCACTTTGCTTCTGTCTTCCGGTTCCTGAATTCCCTCATGTTAATTGTCATCTTAATATACAAAGCTGCTACTCCTTCATTTTTACCTATCTTTTTCTGTTGGAAAAAGGGATGAGTCCTATCCCAGAAAGTCTCAGGGTAGCTATGAGATCAGACTGGTTTCCCATTGTCAGAATTTTTAGTTTGTCTTGTTTGTTACTCATACTTTATGCATTTTGTGTATTGACTTGGGTTTTATTTTTGTTTCTTTTCTTGGATTTTTTTCCTCTGAACTTCTGGGGATCTATATTGGTATTCTTCTTACATTGTAGCCAGTCTCTATGGTATCTGACTTGGATACATGTGGGAAGCTTTTTCTCTCCTCCTTCCTTTTTAGTTTAAAGCCCTTTTAATTAGAGTTTCAAGATACCAGGCAATTATATTTTTAGGTATACTTCATCTTTAGCCAGAAGCCTGCCATTTCTATATTGGTTTAGAACAGTTCTTAACCTGAAGCCTCTAAACTTTTTGGAAAAAAAAATTTTGGTGACTGTATTTCTGTATAATTAGTTTTCTCTGTGATTCTATTTATTCTGTTTTATGCATTTAAAAAAAAACTATTCTGAGAAGGGGTTCATAAGCATTACCAGACTGTCAGAGGGGTTCATGATAGAAAAGTGCTTAAGAAGCATTGCTGTAGAACAAGTGTCACAGTCAGACATCAGCTTCTTAATCAGCTGTTTACTTCCCAAATCTATCTTTATCGCCTAAAGTTTTGGCTTTATTTGGCAGCAGTGAATTAATTTTTCACATCATATTTTTAAGCAAAAAAAGGCACACTTAATTTGATCATTTTATTAGACGGATTTGGCTCCTTTGGTCTGTTTATAAAAAATCAAAGCCACCTTTAGAGGACAAAGGTTTCTCCCCAGATGGAGGATATTCATAAAAATATGCCAAGATCAATTCCATTTGGTAATTATAATACATAAGTAACCTTGATGGTTCCTACTTTGAAGGAGACAGCACTTCTTTGAATGTGTAACTTGGGGCGTATTAATTTTTAAAGATCAGTCATTACCTTAATGTCATATCTTGTATGTAAAATAGTAAAGCTAGAGATCAAAATTTTGGCATTATAGCGCACAACTAGTCTCTTTCTCTTCCCTTGAGCCCTTTTCTCCCACTGTGACCTACCTGTTATAGACCAGTATTGTCACCCAACTATTATTCCCCCGCCTTTTTTTTTTGGCCTTTGAACCCTTGTTAACAACTCATCAGTTGGGTGTTCCCTTCACTTCCTAGTTGAGTAAGTGGCTGGTAAGAGGTTTTATGTTATATAAAGTGGGTCCAACCCTGAACAGGCTTAAAGTGCTTCAGTGATCACCCAGAAAACTGAGAGAGTCTCTTGTTTTTATGATCCTGGACCTCTGTGCATTTCTATTTAAATAAGAGTAAGAGTAGACAAAATTCTGATTGAACATTTTAAATAATAAATCTGATTTGCATTATCACTCTTTTATAGTAGAATTTATGGAAGTTGTTATTGAATTAATTATCAAAGTAATCCTTTGTTCATTGTATTTCTTTTTAAGTCTTTGCCATCCAGGACCTTGCCCATCATGTCCTGCCTTTATGACTAAGACATGTGAATGTGGACGAACAAGGTGAGATTAGAATTTTGTTTTATAGAAAAGAATAGTCATGTTAATCTCTACTTGTGAATTTAAGTTATATTGTAAAATATAATAGGTCACGAGGACAATGTTTACTTATAAAGAATAAATTGCTTACTTGTTTCACTCTGATCTTTATCGTAACCAAGCACCTTGGGTTTTCTAGGAGGTTTTGAGTATTGTTTCAGTAAACCAGCAAAATATCTGCTGCAGAATCCGTGCACATTCAGTGCATTGGTCTTTCCTTGTCTGTTTGGACACTCTTGTTCACAAGTCACGTGAATGTGTCTCGGGAACTTCTGGTTTGGGAATTGCCTCTAACACTGCACCTCTCTTCTTAAGATACTTCACTGGAGGCTCAGAGATGTCGTACGACTTGTCTTTAGCTGTTAAATGGCAGAGGAAAGTTTGGACCCAGATCTTCCTGACTTCAAGTACTCTACGTTTTGTCCAAGACCATACTGCATACCATTTATACATAATTTTTAAAATTTCCTCAATGTTTAAAAAAAATCAGTAGAAATTGGCCTTGAGAACAAAATATTGCCAGGATGAAAGATCATTTTGCTATGCTTATAACTTGCATTTGTATGACATTTTCTGATTGTATTATTTGACTCTGCAGTCCTGTGGGTGAGCAGTCCGGTTATTACCAGCATTGCACAGATGAAGTAGGCTCACATAAGTGACTTTCATAGGTAAATGGTAGAGCTCAGTCTCAGTCTCAGGTATTCCAAGTCCAAATCCAGTTTTTTTCTACAGAACTGTGTTATCTCTAATCAACCATCTGTTGATCGTAACAAAAACACGGACACAGGAATAGTTTGCTGAGGTTTTTTTTCCTCATCAGCAGACATTAAGCAGTTGACAGATATTAGTTATAAATCACATTATTAAATGATGTAAAGACCTGAAGAACTTCAAGCACATTCGAAAGACAGTTTACTCTTTATTCAGTACTCTTTATTCATGCCTATGAATCTGGTCTAAATAAGTTTAATCCAGAGACCTCTGTAACAGATTTTATTGGTTGTGTCTTTGAGATCTCTAAGAATATGTATCCTTAATAATTTCGTTGAAGGTCAGTGTATATTGTTCAGATTCATAAGAAGTAGCCTGAGCACTTATATTCTCTATCTCTTTGAAACTAGGTGAGTCATTTAACCTCTGTGGGCCTCAGACATCCTCCCAAGACTTATATGTCATGGCATGTAAACATTACGTAAGCATTACATGACATAACATCCTTACATGTTATGTTAAAGAGGGAATTCTTTACAAAAGGGGAGGTTAGATAGTATTGTGAAGATATCAGGAAGGGAAATGAAAATATTAAAGTGTCTGTGCAGTGTCTAGAGTAGTTATGCAAGCAGCATCCAAATATTTGACACTCACCATCCTGTCTCTTTGATTGCCCCAGTTTTCTCAAAGGTTATATATCCCAAAGAAACTTTGACTGACTCAAAACTGATTAAGGCTGAGATGCTATCAATGTACATAGTATAATGTACAGGTCACAAGGACCTGTGTTATTTGAATCTTAGGAATTTGGACAGGCCAAAGGAACAGTTTACTGCAAGGCAGCCTTCCCAAAAGGTGATAGGGATTGGGGCTTGGCTTGTGATTTCATTGATACAGAGAATTTCTGTATATGGAAATCCCCTGTAGGAACAAGGACCAGCACCTTCTCTGAAGCTTACAGTCTTAAGAGAATTGTGCAGAGAGATTAATTGACTTGCCTAGGGTCACTCAGCCGGTATGTCAGAGGCCACACTCGAATCCAGGTCTTCTCTGGCATTTCTCTGTTTACTGCAGCACACTACCTCTCCACCTTCACACAAGATGTTTTATATGTATGTGACTTAATTTAAGCAAACCTGATATGCAAAAATCTAAGCGTATGAAACAGATTGATTAGGAAGTTGTATTGTTTTAAGAGGACTTTTCATTTCTCTGAAGAATCAGAAGATACCAGAATTGGAAGAGGCATTTGGATTTAAGGAGTCTATCTCTTACCTATTCTACACAATAGTATTTTTGCCAAGTTGTCCAGCTTCTACTTAAGTACTTCCGTTGGTGGGGGAACGTGTTTATGAAGACATGCCTGTCTTCTTCTGACAATTCTAATTCTTGGGGAGTTCTGCCTCAGCTGGAATCCTCTTCCTTGTAATTTCTACCCATTGGTCCTAGTTCATTCTTGTAGAATCAAGGAGATTGTCACCTTTCCACGTTATATCTCTGTAGATATAAGAAGTCAACTATTAAATTTCCATTAAGACTTCTCCTCGTCAGCCTTAACATACCTAATTCCTTCAACCATTCCTTATATGGCATGGTTTTAATCCCCATGCTATCCTAATGGGCCTCCCAGATACTCTTACAGTTTGTCAGCATGCCTCTTACAATGTGACTTCCAGAACTGAAAAATAATACTGTAAATGTAGTTGGACTGTCACAGAATACAGTGGTGCTCTCCCTTTCCTTTGTGTGGATGGTGCACCATTAATGTGGCCTCGTTATGTCTCTGAGCAGATACTTCACCCTGCTGACTCTTAGGTCACCGTTAGGTCAACAACAGCAGCATGTGTACATTGTCTTTTCTATATAAACAGCTGTCTGGTTACATCTCCCCTACTCTTTACTTGGTTAGTTGTTGCAGTTTTTTAACCTAAGGAAAGAAACTTTTTTTTAAGTTAGAGATATTCTTTCATTCATCTAACATATGAACAGTTATTCTTTCCATCAGCCAGGCATTGTTTAATTGAAAAAGCGTGTTGTCAATGCCTTCATTGATTAAAATGTTGATCAACAGCATCTTATATCGTGGTCAATGGAAACTTCATGTCTAGATGGACATAGATCCTTTCATAAATACAAATCAGTCGTTGTCACTTTTGTTGCCCTCACATTTCTTACCTGTGCCCATAATGACACAGAAGACATGTCAGATGCCTGTCCTGATCATCTCCCAGACTAGGGCTTAGATGGACATGCCTCGAGCAGGGTGGACCTCCCTTCACAGAGCCCATCACCTCCTCCATCCTTTGTGTGGGCTTCTCATCCGTCCTGTTCTATAATCTCCAAAGGGGAACCACCCATCATTTTGGTTCGCTTAGTTTCTTAGGAGAACCCCTCAGCCGTCCATTTGGTGCCTTTCATTATTGCCATGTGACTAGTCAACCTCCTTTCCTAGTCATACATGTCCTGGACTTATTTTTACACTTTTCACACACGTGTCTTTGTTAGAGCAGGCTGCTGCCTCGTTTCCCCCATAATGGGCCTTTCTTCTAGTAACCCTTGGGTCACCTGCAGCTTTAAGGCTGCAGATGTTCCATGATTGACATTCATCTCAGCTTTCCTCCAAACCTAAGGCAGCAAGTGTTGTTGCTTAGTCTAGCTGTTGGCTACCTTCTACATTCTAGTTGATTTCACCCCTTGGGAAGCTGCATTATCATGGTTACCATCAAGCATAGGGAAAGGTGTCATTTTGTAAGTGCAGTAAGTATTTGGTAAAAAAAAAAAGTACATTTCAAAGACATACATATTGTGTAAGTTCACCAAGAGGTAGCTGGTGCTGTGGGAAAAAGTGCCTTGTTAACTGTCAGAGGCCCTGGATCATTATCTGGTTCTGTTATTTACTAGCCCAGTGACTTTGGGCATGTCACTTAAAATCTCTCAGTCTTAGGGTTGATGAACTCTTAGGTCCCTTTCAGTTTTCTGTCTGTGGTCTACTGATTTTTTTAAGTGAATAATTAAATATGACAGCGTAAGGTGGAAAGGAGAAAAATGGAGACACATCCAGTATACTACAGACAGGATTAGGAAGCGAGCCTCTAAGATTTTTGGTAAATGCTACACTGTGTTCACTTGGGTTATAGACTGTGATTTTAAGTGATATTAATCGGAAGTAAGATATTTGCTAATATGATATTTGTTATATCCAGTCATTCAGTTCGCTGTGGTCAGTCCACCTCAATTCACTGCTCTAATGTGTGTGGCAATATTCTGAATTGTGGTAAGCACAACTGTGCCGAACTTTGCCATGCAGGTGCATGCCAACCATGCCGTCTTATAGTACGTCAAGGTAAGTATTTTTATTCTCTTACTATCTTATTATCATCTAATTTTCTGAGAATGCCACATAACAATTGTTCTGTTGTGAAAGTTTTCCCATTAGTTTCTGTCAAAAATTTACTAAGATTACAAAACAGAATGAAGTGTGTTATTTATCCTAAAAGTGCTATTTATGGCTTATTTTTATCATATTCTCAATCTAATAGCATCTGCATTTTTTCTTTATTAAACACAAAGAGTGAAACTAAAAGGTTTTTTTTAAAGTTCTAAATGACCTAATAACCACATTTCTTTAGAAGGATGTGTAAGCTGTCATTACAAATTTACATATTGAAATTTTAAAAATATAAATATTTAGGACCAGAACTTGTCAGGTTCATGTACTTTTTGCCAAGGCAGCTAGATTGAAAAGGTAGATAAATTGATGGAACATATAATTCCCAGTAGAATCATATAGCTTTATATAATATTTCTATATAATATTGTAATGTAACCAGGAGCATAAGTCCTTCAACATGGAAAAAAATTAATTTCTAAACACAGGAAACTGGGCACTTAATTTCTTGAGCGTTTAGCATTAAAAAAGTAATAATTTTAGTCTGGATACATCTTACAACATGCAAGCAGGAACAGTACTTTTTTTTTATTCATTGAAAATTCATGTGACTAAAATTTGGAGTTAATGAAATATAAAATTTTATATCAGAATGCTTTAGCATATTTGTCACATAATGACATGATTAGAACTTTTAATTTTAGAAAGATGTGTTGGCCCCTTACTATAATGCTGTCTTTGAGAACTCTGTTATTGATGAAAGTGTTATGTAACATGGTCCATTTAGTATTGCCAGTATTTTTTTCTTCAAGTAGGCCAGTGAATTCATCATTGTAGGAAGTTACCAATAAGGAACTTTCTCTCCCAATGTATCTTCCCTGCAGCTTATTGTGTATTTCCATTTATGAACTCCTTAAATATAGAGGACTAAGACAGAATTGTCTTATGCCAGAGTCTTTATAGGTTCTTCTGTAACAAAACACCAGTGAATATTTTTTGTGTTTTTCTGGGTGACTTAAGATTTTTTGCATCTCCTTTTTAAAAGATTTGTTTGTTGTGTTGGGACTCATTTCTGAAATTACTTTGTTTAAGTGTGCTACTGTGGGGCCACTTCCCAAGACGTGTTATGTGGGACCAGTGTAGGACAGTCTGATGGATTTGGAGACTTCAGTTGTTTAAAGATATGTGGCAAGTAAGGCTTTATTTCATCTTAAATATAAGCAGTAAAATTGTATCTTATTAATAGTCATGTAATAGTTTACTGTTTTTCTTAACAGGAAATTGAAATGTGGGAACCATACATGTTCACAGTTATGCCACCCTCAGGCCTGCCAGCTGTGTCCACGACTTCCACAGTTAGTGCAAACATGCCCTTGTGGTCAGACTCCTCTTAGCAAATTACTAGAACTTGGATGTGTTGAACGTAAAACATGTTTGGATCCTATACCATCGTGTGGAAAAATATGTGGCAAACCTCTATCTTGTGGCTCCTTTGGTAACTAAATGAAATTCGTTATCTTTAAAGGTTTGAAGGTGTTGCAATGTGAAAAAGCCAAATGGAATATCACATTTTAGTAGATAGATGTTTCTATAAGTATTTGAAAGAAATTGTCATTGTACCGTTTTCTTTCCAAACACACACAGTTCTTCAAGTTGTATCCCATTTACTCAAATAATTTTCCTTTTTTATTCACAGATATTTTACCTGTAGAATTGAATAATTAGGTTGTGATAATGTTCTAGGTAGAACTATAATTTCTCTCAGCAGACTACTTTGTTATAAGCTCTTCTGACTATGAGACTGCAAGTTTCCTTGTATAAACAGTGTTTTAGAAGGTTAAATGTATCTGGATTTTAAACAAAATGGCTCTGGATATCTTGTGAATAAATCTGTATCCCAAATAGAGTTAAACTATGGCTGTCCTGCTTCTAGCAGACACCCTGTAAAAAGATTCCCTTGCAGTTGAGGTTGATATAGTCTGTGTTTTGTAAATCATAGAAAAGATAGATAAAAAGAGGTACTGGGTCTCATAGAGATAATGAGAGATGCCATATTGGAAAAGGTCAGAGTTTGAGAGGTCATGGCAATCACGGGTAAGCTTAGATAATAAGCACTTATTGAGCAAACCATGAGTTCCATTATTCAGTCTTTTTTAAAATAACTTTTATTGATGCCACTTCAGTCTGCTGATGGGTGTCCTTTGAGACCCTGTGTAAAATGTTAGGTGTGCTGTAGTGGAGAGAGACACCAGAGTGAGCTAGCTTCGAGTACTGCCATTGGTTATGCTGGCTCTGTCAACCTGAGACTGTCACTTCAACTGACATTTCTCTAGTTAGTTCTCTAAGACTCTGAATTTTAGAAAAGCTGATCTGTGTTGACAGAGGGTGATTCCTCATTCGGGGCTTCCCCATAGCAATGAAATCATAGGTCCAGTCCCTGTCCCTCCCACCGTTAGTAGTGGTAATAGTGATAGTAGAAATATTGAAATTTATAGTGAGAAGAGGGTGGCAGACAATTTCTTTAAAGTTTTTCTGGATCCTTTGGATAATTTCAGTCTTTAGGAAACAGGAATTGGGCCAGATTGTAGATGCTCTAAAGGTCTTACTCAGATACTTTTGAGATAAGTGCATTCCTGGAGAGGAGTGTGACTCAGCTGTAAGGTAGACAACTAGGTGAATATATGTGTAGTCCTTACTTAGATTTGTAGATTACATAGGTCTTTCGGTTTGCAGTTTGTTCTAGCAGAGACGGGGGAGGGAGGTGCCCTTCTGCAGTCCCATAGACAGACCCAGTACAGCAAAAGGAATATTCATGTTAAGTGTTTGCCAACCTTTGCTTAACCCCTATCAGTGACGGAACTTTCTCCCTCACAAAATAGGCCTTTCAATTTGTGGGACTGCTCCGATCCAAACAAGTGTTCTTTGAAGTTTGGATTCAGTCAAAGGGCTGCACTTGAGGACCTAGAGG
Organism: Potorous gilbertii; assembly: GCA_028658325.1. Taxonomy (NCBI): domain Eukaryota; kingdom Metazoa; phylum Chordata; class Mammalia; order Diprotodontia; family Potoroidae; genus Potorous; species Potorous gilbertii. The sequence goes on along the minus strand of CM053772.1, from coordinate 122,474,288 downwards.
GCTACATGTGGCCTCAAGGCCGCAGGTTCCCCACCCCTGTAAATCTGGGGCATTTCCCAGGAAGGTGGGAGAAACTGAATTGGGGCTGTTGTCTTCTTTGCATGTTGTCTTGATGAGAAAGTAGAACAAGTTTGGGATGGATATAGGTGAATAAATTTGGGGGGTACATCAATAGAATTTTAAAAAAAAATTGTAGGGTGAGGGCTTGGGGATTATCTTATAGGATTAAAGTTAATAGATTTAGAGTTGGAAGAGACCACAGAGATCTTGTAGTCCTGCTCTCATTTTATAGATATAAGAGCAGAGGCCCTATAAGAGAAAGTGGGGTCACAGAGGTAGTATTTTTTTATTTTTAATGTTTATTTGTTTCCTTTGTTTTTATGTTTTATCCCTCCCCCATAAAACCTTCTTGATAAAGAAAAGCAAGCAAAAAATCTAATATAATGATTGCATCTGACAGTGAAGGTAGTATTTTCTAATAATCTCCCTTATTGCTTATTAAGTATTATTTTTTTCTCCTTTGTTTTAAAAAAAAATTACAGTTTGACTTGTAAGCAGTAGTTGGATGGCTGAATTAACAGTTAAAAATTTTAATGTGAGATTTTAATTTTTATTAGATTTCATTCATACATGTGAAAACCTCTGCCATGAAGGAGAATGTGGGCCTTGTTCTCGCACATCCGTTATTTCCTGCAGATGTGCTTTCAGAACAAAGGTAAACTCATTTCAAATGATTGCTGCAGATATATTTGCCATCATAGAACCAGGGTAATGAGGAATTTCTTGTTTTTCAAGATGTGATTTTTAAAGTATAGTTTTTTAGGTATCTTACCAGCAGAACTGAAAAATGAACTGCTCTGACTCAGGCCTTACTCACTCTCAGTTGTTATCACTGTTTTAAGAAGGAATAGGATTTGAAAATTCTCATCGGGATTTTCAGAAAATCAGGTGAGTGTTCTTTAGTATCGAAATTGTCATTTTATAGTGCTTTTTTTCAAGGAAAATCAAATAGTTGTTATTTTTGCAGATAGGAGAGAAGACAGGGCTTGTTTTCCCACTTTGCTGTATGGTCAGTGTGTGGGCTCAGCGTGCATGAGACACCTCAGATATTGTGAATGATTATGGGAGATGCTCCATCCAGGGTGTGACTTGGGCAGGCCTCTTGAGTTCTTCCTGCTGCTTGCTTATTTTATACTACCAAATGATATGCAGAAGCAAAGATAGAGTTTAAGTCTGTTGACTTTGTCTTGTTCAAAAGACCTGGTGGAGGTGGAAATTTTAAGTATAAAGATTGTTAATTGATACTAAAAGTCTCGACTCATAAAATCATATATTTAGAATTGAAAAGAGGGACCTCAGAAGCTTACATTACAGATGAGGAAACTGAGGGTCAAAGGGGTTAGGTAAGTGATTTAGTGGAGTGTCACATAGATGACAAAATCAGAATTTGAACTTGAAGCCTCTCTTTTCTAGCTCCACATTAGCCCTGAGTTATTCCTTGTTGCCCCCACTAATCACTCCTTTTTTTGGGGAGGAGGTCGAGACCTTTGTTTTAATTGATGTGCAGATCAGTCAATAAAGTGGAAACTTTCCATTTTATTCCTGTGGGAATTCTCTGCCATGATGGCGACTGGCAGTTCATCTCCAGTTCATAATCCTAGAGAATTGCCTGGGAATGTTAGCACCGTCATCTTTATAGCTACGAGGTTCAAAACGTCTGAGTAATCTCATTGTGTCCTTCCTTCCGTTATTATCCAGACCACAAGTCTTGTTGATTCTACTTCTTTGCTGTCTCCCATTCATTCCTTTCTCTCCACTTAGGTGGTCACTGCCCTCACTGGGGCCCTCACTGTCTCTTCAAGTGAGGTGGTACAGAGCTTAGAATGCTAGACCTGGAATCAGAAAGACCTGAGTTCAAATTCTGCCTCAGATGCTTACTATGTGTGTGACTCTGGTTAAGTCACAACCTCAACTCAGACTGCCTCAGTTTCCTCAGTTGTGGACACAGTAGCACCTACCTTTCAAGGTTGTTGTGAGAGTCAAATGAAATCGTATTTGTAAAGCACTCAGCCATTGTCTGGCACGTAGTAACACAGTAGCACCTACCTTTCAAGGTTGTTGTGAGAGTCAAATGAAATCGTATTTGTAAAGCACTCAGCCATCGTCTGGCACGTAGTAGAGGGGCAGCTTAGGTGGTTCAGAGGATAGAGCACTGGCCTAGAATTAAGAAGAACTGGGCTCAGATCTAGCCTCAGACGCTAGCTGTGTGACCCTGGGCAAGTTACTTAACCTCTCTTTGCCTTAATCCGGTAGAGGACGAAATGGCAAACTTCGGATGCCACATACTGACCATACAGCAAAGAGAGAAAACAGCCCCTATCTTCTCTCCTATCTGCAAAAATAAAAATTATTTGATTTTCCTTGAAAAAGAGCACTAAAAAATGAAAATTTCAATAATAAAGAACACTAACTTCTGAAAATCCTGATGACTTTTTTTTTTTATCAATTTATTTGTTTTTGATTTTTAGCAATCACTTCCATAAACCTTAAATTTTCTCCCCCTCCCCAAGATGGCATGCAATCTTATATGGGTTCTACACATACATTCTTATTAAACACATTTTCACATTAGTCATGTTGCATAGAAGAATTGAAAAGAATAGGAGAAACCAAACCTAACCAAACCATAACACAAGAGAAAATAGTCTACTTCATTCCGGGTTCTAGTTCCATAGTTCTTTCTCTGGATGTGGATGGCATTTTGTCTCAAGAGTCCTTTGGGAATGTTTTAGGTCCTTGCGTTGCTGTGAAGGGCTTAGCCTATCAGAAGCAGTCCTTGCACACTGTGGGAATTTTTTAAGTCCTTGCATTGCAATACTGTAGTTCTAAGTGTACCAGAAAAAATCGTCTCACACTGTGGTTGTTACTGTGTACAAAGTTCTCCTGGTTCTGCTCCTTTCACTCAGCATCAGTTCATAAATCCTATAAACTTCTCTGGGATGTGGGAAAATAGGGATACTGATAACACTGGCAAAGGAGTTGTGAAGTGGTCTACTCGTTCTGGAGAAAAGTTTGGAACTAAGCCCAAAGGTCTGTCAAACTGTGATGAAATAAAAAGGGGAAGAGATCCCTGTGTACAAAAATATTTATAGCAGCTCTTTTTGTGGTGTCAAAAACTAGAAACTCTAGGGGTTATCTGTCCATTAGGGAATAGCTGAAGAAGTTGTGGTGTATGAATGTGATGGAATACTGTTGTACTGTGTGTAATGATGAAGGTGCTGCTTTCAGAAAAATCCTGGAAAGATTAACATGAACTAATGCACGGTGAAGTGACCAGAACCAGGGAAGCATTGTACGCAGTAACCACAGTATTATCAGTATGATCAACTGCCAAAAGCTTAGCTACTCTGATCAGTACAATGTCCAAAGGACTCAGGAGGTGAGATGCTCTCCACCTCCAGAGAGAGAGCTGGTAGTCTCAGAATATAGACTGAAGCATACTTTTTTCCTTTTTAAAATTTTCTTTGCTTTTTTCTTTTCCTTTTTTTTTTGGATCATGGCTAATGTGATAATATGTTTTGCATGACTTCACATTTATAATGGATGCCATATTTCTTCTTTTCTCAATGGGTCAGAAAGGGGGTGGAGGGAACTTGGAGCTGAAAATAAAAAATTAAGTTATATTTTAAAAAAACCAAAACAACTTCTCCTCTGTTCCTCCTGGGGCCTCCCTCCTCACCAATCCTAATGTAAGCTTGTTGAAGGGAGGGACAGTTTGATTTTTGTCTTTGTGTCTACATCACTTAACGCAGAACTTGGCACAAAGCATGCTCCTAATGAACACTTACTGACTTCCACCACAAAAAAGTTGCTATATTTGTTTACATGTGAATCCTTTTCTTCTTTTTCTGATCTTACAGTATTGGGTCAAAGGATATGCAATTTAATGACTTTGGGGGTAAAGTTCCAAATTGCTTTCTAAATTGTCTATACCAACTCACAATTTTACTAGCCTGTATTAATAATGTACATGTCTTCCCACAATCCTCTGACATCTATAATTTTCCTTTGAGGGATGTATCTTGGAACCAAATGCCTATAGCAGCCTCCCCCACTTTTCACTACCTTTTAAAATTTGTTGTAAGCTAAGATATCAGAAAAATAAACTTAGTTTTAAAAGCTATTTCAAGTGTGATCAAATGAATCTATAAGGGAGTGTCATGGCTTAGTAACTAGGGTGCTAAGCCAGAAAGATCTGGGTTTGGATCTTACCACACTTAGCACTGTGATTGGAGGCAAACCAGTTCATCTCTCCAAGCCTCAATTTCTTTATATGCGAAATTGTGATCATACCTCCTGCCTTATAAGAGAACCTTGACCCACAAACAAAATATTGTACAAAAAGCATTTTGTAAGCTTTAAAGCGCTGTATAAATGACAGCTATTGTTAAAAAAACTACATGTATTTTGTCGTCTACTTTGACCATTTAGAGCCTTTTTTCCTTATTTTCTGATTTTTATCCATGTTTTTGTTAATTGAAAGTTCATCTATAGATAAAATGTTGAGTATTATAGTTACTTTGTTTCAAATATGACTCCTAATGATGATTACGTCTTTATTTTCTAGGAGCTGCCATGTGCTAGCCTCAAAACAGAAGGTAATTAATATAATGAAACACCTTTACTACCTAAATGTAGCCAGGAATTGGGCAGAAAAATTCTTTTTAGGTCTAGAGTATACTCAGATTAAGTATCATAATGAATCAGTCAATGTCCGTAATAATTAAAATTTAAGATGAACAAAACACTACTACACTTTGGTGTTTGGATTTCTTGCAGTTTTGTTTTAAGTTGTCTTTTACTAATACATTTTTAAGCAGTATTAGTAGTTATATTTGTTAGATTCTAAAATGAATCCATCATCTCATCAAATTGGTGGTTCTTTTTAGGACACAAACCTTCTTTACCTTGTTCACTGTTATTTATATCATCCTTTAAGTTCACCATAGCGGGTCCATCCAACATGTCAGAATCTCTTCTCCCTTTCTCCTGCCATTGTGAGCATGGAAGGAAATGTTACAGCTGTGTACCTGCCACAGTTTACCCTCTGAGATATATGACCAACTCATCTTTTCTTCCCATGATACATGGTTTTTCTCTGAAGTTTTCATTGGTTATATATTTCAGACTCTTCATAGCTACCATGGGCCTCTCCTTTGTCCTGTATGTGATAGTCATCTTAAATTCTTCAAAGACTATAATATGCTATGTCTCACTATGATGGAGGATGCCCCAAAGGTCTTACTGCAGTTTTCATCTCTTAAAGCACAAAAGTGCACTAAGACTTTTAGGGTACCTGTATTACAACACAGGTAGAATGTCAGTAACAAAAGATGGGCCTTTGTTTCCTTGAGAATTTGAGTCATTTAGAGAGCTTTGTAGCTTTCTAGGATTGTTGATCTGTCCTTTCTGTTCCATATTAACATGCTGGTGAAGAAACAAGCTCTATAGGTTGCCTCCAAATGCATATTGTAGTCTGGGATATACACATACACACACACGTAAATGTATATGTGTGTATATATATGTATATATATATTTTTTAAGTATTTTATTTTTTTCCACTTGCATGTAGACAATTTTTAGCGTCTTTTAAACAATTATTGAGTTTGAAATTTTTCTCCCTCTCCCCTTTTTAAAATAGTAAACAATTAATATAGGTTATAGGTTTATATATATATATATATATATGTATGTATAATATGTATATATATACATATATATAATATGTGCAGTCATGTAAAATATTTCCATATTAGTCGTGTGAAAGAAGAAACAGACCAAAAAGAAAAAACATAAAAAAAAAAATGAAAATAGTATACATCAGTATACATTCACACTCCCGTCAATTCTTTCTCTGTACATAGATAGCATTTTCCATTATGAATCCTTTGGAATTATCTTGGATCATTGTATTGTTGAAAAGAGCTAAGTCATTCATAGCTGATCATTGAGCAATGTTGCTGTTATTGTATACAGTGTGTTCTCCTGGATCTGCTCATTTCACTTTGCATCAGTGGATCTGCTCATTTCACTTTGCATCAGTTTATTTAAGCCTAGGTTTCTCTGAAATCTGCCTGCTCATCATTTATTATAGCACAGTAGCATTCTATTACGTTCATGTGCCACAACTTGTCAGCCATTTCCCAGGTGATGAGCACCTCTCAATTTCCAATTGTTTAGCTACCACAAAAAGAGCTGCTAGGCAATATGTATTTTTCATCCACTTGGCCACATCCATTTCCTGTGTGGATTGTCAAACCCATATCTATTAAGTAGGTATAAATTTCTTCTAGGAAGTTCTGTAGTGTTCCAGGACTTACGCAGCCAGCACACTGTCATCTGCAAATAGGGCATATTGAGTACCTCTCCAGCTGAGAGGATTCTTTCATCGACTTTGACTTTGCACTCAATGTCCTCCATCACACTGGTGAATACCTTTTGGGTTTTTTTAGCTCCTTTTAGCTTCCCTTCTTGTAGCTATCTTGCATATTGCTTCCTCAGCACGTTTAGCATTTGTCACCTCTAGCATGATTCTCCTCTACACATGCTTAGAGTAGACTGGTCCGCATCAATAACAAGTATTTTCAAGATACCATCCGATGTGTGTGTGTGTGTGTGTGTGTGTGTGTGTGTGTGTGTTTTGAAGAAAGTGTCCATGATATGAAGGACGATGATAATAGACAAGTTGTTGGACTCTCTCCTTCCGAGCCTCGCCTTTGTGTACATCTCTACATTTTTACTTTTTTCCAGTCTTGCCTTTCAGTATCAGAGTGTAGGGAGAGGGCTGGGCTTGTAATTAGGGACATTCCAAATATGGAAACTCCTTCCACCACATCTTCTTTGCAACTTATGACCTTAAGGAAGTTGCCTACATCACTGAGAGGATGACTGACTTGTACAAAGTCACAGTCAGTTGACGTCAGAGGCAAAACTTGCACTCCAAGCTCTGAGACCAGTTTTTTCCCCACTTCACATGTGTTAATTTTAATTTTTTTAAAAAGACTTTTTAAATAATCCTGAAGTTAAACACTAAAAAGGTCGTTTCCAAGAGGATTTTCTGTGACTCTCTGTTTCATCTTTCTTGCTTTAAAAATATGCATGTGCGGGTATATCATACATACATACATATATATATATATGTGTGTATATATATATATATATAGTGCGTGTGTATATATATCACACATATGTATATGCACCAAATTCAACACACTACTTGTAATGCAGTTCTGCTTCTCAGTGCTTCCTTTGAACTTACTTTTGTTCTCTTAGGATAGTTTTTTAGTTCTGCTCTCTTCACTTGACACCAATGTAATTCTTTTCAGTTTTTCTGAAAGCTGCCTGTTCATCATTCCTTTTTTTAAAAATTAATTTATTACTTTTTAGTTTTCAACATTCACTTTTATAAGATTTTGAGTTCAAAATTTCCCCATTCTTCCCCCTTCCCCAAGATGGCATGCAATCTTATATAGGCTATACATGTACAATCGTATTAAGCATATTTTCACATTGGTCATGTGAAAGTGGAAAACTATAAAAAAAAAACAAAAAAGAAACTCATATGTTTTGATCTGCATTCAGAAGCCATAGTTCTTCACTCTATGCATACCTCCATGCCACCTCTAATCATATTCTGTGGTTCTAGTTTATTTATTTGTATACATGACAGTGTTTATCACTACCAAAATCTAACATTTTAAGTATTAATAAGTGCCTTTTTTTCTTTTTAATTTGACAATAGCTGATGCTACATTTTTGTGTGACAAGCGATGTAGTAAGAAACGATTGTGTGGACGACACAAATGTAACGAAATATGCTGTGTGGTAAGTTTACATAATTGTCAAGGGTGATAAACATTTTACTAGGGTGCCATAGACTTGAGTGTTGTATCTTGTGTTAATTGTAATCCATTCTGGTGAACATTTATTAATCACCTACTATGTGCCAGGAAATATGCCAAAGCACTGGGGATATAATTAATAAAAATAAAGACAGTCCCCTCCCTCAGACAATTTAGAATAGAAGGAGGTGAGGGAAAGACAGTACATAAAAGGAAACAGAAAAGCAGGTGGGAGGAAGGGGACACCAGGGAGGCAGCAGGGGACCTCGTCTTCCATGTAGCTGAAACCAGGCAGGACAGCAGATGCAAAGTAGAATGAGCTCTATAAAGGAAAGCACTGGAAGAAATTTGGTACTCCACCCTCCAGCCTCCAGTCAGAGGGGAGAGGCACTGAGGAAGGTGGTATCAGTCAAGGCTTAAGTCAGCAGCGTGGTGGAGAGATTAGAGGTGAAAGCAGCAAGAGCTGCAGGTGTAGACTGGAGTGAGCTTTCGGACAAAGCAGATCAGCGCATGGGCCACTCTGTGCCTGACTGTGATTCTGATCTGCACCTCTCTCAATAAATAGAGCTTGTGTTTACTCCCAGAGTGGACAGGAGCAAACCATTGCTTCACTGAGCAACATTCTGAATGAAGCCTTTATCGTTTTCCGAACTTCATATTGTTATGGTCGCTGTGTCAGATGTTCTGGTTCTCCTGTTTGTGTAAATTCACAGAAGTCTGCCCACATTTCTCAGAATTCTCACGTTATTAGTCATGTACCACAATTTGTTTAACTGTTCTTCGGTTGATTGACACTTCATTGCCATTTCTTTCAGTTCAAATTAAAAAGATCTAGCTTACTCATAATAGTCTTTTAGGTTTATTCATTAAGTGCTTGTAATAACAGTCATAACTTGTGCTCAAAAAACCTACAAATTAAAATTTACATTATATGATTATAAAATGTAAAATTTTATTCTGCTGATAATTATGAAAACTCTAAATAGAAAATTATAAAACGAATTATAAAATACCTTTGTGGGACATTATGTAAGAATTAAAGAAGTAATCCAGCAAGAACTCATATGCTTACTATTATCTGCAAGTCTTTATATTAAATTTCTTTATCTTATATTTTTGAGTGTGAGTTAGTGAATATTATTAATTTTATATCAATAAAATACATTTATACTAATATTAATGAAATAACAGCTTAGAAGGTGTTTAATATAATACAATAATCATATATAAATTTAATTTTAATGTTCAGCTTTTAATATGAATAAAGGTTTGTAATGTTTGACACAACACCAGACAATGTAGTAAGTCTGGTTCAATGTCAAGCTTATTTAAAATAGAATAAAATGAAAATGCTCACCGGCACAAATACTTAAAAAATAGTAAGAGGATTTTCTAAGTTCTTTTGAGGCCGAAGGTACATGCATGTGTCTGATTCCCTACTGGGAAGTATGTGATAATGAAGTGTTGAACCATGGGTACATGTTGTAATTATAAGAAGGTTTGTGCACAAACATCAGAATTCCCATGCACATGATCATGTCTGTTTTGAGTCACTGCAGCAACAAACCTATAGTGTCTCAGTTATGCTTGTGCGGGGAAAAAATAATATTTTAAAGATAATTAGGCAATTTTTTGACTACTTAAAGTGCCATTAAAGAATTCTTATTCTGACCCCTCCAGATAGGAACCACTGAATTGAGTGATGAAATCAAAGTGCAGAGGGCTGATGTGTGAGTGAGAGAAAGAGAGGGTTCCTAGGAGCCTGGCTGTGAAAGGGAGGAGAGCTAGAAGAGGATGGTGGGGACAAGTTAATTTTTTTTCTTTTCAAAAAAAATTCTGAACTTAGCCAGTGCCAGATAAGATTTCCATACAAAGCAGAATAGAAAAAAGAACATTGTGTGAAGCCATTTGTCTGTATTATGAAAGATTTGCTTTTTGGTTTCCCTTCAACCTGTTTTCTCCATGGCTGTTAGACTTATCTGTTGTTCTGTACCCATTATTTCCTCCTAGCAACCAGTTCTTCTTTTAGCAAGATTCAGGAGCAGATTTTCCCCTTTAAGAATGAAATCAGGTAGATATTGGCAGTTCTCCTTTAGGCAGAGAGAGCTCTCGCAGAGTCTGAATAATTAACGTCCACCATTACAGCTGAATCATGTCTTTGCAGTCAGTCTTCCCTTCCCTCTTATCTTTTGCATAACATATCCCATCTAGAGGCACATGCCAGGCACAGTTTTGATCCCGCCACATCTTAGTTAAACCTTTGAGATCAAATTTTGTTTTTGTATTTCTATTGTCTATGCTCCATGTCCACATTTGGGGTGTTCTTGGCAAAGGCACTGGAATGGTCACCTTCTTACTAATTGCAACATGTTCTTGCAGCCTATCATCATATGTTTACAAACCACCTTCAAGGTTCAGTATTTTAGTACAAAGCCTTTCCCAGTGAATGGTTAGACACACGTATGTACCCTCGTTCTCAAAAGAGCTTATAAAATCATCTTTCCATTTTCTATGATATACTTGTATAAGTGAGGATTTTCATTTGATTCTTGTTTTAAATAAGCACGATGTAGAACCAGATTTAACTGTATCTATCTGATGTTGTATGAAAACACTGCAGTGTCCTTCTCCAAGTTTTTTATACAGATGAGGAGTCAGAGACAAACGGGGGTCACACAACCAGGAAGTGTCTGAAGCCAGATTTGAACTCAGAAAGATGAGTCCTTCTGATTCTAGGCCTGGCACTGTCCACTGCACTCGAGATTAAATTTACTTCCTTGCATGTTAGGACTTTTCAGGGCTTTGTTGTTTGCTGCCTCTGCTTTTTATTTGCCATGGATTTTTCTTACTGTTTTCTTAGAATTTACCTCTTGTGGTTTCCACTCTGTTCACCTGCTTGTCTTTTTTTTCTTTGTTATAACTACCTTCTATTGTATCTAGCTTAGGGGATAATACATAAGCAGTTTTTTCCTTCCCCATCCTCTTTAGTTTAAGTGTTCTAAGGGTGCCATATATCAGGAAAATATCGTCTTATTGGTCTGTGGTGTGTGCGCTCTGTCTGTGACCAGCAGCATTTTATTACTCTGAAGTCTAGAGAAACAGTCTCAGTATCAGATACCTTTGTTTATTTCTTAAATTAATTTTTCTTCTGCGTCCTTTAGCCTTCAGTAGCCAACAGTGAAGAAAACACCTGTCTCTGCCCCTATGGTTCCTTACATAAGGCTTTGTAATCTTGGGAAGTACTTTCTAGGTTCCTTCTGGTCATGTCCACTGTGAATTGCTAGAGTATGAGCAGTAGCCATCAGTTTTTATAAATCTTGGGAGTTCTCGGTTACATCTTGAGTATACAAACTCAGGAAGGACAACCAACCTCTTTTGTTATTAGAGTATGACACATATCTCTCAGCAGGAATTTACTTTACCACTTACTCACTTTGACCTTTATTGGGTATTTTCTCACCTGACAGTTTCTATGACTCTGCTTTGTTTCTTGTTATATGTATATTTGGTGAACCAAGTGCTTCTCAATTCCCTGGCTGTCTCTTGGCCTTGCCAGTCTCACTTCCAAGCATCAGTGCCAGCTCATATACCCAGTTAACTTATGCCCCACAATATGTAGTATTTCTTTAAAATCTTTCATCGATTTTATTTAAGAAATAGAATTTTCTTGGAGTTTTTTGTGCATTTAAAGCCTTTTATAGTCTTTCTCTAGCCTATCTTTTTAGACTGGTTCTAGCTATTCCATATTACATGCTTTGTACTACAGTAGCCAAATTGGCCAATTGTTTCCCTTACTGGTGTTTCACGTTTTGACCTGTGCCTTGGCATGTGCCTGAAAAACTTTTCCTTCCTCTCTTTTACCTCATGGAACCTGTAGCTCCCCCTCAAGACTCAGTTCAAGTATTCCCTCCTTCCTATCAGTATGTGTTTATTTTGTGTATATCTTGAATTGACTTATCTGTGAACAAGTTATATGCTTCAGGGAAATATAAACCCCTTAAAAACAAGTATTGTCTCATTTTTGTCTTTATATCTCTCAGTACTTAGCATAGTACTTGGTATAGAGTAAGTGCTTAATAAATGCTTGTTGATTGCCTTGTGGAAGGGATCATTTGGTTACTTTAGTCCATTTTATAAAAGAACTCAATTCTTTCTTCCCAAGGATAAAGAGCACAGGTGTTCCTTAATTTGTGGACGAAAACTCAACTGTGGCCTTCATAGGTGCGAAGAGCCTTGTCACCGGGGGAACTGTCAGACATGCTGGCAAACAAGTGAGTGCTGCGTGCTTGTTTCTGATATGTCGCTTTGACAAGGGGTTTGCTTGGACAAAAACATTGGAAATTTGGTTTTTGACTTAATATATTTGTTTAATTCACTTTTTAAGATGCTGGTTTCATATATGTGTGTATGTATTACGTATATATATATATATATATATATATATATATATGTGTGTGTGTGTGTGTGTGCATAATAAACACAGGTTTATTTTCACTGTTTGAGTTTACTAAGTTTATTTTTTTTAATGTTTTATTATCACACATTTATTTTTCCAGGTCAGCTACTTTTGATAATAAATAACTTATGTGCCTTAAAGGATTTCAATATTTTGATTTTGTTCAAATATTTCTTGTATCATGATATCATTGAGTTCAGTTTGCACCTTTCTGCTGTTCAGTGAGTCCCTAACTTGGGTAAGATTTTTCCCTTTTTTCTAGGCAAATGATTTTCTTTCTGATTCTTTCTTTGAGAAATTTTCATTTTTTATCTTTTGTTTAATTTCTTCGGAATCAGGAGGGAAAAGAAAAGCACTTATTATGACCCTCTGTGTACCTGGCACTGTTCTAAGAGCTTAACAGACATCTCATTTGATCCAGCCCCTCTTAGAGTCCTTGTGGCAAGCCATTTTTTAAAAAATTTCTCTGAGGTTCCTTGTAACTTGTGGGATTACTTTGTTTTGCTTTTGCATCTTGAACTTTTCTTAACGCATAAGGTTACTTCATTTTAATCACTGTTTGTTTCTTTTTACTGATATCTCCAACCTCAGTTCCTAGATAGGAACTTTCTGCCAGGATCAGACACCACCTCTAGAATAGACATGTCCTTGGCAGGCCTGTCCTCCTTAGTCTGGAAGCTGCTGGCAGTGTTACCAAATGAGATGGTTGGCATTAAGACTGCCCTCTGCCACCATCCTCTTCTGGTGACCTAATTTATTTCTTGTCGTCAGCCCCGTTTTCATTTACTTCTCCTTGCGTGGTCCCCATCAGTTGACTCCATCCCTTGCAGGGGCTCTAACTTCCCTTAATTCTGATTCTGGTCCTGCTGGCTAGAACTCTGGACTCTGGATGTGTGGGACTTCGTACTAGTTTCATGTTTCTCCCTCCTCAGAGCTCCAACAGTTGTTAGCCCATTTATTAGCAATCACCTGGCTTTGGCCTTCCTTAATGTGACACTTGTACAAATCTCCACAGGCTTCTGGCCATCATCGTGCACAGCCCTGGGCTCGATAGCAGAGCTCACTGCTGTTTCTCTCTGGTCTTTTTGAGCATTATTCCGTCTGAGGACTTTTGTTGGAGAGTTGGACATTTTACATTTATTGTTAATGGCACCCCCATTCAATCCTCAGAGTCCTCCTTGACTCTTTTCTTCCCTGTGTCCCTTACATTGATTCAGTTGTCAGGTCCTCTCAGTTTCTGTCCCTGATAATATATACATCTGGCCCCTTTCTTTCCATCGTGACCTCCACTATCCCAGGTCAGACCCTCTTTGTTTTTTTTTATGAACCATTGAATTTTTCTCTCTACCTCCATTCTTACACTTGCTTATCTATCTTATATACTGGTACCAGGTTAATTTTCCTGAGAAAATTTTTTGTTCAACAACTTTTAGTAGCTTCCCAAATAAAATCCATATACCTTAGTCTGTCACTCAAGGCTGAGCCTGGCCATCCAAATCTTCATTGCTTTCTTGAACTCCACCTTCTCTCCCTCCCTTTCCCCCTCCCTCAGCTTCTCAGATTAGTTTTATGTCTTGTTTTCCACTTTGAAAATATAAAGTCCTCAAGGGCAGGAACTGTTTTTCTTTCTCCTAATGATTGTATTCCTAGTGCTTAGCACGGCAGCTGGCACATGGTAAGTGTGTAATAAATGTTTCTTGACTTGACGTGGCTCTGGCCTACCTTTCCATATCATTTCTCTGCCTAGAATATTCTTTACCAAAGAATACCTGGAATTCTCAAACTTTTTAACTGAAGTACAGATACTGAATTTCTTATCTGGAATACCCAGATTTGCTCTGTTCATAGAGTGCTTTGTGTCTCAGTAATTTTTTTATGGCACCACTTAACCAAAAGAAATATCTAGCAGTTCCATTTATTAAATAGTTTGGTCCAAACTACCTAATAATTATTTATGTCTTAACAACTTAGTGTTGTTGTTCAGTCATTTCAATCATGTCCAGTGCTTCTCAACCCCATTTAGGATTTTCATGGCAAAGATAATGAAGTGTTTCCTTCTCCACCTTATTTACAGAGGAGGAAACTGAGGCAAACAGAGTTAAGTGACTTGCCCAGGGTCACACAAGTAGGAAGCGTCTGAGGTCAGATTTGAACTCAGGTCTTCCTGACTCCAGGCCTAATATTCTATCCACTGAGCCGCCTAGCTGCCAGCAACCTAGTAGCCATTTGAAAAATAGAAGTCCTTGCTTTTTATCACAGAAACAACGGAAAATCCAGCTTTGCAAAAGCTGTGAGAGAACTTAAACCAGACCATTTCTCACATTCAAGGCCATCCTTCAAAGGGATACAGTGCCATCTAATGTTGTCTCTGATAACTCCCTGGAGCATGCTTCTTGAGACATATGACAGATATCTTCCTCCCAAAGTTTAAATTGTCCCTAGGACACCTCAACATGCACTTGGAGGGGTATAACCCTGTGCCTTCATGGTCACTGTTGACACTGTGAAGGCCTGAGAGCAGAAAGAGACTTACAGATCGTCTTCTCTTGCCCCATCATATATCAGAGGAGGAAGCTACTGTCTAGAGTTTGTAGAGTGGCTTTTTCAAAGTTACACAGCAAGGCAGTGCTCCCGACACAGATACAGGTACCTTATATGAGCAATGAGGTCTTTCTGCTTTGCCACATTTCCTCTACTTCATTGAAGATCCTCCAGATGGAAGTGATCTTTTTCTTTATATTTCCATACCTCATGAAACCTCTTATTTTTTGTTTTTGCTATTTGTGTACATGTCTTATTTATCCTTTCTAGTAGATTTTATGCTCTGGGGTAAGAACTCCATTTGTCACTGCACTTTTAACCATAGCTGGAGCTCAAGAATTATTTGGATGAATGAATATAGGAAATTTCACAAGGCAAATAAATGTATGATTAATTTACAGATGAATGGGATAGACAAAATACATGATCAGAGAAGAGAGTGATCTCTTTGAGTTAAAATAGTATAAGAAGGCTTTATGAAGGAGGAGGGATTCTGCTGATATCTTTTCTTTCCTGCATATACTTCTGGCTTAGTTTTTCCCAAACTATTTTACATGGAATTTGGAGGCATGTATGGATCGTTTAAATTTTTTGCAGTTTTTTTACGTCAAATTTAAAGTTTCTGAACCAAAATACATTAATTTAAGACAGATCACATCATCATCTGATTCATAAAGTTCCATGGGTTGGGCTGAAACACGAAGAGGTGATGTTTATAAAATATGATAGCTAACTTTTGTAGTATTATGTGGGAGAATGATTTTGGCATGGCTCCTGGCTTTTGTAGCTCTTGTTGATTTTCCTCCCTACTCAACTGAAGACTTTACTGAGGCCATGAATTAGAGAATCACCCTGCCTAAATTGAGAATTGTCATCTAGACTGTAGCTCTCAAAAAGTTGTGCTTTACAGACAGGTAGCAGAATTTTGGCAGTTTGGCAGTAATACTTCTTTAAAAAGCGTGTCTATGTTTTATCTAGCGTATACTAATTTAATGTTAAAAGTCAGAAGTATAGTTATGCTTCTCATTTCTGCCTTGTGTTTCTGCTGTAGGAAGATGTCTTCTGCATTTCAAAATTTAAATTGTTGCAGCAGTCCAACCTCAAATTTATGATTTGTTTATTTGTTAACAACCTATTGTCAGAGAAAAAATATTAATTCTCTGTGCACTCTGTGTTTTATGCACAAGGCTGCCAGGAACAGTTTTTTAAATTTAATTATAATTTAAATTTAACATCTATGCATTTCTGGCTTAGAGAGTGAAATGTCCAAACTGGCCGAGTACCTGTGATGCCCTTCAGCATTTCTCTACCCCAAGGCAATTTGAGTTAACACTTAATAGAAGTTTTGAACAAGGAATAGGTCACAAGATATTAAAGCACAATTTTGGGGTCAACATTCTAGAATCATATTAATTTAATCTATTAAACCTACTCTACCTACTAAATATTGATAGGGCTTCTTCCCTATGATCCATATTCTCCTCGTTGGGGCAGCTAGGTGGCGCAGTGGATAGAGCACCGGCCCTGGAGTCAGAAGGACCTGAGTTCCAATGTGGCCTTAAACACTTGGCAGCTAGTAGCTGTGCGACCCTGGGCAAGTCACTTGACCCCAGGTGCCTTGGCTTCCTCCCCATTTGTTTTTTTAATTTACACACACACACACACACACACACACTCTCACATATTTTTTCTTAATCCTTTCTGAATATAGAGAAGAGGGCATTCCCCTTGGGTAGGTTGTAAGTATATCCCCAGAGGGGATGGGGAAATCATTGAAGTTACCAGACAAAATAGTTTTTGTTCCAACTTTGGCTACCACCTATAATTCATTTTCTCAAAGACTTAGGCTGTTTCATTCTTTATCCTCTATGCACTTTGATAAAGGGAAAAGTCTGGAAAAGACCTAAAGAAATATTTATTTATTAATGTTTTCAGTTGAACTAACAAAGGAAGTTTTTATTAATATGCTTCCACAGTATGATTTGAACTAATTTATGAAATAATTTTGGAACACATTTTTTTTTGCCAGATACGCTGAAAAGAACGATTAGTTACCTGGACAAAGTTTTATGATGGAACACATTTTTAACTCAGTCTGCTGGCTGGTTTACCCCCTTAACATTCAAAAGCCCTTTATAAAATTACCACAAACTGTATGAATTGTGCTGCCATAATAGTTGTTTTATTTTCCTGCTGCCTTAGGTTTTGATGAATTAACATGCTATTGTGGAGAATCAGTGATTTTCCCTCCAGTTCCCTGTGGTACTAAGCCCCCAGAGTGTAAAAACACATGTACAAGACTCCATGAATGTGATCATCCTGGTGAGTTCCTATACATTTATTTTAATTTGAACTTTATGAACTATAAATGAATCACATTTCTCCCCATTACTTATATGTATTTATTGCTGTCTTTAATATTCATAGTTTGCACTTCACAATTACCATTTAACACAGTATGGCAGATTATGTAACCTCTTCCACATTAGACATATTTAGAAATTGTTGTTTACTTTAGGACTGTAAAATTTTATTTGTGGAATATGATGGATTATATTTCTCTGTTAGACCTAATTACCAGTCCTTAAGATGCAGCATTACAAGTTCATTGGTGCTACTGTAACTTCCCAGTGGACCTTTCTTATACCACCATGGTTTTAAAAGATGCTCTTTGGGCACCTTTAAAATGTTTTTGTTCTCCCCTCCTATCATTGCTTAACCCTTTTCAGGTAACTTTATAGTAGCAGTATTTAGTATACGAGTTGTACTGGTTTGGGAGTCAGGAAAACCGTGTGGTGTTCAGAGCCTTTCCTAACCTGTTCCTATGCTGCATTTCCAGGCTTCTTATCATCTCCTGTTCAGTAACTTGGTGGAGA
>CM053772.1:122375396-122456011 GCA_028658325.1 Potorous gilbertii | reverse complement strand
TAGAAGAATTAAAGTGAATGGGAGAAACCATGAAAAAGAAAAAACAAAACAAAGGAGAAAATAGTCTGCTTCACTCTGCATTCAGACTCCATCATGAGGCCTTTGGAATTATTCTAGGTCCTTTCATTGCTGAGAAGGGCTGAGTCTGTCAGAAACAGTCCTCGCACACTGTGGCTGTTACCGAGTACAGTGTTCTCTTGGTTCTGCTCCCTTCACTCAGCATCAGTTCACATAAATCTTTCCAGGTTTTTCTGAAGTCCGCCTGTTCATCATTTCTTGTAGCACAATAGTTTTCCATTATGTTCATATACCACAACTTGTTCAGCCATTCCCCAGTTGATGGGCATCCCCTTAATTTTCAGTTCTTGCCCACCACAAAGAGAGCTGTTATAAACATTTTTGTATATGTGAGTCATTTTCCCATTTTTGTGATCTTTTTGAAATACAGCCCTAGAAGTGTTCTGCTGGATCAAAGGGTATTCACATTTTTGTAGCCCTTTGGGCATAGTTCCAAATTACCCTCCAGAATGGTTAGATCAACTCACAGTTCCAACTCTCCCACATCTTCAACGTTTATCATCTTCCTGTTCTGTCATGTTTGCCAATCTGATAAGTGTGATGTGGTACCTCAGAGTTGTTTTGATGTGCATTTCTCTAATCAATAGTGATTGAGAGCATTTTTTTCATGTAATTATAGATAGCTTTAATTTCTATGGAGAAAGTTTTTAAGGTAAGCTATTCAGTTGCTCTGCTTTTGGCAATAAAGTTTGGCCACACACACACACACACACACACACACACACACTCACTCTCACTCTCTCTCTCTCTCTCTCTCTCTCTCTCTCTCTCACTCACTCACTCTCCGTCTCTCCCTCTCTCTCACTCAGTCTCACACTCACATTCTAGTTAGATTACTAAGAATCTCAAGGGTAAGGACTATTTCGTTTTTGTCTTTGGAGTTTCCAATACATAGTAAGCACTTAATAAATATTTATTATCACCTTCCACCAACCCAATGAGCCTAGTGCCTTGGCTTCAAATACTTTTATCCCGGGCATTAAGCCTTCATTTGTCCCTTCCACCATCAGGCTGCCTTGATAGATCCATATGTGCTGTACTGCCTTCTCTGTTGCTTCTGTGGCCACCGCTTCTTCCTTAATAATTTCAACACCTTTTTTATTCCATTCTTTTAAAATATTTTTAAATACATATTTCTCCCATTACATGTTAAAACAATTTTTAAACATTTTTTTAAAAAGTTTTGAGTCCCCAACAATGCAGTGATCCAGGACAATTCTGTAGGACTTATGATGAAAGGTGCTGTCCGTTTCCAGAGAAATAACTGGTAAAGCCTGAATGCAGATCAAAAATATTTTTTCTTTATTTTCTTTCTTTTTCTTGGATGTTTTTTTTGGTCTGTGTTTTCTTTCACAGAATGATTGACATGGAAATGTGTTTCGAATGACTACGTATAACCTGTGTCAAATTGCTTGCCTTCTCAATGGCGAGGAGGGGAGAGAGGGAGAGAATTTGGAACCAGAAATTTGGAGGGAAAATGTTTTTACGTGTAATTGTGAAAAAAAAAATAAGGAAAAAAGTTTTAATTCCAAATTCTATCCTTGTGTCCCTCCCCACTCCCTGAGATGGTAAGCAGTCAGATATAGGTTATATATGAGCAGTTACAGAAAACATTTCCACATTAGTCATTTTGACCAAGAAGACTTTAATAAGAGAAAAAAATGAAAGAATGAAAAATTGTTCAAACAGTATCCGTTCTTTTTCTGGAGGCCCATAATGTGCTTCATCATTAGTCTGTTGCTGAGACTAGCTAAGTCATTGACAGTTCTTTATCCTGCAATGTTACTGTTACTTGTGTATAACGTTCTCCTTGCTCTGTTCATTTCACTTTGCGTCAGTACGTGTCTTTCCAGGTTTTTCTGAAGTCATCCTGCTTGTCATTTCTTAGAGCACACTAACATTCAGTATAATCATACACCACAGCTTGTCCACCCATTTCTTGATTGGTGAGCATCCCTTTGATTTCCAAATGTTAGCGACCGTAGAAAGAGCTCTTATAAATATTTTTGTACAAATAGGTCCCTTTCTTTGCATGTTTTTGAGACATATTTGGGTCAAAGGATATATACAATGTGATTGCCCTTTGGCCATAGTTTCAAATTGTTCTCCAGAATGTTCACAACTCTACCAGTAGTGTGTTAGTGCCCCAGTTTTCCCACATCCCCTCCAGCATTTCTTGTGTTTGTCATATTAGTCAGTCTGATCAGTGTGAGGCGGTACCTCATGTCATCTCAACCTCTGACATGGTGGCTTTGGTTGTGCTGCTGTCGCCAGGCTACTGCTTCCAAGCTCCAGGCTTAGCCTTACAGTGAATTCTGGTGATCACCACTTCTCCTCCTGTCTCTACTGATGTTCACATGCTGTCTTTACACCGTACTTCAGCCCTGGGGTTCCTAGATGCCCTTATATTTTGTATTTGTATCCCCAGCATCTAGCATATGTACTTGACACATAATAAGTTTAATAAACAGTAATATTAATAACTCAATAAATGCCTGTTGATTGACTTAAGTATCCTATTTTTTGTCTTGTTCCTTTTGAATAAATTTGTCTTTTCACAGTCATAATCTAGTTACAGTGATGCCTATTGGATCAAATATGCTTGCTTGGCTTAGAATCTCTAATTACTGTAGTTTGTATGTGAACATCCGAGGCCATGGATTTTGTTGATGGCACCTTTCTTAGATTTCACCTTCTATGAATCTATGATATTAGACATATATATATATATGATTCTATAAATTCTGTGAATCACTTAGCATCTCTGCCTAACATTTCCATTTTAATTGTTCTCTCTGTTATCTAGCTTAGTAGGTGTTCCGTTTTCTTCTTTATGCTTTCTCTTCAGTTTTTTTTAAAAGTACCTTTGTTTCCTTTTGTCAGACTCCAGGCAGATGTTCTTATGAGTCCTTTTTAGGTGCATTCCCCTTCTTGAGCCCTTATTCCTTTATTTTAAACTCTGATCTGGAAATCTAAATGCAGTTTTCAGACACCATCTTATTAAATAACTATTCACTTCCCCAAGTGGGCTTTTCTTTCCCAAAACTCTTGCCTTTATTTGGAAGCATCAGTGATAAAAATGCTGTCTTTGTTTCTAAGGGCTTCAGTTGTAGGAAGTTTACTTTAGCTCAGGGCTTTATAATCTTTAGCAACATGTTCCATATTGCATGTCACTTGGACTAATATGAATCTCCAGAAGTGGGTAATCCAACTAGCCAGTTCTTTGGCAGTTCTTTCACGTCTGGAATGCATGCAGACATTTCCACTGTTATTTTCAAGTTGAGAAATAGCTGTCACAGTACCTCTCCACAGGGAGAGTCACTGTCCAGCATTATTTGTCTCATTTCTCCATTCCTTACTAGATGATCTTTCTCCTGAAAGCACTTGAAGTGGATCTAACTCCCTCTTCTCTGGGAAGAGCCTTGTATCTATTATTACACTCCAAATGTTCTGGGGTCTTCCCCCTCCCTTTTCTTCCTGCTACATCCTTCTGCCTTCCGGCTTCCTGACATAGGTCAGGATTCTTCACTGATTTTTCAAACCCTTTGTCTTACTGCCTTTTATTGTGAAGTCTTTTTCCTCTTTTTAAAGGAATACTTGATAACCTTATGAGTGGAAAAGTATTCCTCCAGCCTTTTTACTTTCTGTTCTGGAAAGAAGACTAAAACTTGTATTTTGAACAGAGGTAGAAGTTGTTTTGCTGTAGCAGAAAGGTAAGCACCATGACCTCTATGCAAGTTAGGGGTTTGGCAAACACTCATGAATGGTCAGCACCCCATAGTATTACTTCGCTCAAATTGTCCAGAATAGGCTTCCACTCTCTTCTTTTTCTGGGCAAAATGGATTGATTTCTATCATTATGCTATACTATATTGAGGGATGGTTTCTAGGCATCATTTAGTTCATTTTTGTGGACGGATAAAATACTATTTCCTTTCCAGCCCCCTAAAGCCACCTCATTTTATAGGTTATGGAAGGATAGGTGTGTCAGATAATAATGTTACAGACAGTCTTGGGCCTGGATACCTGTACTAACTTGGGACACCATTAAGTTTGCCTTACTGAATATCAGAGCTGTTGGTCTGTCTTGGCTCATAGAAAAGAAGGAAAATATTAACTGGTTTGTGGGAGGTGTGCTTTAGTAATAGCAATTCTTAAGATTCCATAAAAAATAATTACTTCAGGATTGATGGTTGGACCACTTTTGAAAGATTATGACTCAGATAACATTGACTTTTCTTTTTAAATTAATTTTCCATTTCAGCATAATTTTATGTCCTTTCTAGATACGCTACAACATTCCTTGTCATCTAACTGACATCTCTTGTGGACTTCTCTGCAATCAAATGTTAAAATGTGGAATGCATAAATGTAAAAGGATTTGTCACAAAGGGGAGTGTCTTATAGATGAGGTCTGCAAACAGCCCTGTACAGTCGCTAGAACGGACTGTAACCATCCTTGTATGGCTTTGTGCCATCCGTCTTCACCTTGCCCTGTGAATTCTTGTAAAGCCAAGGTAGGTAATCCGGTTAACAGAAAAACCTTTTTAGCAGTTGTAAACAGCCGTCAGCCACAGCGCTACCTCCTGCCTGTTTGGGAGGTGCTCTCACGACCGCTTTAGATTTGCTTCCGTTGGCACACTCTTCCTCTTTTCTCTGTAATTTTTCCACCTGTTTTCTGTTGAAACTCAGTGTCTTCCATCTGTCTCTGTGTATCTGAATGAAGATGCCTTCTTTAGACTTGGTGGACATGAACACAAGCATAGAGTCAGAAGTGAACATGTCCTATGGGGACAGTAAGGACGCTGAGCTGAATAAAATGTCAGGGATGCTTTGAAGAGTGTCAAGAGGTAAGGTTAGAAAACTGTGGGAAAAAATTATCCTGGCCGTAGGGTCTGTCTCTTTCTCCTCGGATGTCCAGTGTTCCCTTAAGTCCAACATGCCCACAAGCAAATTCATCATTTCTTTTCTAAAGCAGCTTCTTTTGACTACTTGTTCTCCATTGCTGTCAGTGTCCCAAACCAAAATCGACAGTCATCTCTGACTCTTCTTTTTTCTTCTCTTTCAATATTATGGGCCATTCTGCTGTTAGGAAATGATCTAGGATAACTTTGCTCTGTCTGAAACACATGGATGATCCATCTAGTTAAACAGTCTGAAGTTTTTTTTCTGAAATGTAAATAAATTTCACTTCAGATTTGGTGAAATGACCCAATTGACTGTCTTTAGGACCTTTCAACATGGGAGGGAAAGCGCAGTAATTGTAGGCTGAGGATCTCGGTGTGACATTTATGAGCACCTCTGCCTTCTAGAAGGAAAAGGAATGGGCTTAATGCTGCCCAGGTTTGATGCCCAGAAGCCTGGAAATAGGAGATTAGTAAATAAATGAGAATTAGTGAAGAAAGAGTCATTCATATTCCAGGAAGGTCAGAGATAACTCTGTGACTATAGAGTTACAATTTTTTTGCAACATGCCAGTTTTTATTATTTTTCCCTAAAGTTCCCAGTTGTAAAAACCTTTAGAAAACTTCATTTGGAATTGTGTGCTTCTGTAAGGTCAGGAGGGGCAGAAGAGAAGCTAAGAAATGACTGGGCTGGGGAGGAGAAGCGCTCAGACAGAGGAACGGGTGGTGGTGGCCCCAGGCCTGAGCAGTAACCCTGGTATCAGTGGTCTTTTCTACCAGCACTCGCCGGGCTCTGTTCTTTCTGAATCTGTGATGTTCTCAGTTTGCCCTTTCCTTTCCTTTAATACCATTACCCTAATCTAGGCCGTAGTGATCAGTTCCTTCCCTCACTGTGACATTCGTAGCCATCTAACTGCTCGCTGTGTCTCCTCCTGTTTTCATCTTATTACTCCTCTGCCCAAGAACCTCAGTATCCAGTTCCAACCCTTCTTCCTGACTTCCACAGTCTTCTCTAATCCGCTTATCTCCTTTTATCCTGTACTTCAGTGTGAAGTGTTGGAACAGACCTTAAGAATCATAAAGTCCAGTTTCTTCATTTTAGAGATGAAGAAACGGAGGCCCAGAGAGGCCAAATTATTTGACCAAGGATTTCCAGCCATTGGTAGCAAACTTTCAGTTGGAATTCAGCTTTCTTGCTGCCATTGCTTTTTCTGCTATGTCAGACTCCTTCTATACTATTCATTGCATCTTCCCAATCTTTCTGTACTGTCAGACACACCACCATCCTCACAGTTAATTCCTGTCTGTATCCTCTGAGTCACCTCTGTCTCCCTGCCATGGTCCCTCATGTTACATAGCTGATCATTTGCTCAATTCTGCCAGCTCTATTTCCGTATCATCTCACGTTCAGCCCCTTCTCTCCTTCTGAAGTATTGCCGTATCCTCTGAAGCTGTGGCCGTTCTCATCCATCTAGCCTCCACACATCTGCCAGAAACCCAAGTGTGAGAATGTCACTCCCTTGTTCCCTCTTGCCTCAAGGATCAAATACAAACTATTTGCTGTTGATATTTCATATCTTTCACAACTTGGCTACAGCCTAGAGTTCCAGACTTATTGCACATTTGTGCCTTCTCACACTGGCCCTGTTCTTCATTTATGTTATTCCGTAATCTGACCTTGTGCCATTGCACAGCCTGTCCCCGTTTCTGGAATCTCTACTTCATATTTGTACATGTTTCCCTCTCAAGCTCACATTCTGCTAAAAGAGCAGCCAAGTTTGTAGCTACAAGTGCCTCCCATGCTGAAATTAAGTTGCATTTGTATGTTTGTATATTGAATTTGCTGGTCTGTGTACATTTTGTTTCCCATGATAGATTGTAAGCTCTTTGTGGGCAGGGATAGTTTCATTTTTGTTTTGGTTTCCTCAGATACCTAGTAGAGTGTGTTGGCACATAGTAGGCACTTAATGCTTGTTGATTGATTTGTTTACATTTATTCATTTTCTCTTACCAGTTAGATGTTTGGGATCAGTCTTTTGCACTGTTTTCCATGGTCCATCTCACAGTGTTGGGAATCACTCAATAAATATTTGTTGAGGGAGTTTCATTTACTGATGTGGATTGAACTGATGTTGAAATTTTATACCAAGTGGACTTTCTCAATCCAGTTATTTTTAAAGCAATTTTAAATTTTCTAGGAACTAAATTTTTCCTTAAAATCATTATCTCCATGTTGCAAATGAAGAAGCTGAAGCTCAAGAACAAGTTAAAAAATGACAGATGGGATGTCCTGAAAAGCTAAGCTGGAGACGCTGGGATTGCGTAGTGCTCAGGCTGTGCTGATGTCCCCTGTGGCTGTCTGCTGACAACTGATGATCTGTGATATAATTGTAGGTGGAGCTACAATGTGAATGTGGAAGAAGAAAAGAAACCATGGTTTGCTCTGAAGCGTCTAGTACCTATCAGAGGTTAGTGCTGTCCAGCTTTCCCTTCTCCCCACATTGTCACAGTCTGAATAACACTTCTCAGTTGGCAAAGTGGTTTCTCTCATTTCATTTTTTCATAACACTGAAAAAGTTCATAATATCCCACTTTACAGATGAGAGTGAAGGGTAGAGAGAGAAAATGACTTTAAAATCCCAGTGCGCTTTGACGGTAGAGGTAGCATTGAGGCTTCAGCTTTTGGACTTCCCTCCTGTGGTCACCTCCAGTGTGAAAACCCCAGCTAGCCATGAGTTCAGAGAAGGGGACCTTCATTTTCTCTTAGGCTTTAGAAGCCTCCAGGCATGGACAATAGAGATGATTCAAGTGAAGTTCTAGAGCAGAGCTGGGGAGACGAGTGAGACAGGCATGCAGAGTGGACTGGACAAGGCTTCGAAAGATCTAACAGTAGACACCAACGTTTTGGCTAGTGTTCTTTGCACTGAATTATGCTGGAGGTAAAATTAAGCCTCGTCTTGCAGGCCTTCATTTATCTTGTAATTGAGTGCCTACCGTGTGCATCACCCTATGTTAGTGAAGGCTAGAGTATGGGGGATGCAAAGAAGGTTAAGTGAGGGTGGAACTCAGTCTGGTCAGGGAAACAGAACTAATAACTACTCTTGAAATAATTAGAGAGGAATATGAGGCACATTGTCATCAAATGCTGATGGTAAAAAGTAAGTTCAGAGAATAGAGAGAGATCAGTTGGTTCTTAATAGTTCAACAAAAGAGATTCCTGTGGTCCATTATGTTTGTGATACAATAATTAAATAATGTTTAAAGAGTTTTTGATACTCACTGATAGCAACCATGAAGATTATTTTCTGTAGGACAAGAAAACCACTTGAGTTCAGGCTGCTTTGGCTCTTGGTTCATTAATTTTGCGTAAAGGCAATATAGGTCAATAGCTGTACATCCTTCATTCCGTTTTTATGAGAAAAAGGCAACCAAATTCCAGGCAACCTGATAGGGACTTTTTTTTTTAAAAAGCAAGTTTCACAGCTGCTTGCGAAAGTCATTGCCCTATTTTTTATGTTATTTGTATCTATGGGACCAGTCCAATACAGTGATATTTATAGTAATAAAATGGAACCATTTAGGTGATATTAAACATAGGCTGAAGAACTTTAGAGAATTATATTTTATATTTTAGAGTTCCAATTTTAAAAGTGAAAAAATACTGCCGAGTGTGAAGGGTTCACTCCTCAATCAAAGGTGGTTCAAACAGAATACTTTTAGCCCGTGGTGGTACTGGAATAATAGTCAGTAAACATTTGTTGTGCACTTACTTTGTGCCAGACACCATGCTAAGTGCTGGGGATATAAAGAAGATCATGTAATAGAGGTTTTACTGTGTATGGTTTATACCTGAAATTCCCTCCAAGGTAAATTTTGCTCTAGCTGTTGAATATGATTTGTACTGTGATAGATCACAAAGGAGAAAGATACTGACAGATTGGGAGTGGAGAAAGGCCAGGACTCAGAAATGTTTTTTTCCTGGGTTGATGGCAGTGGAGATTGAAATCCAATATCTGCCAGAGACAGAATGGATGTCCTAGTTTGTCAGTGTCTAGTATGCTCACTACCTGACAAAGTAATTCAGTTCATTGTTTCACAACTGTATCTATTAGAAATTTCTGCCATTTCCTGATCCTTCCTCTGCCCTCTGGAGAGTGTCCCATGCCTCTTCTGCATGAATCAGGAAGTCCTGAATTCAAATCCTAACTAGCCATGTGATCCTGCACGAGTTGCTTCACCTCTTGGCCTTGATTTCCTCATCTGTAAAATGGAGATAACAGATGTAAAGCATGTTGCAAAGCTTAAAGCACTGTACAAGTGTAGTCTTTTGTGTGAAGCCAGTCAGCGAGAGGACTTTACTTTGATTTCCCTCTTCCTAGATCTGGCCTTAATGATTTTATTCATCATGTTAGCCTTTCTAGCTTGGTATCATAGGCGGTTTTGAGGAACATATCTTCAAGATCCATCCAGGTTATTGATTTAAAAAAAAAATAAAAGTTTGAATAGGAAAAGAGTAATAATGGAGCCTGGCAGTGTGTCCTGTTGTCCTTCCTGTGGAATCATTAGTCAGTATTCTTTATTGATGGTTATTCAGATATCCGCAAATCTGTCTAAGTGTATAGTCATCTCTTCTTTCTTCATTCTGTTCGTTATATCATGGGAAGCTACGTTAAATAACTTGTTGAAATCAAGATTCAGCAGAGAGACTACATTCCCCTGATTTATTAAACTATATTCAACACTTCAGGAATCCATTACTTCATCAATATGGATGCTCTTTTAAAAAATGGTGTTTTTTTTTTTCAATGAGCAAAAATCCACCTTCCCTCTTCCCTCAATCCATTTTACCACTGAGAATGAAGAAAAAAGAAAAGCCTTGTTACAAACGTATATGTCTCATTCTGTATTCTGGAGTCCTTCACTTCCCCATCAGGAGATGGGTGGCCGTGTTTCATCATAGTCTTCTGGAAGTGTGGCTCATTATCACTGATTGGAGCTCAGCATTGTTTGTCTTGACCCTATTTTTGTCTTTGTATAATTTATTCTCCTGGCTCTGCTGTCTTCGCTCTGTGCCATTTCATGTAGGGCTTCCCCAGATTTCTTCCTGTTATTATTTCTTGCAGCACATTCATATTCCATCACGTGTATACGTAACTGACTCATCCATTTCCTAGTTGATAGGTACTCCATTTCTAGGTCTTTAGTAGAAGTCTGGGATTATTTCTTTCTCTGGTTCACAGCCTCTTTATGGGCACCGATGCACTTTGCACATTGCCTGCTCTGTATCAGTCCCTGTTCCCAAATATCCACAAATCTCTATGTCTCCCGATGTTGACCTGAGCTGGAAGTGACTCACTGTGCCCTTTTCTTGAATTTCTCTGTGAGGATTCAGACTAGGGCATTTTCTAGATTTGTTTGGAGGAGTTTTAGACGAGGAGTTCCTTGCCACCCTGCTTCCTGTTACTGCACTATCTTGTCTCCACCAATACTCCTTCCTTAGTAGACAACCTTGGTGAATTCCTAAGGTCAGAGAAATTTATTATCTAGTGTGTAACTGTATGGTGCTGAAACTCTCTGCACTTAGCTTGATCTACATAACACACTACTTACAGGGCTACAGTCAGAACTTTCCTAGCTTGGCAGAGTTTATACTCATTTGGCATAGCCCTTGAAAACCCAAGATCACCTGCATACAGCAGTAAAGCATAAAGGCTTAACTTTAGTGAAGGACAAGTCTTCAATCTTACAAAAATAGTAAATGAAGGAAAAAAAGGAAATAATTTGACGTGACTTTTATTAGTGAAGGTCATATTAAGCCTGTGCACCCAGAACACTTCCTATCCTAGCCCATTTCATTCTGCACAGTGGCAGAACCAAAATCCTCAGGCTTCTTAGATATTTCATCTCTTGGGTCCTCAGAATTCCATACCAAATTCTATCCTTAATTATGATACCTAGACTTTCTTTCTGGGGATCTTGGGATCTAAAGACTGCAGAGCTGGGAATCACAAAGTTGGAATGACAGAAGCTCTGAATTTTCCTTTTGGTCAAATGAGATTTGCCTCTTCAATCATGAGTCTATTTTTAGGCCTGATTTGGTATAATTGTTTTCAAGATACCACCTGGCAGACTTGACAGCTTTTTGCCATATTGTTTCACTTAAAAATGAGATTGGTATTCAGTGATAAGGGATTTTAAGAGGATGTAAATTATTGAAGAGAAGCAGCATGGCTTAGGGAGTAGAGAGCTGGCTGTGGAAGGCCTGCATTCAGGTGCTGCCTCGGACGCGCCAGTGTTGGGTGCCACTCTCCTTATTAGAAGTTTTCTGTATCAATGAAATCATGAGTCTGGTCCTAATTAAATAAACTGTTGAAGTGGTTGTACTTGGAAAAACTTTTTCTAAAATCATTAGATTTGATCAAGTATTTTTAGTCAAATATAATACTTTTTTCCATTATTCTCAGGATCGCTGCTATTTCTATGGCCACTAAAATAACCGACTTACAACTTGGTGACTCGGTGGAGATAAGCAAGTTGATTACTAAAAAAGAAATTCACCAAACCAGGTAATTTTTTAAGGGAAATAAAATGTATAGGTAGAGATAGCAATTCTCAAATACTTTTCAAAAGCAGAAAATAGCTTTAATTGTACAATAATTATGAAACAGATACATTAGATGAACACCCCTAGGTGCTTTTCCTCTTCTTTGGCTTTTCGATCAGATTATTTTCCCTCTGTATCACTTTATGGGATTGGTGTAACATTAAGGAAATGAGAATTTTGGTGGATGGAGAAGAATGTAATTTCAAAACATGGTACGGTAAATGTGAAGGAATAGTTTTGATGGGATGCTACGATTGGGGAATTTGGGTCACATTTGAGCTTTGAATGCTTGGGCAAAGGACGGTAGGAAATAACCAGAGATAAATTTCTCCTTCCCTTCCTTCTAAGGACCAGAAAAATGAATTCCACTCCTTTGACATATCCTGCTACCTTGACTTATCCAAGGAGGCAGAGTAAATTGGCTTCTTTAGACTCTGTTAAGTGAAGGATCTGGATCTCTGGGTTGCACCATGAAAGAGGAGGCTGTACCTTGGCTGGCCCAGGATTTTAGCTATGCACAGTATATAGAAGGTACCACCAGGACATACTTAGTTGTTCGAAGTCAGATTAATCAGTGCCTTAAAAGAATCAGCCCTTAAGAGAAACAATACTACTATTTTTAAAAAATCTTCCTTTGCAGCAGATTTCTTGAATTCTATTTTTCAAAAATATACTGTCAGCACACTTCATGGTTTGAATAAGGACTTGAACTTTGTGAATATGCTACAATATTTAATAACTTCATGTTAAATTATGTGTACTTCGCACTGTTTTTAGATTTCATGCTAAAAGTAAGCTGAGAAGCATTTATTCTGGGTTTTTTTTTTTCATTTACTGATCAAGGCTTCATTGTGATGAAGAATGTTTAGCCCTGGAAAGGAAAAGGTAAGTTCTATGTCTTATCTACTTAAAGTTAGGTTTTAGGGAACTAACTTTTTAAAATCTGTAAAGTGGGGATATGGGGAGAGGGAGCAGACTAGATCATCTTTCCCATTTTAGATCCTATCAACTCTTTAAAGAAAGTAGTTATTTGTCAAATCATCAAGTATTTTATTCAACAACTACTTAGATGTTTAACACTAAACCAGACATCACAGGGGCTACAAGAGATAAATTGATGAACTGTGTGTGTTCAGGTAAGCAATAACTGAGGAGACTTTATAAATGTGATTATACACTTTCAATGGAATCCAGCTGCCCACAGCATGGTAATTTCAGACCAATACTCTTATTGATTCCATCTGAGAGATTATTGATACAAATGATAACTAATTTTCAGCATACTTCTACACCTGACCTGCACAATATACAGCCTATGGGCTGCATGTTGTGAAGGCCTGTTCTACACTATGTCTTGTCATCCACCCTCCCCAGTTCGCTTCCTCCTTTGCACTTCCCCAGTGTATAATTAAATGTTCCTCAGAGGGTACAGTAATGATAAATAACCATTCTCAAATTATAAGCATGTTTTGTGGTGAATTTCACTTGGATTAATCCTTTTTCAAATAAAAAAAAAATTAAAAAACCAAACTTAATTTTTAAGTGCAGTAGTAGTACCACCCAGAAAAACAACTGGCATCATTGGAAGTTATTAACTTTATATTTTAAAAAGGCATTGGAACATATTCAGACAAGCATTAGGGAGAATATATAATCATGAAAATATACACATATTTTAATAGTAAAATGAAAATTTACCCTAGATAAAAAATTATAAATTTCAATTGGATTTCCATTTTGAATCTACTTAAATTCTCCTTGGTTGTTTATTGACCATTTTTTAAAGTTTTCTCTCAGTCTTAGACATTATTTAATACCCTTCACTGCAAAGGTACTCTTATTAAAGCACTTCATTGTAATTTAATTAAACTCATTGCCTCTCAGTGAAAATAAAGACCTGGTAACCAATTCCAGTTTTGTTACTTCCTAAGTTTTCTCTTTTAAGCTAAATAAATTATTTATATTTAGCTTAAACTTTGCTTTGCATTTTTCATCTATATTTGCAAAAAAGCAATTAATGCCATTTAATATTTGTCCTGTACTTTACTAATTTTAAATTTGCCCCTTTCTTTCTTAATATCAGGAGACTAGCAGAGGCTCTCAATATCAGTGAGAGTTCTGACCCATTTAATGTACGGTCTGGGTCAAGATACAGCGATAGCCTAAAAGAAGACGCTCGGTAGGTGACTTCTTGTGCTTTGGGGCAAATACTTTGAAGGACAATAGAACTATTAAATCATTTAGAATTTAGCATGATTCGTGAAGATACTGATAAAAATTCTGTTTAATTTTCTGCCATAACCAATTCTGTTGTTTTACAAATATTTTTCACTGTCTTAAAATTGTTCAGGAAATTGTTAAGAGATTGGAAGTAATTAAACTTCGTTGCTTTGTCTCAGTCAAGTTGCAAGAGCTAAACTAGAGACTAGAGAACAGAGAGATTCCCGAAACTTGGTTGTGGCATTTTCAAATGGCAAAGAAAAAGCTGGTGAAGAAAATGTATTTTGTGATCTTGTAAAGAGAACTACAGAGGGATTGTGATCCTGCCTAGTTCAGAAAGGAAACCTGGAGGTGGTTAGTCCAGGCAGGGAAATAGTGAGATTATTCCCTGGCAAGAAAAACCTGACCTGGAATAGAAGCGCCACCAAAATGAGATGGGAAGGGCACACTTAGAACAATAGGTGTGTGTGTTGGAATACTGCTGTTGGCTTTCTCAGATCATACTGACATACACATATATATGTTTATAAACTAGTTAATTGTTAGCTGCTTACTTACTTAGGTTAGTATCTGTAAGAGACTTCCTTCAGAAGTTCATTTTGTAACCTGACCATACCTTCTCATTTTTGCCACTCTTGTCTGTGGATCCTCCACAAAGAATATATTCGGTTTGCTGGATATTTTCTCTACATCTCTTAATTTTAAGATTGGCATCAGTGAAATACACAGACTCTCTCACCATTGAGCATAGATGTCTTTTGATTTCTTTCAGGCATTTCATTTTGGGTAATGTGCTGCAGCCTGTTAACACCCATTGTACATCTTACCACCCTTTCAGTGATCCATAATTTTTATTCTTCATAGGTTGTCAAGGAATTTGAAGGATATTTGGTGTTTTAAAAAGATGATTTTCTTTTTTTCTGGAAGAAACTTGGGGTTGTCAGAACTACTCTGCAATTTCTTAAATTTCCTTTTTCACTTTGGGCCCAGTTTTTTTGTCCATCTACATTGTCTGTCTGTTAGGTATATGCTAACAGGTCATTCAGTGGTCTGTCCATCTAACTGCATAGTATAGTTTACACAATAAACATTCTTCATTTACCTGGGGTTTTTCCCCATTTTTGGATTATTAGGCCGAACTCTACAGTGATTTTAGATCTAATTTAGGTGTCTCTAGAATTACAGGGCTTGTGCAATCAGCAGAATGTCAGGAGGACCTCACTATCTATAGAGAAACTTTTTTGATTTTTATTTATTTTTAATAAATCATTTTTTTATTTCTTTACATATTTCCCAATTATATGTAAAAAATTTTTAGCAATCCTTTTTAAAAATTTGGCTTCCAAATTTTCTCCCTTTCTTGATGCTTGTCCCCCCTCTTTCAGAAGGCAAGCATTTTTATTTCAGTTACACATGTGAGGTCATGCAAACTCTGTTTCCATGTTAGCCATGTTGCAAAAGTAAACACAAACTAAACAGAACAATAAAAGTAAAATAAAAAACAAGTATCTTCAATCTGCATCTAGAGTTCCTTAGTTCTCTCCCTGGAGGCAGATAGCATCATCGTGGGTCCTTTGGATCATTGTCTTGATCAGTGTAGACAAGTCTTTCACAGTTGATTATCCTTACTATATTGCTGTTACTGCGCACAGTGTTCTCCTGGTTTTGCTTATTTCACTTTGCCTGAGTTCATATGACTCTTCCCAGGTTTTTCTGAAACAGTCATCGTATTTCTTATAGTGCTGTAGTGTTCCATCATAGTCTCATGTACCACAACTTGTTCAGCCGTTCCTTAGTTGATGAGTATCCCCTCAATTTCGATTTTTTTTGCTACCACACAAAGAGCCACTTTAAATGTTTTGGTACAAATAGAGCATTTTCTCTTCTTTAATCTTTTTGTCCTAGTAGGTATTGCTGAGTAACGGGTATGCACAGTTTTATAGGCGTCTGGACATAGTTCCCCATTGTTCTCCAGAATGGTTGGACCAGTTTACAGCTCTACCAGCAGTACTTCAGTGTCCTACTTCTTCTACCTCCCCTCCAGCATTTTCCTCTTCTGTCATGATAATCGGTCTCATAGGTCTGAGGTGTCTCAGAGTTGTTTTAATTTTCCTTTCTCTAACCAATAGTAAGTTAGAGCATTTTGTCATGTGACTGTAGATAGTTTGCTTTCTTCTTCTGAAAACTGCTTGTTTATATCCTTTGACCATTTATGTACTGGGGAATGGCTCTTTTAAAAATTTGACTCAGTTCTATACTCAGTATATATTTGAGAAATGAAGCCTTTATCAGAGAAACTTACTGTAAAAGTTTTTGATATTATTTCATTGTCTATGGTACCTTTTATCAAAATGTAATTTCCTTGATTACCCTTTTAGGTTGATTTTTGTTTTCGCTTTGTTAGAGATCATGGTTGTCACCCCTGCCTTTTTTTGTTTTTTTTAGTTCAGCTGAAAAATATTAGTGCTCCAGCCCCTTAGTTTTATTGTGTATTTGTCTTTGTGTTTCATGTGTCTCTGTTGTAAACAACATACTCTGGATTCTGGTTTTTAATCCATTATGCTGTCCATTCCCCTGTTATGGATGAGTTCACCATTTATGGTTATGACTGTTCATTGTTTCTCTCCATGCCATTTTCTTCTGTTTCTTCTCCTGTCTCTCTTTTTATCCTGTCCCTCCTCAAAAGGCTGTTTCCCTTCTAGCCATTGCCTTTGTTAATCTTTCCTCTCTTTTATCATTTCCCCTCTCCCCCTTTCTGCTCTCCACTTCTCTTCCTCTCATATTTCTATACACATCTGAGTCTGTTTATATACTCTTCTGTATTTGAACCCAGTTCCATTGACAGCAAGCTTCAAGAGTTGCCCATAGCCACCATTTTCCCCTCCACTGTAAAAATCTCTTCCTTGCATAGCTCTTTTGTTTGAGAAAAGTTTTCCCATTCTATCTCTCTTTTCCCCCTTTTCCTAGTACAGCCCTCTTTCTCACCCTTGCGTTGTTTTTGGAGAGCATTATAACATAATCAACTTTGATACCCATTGTCTATGTAAACTCCTTTTAACTGCCCTGATAATGATGAAGGTCTTGGGAATTACATGTATCATCTTCCCATACAGGAAGGAATGTAAAAGTTTAACATTATTGTAACACAGTTATCCGTTCATTTATATCTTTTTATACTTCTCTTGAGATTTGTGTTTGAATGTCAGATTTTCTATTCTGCTATGGTCTTTTCATCAGGAATGCTTGAAAGCCCTGTATTTCATTAAATATCTGTTTTACCCCCTGAAGGACTATACTCAGTTTTGCTAAATAGGTTATTCTTGGTTGTAATACTAGCTCCTTTACTTCTAGATTATCATATTCCAAGCCCTGTACTCCTTTAAGGTGTCAGCTTAACTTACTAACTTTTGTGTGCTTTTGATTGTGGCTCCACAGTACTTCAGTTGTTTCTTTCTGCCTGCTTGAAGTACTTTTCTTTTTAACCTGGGACCTCAGGGATTTGGCTATAATATCCCTGGGAGTTTTCATTTTACTGTATCATTAAGGTGATCACTGTATTCTTTTAGTTTCTATTTTACTCTCTGGACCTAAGATATCAGGGCAGTTTTCCTTGATAATTTCTTGAAATATACTGTTTAAGTTCTTCAATCATGGCTTTCAGATAGTCCAATAATTCTTAAATTATCTCTCTTTGAGCTGTTTTCTAGGGCAGTAGTTTTTCCAGTGAGATATTTCACATTTTCTTGTATTTTTCATTCTTTTGACTTTGTTTTAGTGTTTCTTGATGTCTGAGTCATTAACTTCCACTTGCTCAGTTTTAATTTTTAAGGAATTATTGTCTTTGGTGAGCTTTTGTGCCTCTCCTTCCATTTGACCAGTTCTGTTTTTTAAGTTCTTTTTTCAGTGATTTGTTGTGCCTCTTTTACCATTAGACCAATTCTCTTTCTTCAGGTGTTATTTTCTTCGGCACTCTTTTGTGCCCCTTTTACAAAGCTGTTAATTTTCGTTTTATAATTTTCTTGCATCACTCTCATTTCTTTTCCCAATTTTTCCTCTATCACTTTTATCCCTTTCTTTAATTCGTGCATGAATTCTTATTGGTACAATCAAGCAGTTTTCTTTGAGACTTTATTTGTAGCTGTTTTCACATTATTCTCCTTTTCTGAGTTTATGTCTTGATCTTCCCTGCCACCATAATAGCTTTTTTTTGTTTGCTTATTTTTCCAGTCTGTTTCCTAACTTTGAACTTGTGTTCAATTTGGGCCCAGCTTACTTAGGGGTGGGGAGGCACTGTCCCAAGCTTCTATCTTTTTTGTGCTAATGATTTCAGAGGCAGTTCTGGGGGTCTGCAAGTTTTTATTGCTTCCAAGGTGATGTGATCTGGGGAGAGGTATGATTCCTGACCTCCTGGTCTGCTCTCTGGTCTTTACCCAGGAAGGGCCCCTGGTTTCCTTCAGCCACAAGTACTAGCGCTCTCTTTGCCTTGGAAGTGCAACCAGGTCCCCTGCTCTCTTGTGACTGACCCTCTCTGCCCTGCAACTGCTACCCAGAACTACATATAGGCGGTAGAGTTGCCAATGAGTGACAACTGTACCCAGTGCTAGCAAAGAGTCCCCTGTAATCTCTTTCTGACCATTTGTCTGACCCTTTAACCATCTCTGAGTAGACAGCTCCTGAAGATGCTGTTGCTGCATCAGCTGTTGTGGTGATAGCATGTGTGGGCTCCAGATAGGCTCTCACTCTGGTGTCAAAAACTTCTGCTGACCTAAGTTTTCTTAGATCTGCTCCAGAATTTTATTTGAGGTATTATTTTAAAGTTGTTGGGAAGACAATGTTGAGAGTTCAGCTGAGTTGCCCGTAATCCACCATCTTGGCTCTGCCCCCCTGCCTTCTGTTTTTCTAAAAATCAGGTCACCAGGTAACTATTCACTGACTCAGGATAACAGCAAGGGCTGAGAAAAGGCCATGGAAGAGATAGTTCTTTGCTCAACTTCCTCCCTACATAGCTGTCCACACTTCAGGGGGCCTTTGTTCCCTCCTTGCCCTTCCTTTTTCTCTGTCTTGCATTCTGTCCCTTCTCCTATCTCCAGCAGTTCTCAGGTATCTGACAGCTTTGCTCCTTTAGTTTTCCCCCTTTAGTTTTCCTTCCTTTTGTCCTTTTCATATTTGTTGGCCTGGGGTGGGAAGGTTATATTAAATAAAATCAATTTTGCTGGAAAAAGTTCATGGATAAGATAATTAAAGTAATTTTTAATTACAGGAAAGACTTAAAATTTGTCAGTGATGTTGAGAAGGAAATGAAAGCCCTTGTGGAAGCTGTAAATAAGGTTGGTAGCAAAGGTCTGAAACAATGCCGAAAACTCAACTTAGAATGCAAAAAATCAATCTCATCTGCATTGAAGTTGGTGGAACAGTCTTATGAAAAAGAAGTGGAAATAGGGAAAGATGCGTTTGTAGACAGCGCTGGCAAGTACAGAAAGGACATTGGCATTTCTAGCCAGCACGGAGTGCTGACATTCAATCAGCAGGCATTCATTAACTCCTGTGCTCGTAGCCCTGGGGATACAAGTACAAAGAATGAGACAAGTCCTGCTCTCCAGCTGAAGTGTGAGCTGAGAGCTTCAGCTAAAAATGTATAATAGAGGGCCCGTGCATCAAAAGGCAAACAATTTTGTACATGTAGTTTTTAGCTCCTGATGTTTAAATCCGTTATATAATCTAGATTTCTTAGCGAAACCTAGGTAGCTGGCTAAAACCTAAGTCAAATGCGTTATTTGTATTAGGAGTTACATGAGGAGTTAATTTATCTTGTGTCTCTTCCCTCTAACCCAGGGGAAGAATACTAAGAAGAGTCATTGCTACCCTCCTATGAACAGAGACCATCGGAAGCTCATCTACGAGCTGGCCCAAATTTATGGTATTGAGAGCGTGAGTTACGACAGTGAACCGAAGCGCAACGTTGTTATTACTGCAGTGAGGTGTGTTACATCTTAGAGGAACCTAGAATAATTTTAAGGTTTTGAATAGTTCTTTGAGAAAGAGAAGATTTGCTTTTGCGTGGTAGCCTTACTCTATGAACGTTCTAAGTTCTGAGAGTCTTTGCTTCACTTGATGGAGCTGAATTACCCCAAATATGAATGAATGTCTGGGGAAATAGTAGCAGTTTGAAACTACACAGTCTGCTTTTGTCAGATGTTTCTCCGGTGTCAGATGGGCTTTCCTGTCACCTGCCAGACAGTGCAATGCTGCATGCAAGAGAACACAGTAAAGGGCTACCCCACCTGGAAGCCACTCCAGGGGACCTGCCCACCACATCTGCCAGTCTTTTCATTTAAATATGTCTTGGTCAACAAGCATTTATTAAGTGCCTTTTGTATGGCTGGAAATCTGTATGTAAAAATGAACCAATTGCTGTTCATAAGGAGTTCGTGATCTCCTGAGGGAGAGAGACAAGCACCTATGTAAGTTCATACAGATAAGTACAAGGTAGTTGAAAAAGGGCACCAGTAGTTCGAGAGATCAGGAAATGCTTCATGGAGATAGCAGTGCATGAAGAGATGGGTGAGAAAGGAATGCAAAGGCCTGGAGACTGGAGATGGAATAAGTACTGTGTGGGAGAAGAGAAGGCCAGTGCAGAGAGAGGAGGGGAGGGATACACAGTGAAGCCAGAGAAATAGATTAGGACCAAGCTGTGAAAGATATAGAAAGATAAAAGGAGGAGTTTTTATTATATTCTAAAGATAATAGAAAGTTTATGGAGTTGGGGAGTGGCTTTGTCCTATCGCTTGAGGAAAATTGCTTTGGCAGCATTAGGGGGCATCTTCTGGAGTAGTGAAAGTTGTGAGGCAGGGATGGAAAGCCTGAATAAAAGAATAGTTTGATGCACCCTCAGGAAGCCTTGTCTGGTACAAGGCACGTGATTACCACACAGCCAAGCCTCTTAGGTAGATCATAGCTCTAAAAGCAACAGCTGGAGTCTTCCATTCCAGGGTTTCCCTAAAGGACCTTGTCCTTAGAATAGCCATGTTTCCTTAAGGCCTACAGCCTAGATGCAAGTAGCGCTTTATTATTCCTCTATAAGGAGAACCTGAGGCAGCTGGGTTGCACAATTGTATAGAGTGCTGGGCCTGGAGTCAAGAGGATTCATTTTTCTGAGTTCACCTCTTACCTCAGACACTAGCTGTGTGTCCCTGGGCAAGTCACTTAACCCCGTTGACCTCAGTTTCCTCATCTGTAAAATGAGCTAGAGAAGGAAGTAGCAAGTCGCTGTGGGGTCTTTGCCAAGAAAACCCCAGGTGCGGTCACGAAGAGCTGGACACGACTGAAAACGACTGAACACAGCCAAGGAAAACTTACTACTCAGAGACTCCTAGATTGTGCCTGACCTGAAGGTGTCTGGTACTTCTGCTATGACTTATAGAACCTTCTGCTCTGTGGAGAGGCTGTTTTTGGGGCTGTACAAAGATGTCCTGGGCTATGTACACGCCCTTAATAATTGTTCTTAGTCATCAGTCTATCAGAAAGTCAGAAGGAGCACAGAACTCAAGTTTTGCTCACCCTTACACCTGAAAACCATACATTAAAACCATAGTTGTAATGTACGTTTCTGATACTTGAACAAAACATTAATGGTAACCATTGCTCATTCCTTATTAATCTTTAATTGGGTACAGCATTAAAATCTTGATACAGTACACATCACAATGCACCTTTATCATATACCTGTAAATGCATTGCTCTTGTGGGATTTTTAACAGCCTTTCTTCCTGCTATCAGTAGATCAGACTGGCCTTTGCAGATATTATCTCATCTATACTACCTTCAACATCCAAAACAAATTCTCTTAGAGCATTCTTTTCCTGGCTTTTCCCTTGGATTTCTTAGAATTCATTTCAGGCCATTTCAAGTCATTAGCAGGACCAAATGTTCCCTTCCTATTCCAGCTTTTGTGGCATTTCCCCAAGAATTTAGTCAGGAAACTAGAAGAGAACCAAAAACTACCAAAGGGAAAACTGAGTCAGTGGTTGAAAAATCAAGAGATAGGGAATACCTAGAGTCAGAAGTTAAAATACCTATCGTAGGTAATTAGAATGAAGAAATTGGAAATTTTTAGGTGTGTTAGCATTACATGTAATAGAGTACATTTATTAAGTATCTACTTTGAGCCAGGCACTCAAAGGGGATACAAGGACAAAAATGCCCGTGAGGAATTTACATTCTATCAAGGGAGATAAGTGCACATGTGTGTACATATTACATGTGCATATGCACATACATGCAGATATGCATAAATTTTGAAACCAGACCTGTGATTTCATCAGTAGGGTGTCTACAGTGAAGAACTTCCTGTACCAGTGGAGGTTGATACCTTCTGTCTGATTTATAGTCTTTTTGTTGCAGTGGGTCACTGCATTTGTCCAAGATTATTATACAAGCTAATTTTTGTCGTAGGTGGAACTCAATCTGAGGTCTTCACGATGTGTGAGAAAATACACACACACACACACACACACACACACACACACACACACACACACAGTAAAGTAATTTCTGAGAGGATCATGAAATGCCTGTTTTAGGAAACAAGTGATGCTGAAGCGGATATTTATATATTGTCTCTCCCGTTAGAATGTGCACTTCTTTTTTTTAGTTTTCAACATTCACTTCTGTAAGATTTTGCATTCCAAGTTTTCTCCTCCTGCCCTGCTCCCGGACAGCATGCAGTGTGGTCTAGGCTCTATGTATACATTCATCTTAAACATATTTTCACGTTAGTCATGTTGTGAAGAAGAATTAGAACCCATGGAAGGAACCACGAGAAAGAAGGCACAAACAAAGGAGAGTCAGCATTATGCTTTGACCTGCCTTCAGACTCCAGAGTTGTTTCTCTGGGTGTAGACAGCATTTTCCATTGCGAGTCTTGGAGTTGTTGTAGATCCTTCCTTTGCTGAGAAGAGCTGAGTCTGTTGCGGCTGGTCATTGCAGACTGTGGCTGTTACTGTGTACAGTGTTCTCTTGGCATCAGTTCATAGAAGTCTGCCTGCTGATCATTTCTTATGGAACGATAGTATTCCGTTACGTAGAATGTATACTTCTTGAGGGCAAAAAATGCCCTCATATAGTTAAGTACTGAATAAAGGTTTGCTGACTAAGTGATTGTTTAACATTTTGTGTTTTCTTTTATCAGGGGGAAATCTCTTTGCCCTCCTACAACTCTCACAGATGTATTGGAGAGGGAAATACAGTCACGACCTCCACCACCAATTCCTCATCACAAACAACAAACAGATAAGTAAGAATTCTTTATTTATGCTAATAGAAATAGAGAATTATCCAAGGCTCTGTTAAGGTATACCTCAGTCTTGAACTCTGATTAGTTGTGTGTTTTCTTTTCCACTGTACCTGCAGCACAAATAGCTTCTGTCAGGGAACCACAGAATGTTAAGGCTACATAAGACCTTGAATATATTCTAACCTTACTTGTATTGATAAGGAAACAGAGGCCCAGATAGGTAAAGAGGAAAGCAAGATAGCATCAGAGCTGGGATTGGAATCCAGGTCCACTTTGTTATGATGCTGGTATATTAGAAATGTTTCAAAAAGAGGCCACTCAACCTTTGTCCACCTCTTTGAGAGGACCCATTAAGTATGCAGAGGACTTTCCTCTTAATCTCTGAATGTTGTATACACATCAGTGGAGTTTCTGAGCTCCAGTTTTCCCTTGCTCTCCCTATATAGCTACCTTCCTGATAATGTCCTTTACACTATGTCTCTTGAGAAATTTTAGGTGTTGCAGTAACATATGCCCCCACCATTATCCTTTAGGTGTCCCAGAACTATAGTTCCTCAGAGACTGGTATTTTGTGATTTGAAACTATACAGCGTCACTGGAAGAGTATTGATGTTAAAAAGATGAAGAAACTGCACAATTTCTAAAAGTAATGCAGCTCACTTTCTTGCTTCTGGGCTGAATCATTTGGTATCCGCAGCCTATGTCCAACTGATATATCAGTTTCATAGGCTTTCCATCCAGTTTATTGTCTGAACAAAATAGTCTTTATCTCCTTAGTTTTTCTTGTTGGGTTTTTAGGCCAGATTGTTAACGAATCATCCTTTAGTAGGCTTATCATTGTTCAGGGAATTAATCCAATCAGCCTGGTGTCTTTCTGCATACCTGCTGGTGGTGCAGAATACTCTTAGGATACTCTTCCATCTGTGCTGTATATTTCTTTGAAATGTCTTTAAATTTCCTTGGAGAACTTCACTATCTATAGGAAAACCTTTTTCCATCTGGACTCAGCACTGAAAACCATCCACAGCTGTAGGGAGCATTGTTTGATTCCTTGCTTGATATTAATGATCAGTGAGTTGTCAAAGTCATATCTTTTAAAGGAATCTTAAATGATTTTGCCATGTGTGCCAGGTACTTTGTTAGAGCCCTTAAGGCAACTTTCTCCTGTACCAAATCAAATGTTTTTAAAGTAGCAGACAGCACCGTGGGAACTGAACATTTCTGCATCTTCCAGGCAGTGGTATGACTGAATGTGCAACCTGCTGAAGACTGTCATTTGCAAAAGCCTCTGTGTCATTGCTTCATCAAGGTGCCTTGAATATATTTTATAGATTCTCGTGAAGATTCTGTAGAGATGGAAAAGTGAGAGGATAGTTATTAGTAATTTCTCAGTCCCCCTTTTCTCAGTAAAATATCTATTTTTGGAGGAATATCCTCACCTCTTTCAGATATCAAGAATTTCAGGCCTCAAAGTTGTGCCACCTCCTAATTGTATGTGTAGTCTAATCTAGGTTT
Source organism: Potorous gilbertii (assembly GCA_028658325.1). Classification (NCBI taxonomy): domain Eukaryota; kingdom Metazoa; phylum Chordata; class Mammalia; order Diprotodontia; family Potoroidae; genus Potorous; species Potorous gilbertii. The sequence goes on along the minus strand of CM053772.1, from coordinate 122,431,398 downwards.
TCTCATCCTTTCTTTAGTGCAGTTTCTGCTTCACCTTACAGGAAGCAGGGACTGTGATGTTAGATTTCATCTGTCATGGGTCTTCTGTCATAATTTGTTAAAGACTTTTTGACAATCTTTTCCATTTTTCATATTATCCTTCCATTTTTATCCTTCATGATTTCAAGTTTTATAATTTAATTGGGACCCCTAACTAAGCCTTCTATAAATCATTTTCCCTCTACTGCTTTTCATTGTTTTATAAGGTATTGCTCCTTATAATCTTCTGCGTCTTCTGTAAGATTTTACAAACTAGTTTATGGTCTGAGCTGATGTGGTCCTTAGCTAAAGTGTCTTCTTCAGTTGGCAAGAATACCAAGTTATTTTCAACTACGATTGTAGTCTTTTATCAGCCCTTCATAGTTAGCAATTGGTACATGTTGGTTAATCAGTTTCCCATTTTTCATTGTCTCATTTTTAAGTAGGTTGGATTAAAGTTGCCTCATTTTTATGCTGTATTTTACTTTTCTTCTCATTTTAGATGACTGCTCTTTTTCTAACAAGTCTTTACTGTGCAAAGAACAGATTCAGAAATGACTCTCACATAGAATGTTCCTGTCATTATATAATTTGTTTCATTTTTTGTAGTATTAACATGATACTTGCTATGTCTAGCACCTCCCAACATTTTACTTTCAGACTTCTGTCTGTTCTACAAATTTGTGAGTTTTCTCATTTTTAAGTCTTGAACTGTGTTTTCCAAGATAATTTCATCTTCCCCATACCTGCTTTTTTGCACTTAAGTTGCTGACTAATTAGGTAGCTGGTGGCTTCGTAGATACAACTGTTTTAACTGAAGTCTCAGACACTTGAAAGCTTTGTAACCCTGGGCAAGACATTTAGCCTTCTTCATCTGCCTTGTTTTCCTCATCTATAAAATGGGGATTATAGCACCTTCCTCCCAGGGCTGTTGTGAGGATAAAATGACGTAACATTTGTAAAGTGCTTTGCAAATTTTAAAGCATTATATAAATGTTAGCCAATACTGTTACTATAGTATACAATGATATAATGAAAGACCTTATTGAATTCTTGACTTTCTCTTCCGCTTTATTCTGTGCAGTTGATGTTGGCATAAAAGTTGTAGTTATTGGTAGATTTTGGGGGCAAGTCTTTATCATGAACTCTGCAATATGAGAAAACCAAGTATCTCCCTAAATGATACCACTTGTTGCCCTTGGATCTATAAAACTAACTCCATCAGCTCCTTTATTTGTCTTTCTAAGGAGAATGGTGTAGCCACCCTTCCATTTAGCTGTAATACATTTGTTTAATCAATTAAAAACCCTGTTAGTCAGAACTTTGGAAATATGTTCATTATTTTTTGCATTAAAAAAATAAGATGTGAAATAATTATCTTTTTAAAAATGCAATCATTTGGAATATTGGGACAACTTTTTGTTCTTGCTCAGCTATTTAATGCACATTGCATACTAGAACACTGATATTTTATATCCTTCATTTACATTGAATTTAATTTTTATTAAATGTTTTTTAAATAAAATGCTACATAAAATTGCTGTGGAAGCGTGAGCATGACATGCGTAATAGATTGAACTTTCGAACTTGAAATCAAAAGATCTTGGTTTGAATCTGGTTGACTAATAATAGCCCTATGACTCTATCTTTTTTTTTCCCTTATGACTTTAGGTAATCAAGCTAGCCTTCAGAACTTAAATTCCTTATAGATAGAAAATACTACTTATAGATAGAAAATTGCCTGTTTGGCAATGTGGGTATAATTAAATAAGATAATGGCTTTGAAAGAGCTTTGTTACTATGTTCCTATTAATGCATTTAAGTTATATAATATGGCTGTAAACTGATGAGATTATTCTCATTGCTCATACACAGATTCTTATTTTAAAGTCACACTTTGTACATAGTAAATAGTGTAATGGTTCTGATATATTGAAACCATTTTACAAACTTTGGCAAATGGTAAGTTAATCAACTTCCAGAAAATACACAACTCCTCCAAAACATCATTTTCCCCCCCAAAACCTAATTCTCATCACATAATTGTTTCTGTTTCAGGAATCCTGGTAGCAGTGGATTGCAGAAAGTAGCAAAGGAACCAGTGATTGACTACTTTGATGTTCAAGATTGAGGAAAATAATTTGCCAATCAGAAGGCTAATATAGATAAAATGAAAAGACTGTTTCATTTACCAACTGACATAATCATCATGCAAGTTTTTAACCTCCATATAATCAGTGTTTAGCACACTGTTTTGTACTCCTAAGTCCAGAGCATGAGTGTGCTCAGAAATTTGTTGACCCTTATTCCTGCCTGTACAGAGTTTCAATGTAATTCAAACTCTGCTTGTATAGTTACTGAGTACCTTATTATCCTCTCCCACCCCTCCCTCTTTTGTTTTAGCCTCTTACTGTACTTTAGTACTTGCTGTACAGTTACAATGCTAATTAGAAAGGGGAAGGGAAAGTGTTGGTTTGGATTTTTTTTTAAAGAAACCAGAACTGCCGTTTGATTTTATTATCTGTTGCATTATTGTAATTTTAATGGAATTGGAATATCTTAATTACTTGTGATGAAAATGACATATATATGGTTTTCACTGGAATATTGACTTTGCAAATTGCATTCAGCACTAGTTCGAGTTTTCTTTATGCTTATTTATCTGGAAGTAATTATCACTAGTTTATGCATCTAGCTCAATAAGTTATCCATTTCTAGTAATCTTTAGAAAAAGGTAAGCAAATTCTCTAGTCTACAGAGTAAGTCTTTTCTCATCTCTATCTAGGGGGTGGGAAAATGGATTCTTCGTCTAAAATGTCATCCAATTTACTGAAAAATTTGACAAATCTACAGCTGATGCACCTGACACATTTAATACAATTACATAAATCTTGGTCAGAGAAAGCATCAGATTTCACAGAATCTAATTGTACCATCTAATTCATTTCAACCACAAACATTTATTAATTGCCTATGTTCAAGTCACTGTGCTATATCCTGAGGGTACTGAGTCATAAACAAAACAGCCTACTTTGAAAAAACTTACATTTTATGAGGGAAGACAAGGACCCCTGAAGAGTTGGGGTAGGAGCATCTGGTGAACTTTCCTCCAGTCAGTTCAAGCCTCCCAGAAGATACAAGTTAGGGGAGTAACAAAGGGGTGTGGCTTTATGGATATTGATTAGCATCAGGCTGTTCTCTTTTCACCAAAAACAACTCATCTGATTTCTTTAGTGCATCTCCCATGCCTAAATTCAGCCTCTGGAAAGGGTTCTTTCCCATTTAGACTTAGGCTTGAACTGCACAGACTCTGCAGTTTCATCTTCACCTCTTTCAGGGTCCCTCTGGTTCTGGCCCCATAAGTTTACTCCTATTTGGAGCCCAGGTTCTTGTTAAAAGCATTGTCTTCCTTTCCCATATTTAAATTCAGAGCCTTTTTACAGTAATACAAGGGCAAGGAATCAGTGGAAGCAAAGAGATTGAAAAAGAGAAGGAGCATGATGATGGAAGGAAGGGCTGCACCTCAGAGGAGAGAGAAAATGAAGATGAGAAAATTTTGAATTGTGGAGGCAGAGAGTTGTGGGAGCTTACACTAATTGCTGTAGTTTTCTAGATGTTCCATGACACAGGGACTGTAGGCAGGTCTTTTAAATCTTCGCTGTTTCAGGTAACTCTCTAGACAGGTTGCTTGTCTGCCCCAGTGAGCTTGTACACACCACAGCAGTGAAATCACAGGGATGGCCCTTTTTCTACTTGCCCACTCCTCCACAGTGGAGTAATCAGTAGGAGTAATGGCTCAGGGTTGAGCACTCAATTTCGAGCAGAAGTCCTAAGTTCAAATCCTGTTCTCTTACCTCTGTGACCCTTTTTTGTTGTGTTTCAGTCGTGTCTGATTCTTTGTGACCCCATTTGGGATTTTTTTGGCAAAGATGCTGAAGTAGTTTGTCATCTTCTTCTCCAGCTCACTTTACAGAAGAGGAAATTGAGACAAACAGGGACTTGGCCAGGACCACACAGCTAGTAAGTATCAGGCCAGATTTGAACTTAGGTCTTCCTGATTCCAGATGCAGCTCTCTGTCCTTAGGCCTAGTTGTCTCATTTCTGAAATGAGTGAACTGGACTGGATTACTTCTGAAGTCCCTTCTTGTTCAAAATCTGTTACCCAATGAGAACTGCTGGGAAAGACAGTGGATATGGGGGAAATGCAGTCTATCAAAGGAGAATCAGGAAGACCACTGGGAGATCCAAGCATTATTCTAGCATGATTATGGATACCAGTGGTGAGCCCAGAAATACGTGAAGACATTTCCGTTCCATACAGGAAATATGAAAAAGATGACAGAGCTTGGTTTAGGCTCTTTTTCCACAGGTCCACTGTGGCTATGGCACTTGTCGACTAGCTGAGAACCCAACCTAGTCATCCTCATTTTTCCCTTTCTCAGTAGTCTTGCAGTAAGATACCTCCTTTTTTGCTGCCTCCTCTTGTTCTGACCAAGGTGTTTTACCCTGGCCCACTGGAAAGTCTTACAGCATCTCACAGAGTATTTGTCTGAGGAAACCAGGCTATTCTGGGGTGCAGCTGTGTCTAGATGATGAGTGAGCAGACTAGATAGGATCAGGAAATGTTCCCTGCAAAACTAGCCCTAGAGAACTCGACAACTTGGAGGCAAGGAAGTAAATAATCCTGAGGTAGAAGAGGAAGAAGATCCTTTCTGGGATAGGCAGCAGAGAGGTAAGAGGTTAATCAAAGGAGTTGTGGTTCTGGGGTCACTGTTCTTTGTACAAATTTCCCGAGTGTAGTATTGATGAGGGCTAGAAGGCGGCGGGGAAGATTACAGGAACTCCAAACTGGAATTCTCTACGGGGCAGTCTGAAGAAGAATTGACAGACTCACGCATTGTTGAGGTCAAGGAAAAGATTTATTTATACCTTTCAGCAGGCAAGAGTTATTAGGGAACCTGCAACCTTAGAGGGGTGCGGGTACAATTTATATAGGATATCCTATAGTATAGCATGTACCAAATATGCTAATTAGGTGATTCAGGGTGGGATTAGGGAGTGGTTAAAGAGTGGTCGATTCTTAATGGAACATGCACTTTTGGTATCTACTGCACAGGTATTTTACCCAGAGTTCATCGGGAAATAGCCCAAAGTGGGTACTGCATGGACATGTGGTTTTAGACCTGAAACTTCACTAAATCAACTAATAGGGCTGACTCAGGAATACCCAAGCTGCTCTCATTGATGTCTTCTTAGCCAAGATAAATGTAAGGGAGTATGCAGATGTCTAAGCCTAGGATGCATATGCTTGGTCAGTCAGTAGCAAATGTCATTATGACCCAGTGCACAGCCAGTTCAATAAGTACACAGCTGGTTCAGACTAATAAGTTCTATAGGTGCAGCTGGCTGCTGTGCAGGAAGGGAGATAACAGTTGTTGCTGGGGCAGGCTGTGTCCTTGGGCTGGGGAGAATCTGCCTGAGATAGTATTTTGAGTCTAGAGAGAAATGTGATTTTAGAATTGGGGTCCAAGCACCCTATCAGTGTTACTTTCAGATTTTAAAAGGACAGGATAATCAAGGTACCTGCAAAGAAATGATGCCTTATGCTTCCAGACTTTCTGCTTTGCTTTAAGGGAAATCCCACAAGTCTGGCTGCTGACATGTACTATTTGCTGCCACACACATTTGGAGGACCAAGAACTAGATACATGGAGTGGGAAGTTACGGGGAAGGGGAAGGATGTCTTCTGGAAGGTGCTGCTGCCACCACTGTGGTGATAGTGATGAGGTTCTGGGACCTCTTCCCATAACTGGTCCAATTTAGGCCTTGGAAGTCTAAAATTAGACTTGAGTACAAGATCCTTATACCAGCACTGGCCTCAGTAAATATGACTGTTCAAATGGAATAAAATGGAAATTCAAGAGCCTATGGGGGAAATCACCAAAAGGTATCTAAGGCAACCCCCTCATTTTATAGATGAGGAAAGTTAAGTGACTTGTCCTGGGTCACACAGCGAGTAAGTCTAATGAAGCAGGATTTGACCTTAAATCCTTTGGACTCTGAGCAAGTGCTCAGTCCACTAGCCTACGTACCTCCCTCGAAAATAAAACATCAGATGTAGGATTTGACTTCCTACCTCTTCCTGACTCCTAGTCCAATACCCTATCCACTACGCCACACAGCTGTCTCAAAGACCTACTGACCATGAAGACCTCTACATAATCCGGGGAATCTAATTTCATAATTGCTAAATCTTAAGAGTTAGCCCTGAAATAACCAGGGTTACCAAGAGGTTAAGTTGCTTGCCCAAGACTGCCTCATAAGTGTCTCAGAGGCTGCATTTGAACCAAATTCTTACTTCCAAAGCTTTTTCTCTTTCCACCATATTCCAAAAGTAGACAGCAACTTGGTTTAGTGTATTTGATTCAAGTCCCTAGACACATTGCTAATTTGGAGATTGATCAGTGCTGCAAGGTAGATGCCATAGCTTAACTGCGTAGTTATTACTGTAAACATATTAACTGTGTATCTCATCATCCACTTATTAAAACCCTCCTTCCTTGGCATTTGCACTTTCTATGTTCTGCCTTTCTGCCTTCTTTCACTGCCTCAAATCTGGCTGTTCCCCAATACTCAGTGTACTTGGCCCTCTGCTCTTTCCTCTACTTTCCCATGGTGAGTTGATTCTGTTTCAGACATCACCTCTGCAGAAGATGATACACATCTGACTGAGCCCTGGGCCCATATTCCTTCCTTCCTGCAGGAAATCTTCATGTTTCACCATCACTTTAATTTTAAAATACCTCAAACAGAACTTGTTATTTCTTCCTGGAAACAAGTTTCCTGGCTCTATCAATAAGCATCAGCATTCTCCCAGTCGCTCAAAGTTCAGTACTTCCCTTTCTATGACTCGACCCAGACACCAAGTGCTGTAAATTGTTCCTCCGAAATGTTTCACATTTCTCCGTTTGTGCTGTTACTTCATCCAAATCCTTATTATCTAAAGCTAACTTCTCTTTGCTTTGCCTTTTTCCCATTCCGTTCATCTTCACTGCTACCTAGTATAATCTGGTATTAGTGTCATTGCCCCACTTTGCTTGACTCTGCAGTGGGCCAGGTATGTTGGTGTATGCCTGTAGTCCCTGCAGCTGAGGAGGCTAAAGCTGGTAAATCTGGGAGTTCTGAGCTTCAGGAAAGCTAAAGGTAATCAAATGCCCTCATTAATCCAGGCAGCAATATGGGAGCCCTTCTGGGAAGGAGGGTCACCAGAGCTGCCTAAGGAGGGGCAAACCAGCCCAGGCAGAAAAAGTGAAGCAGGTTAAAACTTCCCTGCTAATCAGGATTGGTATTGGGTGAGCAAGTGGCCCTGGCTTGCCCTTGCAGCCTGAGTGAGATGGGAAGACTTAAAAGAGAAAACCAACCTCCAATGGCTTCTTAGTCAAAGCTCACGCCTAGAATTCAAAACTGTTCTTAATCTAGCCTTAACCAATCTTTCCAGCCTCATCTCCCACTGTAAACCACACTCATCCAGGCTTTTGTTCCTGTTCTCCCCTGGAATGTACACCTTTTCTTGGCCACTCCAGCTCACAATGCTCCCCGCAAGATTCTTTTTCGTAAATGGGCATTGTTCAAATCTAGCCTCATAACGTTAACTTGCTCTGTCACTTATTTCTGTTGACTACCTCGGTTTCTTCATCCTCCCCAGGTTATTGCGAAGATAAGATAAACAGCACTTGCACTAGCTATCATCATCTTAAATTCCTGGGGTAGGAATCCTGTCGTATGGTTCTTGTGGATCTCCCCTTTCCCGCTGCCCAGCATGGTGCTATGCACTACGGAATTGGAGAGCTTAGGACTTTGGAGACACCGCAACATCTGAAATGTAGCTACAGCTACAGTTACGTTGTATGTAATATGTATGTAATGGGCTATTCTTGTCATCTCAGACTTACTAATCACTTTGGAAGAAAAGAAAACTCAGTCCTTGCCATTCAGGAGCTTTCGGGGGGGAGGGGGAGAGGATTCAACACCGAAACAGAGACATGAAACGGCGTTTGAAGATCACACTAACAGGCTGGCTGGAAGTCGGTCAGAGCAGAGGAGCAGACCCCCTAGGACTGTGTCAGAGGCGGGTGCATTCAGGCCAGGCCAGGGCCGAGTCTGAAGAGGGGCCAGAAGGGAGAGTTTCTGTCCTGGGGCAGGGGTTCTCAACCCTTTCGGCACCGCGGACCCCTCGAACCCCTCCAAAGCTTCGGTGAGCCTACGAACCCTTCCTCAGAAGGTTCTCAAGGAATAATTATTTTTAAGCACTCAGTTTATAATCCTACAAAGTACATAGGATTATAAGGAAAACCAGCTGTATGGGAATGGCCATCAAAATGCTTTCTAAAAAATTCAAGGAGTCTCAATGCTTTTGCATGTATAAAATACATAGCATTACAAAAGGAAACCAATTATAGTTATCGAAATATTTCTTTAATAGTTCAAGGACTCTCAGTGCTTTGAATGCACAAATTACGTCAGATTACCAAGGAGACCAAGGATATTGAAGTGGTTATAAAAATACTTTAAAGTTCAAGCACTCCCCACGTTTTTAATAAAACGTAAACGCCCAAGAATTCCAAAGGAAACCCAGGGCGCGGAAATAGCGAACGTGGGCCGCCAGGGGCGCGGCGGACGGCCCGCGGGCAGGAGCCCTTCCCTCCGGGTGACCCCTGGGGAGGAGCTTTTACCCCTCGGCCTCGGTCTCCTCCGGGTGAAACGAGCTGGAGTCTGCCGAGGAAACCCCGAAGGGCTCCCGAAGGGTCGGCGCCGCCGGAATGGGGACCAGCAGTCCAGCATGCTTTAAAAAGCAAACTCAAGGCTTTTAAAAACATAAAACACTAAAAAAGGAATTGTATCTTAGTACGTGGTTGAGCATACTGACATCATACTTGTGACAAACGTGGGAACGTATTTAAAACGCTTTCTAAGTTAAGGACCCCGCTGGCTCTCATCAGGGCGCCGCGGCTCGGGGAGTCCTTGCTGCGGAGGATGTCGCGGCGTGGGGGCCGCGTAGGCCGGAGCCCGCTCTGCACACCCACGTCACTGCCCCGGGCTAGAGGCCTTCGCCCGCTACCGGCAGAGTCAGCCGGGGGGCTCCCCAAAAGCCCCGCCCACAGCCAGGCTCGACTCTCATTGGCTCCGCGGCCACAAGCCTTCTCCCCCGCCCCCTATCAGCTGGTTTGTCCGGGGGAGGGGGGGGAGAGGGAGAAGCCGGGGAGAGGAGGCTTCTGGGAATTGTGGTCACTAGAGGTGCGGGAGGGGGTGGAAACTCTCAGTCCCAGGAGCCTCCGGCTGCCGCCCTTCCAGCCCTCTTCCCTCCAATCAGCGATCGGCAAGTCTGGAAGAACTACAACTCCCAGCAGGCCGCCGGGCACCGCGTTTTGAAGCCTAGGCTCGGGACATTTGGGGAGGTTCCTCCTGCACCTTCCCTCCGCGACTCCCCGGCGGTAAGCGGAGTCGGGGGGCCAAGAGCCATGGAGGAGAAGGTGCCGCCCTCTTTGGGCAACACCAAGCCGCACCTGGAGAAACTGACCCTCGGGATCACCCGTATCTTGGGTACGGAGGGGGAGGGAGGAGGAGGAAGAGGAGGGGCGGGGCGGGGGAGCCGGGATGGATGGGGGAGGGTGCGAGGCCTGCGAGGATGCACCTGGCTAGTCACGTGGTGGTGTTTGTCGCGTGGGTGACGGAGGGAGGCGAAGGCGGCGGGGCGGGGGTGGTCACCTCCGAGGCCGGGGCTGCCCTGGGTGGGGAAGGGCCGGGGCCTTGTCCCGAGGAGCCGCGGGCCCCCAAGTCCCTGTGTCCTGGGCGCTCTGTTCCAGGGTCCCTGGCAGGCTGACCCCTGGGGGGGCGGGGCAGAAACCTCGGGCCTGGCGCTGCTTCTGTCAGATTGCTAATTATCGTAGCTATCGCTAGATGGCGCTCACACGTGCATAACCCTGCGTGCCAGGTGCCAGGCGCCGGGCGCAGCCTTCTACCAGCACGTGTAGCAGCCGGCGTTTACGGAACGTTTACAGGTGCCGGCTCCTGAGTAGAGTTAGCGTCCACAATCACAGCCGACTTTATATGTTGTTACTGTGTGCCAGGGTTTTATGGCTACCGTTCGTTCAGTGCTCCCAGCAGCCTGGGAGGGAGGGAGGGGCTCCTATTGTCCCGGGAGGAATCTGAGGCAGGGAGTGTTTTTGTTCTTTTTTTAAGGGAATTACCCGAATCACAACTAGTAGGGGTCTGAGTTCACGTTTGAACTCAGGTTTTCCTGAATCCCGGCCCTGCATCTAGCTGCGTGTTTACATGGATAGGTATCGATGTATATTTGCATGTGTCTGCATGTGTGCATACACATAATGGACATTCACATATACACAGGTAAGAGTTATTCAGTATCCCAAAAGGCTTAGTGCGGTTTTAAGCTAAGAGACCTCCTCCCAGGAGGAACTTGGTACAGTCTATGAAATTAGATATAGATAATATATACGTACTACATACATACATCTACAATGTCCCAAAAGTCTTAGTACAGTTTAAGTTATTAGAGCTTTAAACTAAATTAAGATTTTTGGAACATCATATATATATATATATATATATATATATATATATATATATATGTGTGTGTGTGTATACCTATATATGTATTTATAATTGTATATATATATATATATACATAAACATGTATGTGTGTCCTGTACACATACCTACACACGTATATACAGACCATATGTTTTTGGACCAGATCTGTAATTTTAGAGGTTGTAGGGAGCTACCTGGAACTCCCACTTAAAAGTTGTATCTACAGTTTCTCTGTCACTTTTAGTGTTATAGTCTTACTAAGATAGTTGCTTACAGCCAGTAGATATCAGAGGTGAGAATCTGGACTCGAACCAAGGTCTTTCTGACTGGGAGACTGACTCTCTGTCCAATAAAGTCATACTACCTCTCCTATGTTATATGTTACGTAACAATTATTGTTGCACTTTAAATGTCCTAAACATTTTTTAAAAATTCCTGACCTTGTAGATTATGAGATTTCTCTTTTTTTTAAATAACGAATATTTTTGTGGCCCATTGCAATGTTTGCAAAGAGCTTTACTTAAATTTTCCCATTTGACCCTCACAATAATCCAGTGGGATAAGCACTACAGATATTACTGTCTTGTCTTTACAGACAGAGAAACTGTCCGAAGGGTGTGAAGTGACTTACCTAGGATCACACAGCTAAAGTGTGTCTGAGTGAGGATTCAACCCAGGTCTTCCCTAATTCCAGGTTCTGTTGACTGGACTGTGCTGTCTTTTAGCATTATAACTTCCTTGATAATAGTTGGACTTCTATCGCTGATTGAGAAAATACCTGATGACATTAATTCAGTAAGGTTTAAGAAGTTTATTAACAACGCTTTCAGTTCGTTAAGTACAATAATATCTACCTACATTTGAAATGTAGTAATACATATATGTCCAACCACATGCATGTAGCCTTACATGCAGTAGGCACTAAAATATGCATATCAAGTAGAACCAAATATGCAATAGACACTTTATTCAGTCTGAGTTATACTTCCTTCTTTATTATACTGAATCATTTAACAAAGTAAAAGCAAGGGATCCTCAGCCTACAGGTTGGGATCTACTTACCTAGACTAGAAGAGCCTTCAAGCTGCCACTGTCTTCTATTTTCTGTCTGTCCCATTCCCCTTTTCATAATACTTAGTACAGTCCTCTGCAAACAGTAAGAGAGAGCTCACATTGTTCGTTGTCTTACAAAGTGTATGAGTGATCTGATGGCTGAGCTACTCCCTGACACCTGGCCTGTGTGTTGTTGATCAATACCTAAATCAGTTAGGCAGCCTAATGTGAAGCTCTTCTGCAGTCATGTATAGTCCCAGCAGCAGCCTGTACAGTAACTGCCAACAGTACCACATGGTCCTGACTGCTGTAAGCTCATAGCAGCTTATACAGCAAGAGAATGTTATTAATTACCTGAGTGTGTGACTTGTGACCTTTCAGTAGCTCCTAGACTTTGCTGGGGCTCCTAGTCAAGTGACATCAACCAACCAAGTCTGTTGGGTTTTTTTTTTTTTTCAAATCAATTGTGAAACATTTATCAAGTGCCTACAATATCCGGAGCATTGTACTTGGTTTGGGCTCTCAGATTCAAGCTAAATAGTCCCTGCCTACACTAAGCTTATAACTTACTAGGTTGGAATTCTTGACCTGGGATTTGTGAACTTTTTAAAAATATATATTTTGAAAATTTTTTCAGCATGATTGATTTTCTTTTAATCTGATGTATTTTATTCCTTAAAAAAAAAAAATTCTGAGAGAGGTCCATAGGCTTCACCAAATGACTGAAGGGGTTCCTGACACACATAGAAAAGTAAGGAATCCCTGTACTAGGAAAATAGAACACATTCACAAATAATTAACCAAAGGACACATATACCAGCAACCATACACATTGATAGACGATGGGACTAGCAGCTCAGGGAATGAGGAAAGGGTCTTTTGGAGGAAGTGACACTTAAGCTGAGCCCAGAAGGGATCTAGAGCAGGGGTGGGGAATCTGTGGCCACAAGACCGCATATGGTCCTCTAGATCCTCAAATGTGGCTCTTTGACTGAATCCACAGATTCCACCTCTGATCTAGGGGTTCAATAGGTGGAGGTGAAGAGGGAGATCATTTCAGGTGTCGGAATATCCTGTGCAGATTGGTGGTGGAAGATGAAACATCGTCTGTGGGGAACAAGACGGAGGCCAGTTTGACTGGAGCATGAAGTTTGAGAGGGGAAGTAATATGTAATCAACGGGAGCCTGGAAGGGATTAGGCTGGTGTAAGTGTTTATGACAGTAGGAAGTGATGGGCAGGAAAGGGAGCTTTGGTCTAGGCAGTCTTGGACTCAAAATCACAGGGATTCTACATGGAGTCCTAGGGCAGTCCAGGGTCATGCCCTTTCTAGGAGCAGTGGTGATGTTAACTTGATATGGTAACAGGAACAATGATAAACAATCGGCTCCAGGACATTTGACAAGGTAAGATGCCAGCACTGGCTGCTAGCTTAGCTAGTGTCCTTGTGGGATGACTAGATGAGCCAGAGATCCTTTGGGGTCTTTTAAAAGGATTAGAGGGATTCTACCCTTCCATCCACATGGGGGCAGCTCTGCCCCAGGATGAGCCCCAGAGGGGAGCAGATTCACTTACTCTGATTGAGGGGCAGGGTCTCTGGAAGTTAGATGGTCACTATTCCTGATGGTGAGGGGCAGGAGATGACATAGTACTTGCAAGATGCTGCCGCTTTCTAAACCTTTTTGTCCCACCAGCTGAGTGGCTGGAGACTTAAGTGAAGTCTCACCTGGGTTTCCCTGGTTTAGGGACAGTAGTTTGAATAATAGCTGATTATTAGGGGGTAAGACAGTGAAGTGTGATCCTATGAAGCATTTGAAAAATCTACACATTTCCTCTGAAGCCGAGTGAGTGGGTTTATAACCCCAAAGGATAGACAGGTCCTTACCTGCTATAATCTGCCCAAGGCTATGCAGATGCAAAGTGTCAGGTCCTGTGAATATGAATCCAGCACCTGGTAGGGGAAGTGATTGTGATGAAAAATGCTGAATGTTAGAATGGTTTCTGTAGTACTTCTAAACAATCAGCAAACTTTGATTAATCCCCTAATAAGGACAAGGCAAAGCTCTAAGCACCAAGGATATAAAGAAAAGTGAAAGAACTAGCTGTTTAAGGAGCTCATATCCTAATGGAGGAAAGACAGCATCTATATATCTGAGCATATAAAAAAATATGCAAGGTAATTTGGTAGGAGGGCCCCAGGAACTGGTGGCATTAGGAAAGGCTTCATGTTGAAGGGCGCACTTGAGCTGAGGCTCATGGGACACCAGGCATTCTGAGAAGCAGAGGGAAGGAGGGAGAGCATTCCAGGTATGGGAGACAAGTCACAGATACAGGCCACGAGGTATCATGTGAGCAGCAGCTGGGAGGCCAGTGTGACAGTGGAGGTCATGGAGGAGAGTAAACCAGATTAGAAGGGTGTTTAGTGATTTCATTCAATACTTGCCCCAGTAACAAATTACAGATCATGCCTCCTTTGAGGTAGTGAAGGTAGTGGGTGATGATTTCCTGAATTCTCTCTTACCTTCTAGGATATACAAAGACTCTCAAGTATGTTCATCTGTAAGACAGACAAACTTTTGAAACAATACTGTTTTTAAATTCCTATTCTTAGAAGGAAGAAGCTCATATTCAAGAAAATTTATGGTTCTGGGAGTGGTGACACTTGCCTGTACTCTTGGCCACTGGGGTGGCTGGGACTGGTAGAAGGCTTGGGCGCAGGGTGTTTGGAGCTGTCATGAGGCCAGAGCTGATTGGGTATCTGTACTGAGTCCAGTGTGGAGAAGAGTGCCACCAGGCCACACAGAAAGGACCCAGCCAGCCCACGCTGGAAAAGGAATAGATTAAAAGCTTCCTTGCTAGTCAGTAGTGGGATCGGGCCTGTGAATAGCCATAGCACTTCTTGTCCAGACAAGATAGGGAGAAAGACTCAGTCTCAGAAAAAGAGAAAAGAAAGAAAATTCATGGCTGAAATGAGGAAACATAGCAGGTCTGGACTTGAAGTGTCATCAAAGATCCTGCTTCTGTCACTTGTAGCAAGACTATCTTACAATCTAATTTTCTAACCTGTAAAATGGGAATGATAAATCAAAGAAACTAACTGGGAAATGGCTGAATAAATGATGACTGTAATGGAATATTACTTTGCAGTAAGGAATGACAAATATGAAGAATTCAGAGAATGATGGAAAGACATAGAGCGATGCAGAGTGAAGAGAGGAGAACCGAAAGAACAACAGGCACAATGCCCACAGCGTGTACATACATAAGGTCAGCACCGTGAGACAACAGGAATAGAGTCAAACATAATGGACAGTGTTTTGTTTTGGTTTGAGTTTTTTTTTTGGCTCATTTAAAAAAAAATTCTATTTTCTTTTTTCCCCAGTTACATGTAATAATTTTAGTAGTCATTTACAAGATGTTATTTTATTTTTAGTTTTCAATATTCATTTCCATGAGTTTTAAATTTTCTCTGCTCCCTCCTTTACCCCCTCCCCAAGACTTTTCATTTTTTTAAGATTCTGAGTTCCCAGGTCTCTCCCTCCCTTCTTCTCCTACCTCCTTGAGAAGGCGAACAGTTTTTACATACATTATACATGTGTAGTCATGCAAACATTTCTGTGTTAGCCATGTTGCAAAAGAAAACACAGACCACTTGAAAAAAAAAGCAAGAAAAATAAAGAAAGTTTTAAAAACTTTCTTTAGAAAGTTTAGACTTCAGTCTAAAATCAGACTCCATTAGTTTGTTCTCTAGAAGGGGACTGCATTTTTCATTGTGAGTCCTTTGTAATTGGCTTGGATCATTGTATTGCAGAGAACAGGCAAGTCATTCACACTTGCTCTTACTCTGTACACTGTTCCGGTTCTTCTTACTTCCCTTTGCATCGGTTCATGTCAGTCTTTCCAGGTTTTCCAGAATCATCCTGCTTATCATTTCTTATAGCATAGTAGTATTCCATCACAATCATATACTACAACTTGTTCTGCCGTTCCTCAGTTGATGGGCATCCCTCCCCTCAACTTTGCCACCACAAAAAGAACTGCTATAAATATTTTTGTACATGTTGGTCCTTTTCCTTCCTTTTTTTGGTATCTCTTTGGGATACAAACCCAGTACTAGTATTGCTGGATCAAAGTGTAGATACAGTTTTATAGCCCTTTGAGCGTAATATGGGTGAGTGTTTTTACAGAACTATTAAAGTTAGAGAATACAGCCTTTTTGTTAACAATTATTAGACTTACACAAGTGTACATTGACATGTACTGTCTATCTTCTTCTAATCAACAGACAAATTTTATTAATTAAGTACTTAATATATTCCAACCACTGTATTAAGTAGTGGATACACAAATAAAAAAGCAAAAAAGACCCCTTCCCTCAAGGAGCTTACATTTGAGTGGGGAGACAACATATATATACATCTATATGTCTACATATATAATATGTGTATATAATATACACACATATACACAAGTACAACGTTTACATAAAAGATAAAAAGAAAGCTCTAAGTAGATACTATGTTCCTCAATAAACTCAAAATGAATAGGCAACCTAAATATAAAAGGTCCCACCATAAAAAATTAGAAAAGAACAAGTTCAAGTATCCTTTGCAACTGTGACTATAACCAAACTAGGAACTGGACAGATAACAAAAGATAAAACCCACAATTTTGATTATGCAGAGTTGGAAAGCTATTGCTTTCTACCAAAAAGACTGTGTAGTCAAAGAGTATGAACAAATAGTTCTCAAAAGAATTATGAATTATGAAAAATTAAATGAAAACATTATTAAGAGAAACATAAATTTAAGAAAAAAAAATCCGGGGCTTTCCTCACACCCCGCTAATCCGCAAAGATGATAGAAAGTACTAGTCATTGTTGGAGGGTTCGTGGAGAGATGGGTGCACTCTTGTTGGAGTTATGATTTGATCGATTCTGGAAAGCAATCTGGCATTATGTTAAGAAAGTAACTGAAGTATGTTTGACTCAAAGATCTTAGTACTAGGTGTGTACCTCAAGGAGTTCAAAGACAGAAGGGTTCTGTGTACTCCAATGTAGTAGAAGTAGCATTTTTTTGCGGTCACTAAGAACTGGGGGGAAGGTACATACTCTTTAGGGAGTAGCTAGACAAATTGTAGCACAGGAGTGTAGAGGAATATTATTGCCCTGTAAGAACATGAAAAATTCAGACAAGCCTGGAAAACATAAGAATTGAAGCAAGCAGAACCAGGAGAATATGAGACACAATAACTATAGTGACTCAAACAAGAACATTTTGTCGTTCAGTCGCATTCAGCTCTTCGTGATCCCAGCATGGGTTTTCTTGGCAAAGATACTGGAATGCTGGGCCATTTCCTTCTCTAATGGATTAAGGCAAATACTGATGACAGTGATGAGGACAGTTGTTTGAGGTGTTCAGCCCCTCGTGTGAGGACTTGCCAAGGCCTTTTCAGGGCTGCTTACCCACTTTTGGTGCCCATGTTTTACCCACTCGACTCTTGACTCTGGCTTCAAAAAGCTGTAGCATGTGCAGCAACCATGCTATGGTAAAAACTGGGCTAAACTGGGTTGAGAGTAAGTAACTAACAGGGCTCAAAGCCATCAGTGAGTTAGGGGGATGTCTACCCCAAGCATGAGAAGAGTTCCCCTGGTGGAATGGCAGATGAGAACAATTTGTGCCATGAAGGTGACTGAGGCATGTGCTGTGGAGCACTGAGAGCTTGGTCAGACATTGAAGATGCCAAGGTCTTCCGCTGCGTTCCAGGACACCACCAGTCAGTTGTCCGGATTCTTGTCTTGCCACTGGACTTCAGTGGCCCTACAAGAGCAAGTGAGGCTGACAACTTAGTGCATCTCTGCCTCACTTGACTCCAATTCATGTGCAAGTCAAGATGTACTCCATGATGTCATCGGTCCTCTTCAAAGTGAAGGATGAACAAAGACAAATAGAGATCAGGTGACTTGTCCAGAGTCACACAGGTAGTAAATGTTTGAGATCATATATGAAGTCACAAAATCCAATCTTCCTTAACTCCAGGCCTGGTAGTATGAAGAAATTCCTCTAAGTTCAACTCTTATGCCTCATAGTGAATTAGAGGTGACCGTGGGTTCTCAAATGCTGTGGCAGCAGAGAACAAACTCTAGTAAGTTATATCCTGCTGGCAAGGCTTCAGATACGGGCTTGGCAACAACAGATCACGTTGGCATTCTGAGGACGAGCCTAGTTAAATATAGAGATATTCATCAAAAGTAGGCTGAACACTTAATGATTTGTCCCTGGCAGCCTATGAAACCAAGAAATTGTTGGGATATGCCTGTTGCCTCAAAACAACATATGTAAATAAATTTTAAAAAGAAATGGAAAAGTAGAAGGGCATAGTCAAACAAGTTATTTTCTTTCCTGAAGTCTTGGGAGGCAGTATGATATTTTTAAAAAGAAGCAAAATGGTGGTCAGCAGCAAACTGGGCAGTCATCCTGGCCACAAAGTAGCAATATAGCTTGCATTTCTTTATGGAGAATGTGGTACATTTGACATGCTATGTCACTGTGTACTAAGCCCAGCAATGTAGGATAATGGTTCATGACCAACAACCTTTGACACACTAATGGAAGCTGGGAAAAGAGGCTTGGATTTAGAGTCAGAAGAATAGGTTCAAGTCCCAGGTTTGCTACTTACCACCTGTGACTTTAGGCTAGTCACTTAACCTCACTGTTCCCCAGTTTCTTATCTGTAAAATTCAGTAGTTGTAACTAGATGGTCTCAAAAGTCTTTTCCAGTGCTAGATCTAAAATCATATGACTAGATGACCTAAATCTAATTGGATGAAGAGGAATTCACAGAATACTCTGACTTCTATAAAACAGTCTGGGAAAATTTCTGTTGCCAGGAAAAAAATGCTATAAAGAGAAATTCCACTCAAAATAACTATAAAATGCTTAAAATAACTGGGGATCATTTAACCTACCAATATTCAAGATACCAAATTCAACTACAAAACACTTTAAAAGATTTAAATAATGTAAGAGAGATTCATTATTCATGATTTGACTTCACAAAAATAAAAATGAGTTCCCACTCCTAGCTCAGTGGAAAATACATTGGCAAGAGTCAGACAACATAAGTACATATGGATGGGGTGCCATCTGCATTATCGGAGGGAATACCCACATTGGTGAAGTTACAGATCCATTTGAATCTGCTACCTAATTTAGGGGGTGGATAGAACTAGACCAAATAATAACAAAATTCATTTAGAAAAACCAGAAAGCTTAGAATCTCAAGATAATGAAAAGGAGGCAGGGGGGAAGCAGAAATGAAGAGGATATAACCAAATCTCAGACATTATAGTCTTAATTCTCAAAACTCTGGTAGAAAAATAAGTCATTGGAACAAAACAGATAAACAAGACTCAGAAGCAATTGATTATAGAAGTTGTGTTGAGACTCAACTGACAATATAAGCAGTTGGGGGAAAGACTCCTGGAATTTTTTCAAGAAAGGCTACTGGAATAATTGGAGGGTAGTTTGGCAGGGGTTAAGTTTAGCCCAGACTCTTATACCATCCATTATACCATACTGCTGTGCTCTAGTAGCACCTAGAGACACCATGGACAAAGTTCTGGGTCTAGAGTCAGGAAGACTTCCTGAGTTTAAAACACAGCCTCAGACACTTACTAGCTGTGTAACCCTGGCCAAATCACTTAAACCCTATTTACCTCAATTTCCTTATCTGTAAAATCAGCTCGAGAAGGAAATGGCAAACCACTCCAGTATCTTTACCAAGAAAACCTCAAATAGAGTCATGAAGAGTCAGCCATGACTGAAACAACCGAACAATGACTATGTTCTATGTAGACAGGAACTTAAATATAAAAATTCATGTAAAAAATTGGAAGACAGTAGGATGAAGGACCTTCTTCACCAAGCAGGGAATAGAGGGAGTTGTAAAATACTTTTTTAAAATGACAGTTTTGATCAAAAAAGAAAATGTAAAATCTTTTGCAGAAACAAAATCTATACAGCTAGGATAAATGAAGCTATCAATCGGGAAAGTTTTGATCAAATATACCAGATTGGATACTTAATATCCAAGATATATAGGGAACTGACAAGCCTAATCCTGTCATTTTACAGATGAAGAAAAGTGACTCCAAATCTGGGTTCTTTCCCCTGTATCACACTTCTTTGGAAGGGGCCAATGAGTTCCTTATTAGATTCAGTTTCTTTAGGATGGACTGCTTAATATGGGAATGTCCCTGAGCAATAACCACACAGCCCCTAGAGAGGGCTATCTGTTGCTGTAACAAAATTTCCTCTTTGTTTTCCAGAAGCATCTCCAGGAGTGACAAAGGTGAGGATCATGGAAAAGGAGCCTGCTGAGCGCCATATGATTGCTTCATGGGAGCTAGTAGGTATCTGCCATTACAGGATTATTACCTCTCCCTCCCAAGGAGAGAGCAACCTCAGACAGAAAAGGATAGAGATAACACAGACAATCTTCTATTTCACACTACAATTGGCGGTAGGGAATTCACCCCTGTTCCTCCCCATTGACTCTCAGGGCACTTAATTCTCATCCTGTAATAGTTTTAAACTTAAGAGAGTTTTTTAGGGAGGTATCTTATCTTTGGAATTCCCTTCTGAGCCATCTAGGTCTGGTTTGGGAATCACCATGTCATTTTCATGTGTGGAATCCAGGATTTGTGATGAAGATTGTAGAGATGAAAGACATTTTTTAGGAGATCAGTCATGATCCTTTGCAGCCCAGCAGAGCGGGTGGTATAGGGAGCACTGGTTTGGGGCTCCCATTGTAAAGGGGTGGAGTCTTATCTTCAGTGACTGGATAAAACAGGATATGTATCTTAGAAATGCCAGCAGGCCCATGAAAGCAGAAGGGTAGGGAGGCAAGGAATGTCTTATCTGGACTGTAAAGTCATTACCATCCTGCCATCCTACCATCCAGCTACATCTTAGACTCCAGCACCCACAGGGAGTGAGCCCTTTTTAAGGAATGCTTGTTTGCCTTTCCTCCCATATAAAATATCAGTTAGAAACACAGGGTGTGAGAGCTAACAGACCCTTAAAGGTTGTCTAGTCAACCCCCTCATTTTATTGATAAAGAAAGTGAAGAAAAATTAAAATTCAATTAAGTACTTTATGACTTGATAAAGGTCACACAATTAATCAGCCCCAGACATAGTGGATTAGAACCCAAGTTTCTGACTTGTAGGCTCACAACTCTTCCTACTCTGTCCAAGTAAACTGTCATTTTAGCTTTAAGAACTTAATAAATAGCTCCTCTACACTAGCAGAGGCACAAAGTTTAGCTAATGCAGCAAATGTCTATCTTATCAAATATCTACTATTCAGAAGACCTGGTGTGAGGGTTGGGGGTGGAAAAAGAGAAAGGAGAGCCCCTGGGATTACAAAGACAAAACAGTTCTTGCCCCCAAGAGTTTGCATTTTATTGAATAGATAAGTCACATAAATAAGAAGAATCACTGCCCTTGTGGCACTTAAATCATAGTCTATGATAAACATAGCCAGAAATAACTATTAATACATTCTTAGTGCATTAGAAAGGTACTGATCTAATTTTATTATTTTTTCAGTTAATAAACATTTTGTTTTTCCCTTTTCCCCCCAATGGAGCAAAAAGAAAAAGGAACATGATTAGAAAAAAATAAAAGAAATCCCCCTAAACATACATACAGTAGTCAAAGCAAATGCATGTGAGAGGTGTACTAGATAAGGATCAAGGGAGAAAAAGGAAGTCATTGAAGAAGTGGGATATTAAAGAATAAATATTAATTCAACAAGTGAAAGGGGGAAGAAGGACATTGTAGACAGAAAGAATAGTGCAGAGGGAAAGAAGAGAGGCCAGAGTGGCTAGGTTGTGTTTGGGCCTAGAAGGGGCTCTGCATTGGCTGGGGCAGAGGGTGTAAAGAAGTAACAAATCTGGAAGGGTGGCATGGCAGCAGATTGAGTGCTACTGCAGTAGTCCGGGGGATAGTAATGAGGGCCAGTGTTGGGCATCAGGAATAGATGTGGTCAAGGTAGAATCAATACAGCTCTGTCACTGTATAGTGACAGGAGAGTGACTGGATAGGAGAAGGGAGAGAAACTAGAGTCCAGGGTCATGCCAAGATTTCAGACAAGATGTCCTATGGTTCCTCTTGCAGAATTAGAAAATACGTAGAAAAAGAAGGGAGCTGGTTTAAGGAGAAAGATATAAAGCAAGGCCAATACCATATGGAGTTCGAGGTGCCAGTGGGAGCATGTAGCTTGGAGTGTGGGTCAGGAGCTTTGACGAGAGCACAGGACCAGGAAAACAGATCATAGTGGTAGTAATGATAGCTCCCATTGGTAAAGCACCCTCAGGGTTACAGAGTGCTATACAAGAACCATGTGAGTTAGGTCTTAGTGTTATCCCCATCTGAAGATGACGAAACTGAGACTGAGAGAAGTTAGATGGTTTGCCCAGGTTAGTGAGTGTCTAAGGCTGGAATTGTCTTGAAGTCTTCCTGACTCCAACAAGAAGAAACTAAAGCAAATGCATTTCTGTTATACTCCCTTTACTACTCGCTTTTCCAGGATATTGTGAGATATATATATATATATATATATATGTATATATATAACTTTAAAGAGTTATAGAATACGAGCCATTCCCCATCTTGACTTATAAAGAAGAATAAACCCTGTCCATGTGAACAAAATTCTTTAGCAGACACTAAAAAAGCAAAGAAGAGGAGCCCTTCCTCCAATAAAGCATTTCCTGTGCCCATTTTAGAGTAGGCAAGATCTTTGATAGAAGCCACCCCAGAAATACCTTGATTCTGCTTCTGTCACCCTTTTTCTTTGGTCAGTACTCTTACCATTGACCAGAACTAAATCAAGCCAGTCTCATAGTGACTGACCCTAGATGAACTACACCTGAGGAACAAGTATTAGATAATTGTTCTGTACCTGGAAGGTTCAGGAAGAGCTGTTTGATTCTGAGCACACCTGCATTCTAAGACTTTTATGTCCTAGAGTCTTCTCCATCAGGAGTACCTACAGGGAAGGCAGTAAGGAACTGTTGTGATACCTGTGGCTGAGATCCCTTGATGTTAGGTTGGGAGAATTGGTAAGATATGAATGAACTTCAAATACATCCCATGTTTTTAATCTGTTTTCCTTAGCTTTATGGATTCTTTTTCTATACTAAATGTCTATCAATCCCCCACCTTGTGCTTTCTGGTCACTACCAGTACAGATTTAGTACATTTAAAATAGCTTAAGAATTTTTGCTGTTCGCATTCTAAACTTTTAAAAAATCTTTTTATGTCATTTCTCTATGGCTTTGGTTCCCTAGAGTGACTTAGAGACATAGAACCAAAATTGATGGCATTGTCTATGTTGTACCATCCACCTCAGGCCCACCTAGGGCCTGCTTCTTATCATTTAGCTGTTCTTCTTTCATCATCTTCTCTTTAAGTCTCCTCTCCATCTCATTCTGTTTGAGTTTCTTCTCTCTCTGCCCTCCAGATGAGTGAAGCTATGAGACAAGATGACTAATTCACCTCACCTGGTGCTAAGGGTCTCAGCTTAGGCAGCAGAAGTTTACCATGAGAGACGAGAGAAAGTCAGTCATTTTTTCCAACGATGCCATTGTTGCTATCTCCTTTATAAATCATCTCACATCCATCTATCCATTCCTCAAATATTTATTCCTCCTGTGTGCACGTGGGTTGTGTTAGGTGCTGAGGTTATTTGGGGAAAGGGAAACATGGAAATGACTTAGATGAATAAGTCACAGTCTCTGTTCTCAAGGAATTTACAGTCTAATAGTGGAAATGAGAAAAACACCCAAACTACTGATGCAGATTAGAATACGAAAAGAGCTTAAGAAAAAAACGAAGTGTTATGAGGTCAAATGCTGAAAAGCAATCACTGACTAGGGGTCGGGGTGGAAGTCACAGAATAGAAATTGCATCTTTGGGATGAGATAGAGGAATTGGAAGGATTAAAAAACAAAAAGTAGGAAATTGAGAAAAGTATACCAGTTTCAAATGTGCTACATATTTTATCTTCCATCAAGATAAAGAAATTGGCACTTTAGCTCGGCTACCTTACTCCAGAATAGCAATTTGAAGGACATGGTAGAAAGCAATTTTTTTTAGAAGAGAAGGTACCTCCTAAATATCCTTGCGTGGCCAGCCTAGGAGTTTTCCAGAACTGAGCCCAGATGAAGTCATAAATTTGATTGTCTATTCAGGAACAATTTATGATAGTTGGAAGTTTATCTTCAAAGATACCCTGTGGAGTAATTTTAGCAAGGTATTGGTGTCTGGGTTTAGGAGATAGGAGGTGGTAAACAACATTCCCTGTTGCAGCACTCATCTTCTGGTTTGAGGCACAGATTCACCCTTCTTAACCTACCCCATCCTCATTCTCTCCTGCTTTGTGATTGTAGAAAAATGACTGTGTAATGCCAGAGGACCTGAAGAATTTTTACCTGATGACAAATGGTTTCCACATGGTGTGGAGTGTGAAGCTTGATGGTAAGTTGGTCTCTTGCCCATTGTTACTGGTCCTAGCTACACTGTGCCCCTCTCTGAAATGTCTCTCAGCAGACAAGTATTTCCCCTGAATCTAATCAGTGTTTAACATGAGCTGTCCTCTACCTGCTCAGAAGTGCAAGAAGAGCAGCATTCTTTTCTTTGGTTTCTGACCTTATTCTGGCCACATCACAAGGTAGAACTACCCAGAAAATTCCAAAGACTAAAAAAAATAATAACTCAAAATTTAAGATTCCCCCACAAAGTCTTACTGTGTAGTACCTCATCAAAGGTTCTTGAAGGCGTGTAAGCTCTTTTAGGTTCTACCTTGCTGGAACGGTATCGAATATGGACCTGGCAACAGACTAAGTCTGTTTTCAGAGAACCAATCTAGCTAATTAGGTATGGAGAGAATCATGACCAGTGGGCCAGCCACTTGGTGATGAATTTTTGGTTGTGGTTACCCATGAAACAAAGAAGTACAAAATGGTACCCAATCTTGTATGCCCCTTTCTGCTTCTACAGTGTCTGTGTCAGAGAAGAAGTCAGAGTATGTTAAGAATGACACCATTTAAATTTGACTATTGGTATTCCAAATGTGAGATTATTGCTGAGTGGACATATTGCTGAAGCAGCTGAAATCTATAGATCTTGACACACCTACTGTAAATGAAACCAGAGGAAAGAAGGAAATTGCATCCAAATGGAAGGATGGCTCACAGGTACTTCTTGGGGAGGTAAAGAAAGGATTTGAAGGAATAGGTTTTATCCCAAGAAATATTATTTCATGAGATTATTGGGTTATCATATATTATAATATTAGTAAGTATTTGCAGAAAAAAACCTACCATTGAAATAATTGCACTTTCTACATTAACATCTTTTGCTGATGATGAAGAGGTAGGAATTCTTGAAGAAGTTGATAAGGTCCTCTGAATTAAATCAACATATACTTTGATACTTGGTGACTTCAGTACAGAAGAGGAAAAGGTGACGATAGTGAGAAGCATGGGGAAGCATAATGCAGGAGGAAGGACTGAAAGATGCCAAAGGCTTATAGACTGCACAGATATAAATACATATAAATATAAAGAGTGTTTTCTTTAAGAAACAAATTGGTAGGCACTAGACATGAAAAACAAATAACATTGCAAAAATGAAATAGATTATATTTTGAGAGGACAGAATTTGTTATTCATCTGGCAGTTATCTCTAAAACAGCTATCTTTGTAAAATCAGACAACAGGTTTGTCATCAGAGCTAAGATCAGAAGTGGTTTTTTTAAAAAAAAGCAAGAAGAAATAATCATGATAAAAATGGCGTACAATTTAAACAATTCAATCCTAAACAATTTCAACAAAAAAATGACAGACATGGGAAACAGACAGCAGAGCTGACATCGATGGCAGTAGCAATAATCTTGCATTTAAACTTAAGCAGTATGAATTGATTGCCACAACCAAGACCAGACTAGAGCCCAGAAAGCACCTTAATCCATAAAACATCTGACTTACTTGCCAAACAGAGAGATAATTGCCAGAGGCAACACCCAATTAGAATACAAACTTGTTTGTAAAATCTTACCCAAAAAAGTGTAAGAACGATTCTAAGTAGTATTGTTTTGTAAAGCAGAGAAAAAGAGGGCAAAATCAATTTAAAGAAAGTTTGGCAAGATGTCCAACTAAGCAAAGTCATTCTAAGGGCATTTGAGGACAGAAACAGAAGAAAATGAAAAAGATTGATAAAAATTATTATTACACACTACTCCATCAAGGACAATGGAACAACCATAGGAGCAGAAAAAAATGGTCCTTAAATGAAAAAAGATCAAAAAAATAGCTTGATTATACTGAGTGCATCTGAAAGAGATCTGTACAGGAGACAAAACAATTGTGAAGTCTTTGAGGTATCAGTATGGAAACTGTTAGAAGGAAAGAGAAGATACCAAAGACATGGGAGAAAAAAAAACTAAGACTGTACTAAAAAAGTAAGAAAAAGGAGATCTAGAACTGCCTTCTCTCCTTCCTATGGAAAAGCTTAATGAAAGTATTCTGTATGCAAATCAAGAGCACTCAATGAGGACATTAACAGAAGGAGGCTTTTTCAAACAATATTGAGCAATTGCCTGAAAGATGTAGAGAATATAAAATCCCACTGTGCTGTTTGTTGGTTGGGTATGAAAAGGCATTTAATTTGGGAGAGACAGTCAATAAGCACTTATCAGGGTCTTTTTTTAAAGAAGATATCCCTTCTCTAGACAGCAAATTCACTAAAAATTCTTTGAAAGCTATAACAACAGATGATGAACATCAGACAAGGCATAAAACAGGGAAATATATGTTCATGCTGTGAAGATCTGGAGAAAATCCAGCCCAGAGTCCAAGTTGAAGAAGAATTCCTTGCAGATTGGTGTGGCCTTCCAGATGCTCCTGCCTCCATCTGCTCTTTGCAGATGACATTGTGCTGATCTCATCAAAGCTAAAGACATTGCAAAGTCTTCTGGAAGAGATCTCTAATCGCTCAAAGGAATTTGGCATGGTCATTCACACAGAAAGACCAGGGAATAAAGAATGTCTATTGTCCCAAGTTCCAACAGGCGTTTGAATGGAAAACTTATAGAGCTTGTCCATTAATATGTTTATCTCAGATGGACAGTATATATGGTCAACAAATTAGGCCCAGAGTTGAATAGGAGGCGAAGAGCAGGCTAGATTACTATCAGGAAATTTCAAAGCTTCCTTAATGACCCCAAGCTTCACATGAAGGCATAGGCCAATCTTTTTGATACCAACATTTTACTAGTGTTGCTGTATGGCAGTGAAACATGGAATACAACAGACTCTGAAAAATTAAAAATTAGCATAGCACAGAGATCCCTGTAGGTATGAGCAGTCTATCACATATAACCAATGAGGAGATTTGAGGAAGGTCCAAAGTAAAAGAAGTCATTAAAGAACTGTATGATAAAAAAAGATGTTCTGATCAAATGGTGAGAGAGAAATGAACGAATGAGAAGTGTTTATTTGTTAAGGACTTGCTCTGGGGCAAGCCCTAGATTGAGGTGTTCTGGGAGGGCCCAGCCTGGGGCCAGGTAAGGGTGCTTGGTGATGGTGAACCATCCTGCATGGAGCCACAGTGTACCGCAATTACCCTCATGGTGTCAGGGGAAAAAAGTAAGTAAAGGAAAAAAGATCTCTTGCATGTGAAGTCAGTTCCCAGTGATGAATTTCTGGGAGGATGTGAATAAGAGTGTCCCAGGATGAACAGGCACAGATGGGTTGTGACCAGCATTGCTGAGGGGAACATCTTTCTTCGTGAGATCTCAGCTCCATTTGAGTAGGTCCAAGTTGGAACCCTAAGTTGACCCTACATGATACACTCTTGCAGAAAATCAGACAACCTAGTTATTCAGGATGATGTTAAGACTCTTTTTCTGTGACAGCCAGTTATTATGGGGCCACTCTTCCTCCAAATTCTCTTTTGAATTCCTAAGACTTCTAAATTACTTTGCTTTCTTGTCTCTTTACAGGCAGAAATAGTGTTTGTGAGTTTTGTTACTCCAAATAAGAAAAAAAACATGTTGTTTTCAAAGGATCCTGACTCAGGAAGCTAGTGCCTAAGTGGTCTTCCTCTTTAACTCTAGTTGGGTGGACCCCAGTGCCTTTCTCTACTTCATTATTCTTTAGCAAGTGTAACTTGAATTCTTAAAGGATCAGAAATTTCAACCACATGAATACTCTTTACTAATGCAGATTAGTCCTAAGGCCTCCTGATAGTAGACCATGTCATACATTGCTATGACCAAAAGATGAATGCTGAACTTTGACTGATGGACCTTTTCAAATTTAGCAAGACTGGTCCTTGCACCACCAATAGTCTATCACTGAGTCTGTCTTAGAAGCCTTTCCAACTTCATAGAAACAGCCAGTGTCTAGTGTGGTCCTGCAGAGCTCAGTGACCTCCACACAATAGGCAAACACTGAAGTAGGATTTTACTGGGCCAAACTTAATGAAAGTAATAAGTATCTTCCTTCTCCTTCCTCTATAGTTATAGAGATGGCAGAACTAAAGTGCACTCTGAGACTCCTGCAGAAACAGAATCTGACAAGTGTAATTATTTTAACCATAATTTTGTGTGTACCAATTTCCCATGTACAGATACTAAATTACATTACAGTTACAGTTTTAAAACCTTGAAGTAAATTTGCCTCTCTGAAAGATGCTGTTTGCCTGGAGTTTCTTTTTGGAAGAAAATCCCCATGGAATGCAATTAAAAGGATATAGTCACATTTTTAGGATTTTAGCCAAGTTGCCAGCCTTCCCCATTTTCACTATCAACACTTTCATGATTTCCATTTCACTCCTCATAATATATTATCAGTGGCTATACACTCTCAGGCCAGTCAGTGGAAGTGCAACAAGTTTTTTCTCAGGCTGTAGACAAAAGACAGCATCCTGTTACGCAAATGGCTGGCTTGGGAGTCAAGAATATCTGGGTAGCAGGATATACTCTGTATATATATGGCTAAGTGACTTCTAAATGGTCCCAGGCAACATTCTATAACTAAGTTATAGACAAGTTGCTGATCTACTTCAGTGAAGGGAGTTTTTACACTTGGAGTTTCCTGTACTGCCAAAATCACAGTTTGGACCAAAAATAAGCTACCTATGGGGCAGTAAACTCAAGGAATCCTAGAGTTCTCTGGTTGGAAGGGTCTTTGGAAG
This sequence comes from Potorous gilbertii, assembly GCA_028658325.1. Classification (NCBI taxonomy): domain Eukaryota; kingdom Metazoa; phylum Chordata; class Mammalia; order Diprotodontia; family Potoroidae; genus Potorous; species Potorous gilbertii. Next base: position 122,402,449 of record CM053772.1, on the reverse strand, counting down.
CCATTTTGACCAAACTCCTGACAGTACAGATGTCTTCAGAGGCCCAGGGCGGGGACTTGCCCAAAGTCACATGCAAAGACACATCTTCATCCAGGATTTAGACCTAGACCTCTGACTCCAAATCCATCACTTTTTCTACAGGTTTTCAACTTCTTCACCACTATGGTCCCCTGTCTCTGCACACATGCCAGTTTTGTCAGTGTCTTTTTTGAAATGTGGTGTCTAGTACCACTGTGCTATAGATCTGGTCTGACCAGGAGTGTGCTGGTAAATGTTTAACAACCAGATTTCTAGGTAGGGAAACACATACAACATACTTTCAAGTTTAATTTGCATTATTAAAGTTTTCTCTGTCACTTTCTGAAGTCTTGACAATTAACAAAACAATGAAGGGTTTGCCCATTTCTAAGGCATTGATACTCAACTGAAATTGTAACAGTTGGCTCTCTTGAACCTGTACAAGCTGGGTACCACCTTTGTCCTGGGTGTCTGACTTCTGCCAGTGCAACCTGAGATGACGTGACTTTTTTGGTGGCCCCATCACTGTTGGCTCACTGAACTGACATCAAAGCCCATAGATCTTTTTTCACATAAACTTCTCCTATATACAAGGAGTTGAGTTTTATCCTGCTTGGGCTGCAAATCTTACTGAGAACTCTTTTCTAAATGTTTTAATAAAGTTAATCAGAATCCAGTCCTGTTCTGGCTTATGTCCTCTCTCCCCAGGTCCCTGAAAAGTCAATCTGCTATGTCTGATCCCCTTCCCTGTTTCTTCCCTGTCCAGGCTGACCTTGCCCTGACCTTTTCTGTCCCCTGAAAAAGTAGTCTATCATCTGATCACTATCCCAGCTTCAGGGGTATTTCTGAACAAAGTCTCCTTGGTCCCCAAAGTGGATATAACTTGGTTCCCAGTTCCTAAGAGAAATGAATTTTCTCATGCATAGTCCTTTGCTCCCTACCTGGATGCCTGGTTTTTCTTTTGATCTGCCATTCAGGCTGGGACTCAGAGCATCTAGTTTTTCCTATCAGAATCATAGGTATCTGTTGTTTATCCATTGCCTCTTAATCCATCATTCACTCTGACTGTGGCATCCTTTATTCAGATCACACAGAAGGCAGTGGAAGGATGATAGTTCACAGCTAGCTATTCCATGCATACCATGGGGAAATTTTGTCACCCAGAGAGGGTCCCTTAGGACTCTGTGGTGTGTAGTAGGAAGAGGGTGGTACTTGGAGTCAGGAAACACCTGGGTTCAAGTTTCACCTCCGACATTTACTGTGTGAACACTCACCTCTTCATTGGTCAAATGAGAATAGTAAAGCTTAGGTATTTGCCTCACATGGTTTCTGTGAGACTCACATGAGAAAACTCTGCAAACCTTAAAGCAAGTTGGTGATGGTGATGATGATGGCCCAGATTGCCCTTTGTCAATGACATTCTTGTGCTCAAAGGGAGTTGCCAGAACAATCCTCAGAAGGAAAGGTGATGGCTTTGTCCACCCAAGTGCATCCATCCTTCTCCTATGAGGAGGGATGCTAACACCCCAACCCTTCTCTCAATGCTCTTGCAGATCAGCCTGTGCCTTTGGGCTGCCTGATGATTAACAGCATTGCAAACTTGACTCAGCTCACCCAGTCTGCTATGTACACGCTTCCCAATTCACCAACTCTGGAGGATCTAGATGATGAAGAGGAAGAAGGTAACACGGGTGCCCTCAGGGGATTGTTGTCTGAACACAGCCTGCTGCCTTCCTGAGGAGAATACTGAAAACACAGGGCATCCTTGTGGCATTTCACTTTTAATTCATTTGCAGAGCCTTGGAGATCTCTTTCACCTCTCTTCTTCTAAGTTTTGTTGTTTCTACTTTGGAAAAATATCCATACTTTTTTTTCCCATTTAATTCTCACTTCCACCATTTCATCCAACTGCCTCCCTCTGGTCTTCCCTTGCAGACCATCACATACCCCACCCCAGATGAGACTTTCTAAGACACTACCCAGATGTCTTGTCACCCTCCTGCTCAGGAGCCTCAGATGGCCTTTACATACCTTCAAGATGAAATCCAAGCTCCTCAAGGTGACTTCCAAGGTCTTCCATAACCTTCCCCTATTCATCTTAGCCAATGCAAACCTCCTACTCCAGTGAGACCATTCAGCAGATTTAGCACCCTCATGATCCATTCCCTTCTCCCTCCCATCTTGGAACATTTGCACTCTTTCTACATTCCTTCAAGCCCAACTTGTCTCATCTCTTCCACAAAACCCATAATGTTCTGTCCCTTTTCTGAATTCTCATAACACTTACTGTCTAGACTAGTAGTTTCCAAACTTTTTAAAAAAAATTTTGTAAGGCAGTCAGGGTTAAGTGACTTGCCCAGGGTCACACAGCTAGTAAGTGTCTGAGGCTGGGTTTGAATTCAGGTCCTCCTAACTCCAGGGCCAGTGCTCTAGCCACTGTGTCACCTAACTGCCCCATCTCCAAACTATTTTAACCCCTTTCAGGAAAATTGTTTTTAGCGTGCTTACTCAGTACATGTGGATTTACTTATTTTAAAGTCATATACATGCACTACCGTACTAATAATGACATACACTATAACACACAAAAATTAGACTTTAGAAAAAATGAAGTAAAGATGAAACAACATCTTACCCTAGAGGCAGTAGAGAGCCAGTGAAGTTTATTGGGTAGAGAAGTACTGTGGTCAGCCCTACGCTGTAGGAAAATCACTTTGGCAGCTGTGTGGAGGATCAATTAGAGAGGGAAAAGTGGTGGGGTGGGGAGACCAATGGCCATAGTCTAGGGTATGGTGGTAGCTATATGAGCAAAGAGGGGACAGATGGGAGAGATCCTGGAAGCAGAAATGATCAAACGTGGTAGCTGATTGGATGTGTGGAGGTCAGAAAAACAAAGAGTCAAGACTAATGCCAAGGTTCCAAACCTAAACAACTGAAAGAAATAAGGAAGTTCAAAAGAGAGGTAGTTTTATTGGGGTGGGGTGGGGCAAGAGGAGAGTATTGAGTTCTTTTTTGGACATTTTGAATTTGAGGTATTTCGAGGTCATCAGGTTTAAAATGTCTAATAGATAATGATGTGGGTCTGGAGCTCAGGAGGGACAAAGGCTGAATAAATAGATATAGAAATCTATACATGTGATCATTAGAACCATGGGAGCTGATGAAGGAAGGGCCCAAGACAGATCTGAGGGGCATATTTGCAATTAAAGAGCCTGGTTACAAATCATGATCCAGTAAGGGAGACTGAGAAAGAGAGGTCAGGCGGGTAGGAACCCCAGAGAGGAAGGAGTATCCAGGAGCAGAGGTCAGCAAGTGACAAATGCTGCAGAGGTCAAGAAGGATAAGGACTGAGTAAAGTCATCCAAGTGGCAATTAGGAGATCGCTGGTAGCTTTAAAGAAAGTTTCAGTTGAATGGGAAGTCAAGGCTGATGAAGAGGTTGAAAACATGTTGTTAATTGAAATTTCCCAAAGGAATTAAGGATGTTTGGAAGAAGGGAAAAAAGATAATGTGGATCAGATTAGGTTATATCTGTCTGAGGGGGCCCATGCCATCTGTTGCGGTGGAAGGTCAGCAGAAGGAGAAGACAGAGGTGGAGACTGTTGATGGGAATGGTGTAGTTATGTATTGCCTATGGGGCAGGAGGGGTATGAGAATGATATGTAACGCATCCTCCTGCCCTGAAGTCGATTGATCACATCTCTTCAGGTTAGAGCTCTGTTGGTTTCATTCCATGGCCCTCCCAGGGCTCCCAGAACCCACTTTGGAGACCACTAGTATAGACCCTATAAGCTTGCCCTTGTTTTTGTTTGTTGTTCTGTCTGTCAGTTGTTTCCTGGATCTGAGTATTTCCCCCCCATCTAAGTTGTAAGAAGACAAAGAACCATGTTTTCTATGTCAACCATTTAATAAATATTTATTCATAGGATTATGGATTTAGAGCTGGAAGGACCATACGGATCATTTTGCCCGTCTACCACTTCTTATAAGTGAGGAAATTGAGGCCAAAAGAGGTTCATTGACTTGCTCAAGGTCCAGATAGTAAATGTCAGAGCCAGAATGTGAACCCACCATTCCAAATCCAGCTCACTTTCCAGTATTCTGTCCTCCAAAGAGGCCCAGCCTCACGTGTGGGAGGGACATGTCTAGTGTCACATGCCTGTGCTTAAGAATGACTGATAGTACTTCTGTGGCACCCTAGGGTTCACAGAGTGCTTTCTTCAGGGTAGCCCTGTAAGGCAGGCAGGTAGACAGGCAGACAGATAATTTATCAAGTAATTAGGTGTCAGGTGCCGTGCTAAACCTCAGGGATACAGATACAAGCAAGCAGGACAGTCCCTGTCACTGAAAAGGGATTTGGAAAGGGATGAGGGGCTATGCTGGCTCTGTGGTGTGGAGCTGGCTGGGATGTGGCTTGGAGGCCTGCTTCTCGGCAATGTTAGGGTTTAGAATGGGGTTAGACTATCTAGAATATCTCATTTAAAAGAGTCCAGCTTCCCCACAGTACAAGTATTCTTGTTCCCATTTTACAGATGAGAAAACTGAAATTTGAAGAGCAAAATAATTTATCCAGGGTCACAAGACTAATAAATGTCAGAACTAGCATTCTTTTTTATGTCATGGTGCTGCCCCTTTAAAAAAAAAAAGCAGCCTACATTTGCATAGCTGTAAAATTTGTAAAGCTTATATAACTGTAAGATTTGCAAGCCCTTTGCATACTTACCACTTTTGATCCTCACAAAGACCCTGAGGTGAGTTCTATAATTACAGATGAGGAAACTGTGGCTCCACTCCCAGAGACCAAGTGACTTGTACATGGTTGAACAACTCTTATGTATGAAAGGTAGGTGTTGAACCCAGGACTTCCTGACTCTAAGTCCAGCACTTTGTGCCCTCCACCACACTGCTCCTCTGAGCCTATGTTGATCTCATCTGTAAGGCACTGACTCTTCTGTAAATCCAGTCCTCCATAGCTGCACTGTGTTGGACTCAAAAAAGAATCTAAATAATGGTCAAATTGAATAGGAAACGGGAGTTACAAAGGAGAGTTGGAATAGGAAATAACATCTTTACCTTTCAAAGCCAGCTGTTATGACCGTGTCCCCCCAGAGCTGGTGGATTTGGAGAGTTTTTAATGGGTTGGGGGAAGGGGAGGAGAATGAGAAAAGTTTTTCCAATGTCTCCATTCTGACAGAGTCTGGGAAGTAAAACTCATCCAACCTCAGGCTTTTTGGTAAGGGACAAGAAGGCAGTGGCACGTAGCAAATCATACTCTAGAAAATGGATAAGATCTAGTCCCCTGACTTCAACCTTAGAAGAAGTTTACAGAAATTCTAATAGATCCTAATTCATCACTGATCGTTATCTCAGCATATAATGTATATCGTGTCCTGTGTAGAATACAGAAAGGCAGCGTGCCGTAGTGGATAGAGAACTTGGAACTAGAGGTCCTGTCTCTGTCACACACGCATGTGTGTGAACCCATGTACACATATCTGTAGATCTATCAATTTATAAGATGTAGATAGATATAAAAGTATATATGAATATATACACACACACATACACACACACACATACGCACACAAGTCCCTTCACTTCTCAGTACTCTACATAATTGTCTAAGATTATAAATTTCAGAAAAGATACCAACCTACATTGGTAGAGGGAGTTCTCTCATCTGGGAGTTCCCTGTATACAGGAAATCCCAGGATCAGTGTCTATCCCTGTTATTTAAATTACATTACTAATAGGTGATATTTATAAAGCATTTTGATTTTACCCACACTATTTCATTTCATTCTCACAGCAGCTCATTGAGTTCGGTAATATAGGCATCATTATCCACTTTACAGATTAAAAAAAAACTGAGGGTCAGTTAAGGAACTTGCTTATCGTCCCATAACTAGTACGTATCAAAGGCAGAATCCCTGCTTGAGTCTCTTCTCACAACACCTGGCAAGGGCTACCCCAGGACCTAATAAGAGAGGTCACTAAGACTGAATTCAGCACTCCGTTTGCACCTAGATGTGAATTGCTGTCACCTACAGGCAGCAAAATGTGTCCTAAAGCAGATAAGCCTGAATACAGAGGAGAATAACACATGGTCTTTCCCCTCCAGGTTCTCACAGTCTTGTTGGGGAGGTAAAAACATACTTAGAAGTAGATGACAGAACAGCATGAAACAGAATGTACTGAGTGCCTAAGTGCAGACTTGGCTGTGCTAGACTCAGAGAATAGCCAGAAGAATCAAGGAAGGTTTTGGGGTGGGGGTAGGGTGGGGGGGTGGCCTCAAAGATGGAGAGGTCTTGAGGAGCATCAGGTAAGTGTGCATAGAGCTGAGCTGGTCATGTGCACTGCATAGAAAAATTGTCATGTTATTATTAATGAACAGAAATACTGAAAAACAGTTTTTCAGAAGTAGCATGGCATGTTGGATAAGAGTTCCACTTCTGCCATGAACCAGCTGTGTGACCATGGGCAAGTCCCTTCATTTCCATGCACCTGAGGGACTCTGACATTTATCTTCTGAGTCATAGATGAGTTGCTGTCTGAACTGTGAGTTACTACACAAGCAGTCCCCTGTACTGCAGAAATCACAAGTTCCTGGCATATTTGCTTCTGGTAATGAAATACATCAGGGACCCTGGGTATTATGCATTAGGCACACAGGTGGTTCAATGAACAGGGTGTCAAATTACCCTTGTTTCCCTTAGAAGAAACACTTTGGTGAGAAAAAAAAGTATATATTTTTTAAAATTAAAAAAAAAACCACACAATTTTCAGTTAGTTTAGGAATTCCCTTTTTTTCTCTATTGGTTAGTATATCCTTGAGAGTCTTTTATATTGTGTGTTCATGTCCCACTCAGGAACTTTCAGTTGCCCACTGAATAGGCCCCATTTAAATCCCTCTACAATTTTGCCTCCCTTTCCAGCCTCATCCCTTACTTCGTTCCTTCACACGTCCTAAACAGTCATTTCTTTGTTCTCTTAACGCTGTAGCATTTTGTTGATACCTCTATTATGGCTCCTGCCAAGTTCTGCCTTGTACTAACATTACTTGTGTATTTGTTGTAATGTACCATAGCTCTCCCTGTAGATGATAAGTTCCCTGAGGGCAGGAAGTGTGTCTCATTCAACATTGTGTCACCATGCACCTACAGGCATATATCCCCACCCCAAATCATGAATTGGCTTCAAAGAAGGTAATGGAGTTAGGCAAAACGCTATCTTAAGGTATTGGTACTTCTATAGGAGCAATGCTGTAAGTGGGCAGTTGGCCAGATTACATGGCAAGGTTCCGCAGTTGGAGGGTTTTTTTATTATCAGTAATGATGTTACTATGAACCAGCTTGAGTCAGGGTCGTGTTAAGTAATAGCTCACACTTACATAGTACTTTAAGGCTTACATAATTTTTCCTCACAACAGTTCTGTGAGCTAAGCTGTGCAAGCATTATTCTCTCCATTTTAAAAATGAACTGTGTCTGAGAAAGTCTCCATGAGTAGGAAATGTCAGACTGGCCTCAACCCCATGTCTTCTAACTCCAGGTGCAGCACTGAGCCATTCAGTCAGTGTTTGTTCCAGGAGCAATCTTACGAGAGACTCCTTGAGTTCTTGTAACATTACTAAGTCTTCCGTAGCCCTGATAATCTAACAGCACCCCCAGAGATTCCATTAACATTGCTGTGCCCCACCTTCCTTCTCATTCCATCCCCATCACTTAGTGATGATGAGAGTGGGGAGAGCAGGAGTTATCCAGTGGGTGAAAGCTGGTTTGTTCCCTTGTATCCAAATTCACTTGACTGAAACTTTCAGGGAGGGGAACTTGCGAATATTTCTGTAATACTTAGGAAGCCTGCTGTGTCCTGTACTCCATTCCTCCTGGTGCCATCCCATTAAAGTCATGTGTTGGCATCTAGGCCCAATCTGCTTAAGCTTGGTTGTGTGTTAACAAGTGTTTGAATGTCATTGGTAATATCCGGGTTTGCAGCTAATGAAGACCAGCCAGAGAAGCCGCACTTTGATTCTCGAAGTATAATATTTGAGCTGGATTCCTGCAATGGGAATGGCAAAGTATGTCTTGTCTACAGGAGGACTTCACCAGGTAAAATACAAGGGGAGGAAGGATATAGTAGAGAAGGTCTTAACTGGGATTCTGGGGTTCCCTAAAACTGCTGCTTCCCTTCTCCCACCTCTCTTTCACACAAAGGCTTTTGTTTCCTTTTCCAAATATGTAAGTCCCTTCTCTAAGATCATTCTTTGGAGCAGTTTACAGTTTCTCCCAGAATCATACTAGCATGACTCTAAAAGAGCCTTTGACTATCTCCTTTGACTATCCCTTCATCATATTTACCTTTTTAAAAAAAGCACTAAGCTTTTGCAAAATTTAGCCTTAGGAGCAAACTAACAAAAAACATTGAGACAAATTAGAAAAGGGTAAGGAAATAGCCTAATTTCTCATCCCTTTTGTAATGTGCACCTAATTTCATACGGTAGTCAGCCAATAAACATTTATTAAGTGCCTACTGAGTTCCAGGCACTGTGCTAAGCACTGGTGATATGAAAAAAAAAAAAGCAAAGGACAGTCACTACCCTCAAGGAACTAAAATGATGATGTGAACCGGCATGGGACAGCAGCCCCTGAGTGAAGACATTGGCCACAGAAGCAGAGAAGCTGGAGCAGGAAGTGAGAGGCATTGTCTGGGCTTCCTCTGGAAGGACAGCAGCCAGCAGTTTACTATATTGAAATACAGTTACCAAAATATTTAAAAAATAAGTTCACAGATCTCAAGTTAAGAACCCCTGCAGGATTACCTTGGAAGGCACAATATGTTTAATAAATCATATCTATGTTTATATACTCCAGATAGATAGGTAGATGTGGATATATATGTATAGGTGTGTAAAATGGACATTCCTCAGAGACTGTCTCTTTCTTTTATTCTATCAGTAGCCAAAGAGAGCAAGATCTGGTTCTTGGACAGAGCTTTATATTGGCACTTTCTCACGGACAGCTTTACTGCCTACTACCGCCTGCTGATCACCCACTTGGGCCTCCCCCAGTGGCAGTATGCCTTCACCAACTACGGTGTTAGCCCACAGGCTAAGGTAGGAGAAGAAGGTTAAGTTCCCTTAGGTCTTTTTGGCCCTTGAAGCATCCCTCCCAGATAATCTGGTATACCTCCCTTTCACTCCCTATTCCTGCTCACCCTTACCTGGTTCCTCTCATCAGTGATCTCTAGTCTTCTGGAAAGTGTGCTGGATGGGGTGGGGGGTGGGGAGCAAATCACTTAACCTCTCTGGGCTTCAGTTTCCTTCTCTCTCCAGTGGCATTAATAATTCCTGCCATGCCTATCCCTATTATCACATGTTGTCAGGAGCCCAGTCATGCTGCTGAGAAGCCATGCAGTCAAACAATGCACTGTGGGAGTTTGCAGGGTTGGTAGGTGCCAGTGATTAGCTTGATCTGTCCAGTTGACTTCTAGGAGTTGTGCGGTGTTTGTAGGAAGAGTTAAATATACATTGACTTTCTGGCTGAAGAGAAAACAATATGAATTAAGGAATGTCTTTCTATAGTCATGTGTATTAGGAAGGATAGAGTTCCTTAATAAGACGGAAGGAATGATCCAAGAAGTGAAAGACTGAGAGGTGACAAAGGGGAATCGGAGCCAGCTGCAGGAGGTTGGCAAGTGAAAAAGTGTGACGCATGGGGGAAAGAGAACCACTCAGACTCTGTGTAGGCCCACTTCTCTGATTCTTCTCATACTTATGGGTTTAGTCTCCAGAGGGAGTTGCTATCCCAGCTTGTAGGGTATCCTGTGAGTCTGGGCTTTTAACAGTACAGCTCATGAGCCCCTACTGGTATACTTTCCATTAACAGGAAAGTAGTAGATGCAACGAGTTCTTAGCAAAGAAATTTTATGTTCAGACATGAAGTTAGACTATAATTGTAGTGAGACATACATGTAGATAACACGTGACTATGGCTACTCATGTCTCCAGTACTTCAGAGCCTTACTTCCTTTCAATAAATACTTAGTAAGTGCCTTCTATCTATAAGGCAAAGGGATACAGATTTTAAAAGTGAAATAATCCCTGCCCTCAATGTTCTCCTAGAGTGAATATAAGGTATATGTCAATAAGCATATTAACATAAGATAATCTGAGAAGGGAGAGAGCACTAACAAGTAGTGGCATCAAGGAAGGCTTCATAGAGAATGTGTCTGTCACACCTAGCCTGAAAGAAAAGTAAGGATTCTGAGAGATCGAGGTGAGGAGGAAGGAAATTCTAGCCTTGGAGGAGCCTTGTGAAGATTGGCAAAGGCAGATTTAATGGCAACTTCAGGAAAAGCTTATAGTCCATCACGGCTGGAACATAGAATACAGAAAGGGAATGTACAATGAAACAAGTCTAAAGATAATATGGAAACACTGAGGTTTTTAAAAAGATGGACTTGGTCATATTAGTGCCATAGAAAGATTATGTTGGCAGCCATATGAAAAATGGACTAGGAGACACTGGAAGCAGGAATGCCATTTGAGGACAGTCACAGCAGTTTAGGTGAGCAACACAGAGACACTGAACCAGGGCCATGGTAAAGCAGTAGATGTGGAAGTAAGATCAGCGAGTAAATTCCCTGTAAGTACCCTGATTCAGAGTTGGTCAAATTTGAACTGACGCATGTCAGCGAGATAGTGAAGGCTCTTCACACATGGGCTAGAAATTGGACTAGATGCTCTCAGGGTCATTTCTGACTCTTTGTGATTCTGTACAGTGGCATTTGAGTAATAAAATCAAGGAAATTTCAAGCTAGAAAAGACCCTTAGAAATTACTAAGTCAACTTTCATTTTTTTTTTTCAACAAGCATTTACTGTGTACCAGGCACACTGTTCTAGACATTAGAGATGAGACATTCTCTGCTTTCAAAGAAGTACAGTTCACTAGGGGGATGCAATAATTCACAGATAAGTAAATAGGAGACATAAAAAATAGATACATGGTGATGTGCAGAGGTATAAACCACTAGCTCCTAGAGGAGGTAGCCTCTGAGCTACACTTTGAAGGGAGCTAGGGTTCCAGAAGGGCAGCAAAGGGCTTCAGTGGATAGAGTGCCAGACTTGGACTCAGGAAGACTCAACTTTGTGAGTTCAAATCTGGTCTCAGACACTTCCTAGCCGTGGGACCCTCTTTGCCTCAGTTTCCTCATCTGTAAAAAGAGCTAGAAAAGGAAATGGCAAACCACTCCAGTATCCTTGCTGAGAAGACCCCAGAGGGGGTCACAGAGAGTTGGAAATAATTAAACAACCACAAAAGGGGTTCCAAGAAGTGGAGATGAATGAGAACATTCCAGACATGGAGGCTAGATTGGGCAAAAGCAAGGAGGCAGGAAATCTAGACTGGAATCAGATTAAAAGCCAAACAGAAGAGTTTGTTCTTTATTATTCCGAAGACAGCAGGGAGCCACTGATGCTTCTTGGGCAAGAGTCCATAGTCACCTGTCAGTCTGCTGCTTTGTGGAGAATGGATGTAGGGAGGACCTGGTCCCCTCCTTCATCTTTACACATGAAAAACCTGAGCCTCAGAGAAGGTCAGGGACTTGTTCTACAAGAGGAGGAGGTGTTGTTAGACTGCAGCTTCCCAGAGAATCAGAGGAAACGACTTTGAGAAGGAGCTAGTACTGAGACACTCCTCTTAGACGGGGGCATGCGAAGGGCAAATGGCTGAGCTTTGGGCACTCTCCCCCAGGGACGGACTACTGTCCCCCGCAGCAAGGTCTGGGAGGCCAAGCTCCTGTTTGTCCCTGATCCCTAGAGCCTGGCACTGCTGTACAACACCGAGGACAAATGGGGCTTGTCATCACCCCTTAACTCAGAGAAGATTGTGCCCTTTGGTGGTTGTTGCATAGTCTCTTCATCCTCCCCTCTCTGCCTCTGTGCCCCCAGCCCCATCTTCTCCCATGCTGAGCTGGTAGGATCACTTTCTCAAACTCTGAGTGATGGTTCTTTGTGTGTGTGTCTCTCTCTCCTTCCATGCAGCAATGGTTCAACATGTATAAACCCATCACCTACAACACCCCGGTACTCACAGAAGAGAATGACTACTTTATAAACAAACTAGACCCCAGTAAGGTGTTCAAGAGTAAGACCAAAACCTTGGCCCCCACCAAAAGAGGGGGAACCCCAAACCCTCCAGGCTCCCAGAAAGGATCATCAAGTTCCTCTTCTACCAAGTCTTCCTCTGCCTCTGGAAACCCTGCCAGAAAGTGAGCTGCCCCAGCCAAATGAGCTCTTCCCTCTGCACTGGAAGAGTTCAAAGGCTCTTACATTCCCTCTGAGAGCCTGGGTCCCACCCGAAGGCCCAGGACTGTGCAACCTAGCAAATGATTGTGGTATGTTGTTCCCACAACCCATCCAAAGGAACAAGGGACAGTTTACTCCCTTCTGGACTTCAGGAAGTGTCTGATGAGACTGATCAGAGAATGCCTCACCCCATCCAGCAGTCATGAAAGCCCATCCTGAGTCACATTCTAAGGAGTTAACAGTCTATCATCTTCCATAGTGACATAGGCCATAATCATCTGCATTCCACCACCTCTGCTTTTTTCCCTGCATGGAAGTAGTCCTGACACAAGAGAATATCCATTCAGTAACATATTGCTTAACTGGGTTATTGCTGGATAAAAGCTTTGACAGCTGCTGAGAAACCCCAGATCCTTTCCCCTTAGAATTGCCAGACTCATCAGAAAGTCAGAAAAGCCCCCTGCATTTACCCTGTTTGTTTTTCATTATCAATAGAGCCAAACCAAGAAAGTCTATTCTTCCCTGGTCTGGAGGTGCTTTTACCTCTCAGTGTCTCAAAGGGTTTAATTTTTCTATGATTTACTGCTAAATATGAAATGTTTACTCCGGAAAATTGTTTCGGAATAAAAATGAACCTGCCTAGCCATTTTAAACGGCTTCTGTCTAGTTGCTTGGGAGAATTCACTGAGATTTTAACTTCTTTGTTGCACTGAGTTAATAATCCCAGTACCTGGAGCAGATTTATTTCAGGATAAGACATGGCCCCGTGAATGCAGAGAACTGTGGGATGGATGGTGGACCCATCCCTCAGATAGCAAAAAAAACCCCAAATAGTACTTATATAGGATGTGAAAGTTTCCAAAATATTTACATATTTTATCTCATTTGATCCCTACGACAATCTGGCAAGATAGGTGCTGTCTCCATTTTACAGATGAGATCAATAGTCTGATGAGGTCACACAACTAGTAAATGTCCAAGGCCAGATTTTAACTCAAGTCTTATTGACCGTTAATCTAGCATTCTATTTACTAATCCATCTCATTTTGCAGATAGCCCAGAGAGGGGATCAAATAAGAACAGCCAGCTTTTTTTTCCTTTTTTCTTTTTTTTTTTTTTATATTTTCCCCCCAATTATGTGTAAAAACAATTTTAACATTTTTTTTTCAAATTTTGAGTTCCAAATTCTCTCCCTCACTCTCTTCCCTCCCCCACGCTGAGAAGGCAAGTAATTTGGACATGAGTTATTTATGTATAGTCATGCAAAGCACATTTCCATGTAAGACATACTGTGAAAGAAAACACAGAACACCACCCCCCCCCAAAAAAATAAAGAAAAAGTGTCTCCGGTCTGCATTCAGGTTCCACCAGTTCTTCCTCTGGAGATGGACAGCACCTTTCATCATAAGTCTTTCAGAATTATCTTGGATACTGCTGAGAATAGCCAAGACATTCACAGTTCTCCATTGAATAATATTGCTGTTACTGTGTACAATGTTCTCCTGGTTCTGTTCGCTTCACTTTGCATCAGTTCATGTAAGTCTTTCCAGATTTTTCTGAAAGTGTCCTGCTTGTCGTTTCTCATAGCACAGTAGTCTTGCATCACAATCATATACCACAGCTTGTTTAGTCCTTCCCCACTTGATGGGCATCCCCTCAATTTCCAATTCTTTGCCACTACTGAAAAATCTGCTATATTCTTGTTCTTTATCTCTTTAGGGTACCGACCTGGTAGTGGTATTGCTGGGTCAAAGGGTGTGTACATGCATGGTATTATAGTCCTTTGGTCATAGTTCTGAACTGAAGAGCCATGATTTTAATCCGGGTCCTCAGTCCAAATCCAGTGCTTTTCTACTGTGCTGTACTACCTCAGCCTTGGACATGATCAGGTGATGTTTTAGATAACAGTTAATTTATCTCCCTGATTGTTTGACTCAGTGAAAAATCCAGAGCAGTTCTTAGATTTCTGGCTCATTCTGATCATCAGGAGGATAGGGATGTATGTAGGGGAGGAAACCACTACTTGAAGGCATTAAAAAAAAAATCTTAAAAGTTTTAAAAGATTTTTCAATAAACAAGCATTTGTTTTCTCGTCCTCCCATCTTCCCCCAATTAAAAAAAAAATACAACTTTTGTAACAAAAAAGCATAGTCAAGCACAAAAAGTCCCCACCAAAATGTGTTATGCACCTTGAGTCCATTACTGTGTTAAGAAGTGAATAAGCCTGCTTCATCTCAATCCTTTAGAATTATGGTTAGCCACTGTACTGATCAAATCCTGCCCCCAGACATTCAGTAGTTGTGTGACCTTAGGCATGTCCCTTAACTTCTGTTTGTCTTAATCCACTGGAGAAGGAAATGGCAAACCACTCCAATGTCTTTGCCAAGAAAACCCCATACGGGGCTGCAAAGAGTCAGACACAGCTAAATGCTTGAACAGTTGCACTGATCAGAGATCTTAAGACTTTCAAATGTATTTTTCTTGACCATGAATGGGCCATAGGCCTCCACGTTCAGTTGGAATCAGCCTCCGGTGAGGAAGGACTCCTATCTCATCAGTCATCACCTGCTCCCCTACAGAGGATTCCCCGCCTTGCGTCATCCTGGCAAGTTGTGTGCCAGAGCCCTTAGAGCAGGGGTGGGGAGCCTGTGTCCTCAAGGCCACATGTGGCCCTCTAAGCCCTCAAGTCTGGCTCTTTGACGGAATCCAACCCTTAATAAAAGGATTTGTTCTGTAAAACTTAGTCGAAAGGCCACACCCAAGGACCTAGAAGGCCACACATGAGACCTCAAGGCCACAAAATCCCCACCCCTGCCTTAGAGTTTCCCAAACAAGTAGCACCATCCAGTCACATGACTCACCACATAGTAACCTTCCTCCTGATTGAGGAAGGCAGTAGAGAGAATGTTGCAAAGAACTTCCACTTTGCAAGAAGGTGAAATTCCAAGTGATGAGAAAGAGGGAGGAAAAACAGAAGTGCTGATAAAACAGGCTGTATTCAGTGTGTCTAGCAAAAAACCAGTTCTTTACAATGATAATTTAGTGACTATATTGTCCTCCTGGTTCCATCACTTTGTCTGCATCCGTTCATACAAGTGTTTTCAGATTTCTTTGAAGCCATCCCTTTAATCATCGGCATAACAGTGTTCTTGTACATTCACACGTCTTCGTTTAAAACCCACCCAGAGTTAAAAAGTGGCTCAAGGTTGCGGTTAGTGGTTAATCTATCCACAAATGTGGAGATTTGATTTGATTTCACTTTTTGATATTAACTCACATTAAAGTTTACAAAGCATTTTCCCCACAATTCTGTGATTTAGGTTGGGCAAATATTATCGTATTTTACGGATGGGAGAAGCAGCTTAGCATTATGCCCAGCAAGGTGACTTTGGAGCCAAGAAGACTCTTAATTCAAATCCAACCTTTGATGCCTCCTGGCTGGGCTGGGTCACCTTGATCAAGCCACTTAACTTCTGAGTACTCTAGACCAGGGAGGGTCAAATTCAAATAGAAATGGAGGGCTACATAATGATTTAGAAAACCACAAATTGACATTATGTTTTACTACATTTTTGTATTTTTTTGTTAAACATTGCCCGAATTACATTTTAATCTGGTTCTTCATTCAGTGGAATCTCTACTCTAGGTACAATATTGATGAACTTCTCTGGGCAACCAAATTTTGGCATAATTTTCCATAAGCCCTCACGACTAACAGTGTCAAAGGCCTTGGTCAGTCTACAAACGTTTACAGACCTCCGTTCTGCTTCTAGCATTTCTCCTGGAGTTGTCGGGCAGCAAACACCGGCCCTTTCTAAAGTCTTAGGAAAATTCTGAGGATCACCTGGCAGGATAAGGTATCATACACTGAAGTCCTTGCTTGAGCAGAACTGCCAAGTATTCCAACTATGCTCCAGAGAACGCAACTCCAATGGGCTGGCTATGTTGTTCAAATGCAAAATGTACACTTGCCAAAAAGACTATTTTATGGAGAACTTGCATGGGGCAGGAGATCACATGGTGGTCAAAAGAAACAATACAAGGATACTCTCAAGGTCTTTCTCAAGAACTTTGGATTTGACTATGCAACATGGGAGACTTTAGCACAGGACCACTTAGCATGGCGTGCCCACATAAGAAAAGGTACTGTGCTCTTTGAGCAAAGCAGAATTGAGACAGCACAAAGTAAATGCAGGATGTGCAAATTTGAAGTATCCATCTCAAATATTCACACGGACTATCTATGCCCAACCTGTGGTGGAGCATTCCAAGCTCGTATTGGTCTGATCAGCCACAGTTGGACACACTGAACCTTGAGTTTATCATGGTGATGTCATTTTTGGTCCTCTTGGAAGACGAAGGACAACAACCAACCAACCAACCCTAGGTAGAGCTTCCTTTAAGTCCTAGCTAAAATCTCACCTTCTACAGGAAGCTTTCCCTCGTAATGCCAGTGTTTTCCCATTTTTAATTATTTCCTATTTATCTTGTATTGGGATTATTATTCTGCTAGGGACAACTAAGAGGTGCAGTGGATGGAGTGCTAGACCAGGAATTGAGAAGACCATCTTCCTGAATTCAAATCTGACCTCAGACACTACAAACTGTGACCCTGGGCAAGTCACTTCACTGTTTGCCTCATTTCCTCATCTATAAAATGAGATGGAGAAGGAGATGGCAAACCACTGCAGTATCTTTGCCAAGAAAACCTCAAATGGGGTCATGAAGAATCGAACATAACTGAACAACAGTAACTTGCTGTGTCAGTGTGTATATGTGTGTGTACATAGATACGTATGTATATAGAAATGCATTTGGTCTCCCCCTTAGACTCCTTGAGGAACTGTCTTTTGTTTTTTTTCTTTTGTATCCCCTGTGCTTAGCACAATGCCTGGCACCTAGTGGGTGCTTAGTAAATGTTGATTGGTTGGTTGATTGATAGACAACTCTCTGAGACTATAAATTTCAGAGAAAGTACCAACCTGCATTGGTAGAGAATGTTTTCTCACCAGTTTCCAATGCTAATGAAATCATAGGCGTAGGGAGTATGTAAATCTTTCAGGTTTACAAAGTACTTTACTCAATTCTCTTAGTTGTGTAGGGGGCAGCTAAGTGGTTCAGTGGATAGAGCAGTCGCCCTAGAGTCAGGTAGACCTGAGTTTAACTCTGAACTCAGACACTTACTAGCTGTGTGACCCTGAGCAAGTCACTTCACCTATTTGCCTCAGTTTGTCATTTGCCTCCTCTGTAAAATGAGCTAAAGAAGCAAATGGCAAATCACTCCAGTATCGCTGCCGTGGTCATGTAGAGTTGAACACAACTAAACAATAGTGTCACTATCCCTATTTTATGGATAAGAAAACTGAAGTTCAGAAAACTGAAATGACTTGTGGAGACCAGGCGTCCAAGCTCACTGGTCTTATGAGAAATGTCTTTTCATACAGCGTTCTTAGGCCAGCTTCTAGAGAAATGTGTCCACTTTATCCACGAGGAGTAGAAGTATGCTTCTCTACAAGGAGTACAGAACTAGAATCTAGATAAACCTGTAAAGAACAGCTGTCTAAAACTAAAGGCATGGAATTCCATGGAGAAAGACCAAGAACGAGTAAGTCCCGAGACCAAGGAGTAAAGTTCATGTGGCGCCAAACAGAGCATGTTAAAATGGTTAAGCTCTTCATGACAATTGTGTGAATTCTCTCTTCCTCTCGGCTTCCTTCCTCCATTTTCATTAATAGACCGGTTGGCTGGGCAACCAATTCCCAACTTCATCACTTTTACCAAAAGAAACATTGTCTCAGGCTGCCCTCCCCCATGGCCCAAGGCCAGGAATCCAGGCATCACTTGATTTCCTTGAGATTTTTGCTCTGTTGACCAGTGAGTTTAAATTTATTCTTTCTTTTTCTTCTTAAGTTGGGGAATGGGGGATGGTAGAGGGAAGACAGGGAGGACTGTTTAACAAATCTTTTATATTCTAAGAGCTTAGAGCTCTATCTTTAGAAATTTATGGAATATCCCCTCGTCTTCTCCACCCTCACTCCTCCCTCTACTTTGGATTTGAACTCAAGCAACTTGGATTCAAATCCCAACACAGATACTTGTCATGTGATCATGCACAGGTCAGTTGAACCCAAACCTCTGTTTCTCTATCAGTAAAATGAGAAGAATACTTCTTGAATCATCTAGCTCACAGATGATCAATGCTTGGTTAACATATGAATCTGAGCCGTTGTTAGTGCCCTTATGATTAATCTCATCAGCCAAGGAGCAGCACCTACAGTCCCAGGCTTCCCTGGTCCCTCCCTCCTTTGTCCTCCCCAACCTCCCCACACCAGCACTCAAGTGGAGAGTTCTTTGAATTGCTGTGGTAGTCCAAAAATCTTCCCTGATTTGAGGAGCCTAGTGTTACTTATGGCCCTCTGGACCTACCTCATCTTCCTACTTATCACTTCTTCCTTGTTTTCTGAAAACTTTCATGTCTGTCCCATGTTTGTAGAGAAGGGACCTAACCAGTGAGTCCCCAACACGCCCTGGTCTGTAACATCTAAAATGGGAAACCAGTCTTTCACCTTGTAGGATTTCTTCTTTGCCCCTTTTTGTTTGTCAGCAGTCATTTATTAAGTTCCTACAATGTGCCAGAAATTCATAAATGTTGCTAACCTGGGGGGATACAAAGAAAATCCTCCAAGGAGCTCACGATCTAACAGGGGAGGGAGGGAAAGAGGGGAGATGACATGCAAACCAAACAACATATAGAACTAGTGATCCTCACAGGAACAAGGCGCTAGCATTAAGGGGAACCAGGAAAGGCATCCTATAGAGGTTGAAATTTTAGCTCAGTCTTCAAGGAAGCCTGGGAAGCCATAAGGAGAGAGAGCATTCTAGTACCAGATGTACCAAGTTGGGAGGTGGAGGGTCTTGGACAAGGAACAGAAAAATATTGCATGGGGTGGGGATGGGGCAAGTGGGGAGGAGGGCAGAGATTGAGGCAGGAAAGGTAAGTGCTGAGTAAGTTTGGTTTAGTACCCTGGTGATAGATAGTGAGCTTCTGTCTAAGCCTTCTATCTATGGAAGAGAAATGCTCTGGGAATTGGCTGTTAGGTAACCTAAGTTCCCTAGGTTGGGAGGTCAGGAACCAGACCCTCAGGTTGGAGGTGTGGTGTGTGAAGTGAGACAGAGAAAGAGAAAATGTGAGAATTTTCTGATGGAGAAAGAAAAGGGTTTTGAACACGGTTCCTGTATAGTACCTTGGTTGGAAAGCAGAGCCATCATATTCATTTTCAGTGGGATGAAATAAAGGCTGTCCCATAATCAGTATTTGTGCTGTACATCTAGGAGGTGAAAGGATTCCTTTATTTGAAGAAAACTTAAACACAAGCTACAACTATGAACTTTATTTTGAAGATGGTCCTCGAATTTACCCCATGTGGAAGAAATGGGCAAGAGAAAGACCTCTCTTGGAGACCTGTCCACCTCCAGGATCATACCCAGTTTCTGTGAGCCCAGAGTTGCTGAGGCGACCTCATTCACGTACCATATTGACGATGTAAACTTTTATTCAACTAAACATCTGTTAATTGCTTATCAAAAACAAGACATTGTATTGTGGGGCTGTTGATTTCATGATCAGGAGCCACTTCTGAACTGTTTGCCCCTTCATTCATGGGATCATTGACTCAGAGTTGGCTTAGAGTACATAGGGTCCAAACTTTCACTTTACAAACAAGGAAATTGAGACAAACAGAAGTTCAGTGATTTGAGGTCACACAGCTAGTAAATGTCTGAGGTCAGAATCTGGATCCAGGTCTCCTTGACTCCAAATCTACCCACTAGAGTAAACCAACCTGCCTCTGTAATAACCTTTCCCATTTCACTGCAGTAGAACTTTTTAATACCTCTCTAGCATACTTGCACATTACTTTGTATTTCATTTCTCCGTGAATGTGTCATTTCCCCCTGTTCGTTTGTAAGTGGCAAGTACGTTACACAGTGGATAGAATTGGGCCTGGAATCAGGAAGACATGAGTTTAAATCTGGCCTCAGATATTTACTGGGCAAATCTTTGCCTTAGTTTCCTGAACTGTAAAATGGGGATAAAAACCTATCTCCCAGGGTTGTTGTGAGAGTCAGATGAGTTAATATTTGTAAAAATGCTTAGCACAGTACCTGGCATATAGGCACTTATATAAGAAAGGCTTACTGCTTTCCCTTTGAACACCTATCAACACACCCTACTTTCCGGAATGCTCTGGACCTGTTCTGTATTTCCCTATTAAAATTCCTCTCTGCCATTCACAGCCTCCTTTTCCTACAAATCTCACCCCCTAAGCCTTGACCAAATGTGATCTCTCCCTCTTTGGAGTCTAGTATACTTTGTATCCCCATGATGACACTCTCCCTATTCTGCCTCATAGTAGGGGCTTTTCTGCATATGTATAAAACAAGGGACTACTCATAGCGAACCAGGCCTTAGAAAATGTGCTATCAGTTCTTCCTAGGACCTGTATATGTGAAGACTTGGGAGCCTGCATCTGGGACCACAGGACAGTGCATGATGGAAGGTCCCTGCCCTGCTTCAGACAATATGCAGGTATTCTGTGAATGTTTTATCATCTAACCTCATAGTGACAGAAAGTCTCCCAAAGGTCATAAATCCACCCCCAGAGGTCTAGTGATGGGAGCCCATGCTGGAATCTGTCAGTAACTAAGCCTGGACTGACAGATGATCTGCTTGATCCAACCCAGATTGACCAGGCAGCTGGAAAAAAATCTTTTACAAGCCATTCTTAGCCCATCTTCCTGGAGGGCTCAGGGGGGCTTGCCGATTCTTGGGATCCAGAACCAGAAGTTTCACAGTACCTCATCTTCCGCTGTTCTACTGAAGGCTGCTCTGGGACAGAAAACAACCAGACCTTGTTTCCAAATTCCAGGAGCCTCTTTCGAGACTGAACCTCGTTTTCCCAGTTCCCTCTGAATAGGATAGAGCTCACTCTTCATCCCTTACCACGTTAAGGCATGAACTACAAGCAGTGCGGTGTGATACTTAGAGCCCCAGTCCGGACAGGGTACACGGAAGAGTCGGAGTGGAATCTTGGCTCAGACATTCATCACCCTCATTCTCGCAATTATCTTCATTCTCTGACGGCTTTCTTCTCTACTTCCAACAAATGCGCTTGTGTTTCCCCATCCTCGTAAAATTCTCACTTGACCCATCCTTCACTGCCAGTTATCATTCCAGAGCTTTCCTCTCTTTTGTGACTAGACTCCTCCTACAGTCATAGAAAAAGTCACCTACAATAGGTACCTGCACTTCATCTCCACAGCCTGACTTCTGACATCCTTCAGCTCAAACTGCTCTCTCCAGAGTCAATAATGATATCTCTCCCTCTCTCTTTCTTCTTTTTAGGCAAACTTGCCCATGGTCACATAGCTGGTGTTGGGTCGGATCTGAACTCAGGTCTGTCCTGATTCCACTACACCACCGACCTGCCTCTACAATATCTCTGAATCACAAAACCTATTGGCCTTTCATCAGTCCTCATACTTCTTAATTTTTCTGCAGCCTTGATAGTCAGTCAACCTCTTCACCTTGATACTTTAATCTCTGTAGATTTTTGTGAAATGATATAGGTATTCCTCCTACCTGTATGACCATTGCCTCTTGAGGCTCTTTGCTGGATCTTAATCTGAGTCACAGGTTCCCAAACTTATTTGGCTTACCACCTCATTTTCAAAAAAAATTACTAGGTGCCTTCTTTAATCCTTTAATGAAATATTAAATTTTAATATATATAATATTTAATGTATTATATAATAAAAATTTAATTAAATTAAAATTTAATCATTTAATGAAATGTGTCATTTCAAAAAATATAATTTTTTTTTAAATGACATCTTAAATTTAATATTTTATTGTAAATTTGTGGGATTTTTCCTGCATTGAAATTTTGGTGATACAATATTGCATCATGTAACCATATAGTATTGTGTTGCAAACAAATCATTACATGAACATATTCCTGCCTATGCGTGCTGAACTTCCTGATAATGTGCAACATGCTTATCTGCCAACACTTGCTTGTTAAGACCTATTGTCGGACTTGACCACTAATCAGTTATAGCTTGCATTTTGTGTGTTTATCTGGAAAATAATGTGATCACTATGACTTTAACTGTTACACAACAGATGAAACATGTCTGAATGTTTTTTCAGAATTTTCTTCTCTTCTTTCCTTATACTTCCACCACCCCTTATTTTTATTCAGTGCCCCCCCAATTACACCAGAGGTTACTACCATTCCCCTCATTGATATAACGTCCCCCCTACTCAGAGGCAGTATCATTCACTTTGGAAACCTCTGAATTCACAAACTGTGGGTATCCTCCAGGGCTCTGTCCGGGGCCTTCTTTCTATGCCCTGTTTTTCTTGGTGATGTCAACAGCTCCCATGGATGCAATTATGCTCTTTGTTCAGATGATTCTCATATCTACTTATCCAATCCTAACTTCTCTTTAGACACATCTCTAAGTTCCTGTTGTATATCTCAGACTGGATATAACTTAAACATCTTCAACTTAGCACATCCAAGACTGAACTCATTCTCTTTCCTGCTCAGGCCCTCCCTTCTTCCTGACTTTTCTATTGTTGCTGAGGACCTTACTATCCTCCCAGTCACCCATTTCCCAATCTAAGTGCCATCCTCAACTCCTCACTCTTGCCTTCACATCCAATCAGTGATCAAATCCTACCAGTTTTATCTTCATAACCTCTCATATATGTTCTCTACTATCTCCTCACCCCCATAAAGACCCTTTAAACTTACTCCCATACCTTATGATCTTTACTGGTTTGTTTCTAATCTTTATTAACCTCTTTGTTCTCACACAAGACACTCCATCTCCCAATTCCATGTAATTTTCACAAGTTTTTCATCTTGCCTTGAATTTTCTGTCTCATCTCTGCCTCCTGGTTTGCCTAACTTCCTTCAAATCCCAACTAAAATCCTTCCCAATCCCCCTTAATACTAATGCTTTCCCTCTTTACCTGTATGTGTCTTGTTTCCATTAAAATGTGAGCTTCTTGAGAACAAGGACTGCCTTTTGCTTTACTTTATATCTCTAGTACTTACTTAGCACATGCCTGACACCTAGTTTGCTAGATGCTGACTGACCCTGAGCTAGTCACAACCTCTTGAGGTCTCAGTTTCCTCATTTATAAAATGGGGTGGTTGAATTCTATAACGTCTAAAGTACCCCCCACCCAGCTCTAAATCTATGATCTTATGAAAATTCTGGGGGAATACAAGTCTAAAGTCTTAGTCCTGCTCCAAATAGTGGTGAATCATGGTGAGGGCAGATGCTATACACCAATGTCATATCAAGAAGTTGGGCCAGGGAGTCCCCCCACCCATGCCATGTACAAAATAGCATTTGTATATTGATAGTCTGGGTTCAACCACTTTCCTCTTTGGTCATCTTGGTCAGGTCATGTAAACTCTCTTTTAGCTTCATCTCTAAAATGAGAGGGTTGAACTAGACAACCCTCAGACCATTCAAGTTCCAAACCTGTGATCCCAGAGTCCCCTTTGGCCTCCCACAGTGTCCCAAATTCCACCATTGGAGAATTAATGGAGATACTCATACACGGCCTGGCTGACCCCTTGCAGGGATTTGGTAGGGTTTGAGAAGTTGACTCAGATGATTCCTCTGATCCCTTAAAAAGAAAAAATATAAGACTCTGATTCAATTCTGGCTTTGCTTTCTTGTCTCCTCTTCTAAGCTGCAAATTTCCCAGGAAGGGAGAGCACCCTTCAGTCCCCAGTACCTCAAGATGAATGAATTTTATTAGACACTTTCTCTAGATCAAAAGGATCTGTCTGGAGTTGTAAGATTGGGACTGCTGGGTGGAAGATTGAAAGGAACTAAAGGATTCAGAAAAAAGGAGGCAGTTTTGGGGACCAGCTGTTGTGGGGGGAGGCAACCCCACAACAAACACTCAAGAAAAGAGGCTTGGATGACTTTATTTGTCTCCTTGTTACATAAATGTGTCCTCTTCCTCTTTGACTCTAGGAGAAATAGATCTATATGAAAGGGGTATAGGGGAAGGGGGTGGGACAGGAGAAGCCTGGGGAGAATTCATATTTGAGTGAGTGGACAGGGAAGATAGAGGCGGATGATAAGGAGAGGGTACAACCACTTTCTGCTTCATGGGCTGCAGGACTCGAGGTTTAGGCGCAATAACCTCTACATTTCGGTTCTGAGGAAGGTTGATGGATCCCACAAAGACTAGGTAGACAATGGCTCCCATGAGTGCTCCTAATGGTGGGGCAACCACAGGGACCCACCACCAGCTGTCTGCCGCTCTGCAAAGGAGACAGAAAAGTTAAGACATTGAGGCACAGAAGGGAGAACTACCTGGGTGCCCAAGAGCCAGATGACATGACACCCCCGCCAAACAATCACAGTCAGAGTCCTCAACTTTTTATGCAACAGAGGGGGCTCATCTTGCCCTAACCATGGAATAACCCCATCCTACTTTCCACAGAGTGGGGAGAAAAGAGAAATCGTATCAGAGCTGGAGAAAGTATCTAATAAAATTCATTTGTTTTGAGGTATTGGGTACTGAATAAGAGCCTTAGAAATTAAGTCCATGTCCCTCTTTTTTACAGATAGGGGAACTGAGGATGGGAGAGAGCAAAAGCACCTGCCCAAGGTCATGTGACTAAATTACTCCAGAGGTTAACTAGTAGCAAAGCTCATACTAGAAATCAAACCTAACAACTCCCAGAATTTGTATCTAATTCAGAATTCTGTATCTAAGTGAATCGAGAGCCAGCCCTGTAGTCAGGAAGGTTTAGGTTCTCCTGTCTCTGACACACATGAGCTACGGAACCATGAGAAAATCATTTAAATTCTCAGCACCCCCTAGCAAGTGTTGAAGTTGGGGGGGTGTGGGGGTGGGGGAGACCGCTCAGGAAATGCTTGTTACATTTAATAGAACCAAATGAAATTGAATTACGTGAAGACTTCATTGCCCCAGCCAGCAATGCTCGTGAAGATCCTTGGGGGCAGGTCCCTGGATGGGTTGATGGCGTAACCTGTGTTCATGCCCAGTGACAATCCTATTGTGACCACGAGGACACCTATGACCAAAGCATGGGTCCCTTGCAGAGCTGGGTTGTTCTTTTTGTCAGTGATGGCCAACAGGCATAGCTGGAGTATTCCGGTTAAGTATATCTATGGAAACCAAAAAAAAAAAGAAACCTCACCCCAAGGAGCACCTGTTGGGAAGAGAACCTGACTCTGGAGAAGTGGCCCAGCAAACTAGAGGACACCATTTTCACCTGAATTTCCCTCTGTGATACTGAGCAGTAGAGATTGGAATAGGAGTTCAGCAAAGGGGTAGGAGTTCATTCATTCATTCATTCATTTGTTCATTTGTTCATTCATTTAACAAAGATTTGTTAAACACCTACTATGTACAGGGTGCATGTACATGCTAGCTTCTAGGGACAAAGAAAATAAATGACACACACGGGAGTTTACAATCTAGTATGACCTGTACGATGGCCACTATACAGACATTATACAAATTTAAATATGATCGCTTCCTAGGGGGAAGCTGTGGTTTAGTGGAAAGAGCACTCAATATGGAGTCGGAAAACCTGTGTTCAAATAGTGGTTCTTCCACTTACTATGTCCCTTTGGGCAAATAATTTCATTTTTTTGTAGGACTGGGGATTTCTTCTTCTGTAAAATGAAGGGGTTGAGCAGAATGATCTTTAAGGTCCCTTGTAGTCCTAAATTGTATTATGTCATTTCACTTCTCAGAACCTCAGTTTTCCAATTTGTAAAGTGGGGAAAATAATATCTGCCCCACCAGCCTCATAGAATAGTTGTGAGAATCAAATGAGATAAGGTATGTGTATGTGTTTTATAAATTATCAGTCTCTATATAAATTTCAGCTATTAACATTACTATGAGAAAGAGCATAGCCAAGAGCAGTACATAGAAAGAATAGTAGCATTAGAGTCGGTATGACTTGTCACCTCTGACATGGAATGGCTGTGTGACTCTGGGCAAGTACCCCAGATGTCTAAGAATATAAAGTTGTAGAACATTTACAGATATACATTAGTAGGGGGAATTTCCTCACTGGGAATATTATAAGTTAAGACACATATTCTCCTTCTCAAACCCCTGCAGCCCCCCCTTGCCAAATGTGTTATGAAAGATTCAAGAAAAGGAGAACTCACTTCCCAGTGGGAGGAATAGGGAAGACTTCTACAAGGAGGTGGAATCTCAATGAGGTCTCAAAATAAGGGAGGTGGTTTCAGAAAAACCTAGGAAGACTTATATGAACTGATGCAAAGCAAAATGAGCAGAACCAGGAGAACACTGTACACAGTAGCAGCAACACCATACAATGATCAACTGTGAATGACTTAGCTATTCTGATCAATATAATAATCCAAGCCAGTTCCAAAGGACTTACAATGAACAATGCCATCCACCTCCAAAGAAAGAACTGATGGAGTCCAAATGCAGACTGAAGCATAATTTTTTCACTTTATTTTTCTTGCTTTTTTTTTTTTGCCAACATGGCTAATATGGAAGTATGTTTTGATGATTTCACATGAGCGAGTGAATCCAGAAATCAAGTTTTTTTAAAAAACCTGAATGTTAATAGTAATAATTTTTTTTAAAGGGAAGGATGTAAATAAGAAACAATAGGG
>CM053772.1:122343751-122365825 GCA_028658325.1 Potorous gilbertii | reverse complement strand
TTCCCAAAGGGAATGGGTGGGGAGGGAGAGGTGGGGACAAGCCGGAACTCAAAACTTTAGGAACAACTGTTGAGTATTGTTCTTGCTACTAAGAAACAAGAAATATAGGTAATGGGGAATAGAAAGTTATCTGGCTCTACAGGACAAAAGGGAAGATGGGGACAAGGGAAGGGAAGGATGATAGAAGAGAGGGCAGATTGGTGATAGGAGAAATTAGAATGCTCGGTGTATTGGGGTGGGGGGAAGGGACAAATGGGGAGAAAATTTGGAACCCAAAATTTTGTGAAAATGAATGTAAAAAGTTAAATAAATAAATTTAACTAAAAAAAATGTACTTGATTAAGATTCAACTATTTATCCAGATTTATACTACAATTTAACAAAAATATATTACATAATATTTAATAAAATTAAATACATAAACTTCTTGACACTATGCAAAACCGCCTAAAAAAATTTAAATGCCATACATTGTATTCATTCAAGCCTAACTTCAGTTTCAACTCTCCAGGGAAACCCTGTAAAGCTGTACCCAGTTCATACTGACCTTTCTTTTCTCAGAACTCCTGTAGCAGGTAGGTTAAATCTGAGGCAAACATCCTAGCCTTTATTCATGTATTAGCCTATGGTGTTCTCTAATTATTTCATATACACATGGATCTTGTCTCCCCATTAGAATATGAGCTTCCCTTGGATAGGGGGATTATGTCCTCTCCCACTTCTCATTAGACCAAGTTTGTGTCTCCCCTTCCTCCTCAGCACCCTCAACCCTCTTTCCAAAGGAAGCAAGGAGAAGGAAGCCTGGGCTTCTGGCTCCCCTGGGGCACTTTTCTCTCATCTGGAGCTCTAGAGACAATACCCACAGCATCCTTCTTTGTCCTCGAAGATAAGAGGAGATAAGAGGATAGCTATTCTCTAGATAGTCAAGATATCACATACATATATATACTCCCTTTCCTCTGACCAGGATGACTCCCTCCCTCACCCACCCACCTTGACCCAGGCATCTGTAGGGGAAGTAAGAATGGGTCCCTCCACATTGCCTCTCACCATCATGACATATGTACTCATGAATTCAGCCAAGAATTCTCTCATCATGTCTCCCCGCAAAACTTCCTGCATGCGCTGCATTACATCACTAGATGTCTGTAGTCTGCTTAAGGGTTGGCTTCTGGGTATAACACTGGAAAGGCAGAGAGAAAAAGAGGAATGAGGTCCAGCTCCCTGTGTTGGCACTCTTTGCCCTCTTAGACTCTCATTTAAACTCTTTTCTTGCCCTGCATCCACCAGGTTTAAAGCTTAACTTCCCCACACCCCCAATCACTCCTCCCCACTCATGCCTGGGGCCCTCTTCCTGGGACAAGCTAGCCGGGGAGGATGTCCAGCTCTGTGTCCAGTGCAGTTTCTGGAAAGACCAATAGAAAGTTCATGGAAAAAGTGAAGGACAGACAGTTCCTGCAGCTTACTCAGGATTTACTTCTTGTTGCATAGCATAGTGCTGGAGTAAAGAGGTTGACAGAGGGGAAGGATAAGATGGAGGGTGGCTAGGTGTCACAGGGGATTGAGTATGAATGGGAACACATTTAGTGAAGACTTCTCAGGGATACTCCCTAGAGTAAAAGAGACCTCAGGCCCAGGTTTCCATTCCTCCAGAGTCAGGGGATTTCCATATAAGGCTACCTAGTGCATTAGGATCAGTATGAATATGACTTACTAACTCCTCAATCTGCATATGCGCATGCAGTCTGCAGTCCTTAAGTAGATCTACCTGATTTGCATAAGATCTCAATGCCCAATTTGCATGAGTCGTTAATGCTTCATTTGCATATAATGCATAATTTGCATATAATGATGTGTATTTTCGTGGGCTTTGTAACCTCCAGGGAGCAGGAAATTTGGACCAGGTTTCAAAAGGAACTGGTTAGATTTCATGCCTAGAATGTAAGACCGCGCTTCTCAGCCAATGAGAATAATGGTCATCTGTGGGAGGAAGATTTCCGAGTCAGGGTCTATATAAACTGCCATTCTGCTTCTGTAAGGTGCCTTCCGACTCCAGCTTTACTGGTGAAGTGACCGCCTGCTTATCCTAATAAAAGAGATTTTCTGTTTTTACTTTGAGACACCTTTGAGCAGTCAATTTGAGTAAGGGAGGCGGGTCATGCTTCCCCCACACAAGTGTCAGGTCTGAAATCAGAAACTCATCTTCCTGAATTCAGTCTGGCCCAAGATACTTCCTAAAGCTGTGTGACCCTGGGCACATTTGCCTCAGTTTCCTCATTTGTAAAATGAGTTGAGGAAATGGGTAAACCACCTCAATATCTTTGTCAAGAAAACCTCTACTGGGGTCACAAAGAATCAGACATGACTGAAATGGCTAAACAAGGTTAAGATTGAGCAGAAAGTCTGGAGGCATCCAAGCAAAAGCAGGGAAACAAAACTTGAAATGATAAAGGGGAGATCTCAGAGGGAAAGAAGGGTGGGGGAGGGTCAGCTGTCAGAAATAATGGGTTCCATGTTTGTAAGCAAAAATATGGTGCCAACCTCTGTGGGCAGGGAGGTGAGGATGGTGGTGGTGGTGGTGATGGGGTGAGAGTAGAGCAGAAGAGGGAGTCAAATCAAAGGTAATCTCTGCAATCAGTGATGAATTCTGCAAACCTTGTGAAAACATCACTGAGATAAGTGTCAAAAGACTGTGAAGAGTAATAGTTACTCCAAAAAGCTGTGTTCTGCCAATAACCCTAACTTCCCTCAGACAGACACAGCAGCATCTGCGCTGAACTAAGGTGGTCCAGTGAGATACTAGTTTTAAACCCGGTTATCCATACTAATGGATTAAAAAGCAGAAGCACAGATAATCCAAAAGTGGCTACTAAACCAAAGATCATTCGTGCTTGGCTTTGAGAAGTGTTTGTTCTCACAAGTCAATGGGGGGATTGAGATAGCTGACAATACCATCATAGGGGTGAGGGTGAGGGGGGAGTGAGTGGGGATCACAAGTGATCTCCATGAGGAAGAAAAGGTGAGGCATTGAAAGAGACTTACCATGACTTCATAAATCTAATAAACCTCTGACAACCCAAATAAAGAGTTGATCTGGGAGTTCTCCTTAGTCAGATTTGTTAAACACACAGAGGGATGAGCCTTTGTTGGGAATTAACAAGCCTCCCAGAGTGGGAATCATTGTCAATACTTTCAATTGCAACCTCCCATAGAGGGGGGACATGTCCATTGGCACCTTGTTGAGAAGGCTAATGACTTGATAAGGTCTTAAGTGACAAAGGTTGCTCCCAAGATGCACCGCTCCATTTGGAGTTGCTGTTTGGCACCTCCTAAAGGATGGGCTGCCTTCTAGATAAATTGGTTCAGACCCTTGGGAAGACGAACTCTTATCAGAGCCATCCCTTCTCATTAGCCTATAAAAGTAAGCTCCAACTATTGTTCTGTAAGAAATGGTGAGGGGGGGATTTCAGAAAGACTTGCATGAATTGATGCAGAGTGAAGTGAACAGAACCAGGTCACAGTAACAGCAACGTTGTACAATGACCCATTTTGTGTTACTTCTTTTCAGCAATGCAGTGATCTAAGACAATTCCGAAAGACTTGCAATGGAAAATGCTATCCATATCCAGAGGAAAAAACTATGGAATCTGAATGTAGATTGAAGCATACTCTTTTCTTTTGTTTGTTTTTGTTTTTTCTTTCTCGTGGTTTTTCTCTTTTGTCCTGATTCTTCTTTTACATGACTAATGTAGAAGTATGTTTAATATGATTACACATGTATAGCCTATATCAGATTCCATGCCATCTTGGGAAAGGAGGGAAGGGGAGGAAAAGTAGAACTCGAAATCTTATAAAACTGAATGTTGAAGACTAAATATATATATATATATATATATATATATATATATATATATATATATATATATATATATATATAGAGAGAGAGAGAGAGAGAGAGAGAGAGAGAGAGAGAGAAAGAGAGAAAGAGAGAGAGAGAGAGAGAGGAGTTAAATAAGTTCCATCAAGAACTCAGGGTCTTTTTGCGTTTCTCCTTCCTCCTTTCCTCCAGAGATAATCCTGAGAGAAGAGCAGGTAGGGATGGAAGTGGGTTGGACATTGCCTACTTCCACCCCCAAGATCCACCTAACAGCAGAAACAGTTAAGGTTTTCTTTTCCCACATGACCCAAGAGAGAAGTCAGAGGCAGGGTGAAGATTTCTTAGGCTCAGTGATCTCAGAATCTAGACTTCCAGCCAGGAAATGGAGATGTCTGGCATAATGCCAGCCTCAGAGATTGCTTCATAAAAAACCTTAAGTTTGAGGGTCTGAGAAAGCCATACAAGCAAGGGGATCTTCTCAAGGTCTCTCCAGGAGATAAGAGAGGATTGCCCACATAACTCCTGATGCTAGATGGAGGAGGGACAAGGGACTAAAAGCTGTGTCACCAAGAAAAAAAGGAACAGGCCTCTACCCTGCACTATTACAGTAAGCTATTTGGATGGCGCAGGTCCAATATAAAGGAAGTTGCCTCTCTTACAGGCTCAGGTGTATTTCCTTTCCAAGAAAGATCACACCCTCCAAAGGTTTCTGTGAAACAACAAAAGGGTTTCCCTGAAATGTCAGGTCGTTTCCTTCAAGAGAAGAGGAAAGGTTCAAACTACAGGATAACATGATAAGTCTAGTGGAGACTATGCAGAATTTTATGGGAAAGTGGTTCTCACTGAAGAAGGAGAGGAACATTAATTTTTTTATGGACTGTTACAAGTCCCTTAATAAGGTTTCTGCATTTGTTTATGGGCTCCTATAATTTCATTGCATTTTCTTCATTTCCTTTGGAGTGAGATCAAAGCTACCTTGTACCCCATATCTATTTGTTATCCTGAGTGCTTATATGGAAAGGGATGACCTTTTTAACCCATATCTCTAAGACTGAGGCACAATCTATATTCAGCAATTTCCCAGAATAAACTCCAAGTCGGAAAAGATACAAGCCAAAAAGAAGCAACACTTATAGGACTGACTCCAGGGCTATTCATATGAATCAAGAGTTGAGAATTCTGGGCCATGGGTTACCAAAAAAATGTAAAAATAAATACAGATATCCACCTCTTGCTGCCAGTCTGATCTCCCACTCAAGATGTGGAAAGCCTCCAGGGTGAAAAGGAGAAACTTTGCCTTTGACCTCCCTTGCTCCTGCTGTCCCTGTCCCTTTTTAGGGAAGTGAAAGAAGAAAGTCATCAGGGAGTGGACTTTCATTTCCTGCTGTGACATCTTCTGCCTAATCTCCAGCCCTTAGAGGGACTAGTAGTAGTGAAACAGGGTTTCCCATTCGACTGTCTGACCATCTGACCATCTCACCTCATGTTACACTTGAGTCTCATGCCTGATCTCCAGCCTCCTCTCAGAAGAGGCAATGATGAACATTCTCACACCTGATCGTATCTGATGCATCCCAGTGGTTGTGAACCCTCATCCTCCAAACTCCTTTCCCATTCCTCGCCACCTAATTCTTTATTCCCATTCCCCCTCAACCGTCCCACCCCAGCGTCCCAAGCAAATGCCATCTGTTCCTTCCATATGTGCCTGTTCCGTGGGCAACAAACTTCCCTTCATTCTAAATCTTTTCATCTTCTAACAGTCACTGAAACCTGGCTCCCCTTCTGGCCACTCTCTCCACTACTGGGTTTAATTACTCCCTTTAGCTCATTGGTTGAAGAAAGGGAATTGGAATACTCCTTGTTCCCCCATTGTCACTTCCAGGTTCTCCCCCTTCCTCCACCACTCCATAAGCTCACCTCCTTTGAATTTCATGTTATTCATAGTAACCCAATCAAAATCCTGTAGCTGTTTTCTGTACTCACTCTCCTTTCTCAATGAGTTTGGTACCTGACTCACAATTTTTCTCTCCTTCCCAGCTCCTGCCTTTGAGACTCTGTCTCAAGTCCCCTAACTGCTTAGTTTCTAAAACTATTCACTTCTCATGATCTGTTCCCCCACCTTACCTTAGTCACACACAAAGATGGTCATACCCTTGAACTTGCCATCACACCCAAATGCATCACACCTCCATGTTCAAGAATTGTTAAATTCCCTTATCTGACTATAGTCTATTTTCTTCCCACCACTCCCTCTGGTCTTTCTGACACCTCCAGGCTCTTAGTTCTTTCTCAGACTGTCTTCCCTGTACTAGCCAGTCTTCTCTTTTCTCTATCTTGACCCCTTGGGTCAACTATTTCAATTCTATACTATCCTCTTCTCTTGAGCTCCTTAGGTCTCCAATTGAATCCTGCCAAATCTCAGACTCTCACTATCTGCCATCTTCTCTCCTAATGCTGCTAAACAAAGATAGGGAAAATCATGAAACTGTTCTGACTGAGTCCCCTACAAATTTATGTAAACAATCTCAAGGAGGCCTTCCCTTCTGCTAGGCAGTTCTATAACAGCCTTATCAACTCACTATCTCATTTTCTACTGTAGCACTTCTAAACCTTTTCATCCCTCCTCACATATCCCTTTCAGCTGAGAACCCTGTTTCATATTTGACAGAAAAAAATTTGAGGCCATTCATTCCCTCTTCTCCCCTTTTCCTCATATCACTCAAGTTGCCTTCTGCCGCTCTCTTTTTGCCCCTGTCCTTTACAGTGAAGTGGCTTTACTCTTTATAAGGTCTATTCCTCTACCTGCACAAGTGATCCCCCTCCTATCTCCTCCAAAAGATTGCCCCCCTCTGTCACCCCCACTCTGTCACTTGAATTCTATCTCTTATTATCTACAAATTCCTTTCCTATTGCCTATAAACATACATACCCATGTCTCTCCCATCCTCAAAAGGCTCTCACTTGAACTGTCCATCCCCACTAGTTACCATCCTATATCTCTTCTGCACTTTGTGACTAAATATCTTGAAAAGGTTATATATAAGTGCTTCCACCTTTTCTCCTCTCACTTACTTGTTAACTCTTTACAATCCAGCTTCTGACTTCATCATCCCACCAAAACTTCTCTCTCCAAACTTACCAGTGATCTCTTAATTGACAATTCCAACAGCCTTTTTTCTACCCTCATTCTTGACCTCTTTGCAGCTTTTGACACTGTGAACACCATTTTTGCCCTGGTTCTCCTCCTACCTTTCAGACCTCTTTACCTCTCAGTCTCCTTTGCCAGATCCTTCCTCCAGATCACTCCCTCTAACACTTCCACAAGCTTCTGTCCTGGACTCTCTCCTCTCCTCTCCTTCCCTCCCCTTTGCTCCCCCCTTTTCCTCTCCTCTCCTCTCCCTTTTCCCCTCTTCTCCCCCTCTCCTTTTCTCTCCTCTCCTCTCCTCTTCTCCTTTCCTCTCCTCTTCTCCTTTCCTCTCCTCTTCTCTCCTCTCTTCTTCTCTCTATACTATTGGTGATCTCCTCAGCTCCCATGGATTTAATTACCATTTCTAAGCTGATGATTCTCAGATCTACCTATACTGCCTTCACATCTCTACTGATCTCCAAAACCAAACTTTTTTAGATTAGTAGGACAAAACTGAGATTGTTTTCTCCTCAAATAGCCTTTGAGGGAGAGTTCAGGGTCATTTCCAGGATACAATGATGAATGATGCCTTAACAAAGTTCTATTCAATTCAACAAGTATTGTGAATTTAGGCACATCTCATATTTTAGATATCAGTTTAGAACATAAAGTTCTTTATAAAATCTTATGAAATTAGTGAATGACTATGATGGTTCATAAAAAAAATGATGGAGAGAAAAATGAATTTATAGAAAGCTATGCAAGAAGAAAATCAGCCCAAGAGCATTCAATGATAAAAACTGGATGGAAAGCAACCACGACAAAGGAAACAGATGAGCAAGATTTCTATAACAAACAATTCTTTCCATCAGGAGTCTCAGAGAGAGTGCATAAAGAAGTAGAAGAAATGGCATTAAAAGCACAGAAAGATAAAAGCAAACAAGAACAAAGATGGGACACGAACATGAACCAGGACAAGTGCCCATGGAGGAAGGCTACACTAGAAGTAAAATATTTCAAGGATGTTGAGGAATAAATTTCCTAGATTCCCTCGAAAGAGGTGGGAATGTTAAATGCTTGGAAAAATTTACTATAAAAAGATTAAGAAAGTATCAGTAACCACATTCCTTCCTTCTGACTTCTACATGATCTTTATGGAAATAAATCACACTTTATCAAGAACATCCTTGACAAAAAATATGGGAAAGTAGTGAGTTAGTTTTCATAGAGGATATTCTAGACCAGATCACATTTTTACGGCCACACAATTGCCCCAAAGGTACAAAGAATATAAAATTCCACTGTGCTCATATTTTTGTGGACTAAATAAAAAACTATTTGACTCAGTAGAGCTAGATCCTACCTTAAAGACTAGTATTCTCTGACAAAGTGCCTTCCATGCCTAGGTTAAAATTATATGTACTTCCTTCCGTAAAAGATGAAATGGCTTTGTTTGACAATCCCCTGGGTATCATCTACCTCAAGTGAGACATAAGTCAGTGAGACTTTTGCCACTGTGGAGGGTGTCTAGCTCAGGTAAAATGAAAGAATTCCCTTCTAGATTGTGAGGTTTTCCAAAGGTTCTTATCTGTGGATTTCTGAAATATGGTAGAATGTCCAAAATGAGGCCCGCAACCACTCCAAAGTGTTTGACCTAGTTGTCCACATGGACAGTAACAACAAAAAAAAGTGGAAGAGCAGCCCCTACGACAGGCATTTGGGTGGGTAATGGTAAGGACTGTTGCTGTCTTTAGTCGTGTCTGACGCTCTGTGACCCCTTTGGGGGGTTTTCTTGGCAAAGATCCTGGAGTGGTTTGCATTTCCTTCTCCAGCTCATTTTACAGATGAGGAAACTGAGACAAACAGAATTAAGTGACTTACCCTGGGTCACACAGCTATTAAGTGTCTGAGGTCAGATTTGAATTCAGGAAGATGAGTATTCCTGACTCCAGGCTCAGTGCTCCATCCACTTCAACACCTAGATGCCCAATTGTAAGTATGAACATTTGTGATGTCATTGGCATAGGGAACTCGAAGGTCAGGAAACTGCATGTACCCAGGCAGTTCAGTAGTTTCTGGGAGATATAAAGAGTCCTTGAGATTTTCCAAGAACTCAGAGGTTAACGAACTTGTTCAGGGTCACACAACCAGTATAAGTTAAAGATGAGACTTGAACCCAGGCCTTTGAAGCTTTGAAGCCAGCTCTCCATCCATGATGACACCCTTTCTCTCCTGGGTCTAGAGAACTGGCCTATCAGCGTATAGATCTTAGAGGATCATTGCAAAAGGGCAAAGAGCTAGGCCCAAAATTCACCAGCAAGAGCAAAGGGGAGTCAGCGGGCATCTGGGGAATTGTGCAGTGTTTTTAATGTTTCTGACTTCCTCCCTGAAACAAGGACCTATCTTTTTAACAAAAATATTCTTCCAGTAAGGCTGAATTGCTATGAATCATGGAAGTGTCCAAAGAATTGAAATTGAAGTTCACCTAAAATGCAGGTGGTGAGGCATGTGACCTTATATGAATTATACAAGTGAAGAGATATAAACTATCAAAGAGGATGCAGGCCAGCCATGCATTGAGAGCAAGGCATGACCAAGAGACAGTGGTCAGGTCAAAGTGACAAACATATTATCTACCATGTACCAGGCACCATATTAAATACTGGATGTACAAAGAAAGGCAAAACACAAATGCTCAGAAAGGCTACATGGGTACTCATGAAATATCAAGACATTGCCATCAGAGAAGTTTATGGGAGGGGCATGTGCAAGAGATGTGCTTGATGAGCAGGAGGTCTATAGGTTATAATCTATACAATTGGGGGAATTACCGATATTGATGAGATAGATGATCCACTTAATTTCTGAAAAATGGCATTGGGTGGTGAGGATGATAAAGATGGAAAGAAATGACAGCACCTGATCTTGAGAGGTTTACAACAAAACAGGGCAGGCTAGGTGGCGCCCTGGAGTCGAGAGGATCTGAGTTCAAATTTGATCTCAGACACTCACTATATGACCCTGAGCAAGTCACCTAACCCTGTTTGCCTCACTATCCTCTAATATAAAATGAGCAGGAGAAGAAAATGGAAAACCACTTCAGTATCTTTGCCAAGAAAACCCCAAATGGGATCACGAAGAGTGGGACACAACTAATCAACAAAACAAGAATAAGATATGATGAAATAACTGGTATACAAGCAAGAAATGTGGCAAGAGAGGAAGCAATTTTAGATGGTGATTATTTCTTGTCCTTGGCAAAGATTTTGATCAAGTCTGATACATCTATTCTTGTGGAAAGGAAGGAGAGAGAGTGGCCAGGTGCCAGTAACTTTAGATGGGTTTTGAACTAGTTGAGTGGTCAGACCCAAGAATCTAATAATGGCTTGATGTTTTCATGGAAGGTGGTCTGTCTCTACTGGAGGAGCTGAGGGACCTGTGTTTGGCTCTGTGCTATTTTTATCAGTGAGCTAGACAAAGCACCCTTATCAAATTTGCAGGTGGCAAATTAAGAACTATTCAAAAGTGAGGTGTGCTGCTTCAGGAGGTTTTCCCTCTCACTGGAAATTTTCAAGGAAAGTCAAAAATCCACTTTTTGTGTATGTGGTAGAAGAGATTCTTGTACATATATGAGTTGTCTTAGATGCCTCTGAGACACATTTCCTACTTGGAGATTCTGTTATTTCTGGGGGGCATCTGAGGTGGTCTTGTGGAGAAAGAGCTTTTGAGTTGAGTCTTTAAGGAAAAGGTGGCTATTCACCTATAGTAGGAGGGAGGTTAATATATTTGTTGAAATGAGTTCACTTGAGGAAGAGAGGCAGGTTTTGAAGAGATGAAGAGCTAACTTTTGGACTTGAGTTTGAAGTGCCAATTGGACATCTTTCTCCATAAAATGAGGGATGTGGTGTCTGGGGTCTTTTCTGGCTCTACATTTATAATCTTATGAGCCTATGTCTTCTGTGGACCTTAGTCTTTGCATTTGTGCAATAAGTTTCCTGGAGGACAACTTTCCCAGGATATCACCAGACTTGTTCAAAGATGGGCAATGAGTCAAAGGTGGAATGGAGATGGAAGTTCACAGCTAGAGATGAAAATTTGGAGCCATCTGTAGAAAGGAGATCTAGAAGGGACATCTAGAGTGAGAAGACTGGATCATCTATGCTACCAAAGGAGAAACTGGGGAACCACACACAGAATTTATCAACCAACTCATCTATGAGTTTACAAGCAATTCTCTACTGAACCCTCTGTGCACTTAACCCATCCTGTTACTTTTTGGGTAAGATAACAGAAAGGTCAGACCTATTCCTTATCCTGAAGGCACTCAAAGTATGGTTGGAGAAAAGAGATTTGCAGCCAGTGGAGATACTACAACAATTCAGTTCAAAACCATAGGAACAGATGAACCAACCAATGAAAGAGGGGAAACAGGGAATAAGGAAGAGGAAAGGGATGAAAGTGGGAGAGGAGCCAATGTGTGTCCTTTCCTGTCAGGGAAGGTTAAAATTCTGAGGAAGAGACTGGAGTCACATAGAACTGCAATGATAATCAGTCAGAGCTTACATTTCTATGTTGCTTTACATACAGGATTTCATTTGATCCTTAGGAGGGAGCCTGATACATTACGCCCATTTTACAGAAGAGGACACTGAGGGGGAGAAAGGTTAAATGAATCGTCCAGAGTCACATAGCTAATATTTGAACTGGTTGCTTTTTTAATTTTTAATTTTTTTGAACTGTGCTTTTCTTGACCCCAAGCCCAGTGCTGCACTCACTAAACCACCCAGCTGTCTAACAGGCCATTATGAAAAGCACCCCTGCTCATTCATTCCCCTTTAGTCCTATTTGCCATCAGTTCCTCTCAAATTGATGAAAAGTGAAGGGAGAAGGAGAGGAACAGGAGAAAAGGAGGGGCAATAAAGAGACTTACTGTCTTTGTGGTGGGGTGTTCGCCATGGTGTAACTACTCCACCCTGCAAGGACAGAAAAAGAGAACTGTAGCGGCATGAAGTTAGGAGCCTGTGGAGAGCCCCTGGGGTTCTCCAACTCCCTCCCACCCTTGGCCTATTACCCATCTTTGAGCAAAAGCCCAGGGGTCTCCTGCAGAAGTTGTCTTCTGGGAAAAGACTATGGCTGGCAGAGGATTGGAACTTACATTTCCAAACATCCTAGGGCATCAGGAGAGAGCCTCTCTCCTTTCTAAATTCTGTACCAGGCTCCAAACACACACACGCACACACACATACACACACACACACACACACACACACACACACACACACACACACACGCGCGCGCGCGCGCGCGCGCAATGCTCCAGATTCTTTCCCTAGGCTCTCCACAAGTTGCATCCCCTTCACTGTCCTGTTTAGACACAGACCTAAGTCTTGGGAATTCACCCCAAAAAGGGATGTAAAGATGGGGAGGGAACAGGGTAAGGCTCTTGGGACTGTAATCTTCTCATGGGGAATGACCTCAGGTTTTGGTCTGATCGGGGTAGGGGTCGATGGAGATTGTCTTGCCTCAACATGTGCCCATTCATGAGCCAGGAAGTCCTCCATTTAATATAACCTCAATCTCTCTTGCTGCTACTAAAATGTTGAACCTTTGATCTCCCTGGCTCCCTTTTCCCCGTCAATAAATGGAGCGGGGGATGTGTGTGTGGACGGACAGCAGTCTTGAGAACTCATTTAATCTATGTCCCTGCCTCAAGACGCCATCACCTTCAACTCCTCCTAAAGAGCTGTAATCTCACTGTTTTCCTCCCAAATCTGCCAGGACAGAAGGCCTGCCTCTCCACCCCTTCTCCAAGCCTTGCCTAATTCTCTAAATCTGTGTGGTAAAACCACACCCCTAAAACTCTGGACCCAAGCCCCCCCTTTCCCTAGCACCTCCAGTCTATTACAGGCTATCCAAGGAGAAACCCCCTTTTTTTCTTGACCTGATTTCAGCCTGTTGGGTCATTACCCCCCTCAAAATCATCACTCCTCAGAGCGGGGATCTTTCATCTCTTTCATGCCTGAACATTTCCCATACCCCATTTTTTCTACAGATCTAGGGGGCTGGAGGACTGGAAATTCTGGTTACCTACCCTTTAATAACAACACCTCATACTTGTAGAAACTTCATGCTTTCCAAACCACTGTCACATCTATTAATCTCATCTAATTCTTATGATAACCCTGTGTGGTAAGTAGATTACTAGCCCCATTTTACAGATAACAACACAGAGGTTAAGTTTTTCAATCAGTAAAAGGTCTAGAATCCAAATCTCCTGTTTCCTGGGCAGTTACCTTTCCACTACCCCTCATAGTTGTCTGAACCCTCCCTATTTTTTGGACTTGGGTAAGAATGACTTTCTTTTCATTATTCATTTTTTTTTTAAAAACCACCCACAGCTGATATATGTAATGGAGAGATAACTCTTATCTGCTTCTGTTCTCCCCTCTCTTTCCCCCATGTACAAGGCAGACACAGGTCTTGTAAGAAATATCTAAGTCAAACAGCCTTCTCTCACCCTTCCGCCCCTGGCTTACCCTGAAGGCCTGGGCCCACTGCCAGCTCAGTTCCACTCTCCCACGTCTGTGTTCTCAGTTTGCATAGAGAGGAACACTGTAGTTATAGCTGGTACCCCCAGAATTGGGTCTTCCATAGAGAGGACTCTCCCTGGTGTGCCTTGGCTTATGGCGCTTAGGCTCAGGAAGCCAGAGCAGGATTGGTCCTTCCTGTCTGCTGTCCCCTTTCTACACTTGCCCAAGGTCCAGTGCCTCTTAGACACACAAAGGAAGGAGGCTGTGTCCTAGCTGCCTCTCTGGGGGAGAGGTCAGCGGGACAGAGGTATTAATAGCTACTCATGAGACACATTAAAAAACCAGGCAACCAAAATAACATGACTCCAGGAGCCAGCACTAGCTGTTCCACTTTCTCCCCCAAGAGGGGGTCCAGGTACTGTGAAAACAAAATACCAAAGCCAACAGTTTCCCTTACCTCCCTTTGTGAGGTCAGTACCGTAGTCCTGTGCTTAGGCTGAGGTCATACAATCACAGCATTTGAACCATCAGGGACCCCAGAGGTCAAGTTCATTTCACACAGAAGTAAAAATACCTTCGATAAATTTCTCTTCTGTTTGAAGAAGACCTCCACTCAGAAGAGACCCATCATTTCCTGAGATAGCCCATTTCACTTTTGGATAGCTCTAACTACCATAATTAGACAGTTCTAATTATTTGGAAGCAGCTAGGTGGTGCAATAAATAAGAATGCTGGGCCTAGGATCAGGAAGACACATCTTTGAGTGTTCAAATCTGGCCTCAGACACTTACTAGCTGTGTGACCCTGAGCTGCTTATTGAATCACTATTTGCCTTGGTTTCTTCATTCGTAAAATGAGCTGGAGAAGGAAATGGCAAACTACTACCATATCTTTGTGGAGAGAACCCCAAACGGGTCCTGAAGAGTCAGATACAACTGAAATGAATGAGCAACAGCAATACAAATTATTAGGAATTTCTTTTCTGTTCTTTCTCACATCAAGACAAAATCTTCCTCTTTGTCAGTTTTACCTTTTCCCTGGGACCAACCGATCGATTAATCTTATCCACCAACATGCTTGTTTTACTATGTGCCTACTATATGCTAGGTCCTGGGGACTCAAATACCCAAAAAAGAAACCATTGCCTGACTTCAAGGAGCTAACTGGGAGGAAACAATGTAGATATTTATGTAAATGCATAGACAAATATATATTATATATGTTTCTATGTATATACATACATACATACATTATATGTGTGTGTACATGCGTGTGTGTATGTAAAATGCAAAGTCATTTAGGGAGAAGATAAGGAAAAGTACTAGAAGCTGAAGGAAAGGTCTCATGGAGCAGGTGACATCTTAGTTGGCTTTGAAATAAGCTAGAGGTTTTAAAAGGCCAAGGTGAAGAGGAAGTGTCTCTCCGGCCCTGGAATGAAGGCACATGATGTCATGGGTGAGAGACAGCAGTAAGGTGGCCAGTTTGGCTAGACCATGGAGCACATGAAAGGGAGGAAGGCTGACCACGCTTGTGAAATACACGCTATGCAGAGAAGTTTGTCCTTGATCCTAATGGTTATAGAGAGCCACTGGAGTTTCCTGAACAATGAGTCAGACCTGTGCTTT
This sequence comes from Potorous gilbertii, assembly GCA_028658325.1. Classification (NCBI taxonomy): domain Eukaryota; kingdom Metazoa; phylum Chordata; class Mammalia; order Diprotodontia; family Potoroidae; genus Potorous; species Potorous gilbertii. The sequence continues at coordinate 122,350,666 of CM053772.1, read as the reverse complement.
ATGAATATCACTTTGAAGCAATGTAGAGGCTAATTTGGATGGGGGGGAAGAGCGAGACAGGGAGACAAGGCAGGGACGGTCACTTACCCTTTACCTGCTTTGTTTCTCCACTTGTAAAAACAAGGCTAATCATAGCACCTGATCCCCACCCAGGGTTGTTGTGAGGAGAAAATGAGATGTTTATAAAATGTTTAAAGTGTTATAAAATGCCATATTATATGTTCTATTATAATACTATATTATATAATATTATAATGCTGTATTACATGTTATATTAAATGCTATAAAAGTGTTATAAATAGCTATTATTACATATCACTATGATCTAAGGGGGTGATCATTCGATGGAGAGAAGAGGATGGATCTGTAGCATGTGTTGAGGTAGAGTTGACAAGGATTGGAAGCCCAGAGAAACCGAGGATGACTCCAAGGATGCTAACATGGGTGAAGTTGGATGTGCCCTCTACAGAACAGGAGAAGCTCAGAAGAAAGTTAGGTATAGAGGGAAAGATAATGAGTTCTACCTTGGGGATGTTAAATTTGAGTTGCCTATGGGACATCCAATTGGAAATAGGGGAATGACCATGGAAAGTTAGGTAGATCTAGGAGACATCTGGGTAGAGAAAGAGTTGAACTCACAAGAGACGATGAGGTTAATGAGAGAGAAAAAATAGAAGAAGATGGAGGACAAAGTCTTTGGGAGCTTCCACAGTTGTTGTTGTTATGTTGTGGTTGTTTGTCCTTGATTCTCGGAGAAGGCCATGACATCAGGGAAATGATGCCATGACATGCCAGTGAACTGGATTTAAGTGAGGGAAGGGCTATGAGAGTAGGACAAAGGAAACTGAGAAGGAAGGGTCAGGCATGTAGCAGAACCAAGCACAAGTAGTGGAATAAAGCCCCAGAGAGGAGAGAGAGTTTAATAATAATAGCTAGCATTTATGCTTTATGGTTTATTGCTTTATGGTTTGCAAAGCGCTTTACGAACATTATCTCATTTAATCCCTCAACAGCCCTTCGAGGTAGGTACTATCATTATGTCCTTTTCACAGGTGAGGAAACTGAGGCAAATAGAAGGTAAGTGGCTTGTCCAGAGTCCCACAGCTAATATGTATTAGAGGCTGGATTCTGACCCCAAGTCCAAAGGTCTCTCCACTGTGCAGTGTTAACTGCTATAAAAAGATCAAGAAGGATGAAAATTGAGAAAAGGCCATCAGATTGATCAATTAAGAGATCATTATCTAACCACACCCAAAGACAGAAGGATCGATATCTTTACATCTTCTCCATAATGCCAAGGAACTATAAAATAAAGTTGGATGCCCATCACAGTTACCAAATGGTTAAACAGATTAATGAATTAGTGAAATATTACTGCTCTATAAAAAAACAACACCACAAAGCAAAAACCAAGCAAACCCCAACCCAACAGGAATGATTCAGAGACTCATGGGAAGACTGATAGAAAGTAAAATAAACAGAACCAGGAAAACAATATGTATAATGGTTACAACAATGTACATGGAAAGAGAAAAGCCTGAAACAGAACACAGCATAGTTATAATGACCAAATTTGTCCTCAGTGATAAGATGATACCTTTTTGTTGGGATGGGGGGCTGTGGGTGTAGAGCACAGTTAAACTCAATTATTGGGTTAACTTTGCAGAATTGTTTTTCCTCTTTTTTATTCTTTGTTACAAATGATGGCTCTCTGAGCAGAAGGCAGAAAGCTGTATTTGAAAATTAAGGAAATAAGAGAACAAAAGATATCAATAAAAATTAGAACTCAAAAACATTCCATGTAACTTTAAAAAGAGCAGTTTCAATTGAGTGATAAGATCTAAGCCTTCTTTTGCAGGATCAGATTTCAAATATTTAGGCATCTCACTGGATAAAGCACTTTGGGCTTGGAGTCAGGAAGGGCTGTGTTCAAATCCAGCTGCAGACAATTACCAGGTGTGTGATCCTGGGCAATAACTTCCGTCTGCCTTAATCTCCTCAACTGAAAAATGAAGATATTAATAGCATCCACCTTGCAGGGTTACTATAACGATCAAATGAGATAATATTTGTAAAGTCTTACTTAGTTCAGTGATTAGCACCTAGTAGGCATTTAATAAATGTTTGTTTCTTCCCTTCTCCACTTGAAGACCATTAATCTATTCCCTTCTCTAGGCTACATCCACAATTTCTTCAATCAAACTTGGGGCATGATCTGGAGAACCACACCACCTTGGTCACCCTTCCCTGGACACTCTCCTAACTTCCACAGTCTTTTCTAAAATATGGTTCCCAGAACCCATCACATTACTGCTTCTATGGCCGAAAAAAGGCAGAGTACAGAAGGGGTATCATGTCCTCAGCCATGGGATCCTGGGTGTCAACCTTGAAATGACCTTAGAGGCCATCTGGTCCTGGTGGTACAGTATGGATAGAGTGCTGGACCTGAAGTTAGGAAGACCTGAGTTCAAATTCAGCCTTAGACACACTTACGAGCTGTGTGAACTTGAGCAAATGATTTAACTTCAGCTTTCTTATCATAATAATAGTAGCACCTATCTCCCAGGTCAAATCAGATCAAATGAGATATTATTTGCAAAGCATTTAGCACAGTACCTGGCACATATTAGGTGCTATATAAATGCTAGCTGTTACTACTATTACAACTACTGCTACTACCACTACCACCACCACCACCATCACCACTACTGCTACTACTACTACTACTACTAATTCAGTTCCTTCATTTTACAGATGAAAAAACTTAGAGGTATAGTTCTTACTCAAGGTCATACAGATAGCAAGTGACAGACAGGAACACTGGAACCCAGGTCTTCTGGTTCTAACGTGCCATGCTGCGTAGGAGATAGGACAGATTCCTAACCTATAGGTAGACTATGGATAGATTTCAGGGGGTCCATGAACCTAGATGGGGGAAAAAAATCCATTTTTATTTTCACTAATCCCTAACTGAAATGGAGAATTTCTTCCCATTATTTAAAAAAAATATATTATTCTGAAAAATGTTCATAAACCTCACTAGACTGCCAAAGGAGCCCATAACTCAAAGAAAGATTAAAAACCCCTGAGATAGGAGTTCTAGCTATCTATCTAGGCCTTTCACTAATTAAAAAGTCACTTAATTCCTCTGAGTTGACTTCCCAGTCAATCAAGTGAGGTAACCTCATAACCTCATAGGGTTCTTGTGAGCATTAGCTAAAATAACTGGTGTGAAAGTGCTTTGGAAATCATGAAGCCTCCTAAATGTGAGAAGTTATTATATATTAGAGCAATATCTTACTTGGAAAAACTTCAACAAATCCCTGATCTTAGGCAGTTCTTAAGCTGTGTACTCCCATTGCTGATCAGCCACCTATCCACACCTTCTCCTATGAGGGCTCTTCTTGTCAATGCCTTCCCAAAAATCCTTTACCAGAAGTCCACCCAAAATGGTGGGGGCTTTCCTCTAGATCTCTGGACGTTCCACCAGTTGCAGTGCTGCCAAGGTAGATGGTGCAGTGTATAGCACATTAGGCCTGAAGTAGGAAGAGTTCAGATCTGACCTCAGACATTTACTGGTTACATCACTTTGGGCAAGTAGCTCAACCTCTGTTTGCCTCAGTTTCCCCAACTGCAAAATGAGGATAGTAATGCCTACCTCCCAGGGTTGCTGTGAAGACCAAATGAGACATAGTTGTAAAGTACTGAGAACATAGAATGTACTATATAAATGTTGGCTGTTACCATCATCCCCACCATCTTTTCTTTTCTATATATGATCAGTCCACTTCTTTTTTGCTGATTATATCTCTCTTGGATGATATATTTTATGCTAACTTCATCTTTCACAGTATATTATTTATTCCTATTCCGCTGCTCTTGGTGAACCATCTTTATGACTTCTCAGAGATGCTGGTATTTAGAACCCAATGAAAAGATTTTACTATTGTCCCTTTTAAATTTCATTTTAGTGCAGAGGTTCCCAAATTTATTTTACCCAATTTCCCCTTTAAAAAAAATTACTCAGTGCCCCCTTGGAAATCTACTTTCTTTAACGCTTTAGTGGTTTAAAACAAATTCACATCATTTCAAAAAATATAATTTTTTAAATGACATCTTAAATTTAATAATTTATTGTAAATTTGTGGGATTTTTCTTGCATTGAAATTTTGATGATGTGTAACCATATAGTATCATATTGTAAGCAAGTCATCACACACACATATTACTTCAGAATGCATGCTAGACTTTCTGACAATGCACAACTTACTCATCTGCCAGCACTTGCTTGTCAAGACCTATTGGTGTACTTGACCACTAATTGATAATAACTTGCATTTTGTCTGTTTATTTGGAAAATAATGTAATCACTACTACTTCAACTCTACAACAGATGAAACATGTATGGTTTTTCAAAATTTTCTTCTCTTCTTTCCACCACCCCTTTATTTTTTATTCACTGCCTCCCCCACCCCCACATTGCACATGAGGCTACTACTGCTCCGCTAGATCATTCTGGTGCCCCCTCCCAGGGGATGGTATTGCCCACTTTGGGCAGCCCAGATGTTCTAGTCTATTGGGATTTTCTCAATTTTATTCTCTCATTTAACATGTGAGCTAATCCTCCCACCTTTGAGTCTCTATGCAAATTTGGTAAGCATGGACATTGATACCTTTAACTAAATCTTTGGGGGGAAAAATGAAGGGGCAGCATGGTAGAATGAAAAGAATGTTAGATTTTGAAGTGCAAAAAATTGAAGTTTAAGGCCCATGCCTGGCGTTTATCCAGTTGTGTTACTTCAAATGAGTCTCTTATTTTAACTTTTCCATGCCTCAGTTTCCTTATCTGTAAAATGAGAGGGCTGGAATAAATGGCCTCTAGAGTCTCTTCAGATCAAAATCAAGGGTCAAGCATATACTCCTGGGACTCTCAACTGGAGGTCCCCTTTAAAACTGACATGGAACCACTGATGACTATTCTTTTGAGTCAATGATTTTCTGAATCCTCCTAGCCCAATCATCATCTGGTTCACACTATATATATAAATATACATATATATGTATATATCTGATTGTATATATGTATATATATATGATTATGTGTGTGTGTGTGTGTGTGTGTGTGTGTGTGTGTGTATGATTTGAATGCAAGTCTTCTTGGTTTTGAGGCTTTGAAGCTGTCTCTATTCACTATGCCACATGGCTTTTTGTGAAACATTTTTCATGAAATGCTTTGTCAGATGTTTTGTTATAATCCCATATCTCAGTAAACTGTATGTATAGCATTCCTCTGATTTGCTGATCTTGTAATCCAGTTAGAAAAGGAAATGAGGTTAATCATAACCATCATAATTTGTTCTTGATGAAGCCTTCTTAGCTCTTTTTTTATTACTTCTTTTTCCTGAATGTTCATTGACCATCCCTTTAATGATATATTTTTTAATTTGTCAGGAATTGAAATCAGACTCACTGGTCTCTGGTTTTCAGACTTTACTCATTCCTTTATTTGAAAACTAGGAGGGAAAGTTTAAAAAAAAAAGAAATATAATTATAAGAAATGATGAACTCAGTGATTTTAGGAAAGCATGGAAATAATTCTGTGAAATAATAAAGAGCCAAATGAGCAGAACCAAGAGAACATTGTCTACAACAACAGCTATATTATTTTATTTTTTCTTAATAGTATTTTATTTTTTCTTTTCTTTTTTTAAATATTTTATTTAAGTTTTCAACATTCATTTCCACAAAATTTTGAGTTCCAAATTTTCTCCCCATCTCTCTCCTCCCCCACCCCAAAATGCCTTGCATTCTGATTGCCCTCAATTGCACCAATGTGCCCTCCCTTCTAACACCCCCTCCCTTCCCTTATCCCCATCTTCTCTCTTGTCTGTAGGGCAAGATAAATTACCATACCCCATTACCTGTATTTCTTATATCCAAGTTGTATGCAAAAACAATTCTCAACCTTTGTCCTAAAATTTTGAGTTCCAATTTCTCTTCCTTCCTCCTTGCCCACCCATCCCATTGAAAAGGCAAGCAATTCAATATAGACTGGAGTTTTGCAAATGACTTCCATAATAGTCATGTTGTGTAAGACTAAGTATATTTCCCTTCATCCTATCCTGCCCCCCATTTCTTCTATTCTCTCTTTTGACTTTGTCCCTCCCCAAGAGTGTTTACTTCTATTTGCTCCCTCCTCCCATTTACCCTCCCTTCTATCATCACCCCCGACTCTGCTTGTCCCTTTCTTCCCTACTTTCCTGTAGAGTAAGATAGATTTTCATACTAAATTGAGTGTGCATCTTATTCCTTCCTTGAGCCAAATGTGATGAGAGTAATCTTGACTTTTTCCCTCTCATTTCCCCTCTTTTCCCCTCCATTGAAAAAGCTTTTTCTTACCTCTTATATGAGAGATAATTTGCCCCATTCAATTTCTCCTTTTCTCCTCCCAATATATTCTTCTCTCACCCCTTAATTTTATTTTTTTAGATATGATCCCTTCCTATTCAACTCACCCTCTCTGTGTGTGTATGTGTGTGTGTGTGTGTGTTTGTGTGTGTGTGTGTGTAATCCCTCCAACTACCCAGATACTGAGAAAAGTTTCAAGAGTTACAAATATTATTTTTCCATGTAGGAATGTAAACAGTTCAATTTTAGTAAGTCCTTTGTGATTTCTCTTTCCTGTTTACCTTTTCATGCTTCTCTTGATTCTTGTCAAATTTTCTTTACAGCTCTGGTCTTTTCATCAAGAATGCTTGAAAGTCCTCTATTTCATTGAATGACTCTTTTTTTCCCCTGAAGTGTTATACTCAGTTTTGCTGGGTAGGTGATTCTTGGTTTTAATCCTAGCTCCTTTGACTTCTGGAATATCATATTCCAAGCCCTTGTATCCCTTAATGTATAAGCTTCTAGATC
>CM053772.1:122314255-122343251 GCA_028658325.1 Potorous gilbertii | reverse complement strand
AAAGCTGACAGTTAAATATAACAAAAGAAAAACAAACAAAAAACCCCCCAAACCACCAAAGATCTCAAGAAGAAGGAAATTCAATTAAGAACCTAGAGCACAAACAAATAAATCATCAGCATGGAAAACAAAATAAATAGGGGAGATGAGTAACAAGATGTTTTGGATTGTAAATCTCTCTCTAAATAAAATGGCAAGACAAAGGAAATTGAACCAAAGTCTGATATAACACAGAACCCTATGAATTCGCAAGATAGCATGGAACCACAAGGAAGATATTCCTGAATGGTTTAAAAGAAAAATAACAAACTTAAGAGAAGAAAATAGATTCTCTTGTGTTATGTTTTGTTTTGTTTTTTTCTCATAGTTTCTCCCATTTGTTTTAATTCTTATATGTAACATGACTAATGTGAAAATATGTTTAATAAAAATGTATGTGTAGAACTCGTAAGATTACATGCTGTCTTAGGGAGGAGGGGAGAGGGAGGGGGAAGAAAATTTAATACTTATGGAAGTGATTGTTGAAAACTGAAAAATAAATTAATTAATTTTTTTAAAAAGAGAGAGAGAGAGAAGAAAATAGACAGGAACAAGTGGCAGAATCTATGGCCTGCATAACACAAAATTATTAGAAGAAATTCATGAATCTACTATGATGAATCTCTCCAAAGAAACAGAAGAGAGAGACCAACAGAATGATGATATAATAAACTGAAGTAAAGGACAATCTGAAAGACAAGTAGCAAAAAAGTAATAACATTAAAAGAACAAATGATCTCTATACCATCAAATATTTTTATTTCAAAGATGGTATACATAGAGACAACTTAAGTTATCATAGGCCTCCCAAAAGAATAGGACAAATCAAAGAAATTAAACATCTCAGTGCAAGAAAGAGAACAAGAAAACTGTCTAGACTACAGAAACAAAGCACCAATCTAAAAGATTCACAGATGGCCTCTAGAAAAAAAAACCAAAAAACTATTCCTCAAACTCCACATTGGAGACATAGTGGTTAAATTGAACAGCTCCAAGACAGAGAACAAATCCTATAAGTGATCGGGAAGAATACCCTTAACTATAAAGAAAAGTCCATTTGAACAACACAAGACTATTCTTCGTGCACCAGAAATACAAAAAGAAAATGGAATAATATATTATAAATACCAAAGGAGCTTAGGATATTATAATCCAAAATGATATACCCTAAAACCTTGAGTCTAAAACAATCAGTGCAAAAAAAAAAAATGGACATTCTGTAAAAGAAAGACATTTAAAGTATTCCTGATGGGGGAAAAGATGTGAACAGATTATTTGAGCTGCAAACACTCCAAGCAATAGAAATACAACAAAGATAAATAAATACAGATACAATGTTTCATCTCTAGAGACTATTAAAAGAAAAAACTAAGAGAGATACTTACAACACCAAGGGAAAAAACAAACCAGGACTAGTAAGAGATTTCTTTTTAAAAGTATACAATAGGATAAAGGTGAAAGTGAAATAGGAAATAGAAATAGGAAAAAATTACCGTAGTGGAGCAGACCTGAAACACATGGACTGAACTCTACACAACCTGTGCTACCGGCAATTCAATGAATTTATGAGACTAAATTGCAAAATAGGAGGATGCATAAAAGGGGAAGGGGAGTTATAATGCATCCTAATCAAGTCTATAATAAACAACATAGGGAAATCAACTGGTGTATCTCTTAATAAGAGAGATTATAGGTCAATGGATCAGATGCAAAAAAAGGAGGAATCAAAATGAGGAAAGAGTCCAGCAAAGGAGACTGAGAAAGAACAGTCAGAGAGGAAAGGAGAAGAACCAGGAGAGGATGGTGTTATGAAAACCTAGAGAGAAGGAGAAAGACGGTGATTAACAGTATCCAAAGTTACAGAGAGGTCAAAAAGGGTGAGGATTAGAGTTATCTATTAAGACATCTTTAGTAACCTTGGAGAATAGTTTGAGCTCATCTTCCTGAGTTCAAATCTGGTCTCAGACATTTAGTAGCCATATGACCCTGGGCAAGTCACTTAACTCTGTTTGCCTCAGTTTCCTCATCTGTAAAATGAACTGGAGAAAGAAATGCCAAACCATTCCAATGTCTTTGCCAAGAAAACCACAAATGGGGTTGTGCAGAGTCAAACATGACTGAACAAGTAACTTGGGAGAGCAGTTTCAGTTGAATGATGAGGTTGGAGGCCAGACTGAGGAGTTAAAAAGAGTAAGAGGAAAGGAAGAAGAAAAAGCTAGCCATGAAAGGAAAGAGATAGTGAATGAAAGGTAGCCCTAGTCATTTTACTGATCTACAGTCTTGCATCTCCACTGCCTCTCAGATATGGCAAAGTGAATATCCTAGGTACATCTCAGCTTCAACATGAACAAAACAGAACTCATTATCTCTTCCCACAAACCATTCTCTCTTCCAAACTTAAGGGTACCACGATTTACCATTGTTGCTCAGTTGTGTCCAACTTTCCATGGACCCATTTGGGAGTTTTCTTGGCAAAAATACTGGAGGGGTTTCCTATTTTTTTCTTCAGCTCATTTTACCGATGAAGAAACTGAGGTAAACAGGATTCATTGGCTTGCCTAGGTCATACAACTAAGAAGTGTCTGAAGCCAGATTTGAACCCAGAAAGAGATCTATTTCACCACCTAGCTGCCTTTCTAAAGTGTAGGTATAACCATATCACTCTTCTACTCAATGAGCTCCAGTAAGCTCCTTATTACGTCCCAGATCAAATATAAATTGCTTTGTTTGGCATTTAAAGTTCTCCATTACTTGGTACTTTTCTATCTTTCCAGTCTTCTCACACTTCAGGAACTCCATGATCTCACTACACTGATCTACTTGTAATTTCTCTACCACTCTCCGTCTCCCATCTCCATACCTTTGCACTGGCTGATTCCCACCCACCCCCCTCACCTGGAATGCACACACCCTCTCCCCACCAGGGCCGTACTGGAGCCTGCTTATATTAGCTTGGGAGAGTCAGTTATTAAATTTGTAGTGTGAAGTTATACTTAGGAAATTAGAAAATGCTTCAAATCAGGACTTGACTCTTTTGTTGGTTAGAGTGAAGGAGAAAATGCTAGTAATGCAGATTAAATTAAAGTGTGTCATGCATACACTTTCTTCCCAGAATTCCAGTTGTTAAACATTTACCAGCATCTACCTCCCTACCCCCTTCATTTCCCTCATTTCCTTCAAGACTCAGCTCAAAGCTCAATTTCTGCACGAGTCCTTTCTCAGTAAACCACCCCCCTCCCAGCTGCTAATTCTTAACCTGTTCAAATTACTTTCTATTATCTTATATGTACCTTGATTGTATGTATGATCTATTACATGTTATTACCCCCTGTTAGAATGTACACTCCTTGAAGACAAAGATTGGATTTTTTGCTGTTACTTTGATTTTGATTTTGCCATTATATCTCCAGTGCTTAGCAAAGTGTCTGGCAAGTAAGTTCCTAATAAATCTTTGTTGACTGACTGGAATATTTTTTTTTTTGTTCATTCGTTTCAGTCCTGTCCAACTCTCCGTGACCCCATTTGGGGTTTTCTTGGCAAGGACACTGGAGTGGTTTGCCATTTCCTTGTCCAGACTGGAATATTACAATGCTACTAAAAACAAGGAATTTAAATACTCAGAAGCTTAGAAAGACAATGACTACACAATAACGCCAAGAGAAGAAACAGAAAAAAAAGCAATAAAACAACCAAAATTGAATGGTTTAAAATTATAAAATGATCAAACTTGATCCCAAAGAAGAGATATGAAAAGACACCATCCCATCTCCTTTGCAGAAGTGCTGGTTCATTATACTGCATATAATGCCAGACTTTAAAATCTATATTGTATATATATTTATATATTATATATAAGAAATACATATATATATATATGTATATGATGGTTTTGTGGAACTTTTTTCTACCTCTTTTAAAGTATGACTCTATGGAATAAAATGAGGAGGGATATAGTAGGAAATATAGGAGATAAAAACAAAAGGTAACAATAAATTTTTTTTAAAAAGAACTAATCTCACTTCATTTTTTAAAATAGGATTACTTAATTGTTGATCATACCAATGCCATAAACATAATATACTTGGATTACTGTGAGGGCCAAATGAGAAAATACTTGTAAAGAATTTAAGAGATCTTAAAGTGCTATGTAAATATCTTCTAAATAAACTTCTGTTTATCTTATTCCTGGCATTTGAGATGTTTTGAGAAAGGCCTGAGTTTGACTCCTGTCACAGACAGGAGAGTTGGACTGTGTAATGGACCTCAAAGGTTCCTTCTACAGATGAGATGTTTTGATCATGTGAAAATTTAAAGGTTTTTTCATGAACCCAGCTAGGATAAGAAGGAAATAGTTGATGGGGTGGAGGGCAGGGAATCTTTTCATCAATTATCTCTGGTATAAGTATAATATCCAAGATATATGGCCACTAACAAAAATAGGTGACCAAAACCCATGCCCCAGTAGAAAAGTGACCAAAAGCTCTGAACAAGCAGTTCTCAAAATAAGATTTACAATTATTAGCAATCATATGAAAGAATGCTTCAAATCAGCAATAATAAGAGTCTTATAAAGAAAAACAACTCTGAGGTGCTAAAACAGGCACACTAATGCATTGTTAGTGAAGCTGTGAATTGTTCCGATCATGCTGGAAAGACGTATGGAATTTCTTTCAACTTGCAATTTGAAAGAATTCAAATTAGGAATTTTTCGCAAAGTGACATACTTTTTAATTCAAAAATTTGTCTGTGAGGTATATACTCACAAAAGAGGTAAATGACAGTTCTTTAAAAATTCTATAGTCATCAAAATATTTTATAATGTCATTTTGTATAGTAGCAAAGAACAGAAAACAAAGTAGAAAATCATGGATTGGGAGTAGCCAAACAATCTGTGCTACATGAATGTATGGAATATTTCTGGGCTGTGAAAAAGGATGAATATGATGACTGAAGAAAGCTTCTATGAATTGATGTAAAGTGAAATAAAAAGGACCAGAAAGAAATAAACAAAAGTACGATATTATAAATGGAAAAAACAGCCACCACCAAACCATTGAAACTGAAGGCTGTGAAGTGATAAGGCCCAAACTTTCCTTCAGAGATATGAGTACCCATCTCCCTTTTATAAAATTTCTTTTTTTTATGGTTACATTTTAACTTCCAAAGTATCTCCCTCCTCTCCCATTTGTCATTTTCCCTTATATCATTCTAGGCAACTTGACAAGTGTGACATGATATCGTAGGATTGTTTTAATTTGGAGTTTTCTAATCAAAATGATTTAGAGCATTTAAAAATGTCTGTATGTAGCTTTGATTTCTTCACTGAAGAACTGCCTGCTCACACTCTTTGACTATTTTTCAATTGGGGATCTATTTCCCATTTTGCAGAAATGGGGGACCATGGGCATGGAACTCTGTATATAATTGACAGAGTTGTTTGATGTCTTGATAAACAGATTTTCCCCCCATCTTTTTTTATTTCTTGATGGCCTTCTGGGAGGAGGGAAGAAAGAAATGCATTCTCTGGGTCTATGATTGCAACACTGCCAGGTCACTCCTTTGAAGTAAGCACTAGCCTTTTAAAAATTGTATATCCCCAGAGAAAGAAAACAAGGTTATACCCTGGTCCTTTAGGGATTTTTGAGGAAGTGCTAAACCCTGAGGCAGAGGTTGGGGGAAAGAGCATGGAAGGAAGAGGGGGAGCTCTTCAGATAGACTGAGAGTGACACTTCAAGGCATCTCTGTCCTCCACACCCACCTCCCTTTCCCAAAGGGGCACTAACTAAACCTGGGATTGCTAAGATAGCTCAGAGCAACAGGAATCAGAAAATGAGAATCCAAGGGGCAGCATCCCATCCTAGGGTCACCTCATCCTGCTGCCAGCCCCTAGGCTGGGCAACACCTGGTATGTTTCCAATCTTGAATCACTGTTCTCCTCTTTCTTGTACCCACATCCCTTGCCCATGTAAGTCACCTTGGTCCAACCCTGGTCAGTCCTATCTCCTACTTGGTGCAGATCCCAGGCTTTTGCCTTAGTCTCAGAATAAATGAGTTTGGGAAAGGATCTGTTTGTGTGTGTCTGACTGCATATGTATGTATGGGTAAGTATTTAAACTTGCATGCATGTGTATGGGAATGTTATAAATACATGTACACCTGAGTATGTGCGTATGAGGGTATCTTTTATATGCATATGAATGCATGAATTTGTAAGAAGACATAAGTGCCTGTATCTATCACTTCTTGAGAGTCTGCATCATTTCTTCTGTCTACCATCTGAGCACTTGTCTTGTGTGCATTCTCTGTAAAATAGTCTTTTAGGCAAGCATACATTTGGCATTCAAACAATGTGTCCCACCCATCAGAGCTGATGTCTCTGAAGAACTTTGTAATTGATTGTGTAACGTGGGAGATACTGGAACAAGATGGCCCAGCATGGCATGCCCACATCAGAGAAGGTGCTGTGCTCCATGAGCAAAGCAGAATTGAAATAGCTCCAAAGAAATGTGAGATGCACAGATCTAGAGAATCCATCCCAGATATGGTTTATTTAAATATAATATATATAAATAAACATGGTTTATTTGTGCCTAACGTATAGTAAAGCATTTTGAGTGTGTATTGGTTTGATCAGTTACAATCAGATACACTTGACTCTGACGTAGTGATGTCATTTTGGTCTTCTTTGAGAGTGCAGGACAATGATAACGTTATCTATGGATATGAGTGCCGGTTTGTGTAGTCTAATAATAAATAATACATGTATAGCCCTTTCCTCACAGCAATCTCGTATACTAGACAATACCATAATAGATACTATCTCCTTTACAGATCAAGAAAGCAAGTTCTGATAGAGGTAATGTGATGTAAGAGAATGAACACCAGACTTTGAGTCAGAAGAAACCCATATGCAAATGGGAAGTGCTTGGTAAATAGGTGCCATACAAATGTCAATTTTATTATTAGGTGAGCTTTCCATGGTCACATGACTAGGAAGCCTCGGAACTAGCATCTGAACCTCCATCTTCTGACTTAAACACTCTCTGCTCCACCATGATATCTCTGTGTATGTGTCTATATGCATGTGTGAGTGTGCATGTGTGCCTATCTGTGTGTCTCTGCATATCTGTGGTTTAGATGTCCAGTCAATAAAAACATTCATTTACTTGATATGTCTATACTGAGCCCACGACTAATACCTCCCCAACCAAGACCCATTCTCTGTTTTAAGCTGGGGTCTCCTGAATAGAAGACAGGGAAAAAGTGAAACACAGAACCTGAGTCTTCACAGAATTTATAATCTAGTTGGAGAGACAAGCTAAGTCATGATATGAGACATAATATAAGATATGGTTTTTCTATTTTATATGATACTCTAAAAAACATATCTTGACTTAATGTTGGTCCCTTCAAGCAGCTCACCAACCCCACCCCCAACCCTATCCCACCCACTCAAAAACAATCCAGTAAATGAGACATGGGTTAGTTGTGAAGTGCCCTTAAAAAGTTATTAAATGTAGTCTTAAGATTTTAATATTTGACATTAACACAACCAGTTAGATGATTTACATTTAAGTTCATTCCAATACAGCAGAGGACACTGACAAGTTTCAATCACTCTCTCTAAGATCCCCCTCAGGACTTTTTGTCCATTCATTCCCCTTTACTTCTCTTTGTTTTGAGTGGAGGTAGTATGTGCTCTGTTCCTCTGCTTTTGCCTTCTTTTCCACTTTAGATTCCACTTTTCCACATCAGATTTTAAACTTCTTGAAGACAGGGACTTTCTTTTGTCTCTTTTTTCTATCCCCATCAGCACACATAGTAGGTTCTCAATAAATGCTTACTGACTTTGAATTAAAAAAAAACTTTGCAGATTTCTCTTCAGCCCTCATAACTGGTCATCTCAATGAGAGTGTCTTTTTTTTTTTCTCTAAAATGATGTTACTATAAAACAAGAAGACTGTGAAATTCCAGTGTACATCTTGAACAGACTCTGTGAGACAATGGAGAAGGCCTTGAGAAGACAGTGTTGAAGGACAACTCCTGTGGATAGGTAAGTTTAGACAGTTCATTAGAGTTGGGAGGAACCTTAGAGGTCACAGAATCCAACTGCCTTATTTTACAGATGAGAAATTGACATTCAGACAGGTAAACTGATTTGCCCAGATTCACTGAGTTAGTGTCTGATAAAGGATCTGAACCCAACTCCTCTGGACTCTTAGCCCAACGATCCACACATCACAGTACTAATCTTATAAATCCATCGTTTTTTGTTTTCATGTATTAAGTGTACTAAGTACACAAGTGTGTTTAACCCTGGGAGCAGTCCTGTGTTTCTCTTTGCCTATGTAGTGTGTGCATCTGCTTGGTTATGTGTCTGCTTGAACCTCTGTCTCTGGGCAGGGGTGGGCGTGTATATACATGCATACATCTCTGTTGGTGAGTTAATGTTTTTCCTTCTGCATCAGCAGAGGCACATTAACCGAACACCATTGCAGGAACGTGCCCTATCTGATCCTGTGACATGCTGGTAGGGGGTGGGGAATTGTGGGCAATGAGCCCATCTCAACTCCCCAGGGCCCCTCCCTCTGGCCCCTCTCTCAGCACAGCCTGAGTCAGGATCAAGATTAGGAAGACCCAGGAACCTCCACGGGTCCTAGAGCAAAAGTCATTGTTAGGGTTTTAGGAAGCCATGAAAAAGTGGTAGAGCTGGAGTCAGATGACTGTGTCTGCCCATATCTTCTTAGATGACCTTAGGCAACACAATTCATCTGTCTGGCCTTCAGTTCCTTCATCTGTAAAATATACTAATCGCATTTGCACTATCTCCCTTACAGGAATGTGGTAAGGAAAACACTTTGTAAGCCTGAAAGTACCATACAAATTCTAAGCCATAATTATTTGTGCCAGAGCACTGGAGGATAACACCTAGGTCCTCTGTCTCCCCTCAGTGCCCAGGAATGGGCCTCTCACCACAAGAGGTGTGAGCAAATGTTTACACATGACTATGGGGCCAGCAAGGAACCAGAGGAAACAGGGATCGGCTGTACTGGGAAGGATTTTTGACTCCCATATTCAAGATGGAAATTCCAGGGCAAGTGGGATGATCAGGGAGTTGAACTATGGCACCATCTATGGAATTGGATACCCCTGGTCACCCCTGTTTTCCATTAAAGACCTAGGCTTGGCCTGCTTCCTGCCTCAGGGCACAGTTATCCTTCATGGGTAGCAGAAGGTCTTAGAGCAAGAGTCTTCACCTTTTTTTCCCTTCAATCACAGACCCTCTTGGCAGTCTGGTGAAACCTACATGGATACCTTCTCAGAATATTTTTAAATAATTGAAGGAAATAATGAATTTCAGTTAGAGGTTAATGAAAATAAGGATGTAAGTTTTTAGTTCTTCCATCCAAGTTCACAAACCCCCTGGAATCTACCCCAGTTTTTAAGGAAGATTGGCATGGAGACAGAAGTATTGATGCCATGACCTCTCCTCACTGCCTGACTAAACTGTACCATTCTCTCCATGCCCATCCCTTACCTGTTCTAACTGAGCTAGAATCCTGAATTCTCGGTTCTCATCCCAGGCTCAGCCTGAGGATTATAAACACAAGATTCAGCAAAGACCCATTGATTTCTTCCAACTGATGCCAAGCAGTAGGAGGGCAGCAGACTTGGAGTTGGCCTTGCTAAAGCTCATTCTACCCAGATTCAAAACACACACATGTATGCACTTCTTCTGTTGTGTCCTTTGGATACCCTTCCCCCTTTCCTGCCCCATTCCATCACTAACAAACCACTTCATATTTTTCCTTTCATGCCCCTTTGTTTTCTGGAACTCATGAAGTTGTGTGTCATTCCCAGAACCTGTCCCTTGCCATCCTCTCCATTATTGGTTGTGGGTAGCTAGGTGGTGCAGAGGATAGAGCACCAGGGCAGGAGTCAGAAGATCAGAGTTCAAATCTCACCTCAGACACTCGACACTCACTAGCTGTGTGACCTTGGGCAAGTCACTTAACCTCAATTGCTTCATCCTGGGTCATCTCCAGTCATCCTGATTAATATCTGGTCACTGGATTCAGATGGCTCTGGAGGAGAAGTGAGGCTGGTGACCTGCACAGCCCTCCCTCACTCAACACAAAGTCAAGTGAAAGTCATGTCATCGTTTCTCTGATGGCATGGTCTTCTTTGGCAACAAAGGACAAACACACACACACACACACACACACACACAAAATATTGATTGTACCCTCTCTCATGCCCCCAACAGGTTGGAATAGGAGTAGTAGGTATAGTCCTTGCTTCCACTCTTACTTCCAGACCCTCCCTCTGTCACCATCACACGCCAAGTTTTCCTTTGAGTTTCACTCTATCCAGGTCATTATCCAGGTCATTCTCTCTCTTAATGACTCTCATGGATATAATTACCATCTTTATGCTGATGATTCTCAAACCGACCTTTCCTTCCCCAGTGTCTCTGCTGACCTCCAATCTTGTGTCTCCAACTGCCTTTCAGATATCTCAAAGTGGATGCCCAGTAGACATTTAAACTCAGTATGTTCAAAATGGAACTCATTATCTTCCTCCCTAAACCCACCTACCTTCCCTATTACTGTGGAAGGCACCAGTCCCTCAGGAATCATCCTGGTTTCCTCACTATCTCTCACCCACCATATCCAATCTGTGTCAAGACCTGTTGATTTCATCTTTACATCATCTCTCCAATACGGCCCCTTCCCTCTTCTGACACTACCACTTCTCTAGTATAGGCCTTCATCACCTCACACATCAATTACTGCAAGAGTCTGCTGGTGAATCTGCCTGCCTTAAGTCTTTCCACACTCCAATCCATTCTCCACTCATCCACTAAAGTAATTTTTCTAAGACATTCTAAGATCATGTCACCCTCCTACTCAAACTTCACTAGCTTCCTATTGTCTCCAGGTGAAAATACAAAATGCTCTTTTTGGCATTTAAAGCCCTTCATAGTAGCCCCCTCCCACCTTTCCAGTCTCCTTACACCTTTTACAGACTCTTCAATCCAGTGACACTGGCTGTACCAGGAACAAGATATTCCATCTTTTGACTGCTCATTCTTTCTGGCTCTCCCTTATGCCTGATCAGGCCACTGGATCCAGATGACTTTGAAGGAGAAAGTGAGGCTGGTGACCTTGCACAGCCCTCCCTCACTTAAATCAAGATCAACTTCAAGTCATGTCATCATCTTGAGGTCATGGTCCTCTTCAAGAACAAAGGACAAACAGAACAAAAATAATGCCTGAAATGCTGTTCCTTCTAGCTCCTACTACTGATCTCCTCAGCTTCCCTTAAGTGCCAACTAAAATCCCACCTTCTACAAGGAAACTTCCCTAACCCCTCTTCATTCCAGTGCCTTTCCTCTTTTAATTATTTCTTACTTATCCTACATGTAGCTTGCTTTGGACATTTTTGTTTCCATGTTTTCTCTTCTGTTAGATTTCAAGCTCCTTGGGGAAGGGATTGTCTTTTGCTTCTTTTTGTATACCCACTGCTTAGCATACAGCCTGGCACACAGTAGGTGCTTAATTTATTGAATGATTGATTTTTTTCAAAGAGCTCAGTACCTGATTCACAGTCTTTCCTTCCCCTACCCCCAAACACTTGACATATGCTAGGAGATTTCAATACACATATTGATGTTCTCTCAAACACCTGGTCTCCTAGTTCACCAGTCTCTTCAGTTCTCACAACCATCTTCATTTTACCTCTTCTCCCCACAAGAATGGTCATATCCTTGATCTCACCATCACCCACTAACGTTCTCCTTCCATAATCAAGAACAACATAATGCCTTTATCTGACTATAACCTTCTATCCTTCCATCTTTCTCTATGCCTTAGTCCTCCTAAAGCTATTTTCTGTCCTTAGAATGACCTCCAATTCGCCTTCCCTTCCCAATCATAATCCTATAGGTTAACTAGCTCAACTGCATACTGTCATCTATTCCTTAATTCCTTGTCTTTTTGACCTATTACCATCAATGTCTTGCCAAAACCCAACCTTGGGATTACCCGCTACCATCTACCTTGGCCACTCCTACTCATCTGCTGCTCAACAGTGTAGAAGAAGTCACATAACCATACTGACTGGATCCACTATAAATTTGTTATCTGATGTCAACTTGGCCTTCAGTGCCACAAGGCTATTCTTACTCTTTATCATGCTCCCTATACCTCTCTTCCATTCTACCCTTCCTTCTTCTCTTTAACAGAGGACCTCCCCTAGAATGAAAATTGAGGCCATTATTGCCTGTGAAGTGCATCTCCTTTCCTATTCTCCGTCTCAAAACCTCTTGACATTGTTTCTTCTTCACCACCCCTTAGCTCCAATCTCTGATGAAATGGACCTCCTCCTCAACATGATCATCTCCTCTTCATATAACCTCATATATACATTTCTTCCTTAATCTTCAATTTTCCTCTATCTCTTGGTCCCTTCCCTAATGACTAGGTCTTCTGTATCCTTAAAAAACAAACAAACAAAAACCTTACTTGTTCCTATAATCTCATCAAATTTTGTATCTTCTATCTCTTCTCTTTCATTGCTAAACTCCTAGGAAAAAATCTTCCCCTGTTCATTACCTTCACTTCCCACTCTACTACTTGACTGGTTTCTGACTTCATCGCTCTGAAAATGACCTCTCCAAAATTAACAAAGTTCTTCTAATTGCAAAATCCAAATTCCTCTTCTCAGTCCAGATCCTTCTAGATCTGTGTGTACCATTTAATTCTATTGACCACCCTCTCCTCTTGGTTCTCCTATGTCTACTTACTTCTCAGACTCGTTTCATGATGGACATAATTACTAAATAACCAATTACTGGGGACCTCCAGGGTTTTCCCTTCCCTTCACTCTCTACTGGGTCATCATCATTTGAAAGATGTTGCCAGTAATGAGATAGGATTAACTTTCTCCTCAATCTTGCTCAGATCCCATCCAGGTTGGGAAGTTCATTGTATTCTATTCAGGCGTGGGTTGAGGGTACTTTGTTTAGATTGCCTGAGGCTTGAGGAGGTAAGAGAGTGAGAGTGATTAAAGTCACATTCCCTCAACACCTCATTAGATTGGGTCCACCTCTCATTATAATATTCATTCTTCTTATTAATTGTTAACCAATCAGATTTGAGTACCACCCTCAGGCATACCCATTCTACTAAGGGCATAGAAGTGTTGAGTGGGTTCCAGGAGGGATCTTTGGCATTAAAGAGTGCCACTGACCCCAGATATTATATCTCTCAAACTTTTTATATGTCATATTACTCTTCATCTATGTCTTGGCTCTCCTAACTCTGTGTCACCTAAGACTGTCCTATTGTTCTTCGCCTCTCTCTGTAAACTTCTCTCTCAGTGATCTTACCAGCTCCCATGCATTCAATTACTATCTCTGTACAAATGACTGAGACCTATATGTCCAAATGTATCCTCACCTGAATCCCAGGCTCCTAATCATCAACTAACTATTAGAGATTTCTATCTGCATGTCCCTTAGGCAAATGCAAATCAAACTCATCATTTTTACCCCATAGCCCACCCCTCTTCCTGACTTCCCCATATCTGTTAAGAGCATCTAACCTTAGAAAGGTTAAGGGACTCACAGTAATAAGGGACAGAACCAGGAATTTCATCCAGGTCCTCTAACTTCAAATCTAGTATTCCTTTATTAAACCACACTGCCTGACTCAAAATACTATATTCTTTATAACAGGAATAAATGCCTTTGACAAGCATGTCTTTGTGTTATACTTTGATTTATATTCATGAATTAGAAGATCATCATCTGTGTAACTATCTATCAAAAGATCTTTAGTCATCATATTAACTATGCATGAAAGGCAGCTTATTAGAGGAAAGTTTTTTATGTCTGTGTTTTCTTTTACCAAAGAAAGCTAGGTGATAGATTCTGGTGTAGTTAAGAAGGAAGACCTGAGTTCAAATCCAGCCTCAGACATTTATTAGCTATGTGACTCTGGGCAAATGGCTACCTTGTTTGCCTCAGTTTCCTCATCTGTAAAATGGGGATAGTAACAGCACCTACCTTCCAGGGTTGGTGTATGATCAATGAGATATTTGTAAAGCACTCAGCATAGTGCCTGGCATACAGTAGTACTATATGAGAGTTAGCTAGGGGGGTGGCGATGATGATGATGTTGTCAGTTCACCTGTTTCTACCTCAGTTTTTGGTAGATGGAGGTAAATCCATCAGTAAAAATGGCAAACACCTATCTCCCAGGGTTGTTGTGAGGATAAACAGATAATATTGATAAAATGCTGTGCTAACCTTAAAGTGCTAGCTATTATTATTAATGACTTTGAAAAATCAATAAACACAATAAGATCTTATATTCTCTACGTTCTGTCAACTGTATGACCATAAAGATGTAGTCGGCTATAAAAAAAAGTCTACTGTGAAAGCCTTCCTACTTCTTCTCATACTTTAATCCAGCACATTTCCAATGCATGTCTAGATCATTCTCATAAAAACAATATGGAGATGCGGAGGGGACATATCAATCCAAAGTAATAACAGCTAACATAATAATAGTTAATATTTATATAGCACTTACTATGTACCAGGCACTGTGCTCAAATATAGAGTGTTAAGAGAGCTGATAGCTATCCTCTCTTTTGGGGGGGAAGCGTTATAATATCATTCTTTTTTCCCCCTTTTTATTTGTTATTTTCCCCTCCTTGAGATATCTTGCAAAATGATCACTTGTTGCTTTTAAAAGTTTATGGTCTTCAGACCAGATTTCCTCTGTACATGCTTGGCCTAAATGTGTACTTGGCTTTCTGTGTATACGTGGTCTATTTTCTCACATAAGACATTGTGAATTGTCATGTTACGAGCATACAAGTAATGGTTCCATTGCCATCAATATGAGCACAGATCACTATATAAATGCTGGCAAATCTGTTTAAATTTTTGTCAATTTACTCTTCTCCTTCCACATTTACTTATAAATCCTGTTAAGATGATCTGATTACCAGGCTTGTTACCTCCTTCATTACTTTATATTACTGTGTGAGGTCATCCCATTCATAAAACCCTACATGAAACCATTCCTTTTAATGATTTGCAAATTAGATACCTGTGACACTTCTGGCTGCCTTGTCCCTCCACTTGACAAGGAGAACATATTGTTTCACTTTACAAAATTATTTTTCACTTTTAAATTTTAAAAAACTGGGCACTATTAAGTACCTGGGGATGTATTGATGAAATAGGACACTACCCCTG
The DNA here is from genome assembly GCA_028658325.1 of Potorous gilbertii. Lineage (NCBI taxonomy): Eukaryota > Metazoa > Chordata > Mammalia > Diprotodontia > Potoroidae > Potorous > Potorous gilbertii. The sequence continues at coordinate 122,327,938 of CM053772.1, read as the reverse complement.
CCATCAAAAATTTTGCAAATTAATGAAGAAATAGGACAAATTTACCATTGTGATAAGAGCACCAGAGAAATCCAAAGAGTTGATGGAAAATATGAGAATTGTTTAACGTGATCAAATCTCAAAACACACTCTAAAGCAGTATCAAAACTACATGAACTGTTTAAAAATCAGAAAAGTTGATCAATGAAACAAAGTAGACCCAGCAGTAACTAGAACAAGATAACACAAGACGCAACAAAATCCAGAAGTAATTAAACCTAGTAGTCTAGTATTTGATTAACCCAAGAATACCAAGTCCTGAGGTAAGGACTTCAAATTTGACAAAAAATTCTGGGAAAACCAGAAAGAAGTTTGGCAGAAATTAAAGCTAGACCAACAACGTACGCCATGCAATACAATAAGCTCCCAATGGTTACATGACCTAAATAGAAAAAGTCTCATCATTCAAAAACTTTTTTTAAAAAAAATGCAGGTGAATGGAAAGTATCTTAAACAACTATGGCAAAAGGGAGAATTTTTAATCAAATAAGCAATAGTAGTGATCAAAGAATATAAAGTGGATCATTTTAATTACATCAAATCAAAATCTTTTGCATGAACATAATGCTATTTAAGGAAGCATTCAGTTAGGAAAAAAATCTTTGTAGCAAATATCTATGGCAAAATGATCTATATCTTGATAGACATACATAGACATCTCCAAGATATAGATAGATAGATAGATAGATAGATGGAATTGACACAAATAAGCAAGAAACAAAGACTTTCCCAATAGATAAATGGTCAGAAGTTATGGATGGTTCTCAAAAGAAAAAAATGTCCACTACTAGCATTAACATAAAAGAATGCTTATAATCACTAATAAAAAAAATGCAAATTAAAATGACTTTGAAGTTTTGCCTTACATTCAGTAGATCAACAAAGATTACTAAAGAAAAAAAGTAAAAAATAAACCCTGAACCAGGGGTGGGGAACTTGCAACCTGAAAGTTGCACACGTGGCCTTTTAGGTCCTCAAGTGAGGTCCTTTGACTGAATCCAAACTTAAGTTCCCTTTTATCATTGGACAAATCATTGGACTTTTGCCCCATTATAGTGCACTGAGACTCCCAATAAGATAGCAAGACTGATTACTCTCTCACACATCATGAGAAACATCTTGCCAGTTTATCTCTGGAGGATCACCCCTAGCCCAGGAAAAAAGTTCAAGGAGATAAAGGGAAGATAGGAGCTGGTGTATTATAGATAGGTGGTTTGGTGTCTTATCCTCCCATTAGACTTAGATTCCACGAAGGCAAGGATTATATCTTATCTAAAATTTGTTTACCTGAGCATCTAGCATAGTCCCCTACACACACACACACACACACACACACACACACACACACACACACACACACAACTGGTGCCAGATAAATATTGTTGCCTCATTTCCTTTAGCCTTGGTGCCTTATTTCTTTTCATTCCCAGACTTGTGTTGATTTCCAATGCATTGGAGGCTGGCAGTGGGGTGGATGGATAAGGAGTAATGTTAATGAGATTAAAATCTTCCCCACCCATTAATGGGCTTATCCTTTAAGGGGAGTTTGATTAAGAGAGATTTGTAGGAAGGTCCACACCTTTTGTTAATGAAGCACTAGTTCTCAAGGGTTGTGATGCCCTCTGACTCTGAAAAGTGTGTAAAAATTCTGAGGTGAGGTTTTACTTTGGGGGAATTTTTACTCATCGGAAGTGTTCGTTTGGCCAGACGAGACTCTGGGCAGCTGCTAAGGAGCTCGCCTCTCCCCACTTTGAAAACTCAGATGTTGGTGCTTGTCTCTCAGACAGTTGCTTCTGTCTGTCAATCTGTAATGTATGCATTGCTTACGGTCAGATAGTTGGAAGCCCCATCTGTTGATTTTTATTTTTCTGTATTTTATCTGAAGTTCAAGGTGTTGACTTTTCCCCCTGATTAAAGTGATTGTTGACCCCTCAAAAGTTGCTTTCATGTTAGAAAAGCACATCTAAAAGCCTGTACAGCAGGCCATCCTGGGTGGATCAGGGTGCTTGCTTTTACATAGGGGAAAAGAAAGAGGGAAACAATGATAGGAACTGAGAAACAGAGCAGACAGACAATAAGACAGAGACAAGGTGGCAAGACAGACAGCAGGGCAGAAGACAGAGACCAAGAAAGATTGAGACAGAGACACAGAGACAAAGAAAAAGGCCTTCTGTGAGTGAGAGAGCTGAGAGAATCAATGACAGACTACAGTTATACCTCCCACATCATGATTTTCCTCATGGTGGTTTCTATATATTGCAGTTCAGCATAAGAAATTAAATGGGAGTTTGGGGGGGACTTTTGCAGCAGTCACAGATGATACACCAAGGCCAGCAGATGACACGGACAAAGATTGGAAACTCAGAAATGCATAAAATACATGCATAGTATTGTATAATATCAACCCAAATTTTACAATAAAGTACTGTAAAAACCCCATAAAAGAAAAAGAAAAAAATTAGACTTCTCCATTAGGAAGTGAGGGCCAAAAAATTTTACTTGTATTTTCCAGATTGCAGGAGTGATGCACTCCTAACTCCCCAGGATGTCGAAAGGATAACTGCATATTCCTGTGGTACGTCTCCTCAACTAATTAATTGATGACTAGGATAGAGGAAGTTCCTTCTAAATATAACATCTCTCTGCCCTGCTCACATGCACATACACACTCGCCCAGCAATGGTCGGGAACTGTCCAATGGTCATTGAAGACTGAAAATACCAGAATCCCCATAAAATCATAGGATGTCAGATAAGCGACCAACCTCATTTGACAGATGAGAAAGGTGCTGCAGACCCCAATCATGCTCTAGGTCCTTGCTGCTACAGGCTAAGAGGAGAAGGGAGTTTCCACCTGGTTGGATCCATAATTAGGCTTCCCCTCTAGGGATAACAGAATCTTCCTTAGAAGACTCAGCTGTGGGCAACAGGTTAGAAGCTACCTTTTGGCCTCCACCCTCTTCCCTGGGAAAAGGAAAAAATACTTAGAGAAATGCTGAGGGTTGACATGATTGGAATAAGGCACCGACACAATGAGGCATAAACTCAGGCTAGGATGGGATCTAGGAGTGGGGGTGGGGTCAGGGTAGTGGCAGCAAAGACCCTGCCCTGACTGCCTGCCTTCAGACTGATAGGTGAGGTGGAGGAGTGAGAGGGGATGCCTCTAGGAACTCAGACCCTAAATCTAGGGATGTTTAGGGCTGAAGAGTAGGAAAGTGGGGAGTGGGATTAAGGTTAGAAACACTATTTGCTATTATTTTGACTTACCAAAAAGTAATTGGTGCTATGGTGCAGCTAGGTAGTGCAGGGGATAGAGTTGAATTAGGAAGACTCATTTTCATGAGTTCAAATCTGATCTCAGACACTTACTAGCTGTGTGTATGACCCTGGGCAAGTCACTGAACCCTGTGTGCCTCAGTTTACTCATCCATAGAATGAGCTAGAGAAGGAAATGGCAAACCACTCCAGTATCTTTGCCAAGAAAACTCCAAATGGGTTCATGAAGCATAGTCCAAGACTTAACAACAATTGGTACTATATTGTGTCTAGTCAAAAAAAAACCTCGATATCTCCCTATGATAGTTATAATTCATATTTACACAGTTCTTTAAGGTGTGCAAAGAGTTTTCTTTTATCCTCATACACCCTGCAAATTGCCCCAAGGGCCAGCATCCTCTACATAAAGAGAAGTAGGTTAGGATACAGGAAAGAATGCTGGACTTGTGGTAAAAAGAACAGGGTTTAAATTCTGCCTCTGGTACTTGGTTGGCGTGTGACCATCTGCAAATCACTCAACTCCTGCTTCTCCCAGTTTTCTCATTTACAGAAAAGATAATACTTGCACCAGCTCCCTCAGGGGATTAATGGGAAAAGTGCTTTGAAAAACATGAAACATCATAAACGTGAGTTATTTTTATTTGTAGAATAAAATAGGTTTAGATTTCATTGCATGCCCTGTGGTGGAAGAAACTTAGAGTTGAGGAACAATACCCATGGTGGGAAGCTGGGGGACACACAGTGGGTGTTGTAGGAGACAACAGGGATAGCTGGCACAGTCTCTGTGGCTCCAGGAGTCTCAGATTTTGAAGCCAAGGGGAGGGTGGGAGAGAAGTCTGACTTGTCCTTGTGTTAAAGGTACCTCATCTCTTATGGTTCACACCCAGTTCCCTCCCCATTCAACCTGCTCCTGCTTGCTCTTTGTACCCCACCCTGGCCTGAGAGGCTGTCACCAACTCCTATTTTGAGCAGCAGGAGAAAGTCTTATTCTAGTTACCTGGACCTGGGGAGGAAAGTGATGAAGAGAAAGGTTCTATCCAATTTGGAATGATTTCCTAATTAACTTGTGTTGATTTGAGTTCTTCCTGCACTTTGGAAAAAAGAAGGAAGAAAGGAAGGAGGGAGGGAGCGAGGGAAAGAAGAGAGGAGGGAGGGAGAAAGGGAGAAAAACAACAGGGTACACAGTGGAAAGAGCATAGATGGGAATCAGAGGACGAGTTCAAATTCCACCTCTGATGCTACTTGGGCATATAACCTTGGGTAAGTTGCTTAACTTTCCCTAGGCCTGCTTCCTCATCTATAAAATGAAGAGGTTACAATAGATGACTTCTGAGGTTCCTTGCACCTTAAATTTATGATCCTTGCATAGTTAACTTGTGCCCCCAATTTGCCCTCTTATCTTCTCAAATTATTTTCCCCAGGGTGTGGGATGATGATTCAGAGAGAGAAAGTTGCAAAGTGGTTACTGATAATGCTGACATACAAGCACATACTTGCAATGGGAAAGAAGTCCATCAGGATTATAAAGGGGAAGGCATAATCCGCACACAGTGGCATCCAGAACTGGCTTTTTCTTTTCCTTCCCAATGACCTTGGATTTGAATTTCTGGGCTTCCTTGAGGCAGAGGGACTATGGCTGTGGCTACCTCTTTCCAGAGCTATGAACAGCCACTGAGAGAGGTGACCATAAAGTTGCATTGTGGGAGAGAACCTGTAGGGAGACTGTTTCCTAGGTGTCCAAACTGACAGCTAGTGTCTATACCACTGGGGCTGGTAGCTGGGAGAGAGAAACTTATTTTGATCACCACCTACCCCACAAGTCCTTGTTTATAGTACGAAATACTAGAAACTAAGAGACAGGTGCAGTGGATAGAGAGCTGGACCTGGAGTCAGAAGGACTCAAGTTCAAATCTGTCCACAGACACTTACTAGATATATGACCCTGTCCTTTTCATGCCTCAGTTTCCTCATATGTAACACAAAGATAAAAATAGCACCCTCCCTGTCTCCTGGGAGGCAGAAAAAATGAAATATTATTTGTAAACCACTTCACAAACCTTAAGTGCTATACAAGTGCTAGTTGTTAGTATTATAAAATGGGGTACAAACATTTCTTTCCTTTATTGATTCTCACAAACTGGGTTGGTTGGGAATTGTACCACCACTATATCTGAAGATCTAGAAGGACAATCAGGAGGAAATTTAGGCTATAGCCAAAGGTGGATATCTCCAGATAGGAATACTTGATCTAGAACCTTTCTGTTTAATTCTATGGATAAAAACTCTGTGATTTCAGTGTGCTAAGTCTCTGATTTGGAGAGTATAGTGGCCAGGAATTGAGAGGGGAGCACAGATGGAGTGAGGTTTATTCTTGTTTCAGACCATGTACATACATATATGTGAGTAAGTATATATTATATATATGTGTGCGTGTGCGTGTACATATATGTATGGGTATATGTGCATATGTACATGTGTGGTGTATGCACGTGCATGTGTACGTATAGGTGTATATATACATGTACATATATGTACATGTGTGTGTATGCTAGACCTAGGTTCAAATCCAGTCTCAGACACTTATGAGGTGTGTGACCCTATGTACATCACCTAACCCTATTTGCTTCATATGTACATACACATGTATGTATGTGTGTGTGTGTATTTGAACAATGGACAGTTTTATCCCACATATTAATTTCAGAAGTTTGGGGAGGGGAGTGAACTAAACTTCTTTGTGCCACTGCTGAAGTCATAGGATTGACAATGGTGAGGTTAGTACTATTGCCAGCTCTAGGCTGCATCCTCTGGTGACCAGCACAGATGCTGCAGCTTTTTAAGAAGGCTCTCTGTGCCAGCACTCTGGGTTATTGTTGTTGGTAGTGGTCCTTCATTTTAGAAGAAGATTATGCCAATGACAGAAGATGATGCCATGGCATACAAGTGAATTGGATTTAAGTGAAGGAGGGCTGTGCAAAGTCACCATCCTCACTTTCTCCACCAGATTCTAGGGCAGGACAATTGGAGATGGCCCCAAATGCAATGGGAAACTTAGGCCATTTTAAGCCAGCACCAGGGAGAAACTAATGAATGGCTACTGGAATGGGGGCTCAAGTAGAGCACTACTTGCTAAGTAATTCAGTTATTGCACTCCCTTGCTGGATAAATATTACAGTAGCATTCTGTCTTCTTGTACACTTAAGGAAGGCAGCAGTAGGGTAATAAGAGTAGATTTGGACTATTTACAGAAGTTTACCAAAAAATGAATTGAATCTCCTCCTGTAGGAAGTTTGAAATATAAATTCACCCTCTTCTACCCTGCTGGTCCAAATCGGAGCATTCTTTTACTCAGTGTATCCTCAGAGCATGCTACTGTTGTCCCTCCTGACTGCCTGTCCCTTCTACCTTCTGTCTAAAAATGAGTCCTTCCAATGGGTATCTAGGAATGGAATGGATTTGAGTCTTGCCCATATTGAAAATGGCAGCCCCACTGTCATCATTTCACATCTCAAAGCACATTAATTCTTCAACTTCTCTGTAGGGCACAGATGGGCCCCAGCGAGCCTCCCTTTCTAAGGCAGAAAACTACCCCAACCCTAGCCCAGTTCTACTGCTATTTATTTCTTAATCTTCTCCTCTCTGAGAAATAAATCTCTCTGCAATATTTTCAACATTTTCACTGACGTCAACCTTCCATTTCCTCATCTATGAAACAGGGGTTTCAAGGGTTGGACTAGATGATCCCTAAGCTTCTTTCCAGCCTTAAATCCTATACATTACTTATTCTATTTAATTACCTGTGTAGTTAATAATCGCCTGATGTTAAGTTTATTCTCCTTATTCATACAGACTACAGCTCAGAACACTTACTGCCCTTCCCAGCCCTTAGGAAAGGGATGAGCCAGTCAGATAGCAAACTCAGAAGTGAGAAAGAAAAAAGCCTAGCTATTCTATCCAGCTGCTTAGGGTTAGCCCAAGAGGTGCTGACCTCATAGGTCTTGCTCTATGACATCATCATAAGACCATTACTAGTAGCATCAGTCATAAACCCCATTAAATGCAATCTCCTTGAGAAGGACACTCTTGTTTCTGTATCCCCAGTATTCAGTCTAGCATCAGGCACACACTAAATGCTTAATATATACTTGTTGATGATAGAGTCTAGAGATAGAAGAACTCATAGAGGTCATTCAATCCAACTCTTCCATTCAACCCCCCCCCTTTTTTTTTACAGATGAGGACGCTGAAGTAGAACTACTAACCCACTAAATAGAAACATTCTGCCTACCTCCCAAACTGATGCTTTTGTATAACTCTCTGCTTGCTTTATCTGGTTCAACCTCTCATTTTACAAAGGAGGAAGGGGAAATTCCCAGAATGGTAGACAACCCCCTAATTCTTCTAAAGGTAAAATTGCTTAATCCAAAACTAAAATGTAAACAATTTTAAATTATATAGGCTAAGGCTCCCCTTCCGTTAGGAAGATAAATGGAGGGGACTATAAGGCGCAGCTGGGCCCAGAATGAAACCTCTCCCATCCCAGAGGGCTCACATTCATACTTTTAGACCAGCCTATACAGAGCTAGGAAAGTAGAAAGATTCTGAGATGTCCATCTCCACAGGTGGGGGCTAAGGGAAGGACAACCCCACCCTCCATCAAAAGTAAATGAGTCCCTAACGCTTTCCCAGTCCCTAATCTACTCCTGGCATGAAGGATGTGTTGCGTGACTAGTAGGTCTCTTCTGACCCTCTGCAACTGGGGATCCCATTGAATGAGGTCACCCTGACACCTGGCCCTGGGACCTGGCTGGGAAGGGGGATTTGAAGGCCTTAAAAGGTCCAGGGATACTATGTTATGATACTATGATAATGACCTGGGAACCTGAACCCTGGCTGAGGTGAATCACCCATTGCTGGGGGCTGGTTCCTCCCTCAGCGTCTCATCCTGAGGCGAACTGGCCAGTCATACCCACTCCTCATCCTCCCTCCATCCCTCCCTACTCCCTCTCTGGGTACCTTCCTCTGCCCAAATCAAACACCGGGAACCCCTAAATCTCACTTCCACAGCCTAAGGTCATTCACATTCATGCACGTTGAATCGGCATCAGTCTTTTTTATCATCATGCTTCCCAGAGTGGAAAGTGAAGCTAGAGTTTGGGGGGGGGGGGTGTGTGACCAATTTTCAAGGGGAGGGGAATCTGACTCACTTTTCCAAAACCTTGAGATTTTCTGAGCTAGCAGAAATCCAAGGAACCAAACTAAGAATGTGACATTTCTGGGCTCCAAACAACAACGCCCTTCCAGGCCACCACATAAGCTTCCTTTCTTGCCTCCACCCTCTCCTCAGCCTCCCCAGCTCCTGCCAAAATTCTCCAGACCCCTCTAGTGCCTGAATAAGCATAGCCATACTCTCTCTTTCCCTGGAATAAGGCTAAAGAACCACACAACCTTCCATTGCACTTTCCACTATCTAACATCAATCGCTAGGGGCCCAGTCTCTCCTTTGTTCTCCCTCTGTTGGTCCAAGCCAGGGGTGGGGAAACTGCAGCGTTGGGGCCATATGTGACCCTCTAGGTTCTCAAGTGCAGCCCTGAATTCAATGGGTCCCACCTTGAGGACCTAGAGGGCCACATATGGCCTTGAGGCCACAAGTTCACCACCTCAAGTCCAAGCTGACAAGTCTATGGTGGAGCCAAACCAGAGTGTGTTCTAGGCATAGGCAAAACCAGCAGCCACCTTCATGCTCCACATTTAAGTCCTTGTCTGATGCCTCTATGAGACATGAAGGTGACTCCTGGGTTCTTGAAGGCTCTGCCAGCGGAACACAAGCTCTGGCAGGTCCTACCAAGATGAAAAGGCTTCAAGTGCAGACCTGGTGATAGACTCATATAGTTGTCAGAAGATCAGAATAGCTAAAACAGAAAAAAAAAAAAAGTTGGCACCAGCAGCTCACAAAAGCCATCTCCTTAGCACAGAAGGGCTAGGATTTTTGTCAATGGAAGATGTGCCCACAAGGATGAAATAAGAGATTGCAAGCAAATATTGAAGTCAATGTGAGGTTAATTCCTGCCTCTACACTGTTGGCTTCCTCCTTTTTTCCCCCTTTCCATACCCTTCTCATTTTTCAAAGCCCAGCTGAAGTCCAATCCAGAAGCTCTCTCCAATGAGTTTAACCCACATTACTCTTCTGTTCTCTGAACTCCTCCAGAACTTAGAGTCTGGGCCAAGAGCTTTAGTGTTTACTCACAGATTGTCTTATGTTCTCATCTGTCAACTTTGCTTGTTTTCTTTTGGGGGGAAGAAATCAGTTTAAGTGACCAGCTCAAGGTCAACAGGTATTAGGTATCTGAGGCTGGATTTGAACTCTGGTCCTCCTGACTCCTGGGTCACTGCACCACCTAGCTGTCCCTATATGACCTTTCTGGAGCTCTGTCACCCTGTTCCTAGAAGTTAAGCTGCCTTAGAGTTGAGAATCAAGCAAGTAGACCACATAGTTCACTCTCCCCTGGGAAGGTTAATCCCTGTCCCTTGCAGGCAGTCAAAGCCCCTGAGTGTTTGAAGCATGAAACAGGGCTAGTGATTCTCTTTGTGAGGGGAGGGTAGTAGTGGTGACTCTGTCCATTATTAGGCTCAAGTGACCGGCTCTCATGGGTGTGTCCTCCCTTCCTGAAGGCAAGTCAAGACAAGGAACAGAGAACTTGGTGCCTGAGGTGGGAGCAAGAAGACAGACTGGGGAATGTAAGGTAAAGGCCTGAGAAGGCTAGCTCTGACTGGCTAGGTGACTTTATCACCTCCTCTAGGAACAACAAAGACCTGTATTTCACCACAGGGAAGGAGGAATAGCCAGGTAGAGGAGAGCAAAGATGGAGAGGGCAGGGAAGTAGCCCTAGCTGAGGTCACGTATAGCCTTATAACACAAGGCACCTTCCTGAAAAACAGAGGATTTGAGTAGATCAAAGAAGGGAAGGTACGTGGTACACTCAAATGGGAAGACTTTGGTGTCTCCAATCCTGGAAATTGAAGAGCCATTAGGAACAGTAGCTTTGATTTCTGATTAACTCATATCTTCCTAGTGCAATGAAGAGTTCATCAGTGCATTCATGGAAAAATGCTCTGCCGTACTCCTGTGGAAATAATGGGAGAGTTGGCTTCTTCAGAGAACCTTCTATTATTGTAGCAGCTACATTCTGGGGGCTCTGAGCTATCTCGTTATTGTTACTTCTGCCATCTGTACTCCCCTTCCTAGAGACTGGTCATGGCTGCCATTTTCCCTCATCACTCTTCCTTTTCAAGAATCCCAAGCCTTTAAAACTGCCCATTATAGAACTTTGCATGCCCAATTAGAATATGTGTTGGGTGACCTTTCCTCACCGGAAAGTCCATGTAAAAGCTTTGGGGAGGTAAAGTTCTTCCAAGGAGCAGGATTCTCTTGGCCCCAAGCACTGGGTCAAGTACTTTTACCTAGAGGTCCATGCAAAGACACACATTTCTGTATATGTGATTGCAGGTGACTGTGGCAGCGTTCATGAGTTTGATAGTGTCTTTGTGACCACTTGCTAAGATATGTTGGTTTCTGCTTGATTCTACGTGTGAATGTGCATGTGATCTGTGTGTATATTTATTGAGTATCTGAGTGTGATTGTATGTGTCTCCGAATACTTTATAATCTGTGTGACCATTTATGTTTAAGTGGAATTATATCTCTTTACCTGGGTACAAGTTTGTCATTACAGGTGACTGTTAATGATTGTGTCTCTGTGTGAAAATCTCCCCTCCCTTAATCCTTCCTTTAAAATTTCCCAGCACACAGTTTTGTGAGGAATACATCTCCACACCCATTCACAAGCCCATTATCCCTGTCACAGCCACATGCCTATGGTGTTTAACTCTTTGCTGCCTCTGCATATCTGTATACTATTTAATTATTTGGGTTAGTCTATGTACTCCCAACTTTTTTTACTCTCTGACTCTGTATTTGTAGCTATGGAATGGTTAGCCAAAACCCAAGATAATTTTAAAAAAGGACAGTTTTTTTTGGCTTAAGGAAGTATACCAGAATCTCTTCCTCTCTTCTTTCTCCCTTCTTTCCTTCCTTCCTTCCTTCCTTCCTTCCTCCCTCCCTTCCTTCCTTCCTCTCCCTCCCTCTCTCAAATAGTTAACAAGCATTTGCTAATGTAGCTCTCTTTTCAAACTACTCTTCTCAGCCTATACTCAAAGTTTGGGGCGCCCAGCGTGGCATTATTCTGTGGACTGAGGTTACAGAGTTACTGCTCATGAATTCCCACTAGTGTGTTCCACAATAATAATTAGCCAGTTTATTAAGCAGTAAGAGTGATTAGTACAGAATATTCCCTCCATACTAGGGGAAGGTGGGCTCTCCCTTTACACGCATAAGGACCCCAGGGTAAGTAGGCTCAAGTCTCAAGTACAAAGGCAGTGAGTGAAAAGTGGCAAAGGCAAGCACCTTCCACTCCTGACTCTGGCAGTGCTTTTTTCCCTTTTTGGAACCCTCCTGAATTTCCCAGTGAAGCATGGCCGTAGTATGTGTGAGTCACTTCACTGGGCCAGGCTTCTCTGTTTGGTGACTCTCAGGCCATTCAGCTCTGGTTGTTTCTGGAACCCCTGGGCTTCCTGAACTCCTGAGGTCACTGCCTGGATATGTCCACCTTGGAATACTGCTTCAACTAAGATCAGGAGAGAACTAACTCCAGAAACCGAAGTAGCCATAGCTATATCCTCACATCTGCCATGACTGTAACCCTTCCCTTATTTTAGTTCTAATTCCTAAGAGTAAGAAAGCAGAGAAAATGAGAGCAAGGAAGCAGCGAGCGGCCCCTTTGGTAGGCCCACTCAGTTCCAATTTAGCAAACCCTGAGTCATCAGTCCCTCTGGCTCCACAGCCAGTTAGAAAATTTTCATCATCACACAGCCCTGACCCTGACTTAACCACATGTTCACTTGGACTGAAACCAGGCAGGAACATCCTCAAATTCTGGACCTCAGCGTCCAGTCAACCAAACATTAAGCACCTAACGTCTGGCGCTGTGCTGGGTGCTAGGGAACCAGAAATAAAACATGAAATAACTTCTGCTCTGGTACTTACATTCTTCAGGGAAAGACAACGTGTGTATGTACACGTATGTATGCATTATACATGGGATTATATTTATGTGTATATGCTTAGCAATGTTACCTGCAGACATCCATTTCTACCATACTGATCTCTTTGGTGACACTGCAGAATAAATACAAATACACAGAATAAACAAATAAATCTCTCTTTTTCCGTCTCTTTTTCTATGTCACTTTGTCTCTCTATCTCTGTCTCTTTTTATCTCTGTCACTTTGTCTCTCTTTCTCTCTGTTTCTGTCTCTCTGCCTCTTTCTCTTCTTTCCTTCTGTCTCTCTCTCTGTTGCTGTCTCTTTCTCTCTCTCTTTCTCTCTGTCTCTCTGTCTCTTCTCTGTCACTTTCTCTTTGTCTCTCTTTCTCTCTGTTTCTGTCTCTGTTTCTTTCTGTCTCTGTCTCTTCTTTCCCTGTCTCTTGCTGTCTCTCTCTCTCTCCTTTTCCTTCCCCCTCATATAATCCTTCATTAGAACATAAGCTCCTTGAAGGCCAGGAATGTGCTGGAAATTTTTTAAAAAGGCAAAAAGAGTCACTGTTCTCAAGGAATTTATATTCTATTGGGGGCTTCTATATAAATATCTAAATATCTATATAAATATTCCTTATGTAGCACCATGCAGTGACTGAATGAGAAACAATGTACAATCATAAGAACTAGTTAAATAATGGTGGTTGGGGGTGGTATTAGAAGTCGGAGGGATCTGGAAAACTTTCTTTTTTTTTAATATAAATTTATTTATTTAACTTTTTACATTCATTTTCACAAAATTTTGGGTTCCAAATTTTCTCCCCATTTCTCCCCTCCCCCCACCCCAATGCACGGAGCATTCTAATTTCCCCTATTACCAGTCTGCCCTCTCTTCTATCATTCCTCCCCTCCCTTGTCCCCATCTTCTCTTTTGTCCTGTAGGGCCAGATAACTTTCTATTCCCCATTACCTGTATTTCTTATTTCCTAGTAGCAAGAACAATACTCAACAGTTGGTCCCAAAACTTTGAGTTTCAACTTCTCCCCATCCCTCCCTCCCCACCCATTCCCTTTGGGAAAGCAGGTAATTCAATATAGGCCATATCTGTGTAGTTTTGCAAATGACTTCCATAATAGTCGTGTTGTGTAAGACTAGTTATATTTCTCTCCATCCTATCCTGTCCGCCATTGTTTCTATTCTCTCTTTTGATCCTGTCCTTCCCCAAGTGTGTTGACTTCAAATTGCTCCCTCCTCCCATTGCCCTCCCTTCCATCATC
>CM053772.1:122297493-122313755 GCA_028658325.1 Potorous gilbertii | reverse complement strand
GTTCCTTTGACTTCTGGAATATCCTATTCCACGCCCTTCGATCCCTTAATGTAGAAGCTGCTAGATCTTGTGTTATCCTGATTGTATTTCCACAATACTGGAATTGTTTCTTTCTAGCTGCTTGCAATATTTTCTCCTTGACCTAGGAACTCTGGAATTTGGCCACAATGTTCCTAGGAGTTTCTCTTTTTGGATCTCTTTCAGGGGGGGATTGGTGGATTCCTTGAATACTTATTTTGCCCTCTGGTTCTAGAGTGTCAGAGCAGTTTTCCTTGATAATTTTATGAAAGATGATGTCTAGGCTCTTTTTTTGATCATGGCTTTCAGGTAGTCCCACAATTTTTAAATTGTCTCTCCTGGATTTATTTTCCTGGTCAGTTGTTTTTCCAATGAGATATTTCACATTCTCTTCCATTTTTTCATTCTTTTGGTTTTGTTTTGTGATTTCTTGGTTTCTCAGAAAGTCATTAGCCTCCATCTGTTCCATTCTAATTTTGAGAGAACTATTTTCTTCAGTGAGCTTTTGAACCTCTTTTTCCACTTGACTAATTCTGCTTTTGAAAGCATTCTTCTCATTGTCTTTTAGAACCTCCTTTGCCAGTTGAGTTAGCCTATTTTTCAAGGTGTTATTTCCTTCATCATTTTTTGAATATTGACCCGTTTTTTCATGCCTTTCTTGCATCTCTCTCATTTCTCTTCCCAGTTTTTCCTCCACCTGTCTAACTTGATTTTCAAAATCCTTTTTGAGCTCTTCCATGGCCTGAGTCCATTGAATATCTATTTCAGATGTTTGGGATACAGAGGCCTTGACTTCTATGTCTTTCCCTGATGGTAAGCATTTTTCTTCCTCATCAGAAAGGAAAGGAGGAAAGATCCAATCACCAAGAAAATAACCTTCTATGGTCTTATTTTTTTTCCCTTTTCTGGGCATTTTCCCAGCCAGTTACTTGACTTCTGAGATTCCTCTCCACCCCTGCCTAGATCCACCCAGCTAGTGCTTTGGGTCTGAGATTCAAATGCTGCTCCCTAGCCTCAGGGCTTTCAGTGGGGGGTGGGGCTGCTATTCAGTGGGATTAAGTTCAGGTTCTCAGGTGGGGGCAAGGCTGCCTCACAGGGCTCAGTTCCCTCAGAGGGTTTACGCAGAGACCTTCAGTAATGGACCCCAGCTCCTGCCTGCTCCGAGAGCCCCTGGCCGCCACTGCTTCTGCTGCTGCGTCCCGAGGGGGCCTGAGTTATGGAGACACCCCGCTCTCCTCTCAGCCAGTGCAGAAGGCTCTCTCACTGACCTGTAGTGCCTGTGGGTGGAGGGACCTTCGAGGTCTCCAGAGATTCCATCCCTGAAGCCTGCTCCGATCTGCTCCTCTCGGGCCATGCAGCCAAGGCAGGGCTGGGCTCTGCTCCATGTCCAGTGTGCAATGGACCTTTGGTGTTGGTTTTTCACAGCTCTCTGGAACAGAAATCTCCTCCACTCCGTTGTTGTGTGGCTTCCCCTGCTCCAGAATTTGTTGGGAGTTCCTTTTAACAAGTAATTTATGGTCTGTGGGTTCAGAGCTAGCATATGTGAATCTTTCTACTCCACCATCTTGGCTCCTCCCCCCCAAAAAGTTTCTTAAAGAAGTTGAAGTATAAGCTGGGTCTTGAAGGAAGTGAGGGATTTCTAGTTAATCAACTAGCATTTATTAAGCACTTATGTGTTAGGCACTATGTTAAGCAATGGGAATACAAGTAGAAAATGAATCCCTGCCCTCAAGGGTTACAGGGTATGTCCAATGTTTGAATTCCAGGGCTGGAGTGAGGCTTCAAGAGGAAAGGTAGAAGTGAGGTGGGAGTGTGGGTATGGAAAGAGCCAATGCAAAGATGGGAGAGAGCCGTGTGTGAGAAACAGAAAAGATGGTTTTGACTTGACTGCATGGTACAAGGAGGGGAATGATGTATGTTGAAGCTAGAAAGATAGAATGATGCTAGGTTGTTAAAAGGCTTTAAAAGTCAAGTGGAGGTGTTTATATCCTAGAGTAGGAAGGGAGCCACTGGAGCTTTTTTTAACTAACTTTTTTTCCAATCAATGAAAAATCTGTTTTTTCTCTTTCCTATTTCTCTTCTTCTCCTCCTCTTCTCATTAAGAAAGCTGGAAAAATAAAACACTTGTTACAAACATGAATAGCCAAGCAAAACAAATTCTGCAATTGGTCATGTCCAAAAAATTTTATGTCTTAATCCATCACCTATCTGGCACTCTGAGTCAATCAGAGTAGGTAGCATATTTCATGATGAGTTGTTTCTTTACTTTGAGATTTGAGGTCCCTTTTTGAAATTTATCCTCCTTCAAGTTTATTTTGTTTAGAATTAATCCTTCCCTTGATCTGTTCTTCTAATTATTCCCTCTTTTCCTTTTCCCTATTGGCTCCTGTTTCCTGTTGAGTGAAATGTATTTCTGTGATCAACTGTGTAAATTCTTTCAAGTTCAGATGAGTATGAAGTTCTTGTGTCACCCATTTGCCAATCCCTTCCCTCTTGTTTGTATAGACTTCAATTTGTATACCTCAAATATGTGAGAAAAATTTCCTACCCATCCTTTTTCTTTTCCCCTTAGTGTATTCCCTTTCCCTTCCCTTCTTTTAAGAACGCCAAACCATGTCCAGACTGTTTGTCTGATTAGATTCTCTATAACTTCAGAGAAGTTCTGAGGGCATACATATCATCTCTCCATAATAGAGTATAAACAGTTTATCCTTGTTTAGCTCCTTATAATTGCTCACTTATGTTTACTTTCTTTATGTTTCTCTAGACTCTTGTGTTTGTATTTCAAAGTTTCTATGTTTGATCTTTTCATTAAGAATGTTCCAAACCTCTCTATTTCATTAAAGATACATTTTTTCTTCTGTAGGATTATACTCAATTTTCCTGGATAAGTTATTGTTGGGTGTAATATTTTGCCTTCTGAAATATTGTATTCAAAGCTCTCCACTCTTTTGTAGTCTTTGCTGTTAAATCTTGAGTGTTCCTGATTTGTGACTGCTTGGTACTTAAATTCTTTCTTTCTTACTGCTTGCAGTATTTTTTAACCTGAAAGTTTTGTATTTGGACCATAATATTCCTCAGAGTTTTCATTTAGGGTTTTCTCTCTGGAACTGATTGGAAGATTCTTTCTATTTCCACTTTGCTCTGGTTCCAAGGGTAGTTTTCTTTTGTGATTTCTTGAAATATAATATCTAGAATTTATTTTTGGTTATACCTTTCAGGTAGCAATGATTCTTAATGTATTTCTTCTTGATCTGTTTTCTTTCATGAATTCTAGCTGGACTTATGCCTAAGTTTTGTATTTCTTTGATATTTTGCTTTTAGATGTTTTGGAGTCATTCTCTTCTGAATTTGTGTCTTGAGGATCCCTGTTAACATATTAGGTCTTTATGGTAGGATTCCTTTTCTTGTTTGCTCATTTTTCCAGGTTCTTTCCTGCTTTGGAGCTTTCTACTAGGGCCAGGCTCTGTGTACTTCTAGGGGAAATGTCTAATCTGGTCCTTTGGCTACTTTCTTGGGGTGCTATTCTAATATTTCAGGGACAAGTCTGGTTGGGGTCCTGAAAGATTTCAGTGTTCTCAAAATAGTCCGATCCAGGGGAAAGCCTTTATTTCTGTCCTCTTGGCCTGAGTTCTGTAAGTTCCTACCTTGAGTTTGGGTCTGAGCAACACACCTGTGCACTTGCCCCTGGTTAGAATTCTAGTAAACTATTGCTGGAGTCAGTCATTATCAGCTAGTTGGGAAACTATGGTAGTTCAGAGGAACACAACTTCAGGATCCAAGAGTGTGAGATTCTTGCTCTGGTTATTCCACAGTAAGCTTCAGACGGAACTGGAGGCTAGAACTGAAACCCTGTTTTACTCCTGAGGTCAAAGCCACACAACTGCTGCTTACTTCTGAACTTGTTTTTAGCTCAATACACAGCTCAGAACCTGCAACACTGCTGACCCGCAAATGTTGCCCCAATGTACAGGTCCCCTGCTCATTCACCCTGGATCTGGCTATGTAGTGAATGGCAGTATTGCCAGCTGGCACCTTGTTCTGCACCCTATTCAAGGTCAGGCCCCCTGTTTTGGATATGAGCTTTTTCTTGCTTTGATGTATAATGTCTTCTTGTACTAGAATGTTCCACACAGCTCTTCCTGGTTAGGAACCATACCTAGTATCCACAAGACCTTCCACTCTGTTATTCTCTCTATGCTTCCCTAAACTGAAAAGAAATGACTTACTCTGATTTTTTTTCTTGGATTCCTGAAGAGTACTAGGTCTAGGCATTTTCTTGATCTGTTTGAAGAAGTTGTAGTGGAAGATTGGCTGTTCTTCCTGCTGCTGTTCCACCATTTTGACTCTGCTTCCTCCCTATTTGATCTCAAGGAAAATCACATTGGCATCTGTAAAGGTAATGGGTTGGGGCGGGGAGAGTTTTGCTATAGGGAGATCAATTAGATGGCCATGCAATAGTTCAGGTAAGAGATGATAATGGCCTAATCTAAGGTGGTGGAGAAGAGTTTGGAGGCCAAAGATTTTGTGGAGGTGAAAATGGTGAGATTTTTCCAATTAATTGAAGCTGTGTATAAATAAGAATGAAGAGTTGCAAAATGAGGGTCCTGGAATGATGGGAGTGCTCTCAACAGAACTAAATGGAAATGTGAGAAAAAAATGATTTCTCTTTTGGGATGTTGAGTTTGAGATGTCTCTGGAACAACCACAGAGGGATAATTGATTTGATAGTGGATGTGGTCAGGTCACCATAGCACCAATCAAAAACAAACAGTGCTAATGATAATTATTTCCCACTGTGCATCTTTGTCTCTCAGTCTCAGGTTCTTGTTTTTGTCTCTACATCCCACTTTCTTTAGGGGTAATTGAGGTTGTAAATTGTTGTGACATGACCCCCTTCTAACACATGGTTATACTCCCCATCCCCACTCCAAATCGATATACTCTCAGACCATACTGGATTTGCAGTTTCCGTGGGCAGAGCACGTCATTGTTTGCAGGACTTTCCACTAAAGACCCCAGTGATATTTGAAAAGCCAAGTACTATTTGTAGATGCTGTTTGTGTCTGGAGGCCTCCATTACGATATTGTCCATGGTGTCACAGACAGAGAAGCCTATTGAATTCCCAATCTTAATATCTGGTTCTATCCCCAAAGCTATCATGTGAGAGGTGGGATCCAGAGAACCCTGAACTCTGCTGCCATATGAGGCTCTGGGATGCAGAATTCCCACCTTTCCTGGATTCTTTCGTACAGTTCATTCCTCTGGAGTCTCCTTATCTATCCTTAAAGACTGGAGTCTTTTGGGGCTAAGAACTCTGCCAAAGGACCCAACTGCCAAACCCCTCACTGGTATATAGACTCCACCTTTATTGCTTCATCTATTTTTATATCCTTCCTCTCCAGCCCAGCCCTGAGTTTCTCTGTTGCCTAATGGGGATGACATTGGGGACTTTAATCTTAGAAATGAAAGATTCAAGAAGAAATGTTCCCAGCCCCTCTGGTGACACTGTTCCCCTGCTCCTCTCGCCCCCCCCAAATCCATCATTCCTTTCAACTTTGTTTATGATCAATGACATATCTAACATGGTTGGTAATGAAACAATGCCTCACTTTTTTCTTCCCCACCAAATCACTTAACCTCAATTGCCTCCCAAAAAACAAAATCAAGGAAAACTCCCATCCCCCATGGGCAGGATCAGTCTTCCTCTTCTTTACTACTAGATCCTTGTTGACTGCAATCTCTATATTGAGTCAGCAGAGTGACATGTCAGCCAAAACAACTATGAAGATCTTAGGCTGGAGAGATAGACAGAGAAAGACAGACACAGAGAGACAGCCAGAGCACTCCCAAGAATAAGAAAACTCTAGTCACAATCCACTCTGCACTGGTCAGACCACATCCAGAATATTGTGTTGAGTGTCCCATTTTCAGAAGGACATTGATGGGCTGGAAAGCGGAAGAGGGCAACTAGGATGGAGAATTCATATTATGAAAGGATTTGCTTTTGGTGGTGGAGTGGATAGCGCACCAGCCCTGGAATCAAGAGGACCTGACTACAAATCTGTTCTCAGAAACTTGGTAGCTATGTGACCCTGGGCAAGTCACTTAACCCCGGTTGCCTCAAAAAAAATATGTTGAAGGATTTGGAGAAGAGAAGACTAAGGAGAACACAATTGATTTCAAGAATTTTATGGGTTGTCATTAGACTTGTTCTGCCTCCCTCCAGAGGGATAAGATACTGGGTAGAAGTTGTAAAGGAGACACATTTAGGATCTGTAAGAATAATTGACATTCATACGAGTATAGTATAATTTTAAGCTTATATGCATTAGGTTTTTATATACTTAAACATATGTTATTATGTTCAGTCATATCTGACTCTCTGTGACCCCATTTTTGGGCTTTCTTGGCAAAGATACTGGAGTGGATTTCCATTTGCTTCTCAGCTCCTTTTACAGATGAGGAAACCGAGGCAAACAGGATTAAGTAACTTTCCCAGAGACACAGTACTAGCAAGTGTCAGAGGCCAGATGTAAACTTATGAAGACAAGTCTTTCTGATTCCAAGTTCAGTGTTCTATCCACTGTGCTGCCTGATATGTATGATACAGAGCTTATAATAACTTAGGCACCCTGTACAAACCTTTAAAGCAAAGTGCATTGCACGTATTATTTCATATATATCTCATGACTACCCTTTGATGAGGTAAGTACCGCAGATATCATTAACCCCATTTTACATATGAGGAGAATGTAAATAACTGCCCTGCAATCATATGGTTAGTATCAGAGCCAGAATCTCTGGCTTCAAGTCCCACACTTGTACGCATTACATGTCTTCTGTTTGACCTAAAAGAAAATTCTCTAACAATTAGAGTTGTCCAAAAATGGAATGAGCTACATTAGGAGTCAGGCAGTTCTCTGCACCGAAAGCCTTCAAGCAAAGACTGGATGACCAATACTCTGTTTTGTTACAGACAGAATATGAACTCAGCTGCCAATAGGACTAAATGCCCTCCCAGGCCCCTTACAACTCCCTGATTCTGCCACAGCCAGGTGGCCAAGCTGTCAGGACAATGAGGTGTCTACAGCAGAGGTACCAAATATGTGGCCTGTGGGCCATATGCAGTCCACAACATTCCCAGCAGAATCACTACCAAGATGGTATAGCAAGAACGTTGTTCAGTCTTCTTCAGTCATGGCTGACTCTTTGTGACCCTTATTTGGCATTTTCTTGGCAAAGATCCTGAAATGGTTTACCATTTCCTTCTCAAGCCTCATTTTAACAGATGAGGAAACTGAATCAAGTGGGGTTAAGTCTGCCCAGCATCACACAGGTAATACATGTCTGAATCCAGATTTGAGCTCAGGGAGATGAGTCTTCCTGATGCCAGGCCCGGCACTCTATCCACTGTACCACCACCATCTCCTACCATAAGAATACAAGTAACAAAACATTCCTTTCCCTCCATAAAACTGAGGTACAGTCTTCTATAACCACAGTGTCACTAATATATAAAAATGTAATTGGTATATAGTAAACAAAATTAAAATCCAAGAAAACATGGTTAATGTTACATTTTAAAACTAAGTCAATATGCAGCCCTCAGGGATCTTTTATACATAGTTTAGAGGGCTGTTGCTATTTGAGTTTGATACCTACCACTGGTCTAGAGAATATGCCTTATGATGTATAAATGATATTGCTCTGAATATTTAAGGAGGATGAGATCACTGTTCTCAGTTGTGCATTTATTCATCCAACAAACATATTAATTGTGATAAACACAGTAACAGACCCTATGGGATATATAAAGGTGAATAAGATGTACTTTGGGACAACTGGGTTGTGCAGTGGTTAGAGCAATGATCCTGTAGTCAGGAAGATTCATCTTCACGAGTTCAAATCTGTGTGACCTTGGGCAAGTCACTTAACCCTATTTGCCTTGGTTTCCTCATCTGTAAAATGAGCTACAGAAGAAAATGGCAAACCACTCCAGTGTCTTTGTCAAGAAAACTCCAAATGGGGTCACAAAGAGTCAGACATGATTGAAAATGACTCAATAAAAAGAAACCCCAAGATATACTTCTTACTCAGGACACTTAAGCCTCCCTTGCTGTGGAGTTACTGGTGGAGTTACCCAAAAAGTACAGGACTTAGAATCAGCACAGCACCAAGTCTGAGTCCTTTCCCAGACACTTTCTGGCTATGAGATCAAGAACAAGTTCTCCAGTTTCGATGAAACTTGCCAGCACTCAATAGGATAAAACTGTCTTTCTTCACTGTATGCTTAATGATCTAGCACTGAATTGTCAAGGGGAAATCACAGCAATAATCCTTGAAGATATGGAATGAATTATGATGATTGATTGGAGCCCATCTTCAACCAGATAGGGCAGGATTAGAGCGGTCCTGCTAGACTGAGTACACATTTAAGGTAAGGATCTTTTCATGGGCAGTCCCACTTCTTACCTCTACTTCTTAGAATCTCTAGTTTCCTTCAAAGCTTAGTTCAAGTGCTTCCTCCTATGTAAAGCCTCCACTGATACTCTCAGACATAAATACCTTCCCATTAAACTATCTCATATTTATTTTGTATAGGTCTTACCTATATGCACACACATTGTACATGTAGCACCCTCACTGCATCTAGCCCTCCAATTCACACTCCTAAATTTGGTCTGGGCAGGGGTGGGGCTGGGGGGACAACTACCTTCAGCCCTAAAGTTCTATGATGCTAAAATTACAGCTCACAAGCCCCCATTGGTGTGCTTACTTTAATAAGTCAGCCAGTAGTCACAATTAGCTCAAAGGCATTTAGTGAGGTGGTATCAGAAGGATGGGGCACTATCAGAAATAGGGCAGTTAGGTGACTCAGTGGGTAAAGTACTGTACCTGGAGTCAGGAGGATCTGAGTTTACTAGCTATATGATCCTGGGTAAGTCATTTAACCTCTGTTTGCCTTAATCCACTGAAGAAGACAATGACAACCCACTCCAATATCCTTGCCAAGAAAACCTCATGAAGTGTTGGTGTGCTATGGTCCACAGGGTCTGAACAACAAATCATAAGAATGCTAGTAACAAAATATTTCCCCCTTCAATAAAATTGAGGTATAGTCTTCCATAACTTTAAACAGTGTCCCTATTAGGAAGATGAGAAGCAGGGAGACCAGTTAGGAAAACATTTTAGTAGTTCTGATGAAAAGTAAAGAAGCCTTAATTTGGGGTGGTAACAGCAGGAAGAGGAAGTTTGTGATTATGAATGAGAATCATTAGTTCTCAGGTTGGAGGGGGGTAGGGTGGGGTGAAGGAGTCACAAGAATCCGAGGCAGAATCAAGGTTATGCATCTGAGTGACTCAGGGATGGTGGTACAATGAACAAAAATCAAGAACCCAGGAAGACAAACAGGTTTTGAAAAGAAATTTAGACATGTTGAACTTGTGGTACAGGCAGAATACTCAGGCAGAGATTCTAGCTGACAATTGGAAATGCAGGTCTTGTGTCTAGGGCTAGAGATATAGATTTGTGAGTTACTTATGTGGAGGTGATAGTTGAAGCTGTGGGAGTGGATGAGATCATCAGGAGAGAAGAAAAGATAGGAGAGGAAAGGAGAGAAGGGAAGGAAAGGAAAGGAAAGGAAAGGAAAAGAAAGGAAAGGAAAAGAAAGGAAAGGAAAGGAAAGGAAAGGAAAGGAAAGGAAAGGAAAGGAAAGGAAAGGAAAGGAAAGGAAAAGGGGAAGAAGAAGGAAGGGGAAGGAAAGGAAGGGAAAAGAAAGATTAAGAAGAGAAAGGGAAGGGAGGAGGAAGAAAGGAGAAGGGAAGAAAAGAGAAAGGAGAAGGGAAGGGAGGAGAGAAGGAGGGGACAAGAGGGAAGATAAGAGGAAAGGAGAGAGGAAGCAGAAAAGGAGAAAGTTTAAAAGTTCTGGAAGCTTTAAGAGTGCAAGTTCAAAAGTGCAATATGGCAGAAAAAAAACCTATACAAAAATCATAGTCGTAGATTTAGAACTGAAAGGGACCTTAGAAACTATCAAGTCTAATCCTTTCATTTTGCAGATGAGGAAACCGTATCCAAAAGGGAGGAGACAATGGTCTCTTTCATCAGATCACAACTGGAATACTGGATTCAGTTCTGTGCACCACATTTTAGGAAAGCCATTGCCAATAGAAGGTCCCCAGATGACAGTATCTAGAAGAATAGAGCTGAAAGAGCTGGAGACTATGTCATGTAATAATTACAAAAACTCTTTACAGATGCTATCTTTTTCAATCCTTGAAACAACCCTGTGAGGTAGATGCTCTGTAGATGCTCTTTTTGTCTCCATTTTATAGGTGAGGAAACTGGGGCTCAGTGTTAAATGTCTACACAAACACACACACAGCTAATAACTATCTGAGGCAAGATTTGAACTTGGGTCTTCTTGAGTTGAAGTCCAGCCTGTGCCAGTTAAAGGAAACTAGAGCTGTTTAGCTTAGAGAAGAGAAGACTAGGAAAGACTTGCTAGGGATCTTCAAGTATTAGAAGAATTACTATGTAGAAGATGGACAAAATCACAAACAAAAAACAGGATAAAGTTTCAGTGGAGGTAAATGGAGGCTCAACGTAAATATAAACTCCTTTAATGCTAGATAATATTTGGAATCATCTGCGATAGGAAGCAGTCGATTCCTCCTCAGTGGAGGTCTTTGCAAAAAGACTGGATAATGACTTATTGAAAATGTCTTGGAAGTGATTTCTTCTCATGTGTGGATTTGATTAGGTAGCTTTTAAGGTCTCTTCCACTTCTGAGAGCTGATGGTACTATGACCAGTCAGAAAGTATAGTAAGGAAAGCCAAGGGAGGAAAGAGTATCAAGAAGAATGTTGATTTTATCTTTCCCCCCATAATCAAATGTTGTTGAGAAGTTAAGGAAGATGAGAACTGAGAAAAGGGCATTTGGTCTGGTAATTAGGAGGCAACGAATTCAGAAGGAGCAATCACAGGACAGTGGTAGTGAGTAGTAAGGAAGGCAGAAGAGGATAAATAAATACAAAGTACACTTCCTTTTTTTAAAATTTTTTTTGGTAAGATTTTTGAGTTCCAAATTTTTCTCCTTCCTCTTCTTTCCTCCCTAAGATGATAAGCAATTTGACATGTTACATATGTGCAATCATGTAAAACATATTTCCATATAAGTCATGTTATAAAAGAAGAAACAGAACAAAAGGAAATAACAACAAAAAGAAAGAAAATGAAAATAGTATGCTTTGATCTGCATTCAGACTCCATCAATTCTCTCTCATTGTGGATAGTATTTTCCCTCATGAGTCTTTTGGATTTGTCTTGGATCATCGTATTGCTGAGAAGAGCTAAGTCTATCATAGTTGATCATTGCACAATGTTGCTGTTACTGTATACAGTGTTCTCCTGGTTCTTCTCACTTCACTCAGCATCAGTTCACGTAAGACTTTCTAGTATTTTCTCAAGTCCAGATGTTTATCATTTCTTAGCAGTGCAATTCCATCACAATCATCTATCACAACATTCCCCAGTTGATGGATCTCCCCTCGGTTTCCAATTCTTTACCACAAGGTACACTTTCAAAGTGTTTGACAATAAAAGGGAGGAGAAATATACGAGTATAACTTGAGAGGATAGCAGGTCTTTTAAGGAAGGTCTTTCAGTACTGGAAAAATGTCAGCATATTTATAAGTAGAGAAGACAGAGTAGTTGGAGGGAGAGAGATTACAGATGCAAGAAAGGGAGAAGATAACTGGACCAAAATTCAGAAGATACAGAGAAGATAGGATAAAAGGCACAAGCGAAGTGGGTCCTCTGATACTGAAAAGAATGGGAATTCTGATGAGTGATGATTAAGAAAACAAGTCAGATGGCACTGATCTTTTCAGTTAAGTAAAAAACAAGACCATCCACTAAGAATGAGGGAAAAGAATTGAGGTATGAGGTGATAATAGAGAGTTTAAAGCAGTTGCTGTGGAGAGCATGCTAGGGATGAAAGAAAATTAATTCATTCGGTGGAATAAATTACATTCACTAGAATATAAAAAAAATCAGTGTAAAAGGGCACCACTGCCTCATTTTTGTATCTGTACCTTCAGTGTCTAGCACAATGCCCAACATATAGTTCAGTAGTTTTTCAGTCATGTCTAGCTCTTTGTGACCCCATTCAGGGTTTTCTTGGCAAAGATACTGGAGTAGTTTGCCACTTCCTTCTACAGCTTATTTTACAGATGAAGAAACTGAGGCAAAAAGTGACTTGCCCAAGGTCACATAGCTAATGTGTCTGAAGACAGATTTCAACTCAAGAAAAGGAGTCTCCCCAATTCCAGTCCAGCCCTCTAGCCATTGTGCCACCTAGCTGCCCTTAACATATAGTAGGTACTTCATCAATTCTTATTGATGAACAGATAAAAGTACAGTTATAGCATACAGCAAAGTGGGGAAAGTGCTATCTAGTTACTGAGCATAGGAGTAGAGCCTATCAATGGAAGTTTAAAAAGAACAAATTTCAGCTAAATGTGAGGAAGAATGTTCTAACCATGCAAGGATTCCTGTCGTTAGAAACATCATGAGCAAAGGGTGAGAATGAATACATAACCCTTTTACAGGGTAATGGGGTGAATAGAGAGGAGGCTCCATATGTTTGATCAAACTGATGCTGAGAATGGTAAGAATGAGGATGAGGACAAATAATGAAGATAGTGATGGTGATAGTTGGGAAAGCAAACAGATTCTAATGGTGACAGGATGGAGATGATGATGTACTCAATGGTGATGACAGGAAGAAGAACAAGAATTGGCTGAAATTATGATGATGATACAGACAGCAATTGTGACAGAGATAAGATGGGAAAGGGGAGGGATTGAGAATGGAGATGGAAAACATTATAGGAGTAGGGATGGGAATGGGAATGGTTACAAAGATGAAAATGGGGTTCATGTTGGGATACTTATAGGGATGAACTGGGCTTGGAGATAGAATTTGTTGTGGAGCTAGGGAGATAACAGGAATGGGGATGGAAGAAGATGTTGAGATAGGGATGGACATGGCAAATGATAAGCATGAGAAGGATTTTAGAAGTGGTTACCAGTTTGGGGATGGGGATAGGATTTTGGAGTGAGGGTAGAGATGGAGATAGGGATAGAAATATTGTTACAAAGATGGGGATAGAGAGGAGAATAGGGAAAAATTTGAGAATAGGAATGTGAATGGTTATAGAGATGGGATAAGGATGAAGGAATGGAAATGAGGTGAATGAAGAGGAGGAAAAAGCATGGATACAAAACTGGGAACAGTGATAGTTTGATTCAGTTGAACAAGAATTTATTAAGTGCTTGTGTTGTACCAGTCTCTATAATGGCCCAGGAATACAAATGCCAAACTATGCCTGCTCTCAAGGATATTATATCCCACTTCAAGAAACCATGTGTAAACATTATATATAAAATATATTCAAAAGAAATACAGGAGGCAGAGTCAAGATAGCAGAGTAGAAAGACTTATATACTCTAGCACTTCCTCCACAGTCCACAAAATACTTGTAAAAAATGACTCTTAACAAATTCTAGAGCAGCAGAAGTCACAGAACAACAGAGTGAAAGAGATTTCCAGCCACAGGTAACCTGGAAGGCCAACAGGAAAGGGCTATCCCATGGGACACTGAGCAGAGCAGAGCCTGGTCATGCAGCACAGGGAAGAAGAGGACCAGAACAGGCCTCTGGGGCAGAATCCCCAAAAGGGAGGTCCCAGATCCCTCAACCCACAAGCAACAAAGAAAGCTTCCAAAGTCAGTGTGAGAGGACTTTCCCTGCTAGAGGAGAGTGTGGAGCCCCCAGTGCTGCCAGCAGCAGTGGCAGGCAGCTATGGTGACCAGGGAACCAGCCTGGGTCCATTGTCCAAGCGGCTCAGCTTAAAGACTCTGGGAGAATTGAGCAGGGGAGCTGAACCTCAGCCCTGAGCACAGTTCTAGGGGGAGGAGGAGTACTAGGACCCTTCTCTTGACAAAGGCAAGTAATGGGCTGAGAAAATGCCCAAAAATGGGAAAAAATAAGACCATAGAGGGTTACTTTCCTGGTGAACAGGTATCTCCTTCTATCCTTTTGGATAAGGAAGAACAAAGTATACTGTCAGAAGTCAAGGCTTCTGCCTCCAGTACCTCCAAAATGAATGTGAAATGGGCCCAGTCCATAAAAGAGCTTGAAAAGCAAGTCAGCTTTTTGCTAAAGGAGAACCAAAAAAAATGCTGAGGAAGATAACACCTTTAAAAAGAGGCTAACTCAATTGGGAAAAGAGGTCCAAAAAGTCAATGAGAAGAAGAAGACTTTAAAAAGCAGAATGAGTCAAATGGAAAAGGAGGTTTAAAAGCTCACTGAACAAAATAGTTCTTTAAAAATGAGAGTGGAGTTCAGGGAAGCTAATGACTACACAATAAATCAAGAAGTTACAAAACAAAACCAAAAGACTGTAAAAATAGAAGATAATATGAAACATCTCATTGGAAAAACAACTGATCTGGAAAATAGATCCAGGAGAGATAATTTAAAAATCATGGGACTGTTTCTTCTCTGGGTCTCTCCGTCTCTCCCTCCGTCTCTCCGTCCGTCGGTCTCTCAGTCTCTCTCTCCTCCCCCCAGTCTCCCTCTAGCTCCCTCTCCAGCTTATTTCTCTCTCCCCGGGATCGCTGAGCTCCTGGCGGTTGCCGGTCAGTCAGTGAGTGCCCGGTCGCATCTCCGGCGGTGCCAGGCTCCGGGCAGGCTCCCTGTCGGCCCGAGATGACGCTCAAGTCCAGCCGGAGGGAGAGCGTGAGCAGCATGCGGACGGCCCTGTCCGACCTCTACCTGGAGCACTTGCTGCAGAACCGCGCCAAGCCGGAGGTTGCTTCCTTTCCTTCAAATGCTGTGACCGAAGACATATACACCAATGGGTCTGCTGCACCAGCTAGTCCTGGACCTGGCCAAGGCGGCCACCGTGAGCCACGGAAAGTCCGCTTCATTCAGTTTGAGAAAGTCACTGAGGAGCCCATGGGAATTACTCTGAAGCTGAATGAGAAACAGTCTTGCATGGTGGCCAGAATTCTCCATGGATAAATGATTCACAGACAAGGCTCCCTTTATGTGGGAGATGAGATCTTGGAAATCAATGGTATGAGCGTAACCAACCACTCTGTTGATCAGCTGCAGAAAGTGATGAAAGAAACCAAAGGAACAATCTCATTAAAAGTGATTCCCAACCAGCAAAGCCGTCTCCCTGCTCTCCAGATGTTCATGAGGGCCCAGTTTGATTATGATCCCCAGAAGGATCCGCTGATCCCCTGCAAGTTCACCACAGGAGACATCATCCAGATCATCAACAAGGATGACAGCAACTGGTGGCAGGGCAGCGTAGAAGGCTCTGCCAGAGAAGCTGCGGGTCTGATCCCCTCTCCAGAGTTGCAAGAGTGGAGAGTGGCGAGTGTGGCCCAGTCAGCCACTCGGGCCGAGTCCCCGAGCTGCAGCCCCTTTGGGGGAAAGAAGAAGAAATATAAAGACAAGTACCTGGCGAAGCACAGCTCAATTTTTGATCAGTTGGATCTGGTTTCCTATGAGGAAGTTGTGCAGCTGCCTGCATTCAAGAGGAAGACCCTGGTGCTGATAGGAGCCAATGGAGTAGGTCGCAGTCACATCAAGAATGCGCTGGTCAACAAGAACCCAGAGAAGTTTGTGTACCCAGCGCCATATACCACCCGACCTCCAAAGAAGAGTGAAGAAAATGGGAAGGATTATCACTTCATCTCTACTGAGGAGATGACCAAGAATATCTCAGCCAATGAGTTCTTGGAATTTGGCAGCTACCAGGGCAACATGTTTGGCACCAAATTTGAGACATTGCACCAGATCCACCAGCAGGACAAAGTTGCTGTCCTGGACATTGAGCCCCAGACCCTGAAGATTATTCGGACGGCAGAACTGTCCCCTTTCATCGTGTTTATTGCTCCAACAGACAAGGCCTATCAGTCAGAAGCTTTGCAGCAACTACAAAAGGATTCTGAGACTATCCACAACAGATATGCACATTATTTTGATTTCACTCTGGTAAATAATGGTATTGATGAGAGCTTCAAGATAGTGCAAGAGCGCCTTTGAGCAGGCATGCAGTTCCCCGCAGTGGGTTCCTGTCTCCTGGGTCTACTGAGCACATTAGCTTGATTTCCCTGGTCTTGCCCCAGCATCCAATGGCAGCATGACTTCCATTGGACTTACC
>CM053772.1:122215451-122291002 GCA_028658325.1 Potorous gilbertii | reverse complement strand
TTCCACTGTTCCAGAATTTGTCAGGAGTTCTTTTTACAGGAAATCTGTGGGCTGTGGGTTCGGACCTAGCATAGGTGAGTCTTTCTACTCCGCCATCTTGGCTCCGCCCCTCTGGACTCTTTTTTGATCCTGGTTTTCAGGTAGACCAATAATTTTTAAATTATCTTTCCTGGATCTATTTTCCAGGTCAGTTGTTTTTCCAATGAGATATTTCACATTGTGTTCTATTTTTTCATTCTTTTGGTTTTGTTTTATAATTTCTTGGTTTCTCATAAGGTCATTAGCTTCCATCTGCTCCATTCTAATTTTTAAAGAACAATTTCTTCAATGAGCTTTTGAACTTCCTTTTCCATCTGGCCAATTTCTGCTTTTTAAAGCATTCTTCTCCTCATTGGCTTTTTGGAACTCTTTGGCCATTTGGTTTAGTCTACTTTTAAAGGTGTTATTTTCTTCAGCATTTTTTTGGGTCTCCTTTAGCAAGCTGTTGACTCACTTTTCATGATTTTCTTACATCACTCTCATTTCTCTTCCCAATTTTTCCTCCACCTCTCTTACTTGATTTTCAAAATCCTTTTTGAGCTCTCCCATGGCCTGAGACTGATGTACATATATATATTTTTTTCTTTTTTTTGGAGGTTTTGGATGTAGAAGCCTTGATTTTTATGTCTTCGTCTGATGATATGCTTTGTTCTTCCTGATTTGAAAGGATGGAAGAAAATAGCTTTTCACAAAGAAAGTAACTTTCTATAGTCTTATTTTTTCCCCCTTTTTGGGCATTTTCCCAGTCAGATACTTGACTTTTGAGTCCTTTGTCAAGTGGAGGGCATACCCCAGGGAACTGTAAGTTCTCAGTTCCTCTAATGTGGCACAATCAAGGGAGAGGAGTTTACTCCTCTCCTGGTCATTGCTCTGGTCTGGGAGCAACCACAAGTACTCTTTTCTGCCCAGGAAATGTGAGTAGGATTCCCTCTCCACTTCCACCACCAACCTCACCACACCAGTGCTCATTCTCACTCCAGGGCTGCCACTCAAGACTGAGACTCAGATAGGCTGCTCCATTCCCTGAGCATCTTTAGGCTGAGGGCTCCAAAAGTGAACCCCACTGCCACAGTAGATGCTACCACTCTGGGACCAGGGTTGGGACCAAACAGCACACGCCTTTCACCCAGGTAAAAGATCCTTCTCATTGACCTTTGAAACTGTCTTTGGCATTTGTTGGTTGAGAAATCTGGGAACTGTAAATATTACCCATAATTTTGTACCCTGAAGCCTGCTCCAGTCCTGTGCTGCATGGCCCATGCTGGGTTGCACTCCACTCTGAGCCTGGTACAATAGATCTTTTCTGCCAGCCTCCCAGGTTGTCTTAGACTGGAAATCTCCTTCATTCTGTTGTTTTGGCTTCTGCTGCTCTAGAATTTGTTTAGAGTCATTTTTTACAGGTATTTTATGGGCTATGGGGAGAGAGCTAGAGCAGGTCCATCTTTCTACTCCACCATCTTGACACTACCCCCAAGCCTGAGTTCTAATCTGAACGTTTTGAAACTATAGGAAAAACATGGGCTTTTTTTTCTGACTTGGACTTTGAAAGAAAATTGAAATATGCTTGATATTAATTTTTAAAGTGCTATTTCAACCTTAAAGTCAACTTGCTAGTTTAGGAACATAAAATTTCAGTGTGTATAATTTAGTTTACCCATTTATAAAATTGGATGTTTGGCATATTGTATTAAAATGCAATTTAGAGAGACAGTAAATTGAAATTTAGAGAGGTAAGTAAATAGAGGACTAGACTCAAAGTTCAGAACATAGCAGTGCAAATTGAGCGTTTCATACTCCAGGTCTGACACATGCTCAAGGTTCCACACAACTCCACAAGATTCTATGTGACTGATGAGTTGCCACGCTGCTTCAGTGGTTGGGGCTTCCTATTGAGAGTTCTCCACATTAATGAAATAACAAGCCCAGACCACTAAATAATAAATTTATTTATTTTATTAATTTAAAATGTTAATTAAAATAATTTATAATTAATTAATAATATTAAAGTAGCTGCTAAACTTCAAAGCATCTCAAATCTCTTAGTTTATGAAATGCAGATAAACTGAGAATAGAAGAAATTTTCTCCGCTATAAAAACACAAAGTTATTAGACTTTCTGGATTTATGTTTGCCACAGTGACAAGGAGATATGGAAAGGATGCATTTTCAGAAAAGGAGCTAAGAAAAAACTGGAGAGAAATACCTCTAAATTCACTTAGCACAACTTTTACCACGTGGAGCTTTGTGTATAATCAGTCTTATTTTCTGAGCTACTCTTACTAGAACTTTTTGCTTTGTGTGCTGGTGTTTTTTTTAAAATCACTATCCCAGATTTCTGGTTTTTGTAAAACACAGACATCCCCAGAATGAGAAAATCTTTTTTATTTTATCATTTCTTCATGTGATTCCACAGTATCACATAGGCTCATCGATAATTTTTTTCAAATAGCTGGACAACTTTTTGTCCTTCATGGTTTTCATTTTTTAATTTCTTGAAATATAGCTCTGAAAAAAACACTTTTAAAAAGCCCTTAGTGTTTTAAATAGAATTCCTTGATTGCACAGTTCATTGTTTAGAATTTTAGGGCTTAGGACAATTGTAAATAGCAATGGTTTTCTGTTTTGGCCAGAAACTCTCAGGGCCTTCTCCTCCCAGATTGTATCTTTGTGATGATAAATTAAGCCATCTTTTGTAAACTCTTACCCAGCACTTAGTCACTGAATGGATGTGGCCTCAGACAAACTGAGACCTGGGGAAGACTTTAATTTAGAAAGGCCAAGGTTCCCTCTGCCTCTTGGGCCATCGCCAGTTGTCCTGACCTTTGTTTTTTGACCTTTGTCTTGCCACCGAGCTCCTAAGATTCTGAAGGAGAGAAAGAAACTGACAACTCTGTCCATTTATATCTAATTCGCATGCAAATTAATAGGACTTTGGTCCTTTTCAAGAAGGAAAGACTAAGAAGAACAGTAATTAGATCCTGGAATGTTAAGGCTAGAAGCTACTTCAGAGAACTTCTGATCACAGAACAAGGAATTCTCTGCGTCTGAAGGGACCTTACAAGGAATCTCAAGCAGCCATTATCTGAAAAAGCAATTCACTCACTCACGTGATAAGAATGGTGGGAGGGGTAGTGTACATCTGGAAATGATTGATATATAAGTAAAAGACATTTTTTTAAAGGATTCCCTCTACATGGTACCTGACAAGTGATCTTTCAATGTTTCATTGGAAGACCCTCAAGTGAAGAGAAACCAAACATCTTCCAAGGTAGCCTATACTTCCTAGTTCTACAGTCTATGACCAAGGAGAACAAATTAAACA
Organism: Potorous gilbertii; assembly: GCA_028658325.1. Taxonomy (NCBI): domain Eukaryota; kingdom Metazoa; phylum Chordata; class Mammalia; order Diprotodontia; family Potoroidae; genus Potorous; species Potorous gilbertii. Next base: position 122,287,642 of record CM053772.1, on the reverse strand, counting down.
CTTTTCCAAATGACAGCCCTTTAAATATTTAAAGGACAGCTATTATGTCTCACTAAATAAGCCCAGTTCCTCCACCCTATGACCTCTGGGATCTTTGACAACCTGGTTACCTTTTTTTGAATATTCTCTAGCTAAATGCAACATTCTAGACATGGCCAGATGAAAACAAAGTGCAACAGAATAGTCACCTTCCTGGCCCGGGATACATGCCATCTTTAATCATGTCTGAGATTGCATTAACATTTGGGGCTGTTACATCCACACAGCTGATTCACTGAACTTATAGTCCATTAAAGCAGAGGTGTTCAGATTGAGACTCTCAACACTCCTGAGTGTAGCAGGAACCAAATTAAAATGTAATTGGGAAATGTTTAACAAAATAAATAAAAATACAATTAAAACACACTGTTAATTTGTGATTTTCTAAATCAATATGTGGCCTACAGGAGTCGATTTCTCTTTTGAGTTTGATGCCATTGCTATAAATCACCTAGAGGTTTACACAGACTTTTTTCTAGCCAACCTGTCCCCATCTTGCACAGTGATGTAGACTTGTTGAAACCAAGTATAAGATTTTACATTTGTGTCTATTAAGTTCTATCCCATTAGATTAAGACCAATGGTCTAGCCTGTCACAATAATTTTGGATCCTGACTATGGCATCCAATGTGTTAGCTATGCCTGTCAGAGTTGTACCATCCACACACTTGGTAAGTGCACTACCAAGGCCACATGCCATAGTGGATGAACTACTAGAATTAGAGCCAAGACAGGCCTAGGATTGAGCCTTCCTCTGATATTTGTGAGCTATGTTACCGTGGACAAGTCCTCTAAAAAATGAAAGGGATTACACCAGAAGTCTTCTATGGTCCCTTTCAGCTCCAAATCTGTGATCTTAATATCTTATGTCATTAATCCTCTCTGAATCTCAGTTTCCTTATCTGTAAAATGGGGATAATATTAACTTTCATACCTACCTCACAGGGTTATTGCTAGATGTTTCTGTGATGCTTGAATAGATAACATATGGCCCACATATAACCTATGACCCAGAGCATCTCAAGACTCTGGGCTCTCAGAGACAGAATCCATTCTCAGAAACTGACCTCAAAAAGGTATTTCTTTGGTTTATTGCTCTTGAAAAAAAAAAAAACCAAACTTCTAAAATACTCAGGGAATAGTTCATGTTTAGGTTCCTCCAAATGTGAGCAAAGAGATTCCCAGCTCTTGTGCAAGGATTCAGGGTCCCAAATTCTTATCAGGCACAGAAAAAAAATGCATAAGATGAAAAAAATGCACAGGAGCTCATAAACAGTTATGGACAACAGATAGAGTGTTCAAAACTCTCAGCTCTCCCCCAAAAGGGAACTAAGTTTGATGTTTGCTATCTTAACAATCTGATGAGTTCTTCAGTTGTGTAGAATCCCACAATATTCTCCCAAGATGCATAGTACTCCTCTGTAGTTTAGATTCACCTCATTCCCACCCCACAAAGGTAAATGTACTTTGGAGTCTATCAAATGAGCAATCAATTCACTTCCTACCATCCCTGCACTGAGACTCAGGGATGGGGAACCTGTGGCCTTGAGGCCACATGCGACCTTCTAGGTCCTTGGGTATGGATTTTTGATTGAGTCCAAGTTTTAGGATTTGTTCTTTGAAGTTTAGATTCAGTCAGAGGGCCTCACTCAAGGACCTCGAGGGCTACATATGACCTTGAGCCTACAGGTTCCCCACACCTAGCTCTGAGTAGTTCACTGGTTTTATTCCAAGTAGGTCAAATCACAGGAAACATAGCGACTACCCTCTTCATTCTCTAAAGGGCATGTTATATCAGGAAACCCTTCTTTCTCTTGAAGGTCTAGTCCCCAGCCTCTAGAACCTTGTCTACACTGACATGCTTCTTCTGGAAATTTCTCAATGCCCTGGCTGCTCCCATCTCTTCAGTTGTTTCTACCAAAAAAGATCTTCCTTCTTGGGCCAGAAGTCTAGATTTCAGGATCACAACCAGGCTACCGGTGATTTCTCCACCTCTCCAATATCTATCTGCTACAGATTTCCATCAACTGCTCCTGGGAATAAGAAAATGTGCATTAGTACAGTCAGTCAATCCCCTTGATTCTTAATTGTCTATCATCTTGGATAAAGTCTGCCAGTTAGTCTTGACTTCCCTTTGGCCATTCCAGAGGTAGACCCACATTCCACGGAAAGGTATCTTTTGGTTGCCTCCTAAGGCCCAAGCCCCATAGTTTTATCCATTTGATTGGGGAACTCATCAAATTGATTTACCTCTCATCAGCCTCTAAGACATAAGAAATTATCTTTATTGATTATAAAATGCTATGTAAATATCAGCTATTATTAGTTATGCCTTTCTCTAAGTCACTGATTAAAAAATATATTAATACAGGCCCAAGCAAAGATCTATAAAGCATTCCCAAATCACCCAACCATTAATGAGTATTTGTTGGGTTTGGTCATTTATCCGGGTGTGGAATCACCATCTCTAATTTATTCCCAGGCCCTCACTGTTGCCCTGGCTACACTCTCTTCCTTTCCTTCCTTGGTGAACCAATTCAACTCTACATTATCCTCCACTTTCAAATCCCTCCTTGTCCCCTGGTCTTATCACCTATCACACCTAGCCAAACCTAAATCCAGGATTACTTCTACCACCTGCGTTCTTTGCTCCTATTCACGTGCGGTAGAAAAGGTGGATTGTTTCCAATACAACTTGCAGTGGTTTAATCTCCATTGAGCCCTCAGTACGGCAAGAACAGCATTATATCCCTCCCTAATTCGTTCCCTATCCTACTCCCCACAGCAGTTTTGTGTGTGTGTGTGTGTGTGTGTGTGTGTGTGTGTGTGTGTATTCAGTTATTTTCCATAGCGTCTGACTCTTTGTGACCCCACTTGGGGTTTTCTTCACAAAGATACTGGAGTGATTTGTCATTTCCTTCTCTAGCTCATTTTACAGATGAGGAAACTGAGGCAAAAGGACTCAGCTCTCTATCCACTGCTCCACCTGGCTGCCTAAGTAGCTACCTAAACCTTTTCATCTCTCCTCAAGCCTTCCCCATCTCACTTCACTGGGACATTTTCCACCACTATCTCCTACATCATTCTGATCTTGGATGAAGAGGGTCCCTCCTTGTCAAAGTCGACTCATCTACGTGTACTTTTGATCCTCCCCCCTCCCAATTTCTTCAGCAGATCTTCCCCACTGTAATCCCCACCATCTCACTTATCTCCCATTTCTCTTAGCTCCTCTCATTCCCTACTAAATTCTCTGAAATTTGGTTTTCAATCTCATCGTTCGAATGAAATTGCCTTCTCCAAAGCACCATTGATTTCTTATTTGGCAAGTTGAATAGGCTTTTCTCAATCCTCATCCTCCTTGACTTCTCTGTAGTGCTGGACACTGTTGGTCACCATCTTCTTCTGGATGTTCCTCCTATCTGTTCAATCGTTCCTCATTCCTCAGTCTTCTTTCCTGGATCTTCATCTCTGTAATGGCAAATGTACCCCAAGGCTCTGTTCTTGGCCTCTTACCTTTTTTTCCCCTACGAGTATAGGTTGTACAAGATTATTTTTTTTCCACAAGGGCCATATTTTTTTTAGGATTAAATGATGTATTTTTTTTTATCAATTAAAATGCTTCTCTCCCCACCACCACTACTCTACATTGAGAAAGAAAGAAAAATAAAGCTGCATCCTCCTCTTTTCTCCCTCTACATCAGGAATTCTTATCATTTTGTGTCATGGATCTCTGGCAATGTGACAAAACCTATGGACTCATTCTCAGAGTAATGTTTTTAAATGCACAAAAGAAAATATAGAAGATTACAAAGTCAGCTGTGTTGAAATACAAATTTTTAAACAAAATTTAAGCCCCCTCATTAGCAACACATGCTCGATCCTATCTCAGTTGGTGATGTCATCAATTCCCATGGATCTAACTACCATTTCTATGCAGGGAATAACCAGATATTCAATCTCCCTCCTGAGCTACAGTCCTTCCTTTTGTACATCTCGAATTGGAAGTCCTCTAGGCATTTCAAATTCAACACGTCCAAAACAGAACTCATGATGTTTCCCCTCAAACCCTCTCTTCTCAATTTCCCAATAAGAATACTGCCATCAGGGCAGTGGATAGAGTACTGACCCTGGAATCAGGAGGATCTAAATTCAAATGCTATCTCTAACACTAGCAGTGTGACCCTGGGCAAGTCACTGAATCCCAATTGCCTCCAAAAAAACCCAAACAAAAGAGAACATGACAATGTTCCCAGTCACCTGGGATTGCGACCTCAGTATCATCCTTAACTTCCTCATTCACTCTCCCACATGGCCAATCTGTTGCCAAATGTTGTTATTTCTAGTTCCACAGCATCGTGCACACTCCCTTCTCTCCAATCCCCCAGACACGATCCCGGTTCAAGCCCCCATCACCTCTTGCTGGAATTATTGCTGTACCCTACTAACCAGTCTCCCTGACTCAAGTCTCTCCTCACACCAACGCATCCATCCTCCACTTAGTTGCCAAAGTGACTATTCTAAAGCATAGGTCTGAAGACATCTACCCTGTTCAATGAGTTCCAGTGATTTCCTATCACCTGCAAGAACAAATAAAAACTTCTCTGCTTGGCGTTTAAAGCACTTCATAATTTAACCCCTTTCTACCTTTCCAGTCACCTACTCCACATTCCAACAATTCCATCCTATTTGTAGTTACTCAAAACATAACACTCTCTGTCCCTTTGAGCTCCCCATTCCCCGTATCTGGAGTTCCCCACTGCTTTGGCTCTGCCTCTTAGTTCGCTGACTTCCTTCAAGATTCAGCTTAAGTTCCTTTTGCTCCAGGAGTCCTTTTCTTGTCTCCCCCTCCCCCATTACCACCACCCAAAGGCTCTCTTCTCAGTGTCTTCCTCTCTCTCTCTCTCTCTCTCTTTCTCCATATATAATATATATGTGTATGTATACACACACACACACGTTTACATAACAATTTACATGTTGTCTTCCCTATTAAAATGTAAGCTCCTTGAGGAGTTTTTGCCTTTCTTTTTATCCCCAGAGTTGAGCACTGTGCCTGTCTCATAGTAAACACTTAATGCTTATTGGCTTGATTTGATTTGACTTTACTGTCCCTCTATTCCATCCTCTGACCACCTATAGTACCTACTGTCTGTTCCATTTGACTCATTATACTTTGGTTGATATGGTTATTTACAATATTTCTAGAGTAGTCAAGAGATAGCTAAGTCAGAGACAGATGGAGATAGACAGAGAAAGAGAGACAGAGAGAGAGAGAGAGAGAGGGGGGGGGGGAAGGAGGGAGGGATGGAGAGGAAAAGGCAAGAGAGAGAAAGGCACAGACTTCGAAATGATGACCAGGAGACCCCCAGAGCCATAAGTATGTGGGGAGGAACCGGCATCCCAGTGTATCTACTGAGTTCCAGCACCTATACCTCCAGAGATTCAGAGGACTTCTTAGATTTTTTGCATAGTTAAACTGATATTTCATTTGCTTCCAGGCTGCTTCTTTTAGACATCTGTATTCCATCACCTAAACCAATCTCTACAGCTTCCCCAGTGACTGTTTTACTTGCTTACTTTGATAAACTAGCTATATGTAATTGTCTTTTGTGTGTTAAACTTTTGTGGGATGAGACTTAACTGGAGGAGATACACCTGGTCTGGGGCAGGACTACTTCCCAAACCTTCAGAGTGGCCAGGCAACATCTTGTGTCCCCAAAAGAATCATGCTCCTAGCCTACAAATACCAGATGCGTAAGAAATGAAAACAGGGGAGAGGAGTATACACTCAGTCACAGCTGTCTTCCTGCTCTCCACAATTCCATGGACTCCCTGGAAGGTCCATAGTGCATTCTAGAACTCCCTATAAATCTCTGTTTGCCACATGGGTCCCTGTTAGACCGGACCAGTCAATACCTATCGATGAATAAAGCCCTGTGAAATATTATCCCAATGTGACAGATGAGGAAACAGGCTCAGAGAAATTGTATGACTTGCCCCTGGTTATACAGCTACTTAAACATAGATTGGAGGCCAGGTCTTCCTGAATCCAAATCCAGCATTTCAACTACTTTGCCAGCTTGCTTTTTGTTCACACTTTCTCTCATGCTATCTAAAGCAATTCATTTAATTATCATATGCTAAGAATCTTCCATGCACAAAACATTTTGCTAAGGGAGAGTTTTCCTTTCCCTCAACCACCTTACAATCTAACAGTTAATTTTCTCTAGGGGCAGAAGGAGCAACGAATAGAGAGCCCAGCCTGTAGTCAGGAAGATCTGAGTTCAAATCCAACTGCTGACACTCATGTGTGACAGTGGACAAATCACTTAACCCCTGTTGTATCATCTGTACCTCTCTCACAGGGTTGTTATTGGGATCAAGTAAGACAACTGTGAAGTGCTTATCATGATGCCTGGCGCATAGTAGGAGCTATATGATGTTAGGTGTTATTATCTAGGTCACTTGGTAAGGCCACTTTAAAAGCAGTACTACTGTGGGAGAGTGCCCTGTCTCTAATCCTGGCTTTATCTTTCTAACTGGGTGATGGTGGATTGAACAAGTAATTTTAACTCTTTATGATCCATATTCCTTTTACTCTAAAAGGAAGAGTTTCTATCCATTGGGGGATAGTTGAACAAGGTATGATATATGAATGTAACGGATTAGTATCATGCTGTAAGAAATGATGAAGATGTTTTAAGCAAGACAGACTCATTTGAACTGATGCATAGTAAAATGAACAGAACCAGAAAAACAGTGTATACAATTATTGCAACTTTGTAAAGACAAGTAACTTTGAAATACAAGATGAAATGGACAAACGATTCCAGAGGACCAGAGACAATGCATGACAACTCCTGACGGAGAGGCAATAGACTCAGGTGCCAATTTGGGCATATTTTTTGAACATAGCCAATGTGGGAATTTTTTACAAGGGTTTTATTTTTTTCTTTTACAATGGTGGGGTGGAGTGGGATGGGGTGGAAAATGGAGGGAGAGCAGGCAGATTTTCATTAATTGAAAAAGTAGGGGCTTCCTCGTTTGCGCAGACGCCGTTCCCTAGGCAACCCGGAAAGACGACGTTCGGGTAGTATCTCAAGATGAATGCCCTGACCAAGGTGAAGCTCATCACTGAGCTCAACGAGCGGGAGGTGGAGCTCGGGGTGGCGGAGAAGGTATCCTGGCACGCCGAGTACAAGGACAGCGCTTGGATCTTTCTGGGAGGCCTCCCATATGAATTGACTGAAGGGGATATCATCTGTGTGTTTTCTCAATATGGTGAAATTGTTAACATCAATCTCGTACGAGATAAGAAGACTGGAAAATCTAAAGGATTCTGTTTTCTTTGCTACGAGGATCAGAGAAGCACAATTTTGGCTGTTGACAATTTTAACGGGATCAAGATAAGAGGAAGAACTATCCGAGTGGACCATGTGGCTAATTATAGGCCCCCCAAGGATTCCAAGAATCTGGAGGATGTAACCAGAACACTCCGGGAGAAGGGCTGTGGGGTTAAAACCCCACCTTCTGGTTCATCTGAATCCTGTGAAGATGAGATACCTTCGAAAAAGCACAAAAAAGGGTTGCAGCCTCTATTCCAGCGTTAGGGTAGTAAAGGTGTCCTGAGTTGTACGATCGTAGACTCTGGACCTGGAAGGAACGTCAGAAACCATCAAGTTGAACCCTCCTTGCTGCGTCCTGCGCAGCAGAGTTTGAACAGGGGTCACCTGTAAGGGGGCAAGAGCGCATGCTTGAATCTGGGGCCAAGTATATAGTCTTGAATTATATTTTAGAGGAGTTATACAATATTGTGATACATTAAAATCACAGGGTAAGGAGAAAAAAAAAAGAAAAAGTATTGAAAAGAACCTAATTTGTAAAAATACCAAAAATAGAAAGGATGGGCTTGGACTGGGGGTGGGATGGGGGTTCGTTCTGTGACTGCTATAGAAACTGGGTTTGGAACTTCCATGGAATTCTACTTTCCAACTTAAAAGAGGGCCCTCATCACAATGTTCCATATCCTCTGGGTACTTTAAGATTGTCCAGATTTCTTAAAGAGCCTCTTTGTTTTTCAGTAAATTCTCAAAGGACTCCACCCTACAAGAATTTCTGTAAGACCTTTTAATTCTGTCCTTGCTTCATCTTGCAGACAGAAGCTAAACTATAAGAAGTTATTCTGTCTCATAACACTCCTTTTACTTTTCTAAAGCTCTTTTCAAGAGGGTCCAACTTTACAATGTCAGACAGTAGCAATTTTAAGCCATGACATTCACATCTTGCAGCAACTATTTACCCTTTATTCAGGGACAATTTGGTCTAGTGGGGAAAGTACTGAATTTAAGACCAAGGAGACCTGGATTTTCTAATCCTGACTTTGCTACTAACCAGGAGAGTTATTACAAGAAGATGGTAACACAAGAGAGATTTACAACTTTCTTACTCTGTGAGGTAAGCAGGACAAATGATTCTCCCATCTGGCACAGTATCTTACCCAAAAATGGTATTGGAACCAGGTCTCTTGACTGCCATCACATCATACTAAAAGGTAGCATTACATACCAGAAAGAACATTAGATTTAAAGTCAGCCGATCTGAATTCACAGCTTGCCTCCAACATTTAAGAGTTGGCATTGCTATGTGACCCAAGGCAAGTCATTTAACCTTTCAAAACCTCCTTGTAAATGATGCTCAGATCAGATTCTTTCCAAATTGGATTCAGTAAATCTACTTCTATTGATTCATTTAGTCCAGGAATAGGAAACCAGCCAACTCTTGGCCACATGTGGCCCTCTAGGTCCTCAAGTGTGGCCCTTTGACTGAATCCAAACTTCACAGAACAAATCTCCTTAATAAAAGGATTTGTTTTATAAAACTTGGATTCTGTCAAAAGGCCACACCCAAGGACCTAGAAGGTCACATGTGACCTCAAGGCAGCAGGCTCTCCCTTCTGGTAATCTATCCCAAGATGGCCTTCCTTGAGGAGAGGAAGGGATTGGGAGACTAAGTTGAGTTTTCCTAATGTGGCCCTGTCTGTTCAACCCTCCAAGCTGAACCAGAAAATTAAGAAGACAGTGAGGTCCCAGGACTGTTGCAGCTTGAAAAATCCATCCATGCTCATGCAACCTATTGCTCTTAAAATTTTACGGATGTTTGCCTTACTTGCTGCTGTTTGCAGTGCACTGTTCCTGTTCGAAGATCCTGTCTACCTCATTGTCAGCCAGAACAGGAGCTGGAGAACAAAACTTGCTCTCACACACACAGGGAATCCTCAACGCAATGGTTCTTCCTTCTCTTAGGTTTGCTTTCTGCCTCCAGGAGGCTTTCGAGTATCCTTGCCTCTGACATAGTATAAAAAGTTAGGCTTCAGGAACCCATCATGATGTCTACTCAATTTACCTTGCCCAGGAGAGAATAGCCATACATACACAAAACCTCTTTGCGGAGGTACCAGAGACCTCCCTGTTTCTCATTCTCTGCTTCTCTCTGTAACCTGAAGTCTCTCTCCTCCTTCAGATCATACGGAGTCTGAGTAACCACCATTCCTAGCACCTTGTCCTACTAGGTCTCAATGAGTCCTCACCCTGACCTGCCTCCAAACTCCCTTCTTATATGAGCACATTAACCACAGGCCAGGATGCACTCCCCTCGCTCCAAGCATTCTTCAGATCCAGAGTTAATTACTTTTGGGATTTTCACTTTTGTGTCTATGTGAAAGCCCAGGTGGGCCTACATGTGTGTCTGTATGTGTATTCTTGTCTATTTATATGAGTATATGTTTGTGGCATGCATGTGTTAGTATGTCATATGTACATATCTGTATGGGCATGTGTGGAGTAGCTCTGGGTAGATGTTTATGTGAGTATTTCCATGCTCTCTCTATGTTCCAGGATGGACTTGTCAGAAAAGGTCCCCTCTTCCTTCCTCTTACTCCCAGCCCAGGGGGTTAAAGGGGTCCTGAATCATAAACCAGATAAAGGGGAGTCTTTGAACACACTACATAATGGGGAGGAGGGTAGAAGGATATCTTCCCTAAACTCTCTTTACCATTTCGCCCTATTATTCTAGTGATGAGTGGGAGGTCGGATGGGACCACCAGAAATGTGTTCTTCTCTGGAAAAAAGATCTGTCTTGGAGTAGAACTCCCCAGATGTAGGGGCTGGTTAGACAAAAGGCACCCTAAGAGTGAAACTATTTCAATCCAGCTCACCCAAGGAGCTCTGTTTGCTGGCTCCTCCCTCCCAAACCCAGGGAGCCCCAGGGTTTCCTGGTAGCCCTAGCATTGAACCTAAGCTAGGTCCTTATCTCCCTGCCTTAGGCCTGAGTTGTGCATTCAGGGAGTCACAGTGCTACCGCCCTCCCTCCTTCCCTCCCAAGTCCTCCCTGATGACGTCCCAAATACCATCTCAGCCTGGGGCCCAGGAGGTGGGGGGGATGGGGTGGTAAGTATCCATGGAAACAAGGGTTTGTGGTGAGAGGCCCTGTAGGCCCACAGGGAGATATTTATCAGGCACAGGATGCCAGGTGTGAATGGAGACAGAGACAGAGAATGTTCTTTCAGGAGAAGATGGAAGATGCTGAAGAGGTTGGAAGGATAGGGACCATGCCCCTCCAGCTCCCATGATCCCTAAAGCTTGGTATCAGTAACTCAGAGATGGCTTCACTTTGGAGCGTCATGCTTCAGGCCATCCATTCTATGATGGGCAGACATAAAAGAGAAGTTTGCCTTCAAACCTGGATAACTCAGAGTCTAGGACAGGGTGGGAGTTTGGTAACAAAGGGGTTTTTGGTCTGGATGGGATTTTGAAAAGAACATAGAGAACAGGAACTGGAGAACAAAACTGGATTAACTTCCAGAGGGATGGCAGGAAGACATTAAGGAGTGCTATTCAGCCACAGAGGTTGGGGGGAACTTGGATGGAGTACTAGGGTTTTTCTTTGACTCCATCCTGAGAGACTTTTAATTATGAGGAAAGCATGACCTTTCTCCTCTCCTCAATTCCCATCCTTCATGGAGGTAAGAGCTTCAATTATTAATATTGCTATTATAATATTTTTATTATTATATGTCCTAGATTATTTTTTTTTGGAGGCAATCAAGGCTAAGTGACTTGCCCAGGGTCACACAGCTAGTAAGTGTCTGAAGCTGGATTTACTCCAAGGCCAGCACTCTATTCACTGTGCCACCTAGCTGCCCCATGCCCTGAATTGTTAACAATAACCTAATTGGTTTGCCTGCCTCAGTCTTTCTCTCTTTCTCTCTCTCTCTCTCTCTGTCTCTCTGTCTCTGTCTCTGTCTGTCTCTCTCCTCTCCAATCTGTTTTTCACATAGCTGTCAGAGTAATATTCTTAGGTTCAAATCTGCCTCCATTATTTATTGCCTGTGTGGCATTGGACAAGTTACTTAACTGCCCTGGGTCTCAGATTCCTCATCTCTGAAATGAAGGAGTTGGTCTAGATGAGCTTTAAGGATCTTTTCAGCTCAAAGTCTAAGATCCTATATGATCCAAGAAACTCTGAGGTCCTTTGCAGTCCTAAATCTATGGTCCTGTGATCTTCAGCTCAAGAAACTACAGTGGCTCCCTACTACTGCTAGGAAAAACTACAGACTCTTCTATTTGGTATTCGAAGTCCTTTACGTTCTGACTCCAAATCACCTTTCTGGCTTTGGTGTATATCATTCCCCTTTCATGTACCCTCTGTTCCTGGCAAACTGAGCTGCTGGCCATTCCCTACACATAACTTTCCATCTTTCCCACCTCTGTGCCTTTGTCCATTATTCCTGGAATATGCTTCTTTGTCACCTCCTTCTCTCAGCTTGCCTTAATTCTCGGTATCCACCCCTAGCCAGGGTACCTGTTTACTACTACCAACACCCCCACTCCCAGTTTTCTAAGAGTTAGTGACTTCAGCTTTTCAGTTCCACATGGCTGCACATCATTTCCCTTAGGTCTCAGCCCAGTGCCCAAAGCTCTATCTGCTAGGGGAAGGACTGAGGCCAAGGGACTCAATGTTAACTGGTTTCCCACCCCTGGAAGCTACCCCCATATAGGGGCAGATGGATGGGCAAGGTGACCAGTCCAAGGCTTACCCTCTGTGATTATTTTTGAGGGTCAAAGATCTTGAATAAGAAGTTAAAGAGAAAACCCTGAAAAAACCTGCAGGAGTACAAGATGGACTTTAAGGAGTTTCAGCTATTGGTGCCTAGAGTTGTCCCAAAGAGTGTAACTAAATTAGAAACTCATCTTCCCACTACATCCAGGATTTGCAAACTTTCCCCTACACAAGCTCACCATACCCACCTCTGGTTATAATTCAGAGCTATTGTTTAGCTAGGGTTGTAGTTTCTCTGGGACTACTACTACAGAATTTTAATTTAGACCTGAGAGGTAATCTCCCTCATTTTACAGAGAAAGAAACCAAGTCACAAAGAAGGTTAAACTACTTGCTTAAGTTAAAGAGGCAGGATGTTTTCCCCCCTTAATAGTATTTTATTTTTTCCAATTATGTGTAAAGGTACCTTTCAACATTCACTTTTATAAGATTTTGAGTTACAAATTTTTTCTCTCTCCCTCCCTCCCTTCCCTTTCCCCTCATCAAGAAAGCATGCAATTTGATATAGGCTATACATGTACAATCATATTAAATTTATTTCCACATTAGTCATGTTGTGAAAGAAAAATCAGAACCAAAGGGGAAAACCATGAGAAAGAAGAAAAGGAGAGAGAGAAAATAGTCGTTTCAATCTGAATTCAGATTCCATAGTTCTTTCTCTAGATGTGGATGGCATTTTCCATCATAAGTCTTTTGGAACTATCTTAGATCATGGTATTGATGAGAAAAACTAAGTCACTCAGAGTTGATTGTTGCACAATGGTACAGTTACTGTGTACAATGTTCTGATTCTGCTCACTTCACTCAGCATCAGTTCATGTAATTCTTTGCAGGTTTTTCCAAAATCATCCTGCTCATCATTTCTTACAGCACCATAATATTCCATTACATTCATATACTGCAACTTGTTCAGTCATTCCCTATTTGATGGGCCTTAATTTCTAATTCTTCACCACTACAAAAAGAGCTGCTATAAATATTTTTGTACATACAGGTCCTTTAACACTTTTTATGATCTCTCTGGCATACAAACCTACTAGTGGTTTTGCTGGATCAAAGGGTATGCACAGATTTATAGCCCTTTGGGCATAGTTCCAAATTGCTCTTCAGAATAGTTGGATCAGTTCACAACTCCACCAACAATGCATTCGTGTTGAAATATTCCCATATCTTTTTCAACATTTATCATTTTCCTTTTTTGTCATATTGGGCACTTAGATAGAGGTGAGGTGATGCCTCAGAGTTGTTTTAATTTGCATTTCTCTAATCAATAGTGATTTAGATCATTTTTTATATAACTATAGATAGTTTTAACTTCTTCATCTGAAAACTACCTATTTATAACCTTTGATCATTTATCAATTGGGGAATGACTTATTGTCCTATAAATTTGACTTAGTTCTCTATGTATTTTAGAAATGAGGCCTATCAGAAATATTGGCAGTAAAAATTGTTTCCCCGTTTTCTGCTTTCCTTCTGATCTTGGTTACATTGGCTTTGTTAGTACAAAGTTTTTAATTTATTGTAATCAATATGATCCTTTTTACATTTCATAATTTCTCTATCTCTTGTTTGCTCATAAATTCTTTCCTTCTCCATAAAAGAGGCAGGATTTTGAACCCAGATCCTCTGAATCCAATTCAATTCCAGGGTTCTAATATACCTTATTTTCTCCTTTTCTCCTCAGCCAGGTGGGAGGTTTGGGGGTGTGGATGAACATGATTACTACCCTTCCTTCAGGGAGACCTTCCTCTCTCCAGAAAAAATTGATTGTCACTCCAGTGGAACAAAATAAAACTGAATTCCTCTCTGCCTGGTGACTAGGTAGGCAGGACTGCTTAGGGAGACTTTTTAGCCATAACTTTAACCTGACTAAGGAAAGAGGTAAGAAATCCTATTCCACATATGCTCCACTTCTACTACCTGACTGAGGAGAATAGGGATGGGAACAGTGACCATAGGGGTATGGGTATAGTACAAAGAGACCCAAATAAAGCATAAGCTTGGAAAAATGGCCAAAAAGAGTTGACTTTCCAAATTAAGAGTCATGGATCCCAACTGTCTTACCACCCCAAAGGTGGAGAGAGGGCATAATGAAAATCCCCAAGTCCCCAAGTTCCTCTATGTTTCCCAGGCCAGAAAAGAGGCCATCCTAACTAGAAAGATGTATGGGATTGCCTCAGGAGGTGTCTCTCCCTTCCCTTCTCCCAGCTATTTCCTCTCTGCCTTTCCAGCTTAAAGACTTTCCCTCCTCAAACCCTGAACCACTGACCAAAAAAAAAAAAAAGGTTTCCTGCCAGCTCTGCTGCCTGATTTTCCTCAAATAACTATAATACAAGAGAGAATGTGGTAAGGAGTATGAAGTAAGAAGCAAAGAATGCCACAGGAATGCACAGGAAGAGAAATCACTGAAGGCTGGAAACCTACTCCCCCATTCCCACAGATGTATGGCACCATGATTGAAAGTCTATGATTTTAAGTCAGAGGGGCTGAGTTCAAATTCAGATTCAGTTATCTCATCTATAAAATGAGGGTATTAGACTTCCTGATCTATAAGATGCCTTCCAAGTCTAAAAATCCATGATCTATAATCCTATGGTAGAGGTGTGATTTGACAACAGTAGCATTTTGATAAGTGTTAAGAAGTGTTTTTTCAGAGCGGGGATTCTGGCCCCCTTCTATGTAGTGTTCAAACCCATGAATCTCCCTCTCCCACTTTCCCACCAAAACAAAACAAAACAAAAAAACCCACAACACATGCAAAATTTGGCCTCCTTTGGATTCTAATTGAACTTGAGTTTAGATATATACATATGTATGTATGTATATGTATATGTGTGTATATGTATTAATTAAAAATATGTTTGTGTGTGTGTGTGTGTGTATGTGTATGTCTATCCCCCCTGAAAACCTCAATGGAGAGGACTGGAGTAAAGGTAAAGAGAAAGAAAGAAGAAGAAGAGAGAGAAAGGCTAATTAGCAGGGTAACAGAGGGAAGGACAGAGGAAAAAAAAGGAAAAAGTATAGAAGAAAAAGGTGGTGAGAAAAGAAAAAAGGAGAGAAAGAAATAGGGAGAGAGAGGGAAGAAATAGAGAAAGATGGAGGTAGGGAGGAATGAAAGCAGGAGAGAGAAAAGGGAATAGAAAAGAAAGGCAAGAGAGGGCATAGGTAAGGGGGGACTGAAGAAGAAAATCTGGTTTGGGGAGACTAAGGGAAGAAAAGGGAGGGGAGATGAAGAGAAGTGGGACGGTGCTATGAGCCTCTCCCAAACCATTACAAAGTCTCGTTGTTCTTGTCTCCTCCTTTGCCCTCCTCTTTCCCCAAATAGAATCTACAGTAAAGCCAAAGTCATTGTGGTTCCTGGGCATCAGAGAAATAGACTGAGAAAGACAACTCTGTCTGCCTTCCCAGTAGATCGGGCAACATTCACACTATCCCTTTCCTTAGGATTTCCCACCGCACCCCAACTTCCTTCAGTCCTGTATACCTAAGGAGTTTCTGCTGGATTCTCTCATCCCTAAACAGTAGCCACACCTTCCAAGCTCCCTAAATGCAGACTCTTTCAATCACTAGTTGTCCTCTGAGCCAGGATTTCCATTTAAAGCATTTTAGAATTCCATGAGGCTTTATGGTTGATGGAGTGGTGGAAATGGGCTTTAAAGTCTTATGGGGAGGAAACTGGTAGTTTGATGGGTGTCTCTGAAAATGACTCTCTCAGATGAGGTCTAAGAATTCACTCAAGGCGGAAATATGCATAGTATGGTCTTACATATGTGTATATGAGTATATTGGGTATATATGCGCATATTTATAGATATCTATGTATATTGTATGTATACATACACAAACAGGTACACGTATACATACACACATGTATATCCTTCTTGGGGAAGGAGAAAAATAAAGTAAATAGTACACAGCAGAAAACAAAAGCAAACCTAAAGGGAAGAAAAGAAAATCTGGGTAGCTTTGAAAACAATGTGTGGTATTTATTATCTAAGTTTTCTTGAAATGGAAATTTATTGTTTTAGATTGAATCTTGTTTATGTTTTGCTGTATACAGGAAAATGTTCCTTTTTTTCTTTTCTCATTTTGCATTTAAGTTTAAAATTAATATAAGATTTACAGCAACGCCAACAGCAAAAAGAACTCACTCAATCCACTCTCAACCTTTACCTTTTGTCTTGTCATGACTGTGGCTATCCCCCTTCTGATGGCCTAGGGGATTCATAGCTTTCACTCTCTCCTACTGCTACCCCCTTCCCAGGGCTCAGTCTTAGGGATTCCCACCCTGCTTCTCTCCTCTCTTTTTTCAGGAGTAAGGTAGCCACAGCCACACTCACTTAAACCAAACTTCTGAATACAATGAAAAAAATTCCCTCTTGGCATAAGGAGGGACGGGCTAGATTTAATTCAGACAGCTTTCACAGTCCTACAGAGACACAGAGGTCTGTTGCCCTAATGCACCCAGGACATGCTTCCTAAAGGAATCCTTCAGAGCCACTCTTGGGGAACTTTTAGGGCTGGAATCTCATTAACTCTTGCCCATCTCAGCTGACAATTTCTTCTTCCAGGCTCTCAGAGTCAACTGGATTTGTGTGGTTGTCTTGTCCCTATACTGGCGCAGGGCAGTCATTTTAATTAAAGTAATACCTATTGTAGAATACTGTGTAAAATGTTGAGAATGCAAAAATAGGAGACAACACAGTAGATAGGTAGATGAGAAGCACTTAAAAAAATTTTTTTTGGTAAGGCAATCAGGGTTTAGTGACTTGTCCAGGGTCACATAATTAGTAAGGGTCTGAGGTCAAATTTGAATTGAGGTCCTCCAGACTCCAGGGCCAATACTCTATCCACTGCCCCATCTAATTGCACAAGCATTTATTAAGGGCTTGCCATGTATCAAGATTCAACTACAGGCAAAAAGAAAAAAAATAGGTGGTCCTTACCCCTGAAGCACTCACATTCTAATTGAGGCGCATAACTGAACATAACACATAAAAAGGAGCTGAAAAGTAGATGAAGTCGTGGCAGTATGAAGACATGCCCCAAGTCAGAAGCACAGCTGGGAGGGGAATGAGGATGGCAGGCCTGGGCCCCTCCCCAAAATGTAGCCCATGGAAAGTGCCCATCAGTGGGAGAAGGGGACTGGAACAGGACTGTTCCAGGGTGAGCAGGCCCCAGGAGCTGAGGAAAAGTCAAGGATGAGAAGTTCAGAAAGTCAGAAACACAAATGGGGGGAAGAAAACCGAGCCACAGCTCTTAAGGAGTTTACAAGACTTGTGGAGAAATCACACATATACGCAAATGACTGTAATACATATTGAATTTTGTTACGTCCATAGGAGAGACTGCCTGCCATAAGTGAAAAGAAGGATGACCTTGAAGTCAGGAAGACCTGGGTTCTAGTCCAGTTTCTGCTGTCTGAGGATGGGCAATTCATTTAACCCCTCAGTGCTCTGTTTTTTTTTAAGACTATTTTGTTAAAGAGGAGTTACTAGTCTGCATCTGCAGGGAACGTTTCCACACCTGGATTTCGCCACATTTGATGAATCATTGGCCAGTTCAAAAAAGCCTAGGAGAGGATCAATAATGAGGGATTCTGTTTGTCTGTGTTCCTCCTTCATGACATCAGAGAAATGACTTGCACTTGACTTTGATTTGACGGAGGGAGGGCTGGGCAAGAAAACCAACCTCACTTTCTCCTCCTGAGCCATCTGGGTCCAATGACCAGATATTCATCAGGATGACTGGAGATGGCCCAGGATGGTTCAAATTCAGCCTCTGACACAAACAGGATGGGTGACCATGGGCAAATCTTCCTTAATCTTCCTTAACAGGGCCCCAGTTAACTCTCTAAGATCTTACAGTTGCAGAACAATCTGTACAAGTAAATGGAATTTATTCACTGGAAGTTCCCATGACAGAGTGCTGGATGGGAAGTCAGGAAAACCTGAATCTAAATCCTTCTTCAGACACTAGCTTTCTGAAACTGGGCACCTTGCCAAATCTCTCTGGGCCTGAGTTTCCTGATCTATAATATGACACTATGACCTTCCAGCCCCTTCCAGCTCTAAATCACAGGTCCAGACCACCCTCATGTCATGCACTACAGATACACACAAAATCCAATGTATATTTGAAACTGAGGCGGTATTTAGAGGCTTGAAGAAGGAGTGATTAAGAAAGGTTTCATGGAGGAGAAGGCATTTAAATTGGTTCTTGAAGGACAAGTAAAATTTTCATAAAAAGATTTCTCATTTTAATTAATTTTAATTTAATAAAAGAATATCCACTGTAAGAATGGGGAAATCCATGAAGGGATCAGGATGAGCTCAGGAAATAGTGAGTCCACCTAGGTAGGAGCACATTTATAGAGTATGTAATGAGTAGTAATGTAAGATAAGACTGAAAAAGTAAATTAGAATCAGATTGTGAAGGGCCTTGAAGGCAAAATTAAAGAGGTGTATTTTATCATAGACCATAGGGAGCCATTGATATTTTTTGAGGAGAGGAGTGAAATAATCACAGCTGTGAATTAGGAAGATTTCTTTAGCCATTGATTGACAGACCGAAGGGAGGAAAGACTAGAAGTAGGGGAACTAGTTAACAGGCTTGATAATAACCAATCAAGGCTGGGAGTCACCAGGAAGAGTTATTTTCTAGGTAAGAACGACCACCTTCTTGGCAATAGGCCCTATGTCTGAGCGATGAAGCTATGCTCTCTCTGGGTTAGGTCCTCTCACCTTCTAACCAGCAGGATTCTCTAGCTCTGGATGTTAAAGCAATCTTTTCTTTCTTTGCTGTCCCAGTCTCCTAGGATCAGGAACTCATCAGTCTCCCCTGAGGACTCTCTTAAAATACTCATGATTACTTGCCAACTACCATGGCCTTAGGAACTAAAAACTCTTCACTCTGACGTTTAAGACTCCCTAAGCAGTGGTTTCCAACCTTTATTATATAACAACCTCTCCATTTCAAATTTAAATTTATTATCCTGCACTTAATAAACATCAAAAAAGAGAGTATTTTCATATACAAAGTAGAATGTAAAAAGGGGATTGCAGATGGAACCACAAAACTTTATTATGTACAACTGGCTTTTAAAAAAAAAAGCATATGAAAAATTGAATGTAACTTTCTGGGGTTTTTTTATTCTGAACTTTACAAAAACCAAAAAGCAGCTTTTACATATACTAAGTAAAACAAAAAAAGAGAATTATATGTAAAATCATGAATTTCTATTACGTACAGCTTTTTAAAAGTATATAATAAATTCAATCTATTATTTTCAAAATTATATTACTTGTATTTCCTGCTAAATATCCTCCTCTTCTGTGAAAGTTGTTACCTTTTTCAGTGACTTTATTTCCTTCTCTTTTTTGGTTAGCCCCCACCTCCAAATTAAAGAAAAGAAAAGCACGATACTTATAACAAATAAACAGAGTCAAGGAAAACAAATCTACACATTTGCCAATATTCAAAAATTTTGTTGCATCCTACATGTTGAGTCTATCAACCTGCAGTCAGGGGAGATGGGTAGCACGGTTCACCATCATCATTAGTCCTTTAGCGTCATGGTGTGCCATTGCATCGATTAAAGGTCTTAAATCTTTCAAAGTTGTTTCTCTTTACAATATTGTTACTATATAAGTTGTTCTCCTGGTTCTGCTCACAGATCCCAAGTCTTCTCAGTTTTCTCTGAAACAGTCCTTTTTGTTCTTTTTTACAATACAGTAATTAATATACATTACATTTGAATGCCATAATTTACTTAGCCATTCCCCAATTGATGGATACCCCCCCATCCCATTTTTCCAGTTCTTGGCTACAACAGAAAGAGCTACTATAAATATTTTTGTACATATAAGTCCTATTCTTCCTTTACTTTTTTTACAATGTAGGCCTAGTAAGTGATATCTCTGGGTCAAAGATGTGTACATTTTAGTGACTTTTGGAGTTTAGTTCCAAATAGTTCTCCAGAATGGTTGGACTGACTCACAGCTCTCCCAGTAGATCATTAATATATCTGTCTTCCCACAGCCCCTCCAGCAATTGCCATTTTCCTTTAATCTGATGGGTGTGTAACAGAGCAAAGGGTGGTAGTAGTTGTCAAATGATCGTGGGTAGTTTGTGCAAGTCATCAAGTAATGGGCTCATCCTACAGCAAAGAAAGAGAAGATTGTTTAATACCCAGAGTTGGAGAATCTTCCTGAGTAGAAGGTGAGGGAGCCTCACTCAGAGTGTAGTTTCAACATATAGACACAGGGCCTATTGACAAGAAAACAATGTCATTCCTACCTCCAAAAAGTCTCTTCCTTTCCTTCCAATCCATTCCACCACACTAGTTTAGGAATCCATTTTAATTTTCATTCCTCTAATTATCAGTGATTTGGGGCATTTTCTCATATTGCTGTTGATAGCTTAGATTTCTTTCTTTGAGAACTGCCTATTTACATCCTTTGATCATTGGGGAATTGCTCTTATTCTTATATATTTGAATCAGTTCCTTATATGTATATTCTACATTATACTTTTATCAGAGAAATTTGCTGCAAAGATATTTTTCCCCCATTGTACTTTCCCTTCTAATTTTAACTTCCTATTGTTTGTGCAAAAACTTTTCAACTTCGTATAATCAAATTTGTTCACTTTATCTATTGTGATTCGATCTCTGTTCAAGAAATCTTTATCTAGATCATGTTATCCATTTGGACGGTGTCAGGCGTTGGTCTATGCCCAATTTCTGCCACACTGTTATCCAGTTTTCCCAGCAGTTTTTGTCACGTAATGACTTGTACTTCAGTTGTTATCATTCAGTCATTTCAGTCATGTCCAATTCTTCATGACTCCATTTGGGGTTTTCTTTTTCTCTTTTTAAAAACATTTTTATTTAAAGTTTTGAGTCCTTAATTCTATCCCTCTGTCCCTCCCTCCCCTTCCTCTTCCTTGAAATGGTAAGCAATTACATACATACATACACACACATACACATATATGTGTGAGTGTAATACATGTGCAATTATGTAAAACATTTCTATATTAGTCATTTTGTACTAGAAGATTCAAATAAAAGGAAAAAAATGAAAGAAAGTGAAAAATAACTTGTTTCAGTCTGTATTCAATCAATATCAGTTATTTCTCTGGAGACAGTATGCTTCATCATAAGTCCTTTGGGATTGTTTTGGATCATTGTATAGCTGAGGATAGCTGTCTCTCACAGATCTTCATTGTGCAGTATTTCTTTTACTGTGTACAACATTCTCCTGGTTCTGTTCACTTCATGTAAATCTTTTCAGATTTTTCTGAAATTTTTCTGTCATTTCTTATAGCACAATAATATTCCATTACAATAATATACCCCAGCTTGTTTAGCTAGTTATTTGAAGAAAATACAAACTGAGAAAATTATTTGTCTAGTTGTTTTATGAAAAATATAGGAGTATATGTATGTATGTGTATATATATATATATATATATATATGTATATATATATATATATATATATATATATAAATAAAAGTATGTGCCCCAACTAATAGGCATCCTCATAATTTCCACTTCTTAGCAACAAAAAGAGCTACTATGAATATTTTTGCACAATAGGTCCTTTCCCCTTTTTTTGGATGTGAGAAAGTGATTGCTCAGCCTCAGTCACCCTTCCATTCTCCTAAAATATGGAAAGACAGGCTCCCTGGAGACTTAGTATGGGGTATTTCACACATATCAATATGCCATTAGACTGGACCATCTGATCTTTAGGATATAGTCTGTTATCTGACAGGTTATATATGTGTGTGTTTATATGTATATCTGTGTGTGCATACATACATATACATATGCACATATATCTATATGCATCTATATGCACATATACATGTGTATATATGTATATATACACCCATATATACACATATGTATAAATTTATCTCTCTCATTCTGCTGTATTTATCTTTCTCTTTCTTTATATTTAAATTTTTGGGTCATGTACAGAAAGATTGATGATTTACATGAGTTTATTTCATGTCCTGCTACCTTGCTCAAGTAATTATTTCAATTAATTTTAGCTTGGCTAAGTTTCTCTAAGTAGGCTATCTACAAAAGTGATCATTTCATTTCCTTTTTTGCTTACACTTATTCCCTCAATTTCTTTTTTTCTTATTATTATAGACAGGATTTTCAAAACTATAACAAATAACAGTCGTGATAAAGAACATCCTTGCTTTATCGCATGGTTTATTGGAAAGGTCTCTAATTTATTACTATTACACACCATGCCATCTATGTTTTTCTTTCTCTGTTTTGTCTCTCCCTGTTGCAGGTATCAAGACCATACTTGCGTCATAAGAGGAATTTGATAGGATCCCTTTTTTCCCCTAATTGTGCAAGTAATTTATGTAATATTAGAATTAGTTTTTCTTTATGTGTTTGAAAGAATTAACTTTTAAATCTACCTGGTCTCTGATTTTTGTTTTCTGTGAGAGTTAAGCTATGACTTATTCAGTTTTTCCCTTCTGAGAGGGTTATTTAAATTCTGTATTTCTTGTTCTGTTAATCTGGGCATTTTATATTTTTGTAAATATTTCTCCATCTCATTTGTTTAATTCATTAGTTTTGTTTGTATATAATTGGGTCAAATAACATCCTATAATAATATTTTTATTTCTTCATTTGTTGTGAACACTCCATTTTTTATTTTTGAGTCCAGAAATTTGATTTTCCTCTTTTTGTAATCATCCTGGCAAATGGTTTATTTATTTCATTAATGTGGGTCTCCCTGCCCCACAAAAAAATAGCTCTTAATTTTATCAATTCAATGTTTTGTTTTGCTTTCAGTTTTATTGATCTCTTCTTTGATTTTCAGAATTTCTATTTTGATGTCTGGTTGCATTTTTTAAAAAATTATTGCTTTTCCAGGTTTTTTTTTTTAGTTGCATACTGAATTCATTGATATGTTCTTTCTCTTTTTTTTGGATCAAAGTGTTTAGAGATATAAATCTCTAAAGACTCCTTTGAAAGTCTTGATAGGTTGTCTTGTCATTTTCTTTTATTAAACTTTTTACAACTGCCCCATTTTAAAAGAATCATCTCACTCCTCCTATACTTTTCATAAAACAACTAAGCAAATAATTTTCCTAGCTTGTTTTTTCTTCAAATAAAATTTAAAACTTATACTTTATAAAAGCATAGAAAACCACTGACACTTTCTAATACCAATTGTTTGTGATTCCAGAAATGTATGAGGTTAGATGGGAAGATTTAGTGAACAAGAGACCTAGTTATTTCCTTTTGACTACCCCAATCCCAGCTCTACCTATCCACTAAGATCAATACTTTCTATTTCCAAAACTCTTCCCCTTCAGGCATTACTTTATTTCTAGGTTTAGCTCTTGAATCCTGCTTGAGAAAAACAAAGATACTAAAGGTGCCTAAAGCTACTGATCTCCGAAGAACTAGCTCCAACATTTTCCCCAAAGGGACTTTTATACTCCCAATCGAGCCCAGGGGTCTGGTTCCAATTGAAAATATGAATTGATAACATTTCCTTCTAGGCTAGCTCTGAGCTCCCACGCTGAAAATGTTCCCAGCAATATGAAAATCTATTTCTCTCTCTTTCTCTAGGTACACTGCCACCCATTTGCCTCCCTCCAGGTGGTTTATTTATGAAATGCCAACACACACGCGCGCGCGCGCGCACACACACCCCCCCCCCACACACCAGTGCAATAATTATAGTGTTTGGTCTTATAGAAATTGGTTTTATTTTTTGTTTTTTTAACTTTATTTTTAATTTTCAACACTCACTTTCATAAGATTTTGAGTTCCACATTTTCTCCCCATCTTTCCCCTCCCTCCAGTCTCATGGAAATTGATATAGGTTGAACATGTACATTCATATTAAACCTATTTTCCATTAGTCGTGTTGTACAAAAGAATTAGAACCCAAGAAACTGGTTCTTCTTAAAGTAAGTGGTAAAACAGATAGCAAGCTGACTGTTAACAAACAAGGGTTGATAAAGCAGATCCATATCTCTCTAGAGAGAGGAGATGATAAAGAGGATGGAGATGTAGAATTCACCGGGCTGTGACCTGCACAGCCCGCAGAAGCAGAGTACCTTTTGGTTTAAATTCAATTCCAATCATACAGTCCCTGATAATGGCTTTTCCTACTTAGCAAATCTGTGAATTCTTTACTACGCAAGAAATCTTTTTGATGCCATAGGCATAATTGTTTTTTCAGTCTGACTTTGCTTATTAAAAGTGTCTCATTTCCTCTAAAAATAGTATTTTGTCTTACCAATTTATTCTGCATGTGTGGTTTGAAGATGTCATTAGTTATATATCATTGGCTATCATATAAGATGTATTATATGTTATCTGGAGCGAAAGTATTTACATAAAGCAAACAATAGCTTTTCCTCTCCACCAATAACAGTACTTCTGAATCTTAATGATGAATGAAATTGATCATTTTTTCTCTATTTGTGCTTTTAGTTCACTTTTCTATATTTCCCCTACTTAAATAGACAACTGAGCATGAAAGCAGATAGCACACAGAACTCGGAATCAGGAAGACGTGCTCAAATCCTGCCTCAGACAATTGTTGGCTTTGTGACCCTAGGCAAGTCACTTAAACCTCTGTTGGCTTCAGTTTCCCCATCTATAAAATGGAACTAATAATAGCATCTACCCACCAGGGTTATTGTGAAGATAAAATGAGATATTTGTGAAGCATTTTGCACATTTTAAAGTGCTATATAAATGCTAGCAATGATGAATTTCCTCTATTTTCTTTGCTTATATTACCTTCAGCTGCTCCAGGGGATTTTTCTCTTCAAATTGGATAATCTTTTATCTATCAGAAAAGGGATATCACTTCACTTAAAACAGAAATAATTAAAATTAACAAATTTCAATTTAATTATTTAAAATTTTAAATGGTTTAAACTTATTTAAACTTATTCCATTGTACTTGTCAAAATGAGTGATGTGGAGATATATAGAAAATGTTATGGTACTTTTTACTTCTACACAAAGACTATTTAACTTCAAGTTTACATACTTCACATTCAACTATAGCAAGCAATTCAATGACAACTCATGTATGTCATAAGTCTAGCTGATGGTGGCAAATAGTGAACTCATTGAAATTCTTTGAAATTCACTAGGTAAAGGACAACTAAGTGATGCAGTGGACAGAGCACAAACTCTGAAGTCAGGAGGACCTGAGTTCACATCTAAACTCAGATACTAGCTGTGTGACCCTGGACAAGTCACTTAACCTTATTTGCCTCAGTTTCCTTGTCTGTAAAATGACCTGGAGAAGGAAACAGCAAACCACTTCAGCATCTTTGCCAAGAAAACCCCAAATGGAGTCACAAAGGGTCAGACATCACTCTAAAGTGACTCAACAACAGCCTGCACCTAGACTGCCCTCCCCCTTGTCTCTCTCATTCTTTAAGGCCCAGCCCCAAGTGCTTTTTTTCCCTTTTTTGTTACTATTCCTTTCCTAACTCTATCAGACCACCCCCTTCCCATCTCTGTTAAAAATAACAAGCCATCTTTTTTGGTCCAGACCTGTGATGTCATTATTCCGTAGGGAACTCCATGGAAGGAAATCCCCTCTCCCCTCCTTTCCCCACTCCCCAAATTCAGACTTCAAGTATTCTGCAATTTAAAGTTTAGAGAATTGCCTGGGGCACTGAAAGCTCATCCTGGAAGGATTAGAATCCAAGTCTTTCTGTTGACCTACTTCAAGCTGTCTCTCTAATAGCAATATTACATAATTACTGTATTGGAGAGGTGCTAAGTACAAAGCATAGGAGAAGTCTGCAGTGAAATTCTGTTGCTAACCAAGAAAATCCAGAAAAATTTCATGGGGAAGGAGACTTATGAATTGACCTTACCGGATAGTTAGGAATTTAATGGGAAGCAAGGAGAAGGGAGTTCATTCCAGGCTTAGGGACCATAAAGGCTAAAAAAGCAAACTCCTCAGCCCCACATTTAAAGGTCACCACAACCTCACTGCAACCTTCCTTTCTTCTTATACCTCTTTATGCACACTACATGGAAGACTGATCTAGTGATTGCTCTCTGAAGTGGACTGTGATGTTTAAAAAGTTCGAGAGACAATTTCTGGATAACGAATCATTTTATTAATATTGCTAGCATATTATTAATGAAAGCAATCAGTGACACTCTTGAATGCCAAAGAACACTCATAGAAACCACTCAATATGCCTTTGGAAGAGTAGATGTTCTGGAGGGTAGTAATCACTGATTGATTAAGAAATAATGAGAGAGAATGAATATTATAATGAGAGGTGGACCTATTCGAGGCTAGGGACAAGACTTTAATCAGGTCTTTTACTTCCAAATCACCTCCCAGCCTTGGACAATTTAATCAAAGAATTTATCCCCACCCACACCTGAGTACATCACAGTGGGCTTAACATTAAAAAAAAAAAAAAAGATGTTAGCAACTGGTCCTTCTGAAAAATTGAGGGAGAAGAAATGCAAGCAGTGTCAGATTTTATATTCTTGAGTTCAAAGATCACTGCAGATGGTGACTGCAACCATGAAATTAAAAGACTCCTGCCTCTTGAAAGGAAAGCTATGGCAAATCTGGACAGCATATTAAAAAGCAGAGACATCACCTTGCCAACAAAAATCTGCATAGTCGAAGCCATGGTTTTTCCAGTAGCAATGCATGACTGTGAGAGTTGAACTATAAAGAAAGCTGAGCACTGCAGAATCAATGCTTTCAAATGGTGCTAGAGATGACTTTTGAGAGTGCTTGGACAGCAAAGAAATCAAATCAGTCAATACTTAAAGAAACTAATTCAGGTTGTTCACTGGAAGGTCAAATATTGAAGCTAAATACTTTGGTCACATACTGAGAAGATGGAACTCATTGGAAAAGACTTTGGTGTTGGAAAAGATTGAAGGCAAAAAGAGAAGGGAATGACAAAGGATAAGATAGATTGATAGTGTCACGGAAATAACAAACATGAACATAGACAGATTTCAAGAGATATTGGAGGACAGAAGGGCCTGGCATTCTATGGTCTGCAGGATCATGAAGAGTCAGATATGACTGAACAACTGAACACAACCAGATTCAAAATTCAGTTTCACAATCACAAGATTAAGGATTGTAAAATGTCTGGGAGAGGGTTAGTGGATTGCAAGTCCGGCTGAGTATTGGGAGTGGGACTTGGGAGAATCAAATGAGATAACCTATGTAAAATGCTTTGTAAAGTTCAAAACCTCATTTAAAGTAAGTGCTCATCTGCATATGGCTATGCCAGTGAAATCAACAGCAGTATCTATGTAAGTATGATAATTCCCATCTTACAGATAAGGAAACGGACGGTCAGAGAGGAAGTGATTTGCCTATGATCACATGGCCACAGAAGGTTGGATCTAGATTTCCACCCCATGTCTCTTGACATGAAGTTCTAGGCCCTTTCCACCACAGCATGGTTTGAGAGGAGGGGAAAAAGACAGCTGAGGGGAAGCAGGGGGTATGAGATTTACTAAGATGCATTCTCTAAGCTTCTCAGAGAGACGCAGAGTATATAATCCCCTACAGTCCAAAGCAAAGGACTGCTTCCTCAGGTTCAGGGAGGGGAAAACCCTGTCCTGTGAGCACTTTCCTCATTTGAGGGTAGGAAATAGAAACTGTAGTCTGAGTTCCTGCAGACTAAGCTCTAGTTATGAAAAGAGTCCAGTTAGGGGCAGAGGCAAGATTGTGGAGTAGAAGGAAGGATCTGCTCTAACTCTCCCCTCCATAGCCCATAAAATACCTGTAAAAAATGAATCTAAAATTCTAGAGCAACAGAAGTCACAAAATGACAAAGTAAAACAGATTTCCAGCCCAAAACAGCCTGGAAAGCCAATAGGAAAGGTCTATCACACTGGGCTCAGAGCAGAGTGCAGCCCAGTCTGAGCCATGCAGCAGGGACAGGACTGCGGCATGCTTCAGCACGGAATCACAGGTATCAGCTGTGGTTCACAGATTTCTCAACCTACAAACAACAAAGACAGATTCAAAGGTCAGTAAGAAAACTCACCTGGGTGAGAGGGGAGCATGGTCTGGCCCCAGCAGGAGCCAGGGCAGGAGCAGTTGCCACCTTTGGAGCCCTCAGCCTAAAGACCCAGAGGGAATTGAGCAGCTCTCTGGGTCTCAGTTCTGAGTGGCAGTCTTGAGGTGAGGAAGAGAGCTGTCATGGTGGAGCTGTTGGTGGCTATGGAGAAGGAATCCTACTCAGAGTTCCAGGGCAGAAAAGAGAACTTGTGGTCACTCCCAGATCAAAGCACAGGCCAGGAGAGGAGTAAACTCCTCTCCCTTGATTGTGGCACTTTGGAAGAACTGAAAAATTACAAGTCCCTAGAATATACCCTCCATTTGACAAAGAACTCAAAAGCCAAGTAACTGGCTGGGAAAATGCCCAAAAAAGGGGAAAAAATAAGACCATAGAAGGTTACTTTCTTGGTGAAAAGGTATTTTCTTTCATCCTTTTGGATGAGGAAGAACAAAGCATGTCATCAGAGGAAGACATCAAAGTCAAAGCTTCTACATCCAAAACCTTCAAAAAAAATATGCAGTGGTCTCAGGCTATGAAAGAGTTCAAAAAAGATTTTGAAAATCAAGTAAGAGAGGTGGGGGAAAAATTAAGAAGAGAAATGGGAGTGATGCAAGAATATAATGAAAAGTGAATCAACAGCTTACTAATGGAAACCCCCCCAAAAAAAATTGCTGAAGAAAATAACACCTTTAAAAATAGACTAACTTCAATGGGAAAACAGGTCCAATGAGAAGAGGAATGCTTTAAAAAGCAGAATTGACCAAATGGAAAAGGAAGTGCAAAAGCTCATTGAAGAAATACTTCTTTAAAAATTAGGGAACAGATGGAAGCTAATGACTTCATGAGAAACCAAGAAATTATAAAACAAAACCAAAAGAATGAAAAAATAGAAGACAATGTGAAATATCTCATTGGAAAAACAACTGACCTGGAAAATAGATCCAGGAGAGTTAATTTAAAAATTATTGGTCAACCTGAAAACCAGGATCAAGAAAGAACCCAGAAATCATCTTCCAAGAAATTATCAAGGAAAACTATCCTGATATTGTAGACCCAGAGGGTAAAATAGAAATGTAAAGAATTCACCCATCACCTCCTGAAAGAGATCCTCAAAGGAAAACTGCTAGGAATATTATAGCCAAATTCCAGACTTCCTATGTTAAGGAGAAAATATTACAAGCAGCCAGAAAGAAACAATTCAAGTATTGTGGAAATACAATCAGGATAACACAGGATTTAGCAGCTTGTGCACCAAGGGATTGAAGGGCTTGGAATATGATATTCTAGAGGTCAAAAGAGATAGGATTAAAACCAAGAATCACCTACCCAGAAAAATTGAGTATAATACTTCAGGGGAAAAAAAATGGAATTTCAGTGAAATAGAAGACTTCCAAGCATTCTTATAGACCAGAGCTGAATAGAAAGACTGATTTTCAAATACAAGAATCAAGAGAATCATGAAAAGGTAAACAGGAAAGAAAAGCCTTAAGGAACTCATTAAAGTTGAACTGTTTACATTCCTACATGGAAAGATGTTATTTGTAACTCATGAGACTTTTTTCAGTATTAGGGTAGTTAGAGGGAGTGTGTGTGTGTGTGTGTGTGTGTGTGTGTGTGTGTGTGTGTGTATGGGTATGTATGTATATTTATATATATGTAGGTATGTATGTATATGTACATGGGTGTTTATGTGTGTGTGTGTGTGTGTGTTTAGACATAGAGGGAAGAGGGTGAGGTGAATATGAAGGGAGAATACCTAAAAACATAAAATTTACTGTTGAATGGAATATAGCAGGAGTAAGAGAAAGGGAGAGGTAGAAAGTAGCAAATCATTTCACATAAAAGAAGGAAGAAAGAGCTTTTACAATGGAGGGGAAGAGAGGGTGTATGAAAGGAAATAAGTGAGCCCTTACTCTCAGGGTATTTGGCTTAAAGAGGGAATAACACACACTCAATTGAATATGGAAATCTATTTTACCCTGCAGGAAGGCAAGGGAGAAGAGGATAGGAGAGGGAAGATAATAGAAGGGACAGCAAATTGGGGAAAGGGATAATCAGAAGCAAAAACTATTGCAGGAGGACAAGTCAAAGGAGAGAATGCAATAAATTGAGGGCAGGATAGGACAGAGGGAAATGTGGTTAGTCTTTTACAATATAACTGTTATGGAAGTGCTTTGCGTTGTTACACATGTATGACCTTTGTTGAATTGCTTGTTTTCTCAATGAGGATGAGTGGGGAAGGAGGGAGAGAGTATAGAACTCAAAGAATGAATGTTATGGAATGTATGAAACTTTAAGAATGAATGTTAAAAATTGTTTTAGCAAGCAACTGGAAATTAAGATATACAGGCAATGAAGTATAGAAATCTATTTTGCCCTACAGGAAAATAGAGGGGAAGGGGGATGGAAGAAGGGTGGGAAACAGAAGATAGGACAGACTGGAGGAAGGGGTGGAGGGGGTGCATGCTGTCTTGGGGTGGGGGATGGGGAGAGACGGAGAGAAAATTTTTAATTTAAATTTTTGTGGAAGTAAACGTTGAGGACTGAAAAAATAAATGACATACATTTTAAAATAAAATAAAATAAAAATTTTTAAAGAGTCCAATTAGTGTGAGTGAGAGATGTTGGAAAAATCTCATTTTCTCTCTTAAGATTTGAAAGGGGTAATGGAGCCGAAATTGTAGAGAAAAGTCTGACACTTTCCAGAGTTCTTCCAAATTCCTCCCCAAACAACTTTAATTAACACCTCAAAACAAATTTTGGCATGGCAGAACCCACAAAAGTGTAAGATGAAACAATTTTTTCAGTCCAAGACAACTTAAAAGGCTGGCAGGAAAGGTCTATTGCACCAGAGTGAAACTGGAGCACAGTCTAACACAGGCTGTACCAGTACAGGTCATATCACGGGAAACCAGCAGCAGGCCTTGGGGAAGACTGACTCAGTAGCTGCTTCTGAAATTCTCAGACCACAGACAGTAAGGGGATTGGACAACTTGTCAGAAGCAGATTATCCTTTACTGGCACTGGGAGCAGGATTCTATTGCATTGCCCATATACGCATCCAGGACATTATCCTAGGTCACGGTCCCAGGGCAAACAACAACACTAGCACACTAAAGCTTACAACTGCAGGAAATGCAGACCCTGGTCACAGTTCCAGGGCAGAAAAAAGTGTTTGTGGTCACTGAAAGACCAGATCATAGGCCAGAAGAGTAGTAAACACAACTCTCCTTAGATCCTACCACCTTAGAAGAACTGAAAGCTTACAGACAGCTAGAATTAGCAATGAAAACAGCTTCACCAAAAAACCTGAAGCTTCGGACAGTGCTCCTTCCATTGTGGGAGCAGATCCCAACCTTAATATAAAATTGAAAGTCAAGAAATAAGCTGGAAAAAACAGCAAGCAACAAAAAAAGATCCTGACCATAGAATGTTACTCTGGTGACAGGGAAGATCAACACACAAACTCAGAAGACAATAAAGTCAAAACTGTTATATCCAATGCCTCAGAGAAGAAACTGAATTGATCTTAGACCCAAAAAGAATTCCTAGAAGAGCTCAAAAAGATTTTAAAATCAAATAAGAGAAGTAGAGGAAAAATAGAGAAGAGAAATGAAAGCGATGCAGGAAAATCATGAAAAAAAGTCAACATCTTGGTGAAGGAGACATCAAAAAGATACTGAATATAATAATACCTCAAAAATAGAATTGGCTAAATGATTTTTTTTAAAAAGGCATAAAATCCAATGAAGAGAAGAATGCCTTTAAAAGCAGAATTGGCGAAATGGAAAAAGAGGTACAAAAATTCATTGAAGAAAAAAACTTCTAAAAAGTAGAATTGGCCAAATGGAAAAGGAAGTACAAAGGCTCAATGAATAAAATGACTTTTTAAAAATTAGAATTGGTGAAATAAATAAAAATTAGAATTGGGCAAGTGGAAACTATAACTACATGAAACATCAAGAAGTAATAAAACAAAATCAAGAGAATGAAAAAATAGAAGAAAATGTGAAATATTCCATTGGAAAAATAATTGACCAAGACAGATAATTTAATTATTATTAGATTACCAGAAAGCCATGATCAAAAAAAAGAGCTTAGACATCATCTTTCAAGAAATCATCAAGGAAAACTGCCCTGATAGTCTAGAACTAAGGGTAAAGTAGAAATTGAAAGAATCTACCAATCACCTCCTGAAAGAGATCCTAAAATGAAGACTGCCAAGAATATGATAGCCAAATTCCAGACCTCCCAGGTCAAGGATGAAATATTGTAAGCAGTAAGAAAGAAATAATTCAAATATCATAGAACTACAGTTTAGACAATACAAGATAATACAAGCTTCTACATTAAAGAATTGGAGAGCTTAGAGTGTGATATTCTGGACAGAAAATGAGTTAAGACTATAATTGAGAATCACCTACCCTGCAAAACTAAGTATAATCCTTTGGGGGCACAGGATTGAACATTCAGTGAAATAAAACACTTTCAAGCAATCTTGTTGAAATGACCAAGAATGGATAGAACATTTCACTTTCAAATACAATACTGAAGAAAAATATAAAAAGAGAAACAGGAAAGGGAAATCATAAAGGACTTAATCACATTAAACTGTTTCTATTCCTACATAGAAAGATAATACTTGTAACTCCTAAGATCGTTATTAAAGAAGATAGAAGAAGTATATATAGACAGAGGACACCAATATGAGTTGAATATGGTAGGATGGTATTTTAAAAAATAAAATTCAGGGGTGAGAAACAGGAATTCACTGGGAGAAGGGGAAGAGAAAAGGTAGGAGGAGGTAAATTATCTCATATAAAATAAACACAAAAGACCTTTTACAGAGGAAGGGAATGTAGGGGAGGTAGGCAGGAGCACTGTAATCTTACTCTCATTGGAATTTCTCAAAGAGAGAATAACATACACACTCAGTTGGACATAGACCTCTATCATACCCTACAGGAAAGTAGTAGGAGATGATGAGAGAAGAAGATGATAGAGGCTAATAGAAGGGAGGGCAGATGGGGGAGATGGTAGTCAGAAGTAAAATACTTTTGAGGATGAACAAGGTGAAAAGAGAGTTGTGTATAAATGGGGGAAATAAGATGGAGGGAAATACACAGTTATTGTAACTGTGGGGGTTAAATTTACAGCAATTTTCTTTGATAAAGGCTTTGTTTCTCAAACATATAGAGAACTGAGTCAAATTTGTAAAAATAAAAGCCATTCCCCAATTGATAAAATTGTCAAAGGATATGAACAGGCAGTTTTCAGACAAAGTAATCAAACCTATCTATAGTCATATGAAAAAATGCTTTGAATCACTAATCTATTGATCAGAACAAATTGAAACAACTCTGAGGCATTTCTCCACAAATTTAATATTGGCTAATATGACAGAAAAGAAAAATGACAAATATTGCAAGGGATGTGGAGAAATTGAGAAACTAATGTTCTGTCGGTGGAATTGTGACCCAAGCAACATCACTACTAGGTCTATAGCCCATAAAGAGAAAAAAAAATAAAGAAAATGATTTATAAGTACAAAAATATTTATAGCAACTCTTTTAGTGATGGTGTAAGATTGGAAATTGAGGAGATGCCCATCAATTGGAGAATGGCTGAACAAGTTGTGGTATATGATTGTGTTATAGAAATGGTGAGCAGGATGCTCTCAGAAAAACCTATAATGACGAGGTAAGTAGAACCAGGAGAACATTATACATAGTAACAGCAATATTGTGGATGACCTAGCTATTTTCAGGAATATAATGGTCCAAGGCAATTCCTAAGAACTTGTGATGAAAAATGCTATCCTGTTCCAGAGAAAGAATTGATGGAGTCAACGAAGATCAGAGTATACTTTCTTTCTACTTTCTTTACTTCTGGGAGGTTTTATTGTCTGTGTTTTCTTTTACAATATGACTAATATGAGAACATTTTTTGCATGACTGTACATGTATAACCTATGTCAAAATGCTTTCAATCTCAGGGAAGGGGGAGGGAGGAAGGAAGGTAGAGAATTTAGAACTTAAAGTTATAAGAAATAAATGTTTTAAATTGTTTTTATATGTAATTGGGGGGGAAGGGGAAATAAAATTTAAATTTATAGGAGAAAAAAAACCATAAATGAAGGCCAGCACTGTTGATTCTGAGGACTGGGGCTAGGAGCCCTGAAGGTTAGGAGTTAAGCATGGTACTAAGAAGGTGAGATGTAAAGTCGAGCAATGGTTGTGTTAACTATTATCAGGGCAGACTGGGGCATTAAGCCAGTAAGGGACAGGAGCATCCTGGGCATGGAAAGGATATAGTTAGAGTCTCTTCAAAAAAAAACAGCAATGATAATATTAAAGGTTCTTAGGTTGTCAAAGTTAGAAGGGACTCAAAGGCATAAAGGCAGATCATTCCATCCAGCTGAGGGACAGAGCGGGGAAATGTCTTTCCCAAGTGGCACAATTACTTAGTATCAAAGCCAATATATCCATGGATGTGTGTTCTCATCATGTGGGCATTTCTAGCCTTTCATGCTTACTATCCTGTACCCAAAGACTCTTGATCATGTCCTCCTACAAATCCACCAAAAGGAGTCCATCCAACACTCTGGAAGATTTCCTCTAGCTTTTAATAATAATGTTAATTCTGATGACAAAAGTTGTCATTCCCCTAAGGTTGGGACTGCCTACATTTCCTTCGATGTTGCCTCCTTTCTGTCTTTTAATCACACTTCAAGCTACTGTCTGGTATTCTTTAAGAAATCATTGGAATCCAGGGGATTTGATAAAGACTGCTCCCTCCCTTTCAAAGAAAGCATTCACAAAAGGTTACATCTATCACACTGTTGCAGCTAGATGATATACTGGGTAGAGCACTGGGCCAGAACTCAGGAAAACTTGAGCTCAGATCTGGCCTCAGATATTTACCAGGTGTGTAATCTTGAGCAAGCCATGTAACCTCTGTTTACCTCCGTTTTCTCCAACTGTAAAATGGGGATAACAATGTCACCTACCTCCCATGGCTGAGGAGATCAAAGGAGATATTATAAAATGCATAGCCACTATAAAAATGCTAGCTATCCCTCCTTTATGTTGTTATTATTTGTTCTTGAAGAGGACCATGACATCAGGGAGGTAATACATGACATGAAAATGAATTGGATTTAAGTGAAGGAGGGCTGTGCAAAGTCACCAGCCTCACTTTCTCCCCCAGAGCCATCTGGGTCCAGTGACCAGATATAGATTAGGACAACTGGAGATGGCCCTGGATGCAGTGGAAGACCTTGGCCTTTTTAAGCTAAGGTCTTTAACAGGTCTCAGTTTGACCCATTCAGTGATCAAGGCTAGGTAGAAATGAGGCAAAGAATGGCCTCTTTTATCTAGGAAAAAAAGAAAAAAATCAATCTAAAAAGAAAAGTTTCAGGGTTTCTGGCCACAATAGAAACAATCGCTACTTATATTCACTCTGAGCCAATCAGGTCCCAAACAATGACCAAGTGGGGCTTGGGTTAGGACCTATTGTTAGCCAATTAATGAGAAGCAGAGTGATTTAGGTTTAAGAGACAGTTCCTAAGAAATCTAGCTATCCTATAAAAATAATACAATCAATACATGTGAAATAGTTTAGGTGATCCAGTGGAATAGGGTGCTGGGCCTGGAATTAGAAAGACTTGAATTTAAATCAAGCCTCAGACATATAGGTGTGAGCCTAGGCAAATCATTTAACTTCTCTTTGCCTCAGTTCCCTTTTCTCTAAATGGGAATCATAGTAGCAGCTACCAGCCAGGGCGGTTGTGAGGAACAAATGAGAAAACAAATGTAAAAGTGCTTAGGCCAGTGCCTAGCACACAGTAAGTAAGCACTACATAATAGTTAGCAGTAGTAGTAGTAGCAGTTAGGAAGGATACAACAGTATTCACTGCATAAATTCAAGGATTGGCTTGGCTATCCAAATTAGGTATTGGCTACCCAATAGACAGTCCAATGTATCTTGAGCTGGCATTATTTACTGGTACATATCAGTTATTTTTATTCGTCTGGTAGTTTGCATGCTTTTGTTTATTTCCATTTTCCTTTGACTCTACCACTGTAGTTGATACTAAAGGTCTCTGGACTCTGTGATGGTGCCATTTGTGATGGGAGCAATATCCTAAGACTCTGCCCCATGAATGCTAAACTAGTTTTTCCTTAAAATACTTTAAAATCATCCCCCTCCCATCTCAGTTTAATTGGTTCAAGAGATTAAAGACTCAGGCTACTGACATAGTTTCCTAGTTCCCTAAATATAAAAGCCAGAATGCCAGTAGCAGTCAAATGGACCCTCCCTCAAGTTTCTGAGGGAGCAGTATGAGGAGTTGGGAACTAGATAGTTTCACTCAGTTACATCCTTGCCAAATATCCTCTGTAATAGACTCTAAATAGTCTCCCCCTGCTGCTGCTAAGTAAACCTCTTTTTGCTACTCATCAGATATTCTACAAATGTCTCATTCTAATCTCAGGCCTGACCTATTATTACATTTGTTGATAATTGACAGTATTGGGTCAAAATGGCCTCACAAGGTAGGGAAAAGTAGATACAGAGAGTAAAGGGAGGTCCAATCAGCTTCTGTTCTTTGAGACTTGTGATGTGCCTCTGGCACTGGCCAATTACCAGGATGCTTTGCCACATTGAGATTAGAGTAAGCTTGTCTAGGGGGTTTTGGTAACTAGGGACAGATGCGAATGTGTTACTTGTCTTTGCCTAGAAGACGCTAAATGCTATAAACTGTCATTGATTGGATTGAAATAATTCTTGCATTTTGGGATGATAATGAACTCCAGGACCACCAACTGTCTTAGGCCTGCCCTCTACACACTGAACTGTGACTTCAGAATTGTCTGAGAACTGTGCTGAAATAAATAAATAGACAGACATATGACAGACAGACAGACAGATAGATAGATGAATGAGTAAATGAAAACTGTGCTGAAGGAAATTTTGGAAACTTTTTATTTGGCATTTGGGAGACCACTGGGAAGTGTGCCTCGTGGAGGGATGCTTTGGGGCAAATTATTAGATAAGTGAGGGACACTTGAAAGGACAATTCTTGATCTCCCCAGAAGCCCAAAGACCTTTCCAGAAGTGCAAGTATGAATAAATGGGCCAAATGTACCTCAGTCGTGAAAGGGGCTGAGATCATAAACCAATTTTAAAAGTTTAAAAGGGGACAACTTTCATTTTCTAAAGCTTCCAGTGAAGCATCATTAGAGAACCCCCCTGGCTCCTTGAATAAATGTTGACTACTGGCTGCTAGATCACATGTCCTGGTCTAGAGGAATCATTGTCTTCCATTTTGGTTTTGTGTCCTAAGCTGGGGTGAATGATTCTGAACCAGACATCCCTAGTCTCAGTAGGAACCTTGTGATTCAAGACATCAGGAATTCCTTAGCCCCTTTGTTGGGACTTCCCTGCAACAGAAAGGATAATCAGTGAAAAAACAGGAGCCCAAGTCTGGCCAGTGTCCTTTGGGATTGCCTGAGCCATCCTAAGTGGTTTATCAATATGGCAAACCAGCCAGGGGCAGAGACACTATTTCCCATGGTGCTATGCCTTTCCTAAGCCCCTCCCACTTGGAATAGCCAGGCAGCACCAAATCTCAGTGTAGTAAGGCAGAATAAAGTTCAGACAAGACCTACACTCATGGCGGCTCTCCTCTTCTGGCAAAATGGGACAGTGGCAGTGCTTGGGCCCTAGAGTAAAGACAACAATGAGGCCAGAATAGGAAGGCAGATCTCAGGCCTCAGCAATAGCTGTGCCTGGAGCAAGGGAGCAGTAAAGCTTGGGACTCCAGCATGCAAGAAGATAACACTTATCCCAGAAAAGGATGGGCAGCACTGACAACTTGGTACAGAGGGAT
Source organism: Potorous gilbertii (assembly GCA_028658325.1). Lineage (NCBI taxonomy): Eukaryota > Metazoa > Chordata > Mammalia > Diprotodontia > Potoroidae > Potorous > Potorous gilbertii. The sequence continues at coordinate 122,249,503 of CM053772.1, read as the reverse complement.
AGCCTTTGGCCTGGTAAACAACTGGGAGCCCCAACAGTAGGAGGCAGCTAGCTGATCATACTGTGGCATAGATCCTACGTAGCAGGTATTTGGGCCCCAATGGCAGAGGGGGATAGGCTTATCTCTACTATGTCTAGGGTATGTATGTATTTATATGTGTGCATACATGTATATACACATACATATATTTTATATATGCACACATATAATGTGTATGTATGTCTATACCTCTCCTTATAGGTTCTCCTGTTGATGGAAACCTAGGCTTATTTAGAGGTATGGTTTCATTTTGCTCCTATTACATTAGATACTTTTAAATAGAGTCAATTCCCGCTCTTTTGCCTGTCTCTTGTCTCTACAGAGATCCGAACCTCTCCCCTTATCTCTACCCAAGCCAACATCAATCATATCTGACAAGGATCAAGCAGCCTATGGGTTTTCTTATAGATAAGAAGAGGAGGAGGAGGAGGGAGAGGGGGAGGTAGCACAACAATAGCCCTAATTGATATGAAGAATCACATTTTCCTTTCTTTAACTCCTCCCCCTCCTAGGAAAGGAGAAAGAGAATTCAGTTGAGCTGGGAGGTAAACGGACAAAGGAGAGTAGGAAGATGTCCCAATGTGGGACTAGCATTGTTTCAACAATTGTCACTCTCAGCTCTCAGTGTTCCCTGCCACCCCATACCCTGGATCATGCCATTCAGCAATCATAGCTCACAAGATCCTTCAAAGCAAGAGATAAAAGAGCAGGCATCCAAATACTCCATGCACCTCTCAACTCTGCCTGCACAAAATGGAGAATGAAACACATCTTGTGACTTCTCTTTGCCAGAATTCTGCAAAAATGCAGAAAGCCAACCTCAAAAGACATTATGAATTGATGAGCCCTGGCATAGCAGCTGCTTAAACCTCTCATCTCCATAGCGATGCTTTTCAGGCTAGGTGCCCAGGTACCCAGGGCTACATAGAGTTACAAGGCTTTCTGGCAAAGTAGGATTTAGCTTAGCAGAGAGATGTGGGAGGGCATGGGTGGGGTGGAGAAGAGTGGATCAACTTGGGATGGGAAACAAGAACTGAGAGTGTAGTATGAGAAATATTTACTAAGGCTGGGCTAGTTTTTCCTAAGGCCCTGATATATAAGTTGGGTTAGTTTTCCCTTAAAAGGCAAGGAGCTTGTTCTGAGACTTGATTGATTCAGGGGATTAAATTTCAAATCCTTGATGATGCTGTTTCTCTGTCGCCTAGAGTTTAAAAAGGTCAGCCCACAAGGAGAGTTAATATACTTCAGAGCTGAGGGATGTTCTAATTGCCATCAACACTCTGTTATTACTCCTGGCCCCTCTGCTGCATCAGCCTCTGTTGAACACTCTCTCCTCTTGGATACTCTCTCTTTTCTTCAGGTTTTTATGGTGCTATTATCTCCTAGTTTTTCTACCTGCCATGATCATTCCTGCATCTCTTTTGCTGGTTCATTAGAGTTTTCTACATCGATTTTCTTATTAAGTCTTAATCACTGAATGGGTGTTGCCTCAGTCAAACTGAGATCTGTTAGACACCTTAGCTTGAAAAGACCAAGGTCCCCCACTGCATTCTAGGCCATCTCCAGTCATCCCAATCTATATCTTGCCACTGCACCCCGATGGCTCCAGAGGAGGAAGTAAGGCTGGTGACTTTGCTCAGCCCTCCCTCATTTATATCCAATTTACTTGCATGTCATGGTCCTCATCAAGAATGTAAGACAAACAACAATTATCCATACCGCACACCTAACTGTGAGGTAGCATTCTCAGTTTCCCTTCTTCTCTTCTTTCCCTTGTAACCCATCTGCTCTCATGGGTTTAATTATTATCCTCATATAGATGACTTACAAATCTATATATCCAGGCCAAGGCTCTACACTGAGTTTCAGTATCTCATCACCAGATGAGATTGGACATTTCAAACCCAATGCCCTAGTGACACCTCAAACTCTTCATGTCCAAAACCAAACTTGGTGTCTTTCCTCCCATACCGTCCTATTTCAAATTTTCTTTTTTCTGTCCAAAGTACCACCATACTTCATGATTTTTACATTACTTCTGACTTCCCAATCTCCCTCACCTCAAATATCCAATCAAGCTTAAAATTTTGCCATTTCTACCTTGACAATATTTCTCACCTTAGACTCCTCTCTACTCAAATAGCTACCACCTTAATTTAGACCCTTATCACCTCTCACCTGGATGATTACAATGGCCTCTTAATTGATCTCCAGGCCCCCCAATTCTTACCACTTTAACCTATTTCTCATACCACCGAAGGGATTCTCCTTACACACAGATATGACCACATTATACCCCTATGCAAACAATCCAGTGCCTTTGGGACAAAAAATGAGCACCTCTATTTAATTTTAAAAATTCTTTTTAAATTGGCCCCTACCTCGTGTTCCAGCCTCATTGATCTTTACTCTACCCTTGCATTTAATTCAAACCAGTCAATCAGTCTATCTCTCTGTTCCTCACACACAATACTCCATCTCCAGCCTTGGTGCCTAGATGCTGGCCATTTGTCTTCTACATGAAGCCCTCTCTTCCCAAAATTCCTTATATTTACTTTATATTTAATCTGCATATGCATGTGTGTATGTATTATGTATAACATATACATATATGTATAAGTGTATATGTATGTGTGTGTTTATTGTTTCCCCCGTAGAATTTGGGTTCCTTCAACTCCAAAATATTCATCATAGAAAATGCTATCCATATCCAGAGAAAGAACTTTGGAATCTCAATGCAGATGAAAGCACACTATTTGCTCTCTTTTCTTGTTATTTTGTTTTGTTTCTTCTTTCTCATGGTTTCTCCCATTCATTCCAATTCTTCTTTACTACATGACTAATGTGAAAATGTGTTTAATATGAATGTATGTGTAGAGCCTATATCAGATTGCATGCCATCTTGAGGAGGGGGAGAAAATTGAAAACTCAAAATCTTATGGAAGCAAATGTTGAAAACCAAAAATAAATAGATTTTTGACAAAAGAATTCATGTTCCTTACAAGTAGAGATTGTTTCATTTATCATATTTTTATCTCCAAGTACCTGCCACAAACCTGACACATAGTAGGTACTTAAATACATGTTGATTAATGGATTGAGCTGACAAATTTGGGCATGGAGATGAGGGGGTACTGCGTTTACCTAAACCAGCATTTATATGCTTTCTAAATATCCCTACCATGTTATGACTAAGTACCCTTCCTTTGGTTAACTGCCAGATGGTCTTTCATTTCATTCTAATTCCAAACCTGAAGTCCCAGATTGAGTCAGGACAATGTTGGAAATAAAAATCAATTGGTAGTTCATCCATTTAACAAATTATTTAGATACAAAGATAAAAGTGACTGTCCCTGCCCTGAAGCAGCTTTTTTACTGGGATATACACAAACAACCACAATACAAGGTGAAGACTAATGGCAGACAAGGACAGATCCAAAGAAAATGGTCTAGGGAAAATTTCAGGCATGATAGATTTAAGCTCCTTACAAGGAAGAATTGTCTACTAATAACTTAACACAGTGTTTTAATGTTTACAACATGACCTTCTCACAACATTTTAAGATGTACGTAGTGCAAGTCAAGTCAAGTCAACAAGTATTAGTACCTTCTCCTCTCCAAGCTCCTGGAGGCAGTTGATGCCCCAGCAGATAGAGCACTGGACCTGAGCTCAAATCTGGCCTCAAGTACTTACTAGCTGTGTGATCCTGGGCAAGTCATTTAACCTTTGTCTACCTCAGCTTCTAATTCTGAAAAGTGAAGGTAAGAGCAGCACCAGCATTGTAGTGAGATCAAAATGAGATAAATTTTTTACAGCAATTTTTAAACCATAAAGCACTATATAAATTCTAGTATGTGCCAGGCACATGGGGATATAAAGAATGACAAGAAAATAAAAAATGGCGGATTAAAGAAATGAGGTAACTTGCCAACAATACAGGTTTTCTTATGATTTCCATCATATCATGTTGCCTTTTTAAAAATCAAAATCGTCCAAAAGTGGAATGGACTGTTCCATGAGATCACAAGTTCCTGGGAATTAATTGGAAATCAAAGCTGGTAAGAACAAAGGATCACAGATCTAGATCTAGAAGAAAAGTCACCTAGTCCAGTCCCCTCCTTTTACAGATGAGGACAGTGAGGCCAAGAGAAACTAAGCAATTCAGAGTCAGTGTTTGACCCCAGTCTCCATGACTAAATACGACACCCTTGCCATTGTGCTATGCTGTTGTAGAGAGGGTAGATCATAGCAGGCATTGAGTAAAACAGTGGACCAAGGTCCTTCCAGATATAAATTTTGAGATTCCAAGAACTAGGGAGCTGGGGCTTTGAATAAAGAAGTTTTGAGTTCCCTACGCTGCTCTGAAACTTACCATGAAGGGCATGCTAGATCTATACCCTTCTAAGTCTTTCTTTCCACCCTTCCCCTAGGGCTCTTGGAAAGGAACACTCAGTTGGCTGGATTCCCTCTCGGAGCATTCCAGGCCCACCCCTGGGGGCAGGTGGGGGCATGGGAATCTGGGTATGGAGTAACCACTCTGTCCCCTCCTTCCCCTGAAGCAAAACTGAGAACTGGGAAGACTTGGGTTCTAGTTTCCACTTAGTGTTTTGTGAGACCCAGATGGGCCCACCTTCTATGGGTTCACCCCTATCAGGCAGAGCTGCTTTTGGTTCTCATGGAGTTAAATATATTCTTCCCCGCCCAACCCAATCTCCCCCTCCCTCCTCCACTCTCTTCTTTTGTTTCCAGTGAAACTCTAGAGGAAAACCAGGAAAGGAGAAAATGAGAAATAAAGAAGGAAAACATGTGATCTGCAATTTCAGTAGTCTGGTTTGTTTATTCCTGGGGGAGGGGAGAGAGGTCATAGGATCTTAGATGTAGAGCTGAAAGGGAACTGTGAGATAATCTAGTTCAACCCCCTCATGTAACAGGTGAGGAAACTGAGGTCTTAGGGGTAGGCTATTCAGTCATCCAAGTTTCACACCTATTAAGGGATAGAGCTGAGATCTCAGTCCAGGTCTTCCATCTGGTTCTCACACTTTGGGCTCTTAGAAACCATTTAATACAACCTCTTTATTTCATGAAGGGAGAAACTGAGGCCAGAGAGGTAGAGGGATTTGCTAAAGTTACAGAGGTTAAAATAGAGTCAGGATTTAAACACAGGTCCTCAGACTCTGAATCAAGAATTTGTTAAGCACTTACTATGTGCTGGACACTGCTAAATGTGGTAACAAAAAGAAAGTTCCTCTGCCCTCAAAGACTTTAGATTTGAATATAGGAAGACTCCAGTGTAGTAGGACCAGAAAAATAGGACCAGTTAGGAGCAGATATTCCAAATCCAGCTCTCTTTGCCTGCATTCCCCTGAGCTTGTTTCCTCCTCTATGAAGTGAGGCTATCTATATTTCTAATACTTACCTCACAGGATTGTAAGGAGTTGAGCACTTTGCAAAACTGAAAGCACTATATAGATGAAGTATCATAGGCACACTATAATGTTTCTCAGGACTCTTAGTTGATTTTCCTGCCACTTTGAAGCTGGACAAGTTAGTTAACCTTTCATTTATTTATAAACCTTTTCTTCATCTATCAAATGGAAATAATAACAGTTGCTATGTCATAGTTATTGAGAGGCTCAAATAAATACAAAGTGTTTTGCAAACTTTAAAGCATTATAAAAGTTATTACTAGACCTCTTAGGCCTGGGCAGCTATCTACTGGGCACAGTAGAGCCAGTCCTGCAGTCAGTAAGACCTGAGTTCAAATTTTGCCTCAGACCTTCACACCCTAGATGAGCAACCCTGGGCAAGTCACTTAACCCTGTTTGCCTCAGTTTCCTCTTCTGTAAAATGAGCTGAAGAAAAAAATGACAAACCACTCAAATTTCTTTACTAAGAAAACCCCAAAATGGTTTTCACAAGGAGTCAGACAGGGAGACTGAATCATAGGACTGGACACCCAAAGATTTTTGGGGAATATGGGGAACTGACTTTTTCATAGTTCTTAAAAAGTTTACACAGTGCTTTACACATGTAAACTAATTTGATTATATACATCTATTCATCATATAAATAATCTGTCATAGCTTATTTACATATATTAATTTATTTGGGTAGGTTTGAATTAGTTTTTCTCCACCTAACCCCCAAGCCTCCCTTTCCTGTAAGGCAAGATGGAAGGACTCAGCTTAAATGTGCTTTTCATGTCACCAGATGAACAAGAGGGGCACCCACCCTGGAATCAGGAGGACCTGAGTTCAAATGTGACCTCAGACACTTACTAGCGATGGGACATGTGACCCTGGGCAAGCCAACCCCAATTGTCTCCAAAAACCCCAAACATGAAAGTAGAGAAACCCACAGTAATCAACAAGTTTTTTCTGTAAATGTCTTTATTTTAAAAAATACAAGAAAGAGTGTATTGGGGTGGGGGTATCCACACAGTGAATAAGGAGTATTTAAGGAATAGACACCCATCATTTGACCCATCCTGGGAGTGCCCAGAGGGAATGAGCACCCAGGAGCAAGGACAAAGAGTCATTGGTCTGGGAAGGAAGGCCCCCAACCCCAGCTGTAACATTTGCCAAAATGAAACACATACTTGTACTTAGCACCCACCCCCTCAGGTCAGGGTTCAGGTTTCAAACATGAAAATTACTTCTGCCTATGTGCAGAGCTCTGAACCTCAAATTGGGAGTCTCCCCCGCAACACACACACATCCCTAGGCAAATTAATGTCTTTCAAGAGGTTCTGCTATCTCTGATATCCCCCTTTCCCAAAGTCTAGCAAGATCCTCTACTTCTGGGTCTCTCTCCTTTCTAGGACATATACATCTATCTATATGTGCTCTCTCCCTTACACACATCTCTCAGTTGACACACATCTGTAACCACTAACATACCTGGGTGCGCGCGCACACACACATACACACACACACACACACTCACATACGCATACACATTTGGACTTTTCTTATATTTGCACTGCCTCTCATGAATCTAACATCTCCATTTAGGATCCCTTTCATCTGAGCCTCTCCCAAATCTGGAATGAGTGAATGAATGGATCTGGGACTTTCCCAAGGCTAAAATGCCCTCGTACATCTGGAACTACCTTCACATCTATATATCTTTCACATATTTGGACCCTTTCACACATCTGCTGAGCTTCTGGCGATTGCTTTCCCCTCTCCTTTTCCCTCTGAAGAACCTTCCAAGAACTCAAAGTGATTTATTATTTCTGGCAAATATCCTACTTCAGGTCTGGCAATCTCAGGGCAGGGCTTAAATCCAACATCCATTGTAAACCCATACTGACCATGATTCCCAAGGATTCGTTAACCCCTAGGGTGAGGAGAGAGGTTTGAGGGGGCTTTTTTTTAGCATTATTGCCAAACATAGCCCTCAGGAAAGGGTCTCCCAGGGCCAGAGGAGTGGGAGGGATGGGGACCAGAGAGGTGAAGGCTATGGCTACTTTGGGAGGGATATCTCTGGCAGTCCTATCAGTGTTAGTTCCTAGGGGAGGGAGTGGGGGGATCCTGGAGGGAAAGGGATCTGGAACTCTCCACTCAGATCTGTTCTTTGTGTTTCACATGAGCCAGCTTGACGTTCTCCTGCTCTGTGGAAGGAGGTGGGACTTCCAGGTGAAAACCAACCATGAACTGATAGACAAAAACTCCACAAATGGAACCAAGAAGTGGTGAGACGATGGGCACCCACCACCAGTGCCGACCGGTTCTGGAGGAAAAGAAAAGGGAGACAAACCTGGGTGAGTCCCCTGGTATAGCCCAGCCACCTCTCTTACCAAGGCTATAATAAGCAACATATTTCAAGATAGCCAGGAGGATATTGGATGCTTCCCTGATGACCCTTGAGAGAATGGAAAGCAGGAAGAGGCCCATAAGGGGAACCAGGGTGGAAGCTGGAAGTGGGAGCCAAAGAAGTTGAAAGAGGGAGGGAGCAGCAGGGCATCTATTACTTACGTGAAGACCTCAGAACCCCAGCCAGCAATGGCAGTGAAAAGACGGGGACCAAAATCTCGAGCTGGGTTAACAGCATAGCCAGAGTTGAAGCCCATGGATGTGCCAATGACCAGTACCACGATACCAACAGTAAAGGCTTCAAGACCACGGGGAACTGGGTTGTTGTTGGGGTCCACAATAGCCAATACACAGACGATGAGGGATGCTGTGCCAATGAACTAGAATGGAAGAATCAATATTGAAAGTTCTGGGATCACAACCAATCCACTGTCTCCCTAACCTTTTAAGTCCCCTGATCTCACTGCCCTAGTTCTCTACAATCCCCTCCACTTGCCCAACTGTTTCCTTGCCTCTTAGCTTATCTAAAATTTACCTGTCATTGGAGGTCCTCCACCCTCAAGGATGCATCCCTGACTGACTCCCTCTGAGCTCCCCAATCATTTGGAATTGGAGTTACAAGATCTTTCTCCTTAATCATGCACTACCCTGCTTCAACCTTTATCTCATTTAAGTTCTATATCCCCAACTAGATGAATGTGCTGCAATGGAGATAGAAGCTTTTTCTTCTGTCTCCCTCACAAAAGTTGGAGGGGATGCACCTCCCCCTCAAAGCATCTTACCTGATCAAAGAAGCCATTGACCATGTCCAAGTGGCCAGAGGGGTAGGTGGCAAAAATGCCAGCAGTGCCATTGGGACCAGAGACAAAAAGTTCATTACCAGCAAAGGCATAGATGGCATCTGAAGAAAGATCAAACCAGAAATAAAGGATGAGAATGGAATCCCAGTCTTCCTCTAATGCAAGGGGAGTGGACCAGAGAAATGGGAGTTTTCCAAAGGCAGGTTAAGCATGAGAATGTTATCTCCCCTTTCCCCTCCCTGATACATCAATTAGTTCTCTGAGAAGCCATACAGACAATTTCTGGGGACTCATAGAATCATAGATGTGGAGCTGGAAGGAACTTCAGGAGCCATCTAGTCAGGCTCTCTCATTTTACAGTTGAGGAAACTGAAGTCCAAGGTTACCTAGTATCCAGGTCCTTTGACTTCAGTCAGTATTCTTTCCCCTATATTATGCCCTTTACCTCCTTCCTCTAAGCCCATCCCTACCTTCTTCTACGAGTCCCAGAAAGATGGGAAAAGTGAGAGGTGGGGAAAGCTATTTGCCAGATAGAATTTGCTCTCCTATACGTCTCCTACTCATCTTGCTAGCATAGGCTTCTGTGGAAATGATATGCCCAGCATACCCTGGGGGACCATAATTATTGGTTCTTCCCCTTCAAGCAAAAGCTAAGGAGAATGTTCCCTCAGTGGGTGCAGGCACACTCATTCCATGATCTTTTTCAGTGTATGCTAGCCAGGAAGATAGGGCATTTATATGTTGCTCCATAAAGGCAACATGAAATAGCCAAAAAATAAGTACCTTATTACATCAGAATTGGGGCGGGGGGGGGGGTGGAGAGGGCTATTGGGGGGGAGTTGGTGTTAAGTAACAAAAATCTCTTGGTATTACCCAAGTTGTTTATCCCTCCCCTCCAATGCTCCTCCCTTTGTTCCCTTGATGGGGGGCCCCAGTGAGTCATGTACTCAGGTGGTTGCAGGGTAGGGCAGCCCCTCTGTCAGCACCTGGCCACTATGGATAAGTCGGTGACTAAGGGTTGAGGGAATGGAGGGAGAAGGAAGGTGGAGGGGCAGGTGAGGAAGTAAGGGTAGGGGGAGGTGTGGAAGGGAGAGAAGTTCAGAATGCTTGTGGATCCTCACCATAGTACAGCCCAAAAACAATCCCAGCCCCTAGGAAGGCCCCCAATGTCTGGGCCAATGCATAGATGGGCAGCTTGATCCACGGCTCCCTCGCCAAGAAGCACATAGCAAAAGTCACAGCTGGATTCAGGTGGGCCCCTGGATAGAGAGAAGACAACCATTCAGACATAGCTATGGGGTGGGGGAGCAGTAAAAGCAGAAGAAGAGAAGCTAGGTATTTAATAGCTTATCCCTAGTTAAGGTCCTGATGCTTAGCTTATCTTTAGAACCAATAGATCAAAATTGCAAAGAGGCAGGTTTCAACTTGCTGTAAGAAAGAATATATTCTATAAATGAAATGGCATATCTTGTGGAGAGTGGGCTTTCTATCACTGAAAATGTTCAAGCAGAGTTAGGAAGACCACTTTTCAGGGATGCTGAAACATAGGGTGAGAAATTTCAATTCTAGGTTTCTAAGATACAGGACAATATCCCTTGAGTCTGTAAAAGGGCCTACAAGTCAGAGTGTTTCCAGTATCTAAGGGAGGCATTTTAGAGGTCATGTAATAGAGAGGACATTAAGGAGGAGAGGACATACCAGACACTTGGCCAGCAATAAGGATACCCAGTGTGACAGCAAAGCCAAAAGCCAGGTTGATGGTAAGAAAGCCACCGTGGGTCCCTCTGCTCAGCACAACCTGGGCCACAGAGCCACAGCCGAACATCTGTGATGGAGAAATATGGGGTGAGATTGAGGATCACTGATGTGGCATGGAGGCTTCTGGTCCATGCCTCCATAACAGATACCAATTTATGCTCACACACTCACACACACACACACACACACACACACACACACACACACACACACACTCACGAAGCCTCATGCTACCATGTCGTCAATTTCCTTCTTGCTGCTAGTAGAGACTTCCCTCCTACAAAATAATAACATAGTGTAGCCTGAAAAAAGTCATCTGATAAGCAGCTAAGGGCAGTATAAAGAGCACTGAACTAGGAATCATGAGACTATGTTTATAGTTCTTGTTCAATCACTGTGTAATCTTGGGACCATCCTTTAACCTTCTGAAGTTTCAATTTCCTTATCAGTAAATGAGGGGTATAGATTCTTCGCTATCAAACTCACAAGATTATATGAAGGATGACAAGAGTATGTGGAAAATGTTTCTAAAAATTGGAAAGCTTTGTACAAATTTGAGGGATTACAATTATTTTGTTCTAGGACTCTTCTAATACAAGATTCTTACATCCTTCAGCCTTCAGTCCTCTGATAAACCCTCCTGCTTCCAAAAGAGATCTAAGGATCTCAGATGATGACAGTATGTTAAGGCCTCTCGCCCCAGAAAACTCCTTTCAAGATCCTGAAAACCGCAACTAGGAAATAAGAAATACAAGTAATGGGGAATAGAAAGTTATCTGGCCCTACAGGACAAAAGAGAAGATGGGGTAAGGGAAGGGAGGGATGATAGAAGAGAGGTCAGATTGGTGATATGGATAATTAGAATATCCAGTGTATAGGGGAGGGGGGAGGGGACAAATGGGGAGAAAATTTTGGAACCCAAAATCTTCTGAAAATGAATGTAAAAATTTAAATAAATATATTAATAAAAAAAAGAAAAAAAAAGATCCTGAAAACCTCTATCTCTCCTTTTTTCCCCACTCAGTTCTCTTCCTATGGTAAGACCCAGTGACCTCCAAAACTGGTCTCAAGGGATCAAAATGACCTACTTATAAACATCGAATTTGGAGTCTTTTCTCCTTCATTCTCTTCTCATTGCCTCTTCATCTCCAAACATGATCCATCATCTCCTAGCTAATTATAACATATGGAATCAAGATGCCCAAGGGACAAGTCTAACTTGGAGTCACCCATACACATTGCTTCCTCTGATGAGACAGAGAAGAAGGAAGGTTTGGGGAAAGACCAGAACAATGTGTTAGTGTAGGGTTAGGATTTCTAGGTCTTATCCAACTAGAAGACTGTAATTTTCAGGATATTTGGGCATATGCACTGGTGGAAGGATTTCCTTACAGGGAGTTCTCCACATTGATTAAATCACAGGTCTGGAAAAACAAAAATCCTCTCCACCACAAATATGCAAGCTCCAGACCTCAACTGCAAGTAAGAGGCAGTAATACAAGGTCCTTAAAGTAAAATCCTGACAAGACTCTCTATCCTCCCCTCACACATATACAGACCCCATAGACCCACACACCTAGACCCAGACATACAGATATAGACACCCACACACCCACACACGCACACACCATGCTCTGACAAGTCCTGGTTAATTTCTTTTCCTTCTGTGAGTCCCTACAAATCTAAGGTTTAATGCCACACTCATTAGGTACTGAATTCCTTCAGCCTTTCAACTTCTTATACTGCTATCTTGAGCTGGTATTTAAGCCGGATTTTATAGTTTAATCTGTCTCTCCACTCCTCTCCCCCTCCCCCACTCTGGGAATTCAGCACGAGGCTCACCACCAGGAGGGTAAGTGAGGAGGAAGTGTGGTGTGTGGAAAAATGGATAAGTGTTTACTTGATTTGAATCCTGACCCCACTGAGGTATGAAGAGCTTTAATTAATCCTCCCTCTCTGGAGAGAAGGAAAAAGAGGGTAAAGATACACTTTCAAGTGATAGATTTTTTAAAGCAATTGGGGTAAAGGAGAGGAGAAAGGGGACAGAAGAGACACAGAAAAAGGACAAACACACCAGGAGAATCTTCACTGCAACTCAACAAACATTTTCAGAATGTAGAGAGAAACGAAGGAGGCAGAGGAGGGAGGTAGAGACTGTATCTACAAGGGGGTGCCACCAAAGTGTCAGGGAATTCCACCCCAGCTGAATAAAAATAGGTAAGTAAGTAAAGATCAAAGGCATGAAATTGACAGAAAAAGAGAAAAGAACAAAAATTGGGGGGAAGCACCAGGGGAAAATATCGCCTAGCCCTGGGGCACTGAGCTTTGGGCCTAGCCCAGGGCCAGCCTCCACTCCACTCTCTCTATGCCGATTGCTTGGGGAGCTGGCCTAGTTCCAGAGGCCAGGGAATAGGGTTGAGGATGGCCAGGAGCCAGTTCAGAAGGAGTCTCCTCTTGGCTAATTTTCCTCTTCCTCACCCTAGAGGTCATCTTGGCCTATCCCCCATCTCCCTCTACTGGCCCCTTTTCCCTCTCTCCCAGAAGTCAGATGGTGTTGGGGGTCTGTCCAGTTCTCAGTAACACTCTTCCTTCCCCTCTTTATGAAAAAGGGATTGCTTTCTCTCTTCTGGACATCTAACCTCACTAAATCCCTCTAATGGCAAGATTTGCCTCACCCAGATGAACCCTTAGAGACTTTCAAACCTCAATGACCCTTTACCCTAACCCACCCAGGGTTACCCCTGTCCCATCTCCTATCCCCAGGGCTCCTGAGTTACCCCCTATCCCCTCTTTCCAAAACACAGTTCCTCCCCATCTGGGTCATCAAGCTCATTCAGCTTTCACTGGCACACCAACACCCACACCCACATGCCCAAGTACACTTGAAAGGTACCTCCACAAACATCACACCCCAGTCCTCCCAGTCAGTATACATTGAGATTATTCTTCTAAACCCTTGGTGGAGTGGGCAGAGCACTCTCCCATGCCAAGGGCCTTTAATGATCCCTGCACAGTTTCTCCTCATTTCACAATGCAAGAGCAGAACACCTGAGGCTCGAAGAGGGAAGGATGGGACTTCCTTCAAAAACAGGAGAACCAACCCCATTTCCAACTAAATCTTAGAAATTCTGGTTTTGCATGACGAATGTGGAAATATGTTTAATATGATTGTCCATGTATAACCTATAGTATGCTATTTTGAGGAGGGGGTAGGGGAAGGGAGGGGGGAAATTTAGAACTCAAAATCTTATAAAAGTGAATGTTGAAAACTGAAAATAGTTTCTAATAAAGAAATGCCTGTTTCAAAAGCAAAGGAGAGGGAGGGGGAAAGATTCCATGGAGTTGTTAGAAATGCACTCCCCAGACCATGGAACTCTCCACTCTAAAGCCTCAGTACATGCATATGCATGGAAAGGGGAAAAGGGTGGAAAGCGAAGAGCTGAGACCTAATCCTACCCCAGACTCCACCTTAAAGCCCTGCCCTCCTCTCTGGCCCAGAAATAGAACGGTGTAGCCCTGATGTAATTAAGTACAGACAACAAAGATGATACAGACATCCACCTCTTTCCTCCCAATCCCGCCCTATAGTCCTGTTCTCCTCTTCTGCTAACTGATGGCACTATCTTGCCTGAGTATAGCTGCCTGCAAACATGAGGGATGAGATGGCTGGTAGAACCTTGCCTATCTACATTGGGATAAAAGGCAATAGTGGCAAAGTGCATTCTCCCCCTCCTTTCAAAACCAGGGTTATATCTCAAAGTTCTGGGCTCTGCATTTTAATTGGTTAGGTCACCCATATCTATATACCCCTTCCTAACTGCCTCCAGCACACTGATCGCCGAGCACTCGGATCGCCGGGCTTCTCCACCAGCAGAGAACCTAGGGCAATAGATAAGGAGACACTCCCCATTCTATATACTCGCGAGGGCACCCACACTCCGGTTCAGCTTCACCTCTAACCCCTGCCCTGCCGCTCCACCCATATTCACTCCAACCTCCGCATCCCACCACCACCCACCCTCCAAGCTTTTTAATTCTATTTTGGTTACCGCTATTTGCACAGAGCACTTAACAGCTCCAGGGAAATGAAGAGGGATAACCACAAGTATGCAACAAATACAAAGTAACTAAGCATAAATGAAACTAACTTAAGTATAATTAAGACCAACTATAAGCAAAAGTAACTGTCGAAATGAAGCATAACTGGCTACCGGAAGAGGGTAAGAAAAGGCGAGTCATTGAGGAAAAACCGCGGAAGAAAAGCCGTACAAGTTACCAAGAGCAAGCACGAGTAAAGGGAAGGTTAATTTCGTTTTTCTCTCAAGATGATTACAGCTCTACAAGTGGCAGGGACCATAGAATCTATCTAGTCCACCTCCCTCATTTAACATTTAGGAAACTGAGGCACAGGGAGGTTATGTGAGTTCCCCAAGGTCACAGAGATGAGTGAGAGAGACAGAACTTAAGCCTAGGGTGCTCTGATTTCTCAGTCACTCCTCTTCCCAGAGCGGCAGATTTAATCAGTCATCGCCCTGCTATCGACAAAGACCCAGATCAGGCCAGCATCTTCCCACCGCACAAGACAGTCATCCCCAGATACTTGAGACGTAATCTTAACCGCCTACTGACCCCAGATCTCAATATCTTTTATTCGGTGTAACTTTTGGACTTTTCTAGGTTTAATTATTCATTAGGGACCAGACGTTGTTGTCTTAATTAATCCCCAACTAGCCGTCTCATTCCTTCCTGGCAAAAGCCGGACCCTTTGCCCTTCTCGTCTTTAGGATCTCAGGAGATGAGGGGTCGGGTGGAAGGCTTGGGGGTTCAAGGATTCAAGCGGGGGCCCTTAGCACCTCCCCCCCAGGGTGGGTGCCGTCATTCTGGACCCTGATGGAGCTAGCTGTTGGTGAGTAGACAGAGAGATGGCTTTGAAAGAACCGTCGTCAATGAAGGGGGGGTCGCTTTGGGGACCTGGGGAATTAAGGCAAGGAATTTTCTTCCAAAGCAAGCTCCCTCCTCCGTCCCGAGCCCCGCGCTTCCTCCAGTCCTGCTGTCCTACGTATCCTCTGTCCCGTTTTCTTCCTTACCACCAGGATGAGCGTCCCGAGGCATTCAGCGAGAGCCTGGCGCAGCAGCCGGTACCGGACCCGCAGCAGCTCCCCGCAGCGCGACACTAGCTCCTTCTGACGGCCCATGGTTCGGAGTGGGGCAGGACCGCGGGGCAAGAACTCAGGTAAGAGTGAGAGCGCGTGGGAGCTCAGTCCGGGAGCACCTGAGCTGCAGGTGTCAGAGCCGAGGAGCGCGAAAGGCTGGAGGAAGGGACAGCACAGGAGCGCACCCTCCGCGATCGCGCTGCGGGGCCCCTGCAGGGACCGCGCTTTATAAGGAGGCTCCGCTGCCCTCCCGCTTCGCCCCGCCCAGCCGGAGCCTGCGGCTCGTCAAGGCGGAGAGGGGCGCGCCTGTTATAGGCTTCCTGGGGAGGGGTGAGTGGGACCTACTCCACACACTCCCCCAACCCCTTTGACAATTTCCCAAGCAGCTTTAGCATGTGGCTCACCTCTCCTGGAACTGAAATGGGAGGCTAAGACCTCTGTGCCAAGGTCTCCCTCGTTCCCCACTCCCCTTTCGCCCTTCTTTCGTCGGTACCCGGCGTTTGGGGTTTTGGAGAGAGATGAAGACAGGAATAGGGGCTGAAGCAGCAACCGCTGAGTCCACACCTCCTCTGGCCTCCTCTTCCCCAGTCCTCTCTTCCTCTTCCTTAGAAGCAAATCTTTCTCCCGGCAATCAACAAGGATTTATTAAGCACTATGTTAATACAAAGAAAGGCAAACAAATCACTGTTCCTGCTCTCCGGCAGCTCATGTTCTAACGGAGGAACAACATGCTAACTACTATGTATACACAAGACATGTAGAGAGTGGATGGGAAGTAATTTCAAAGGGAAGGCACTCGCTGAGGGGAGGTAGAAGGACGAGGTAAGAGCGGGGTGGAATGGGACGACCACACAAGTCTCCACAAGAAGGTGGGATTTGAACGAAGGACTGAAAGCCAACAGGGAAAGCCAGTAGTCGGAGGAGAAGACTGAGAGCCTGGGGGGAAAGGCTCCAGAGTCGGGAAATAGGGTGTAGTGTGTGAGGAAGGGCAAGAAGTCGGTGTTGGATTGGAAGGGAGCAAAGTTCTCTGAAACTCAGTTTTCTCCTCAGTTAAAATGAGAGGGTTGAACTCTTAAGGCTCGGATACTACTTTTTTCCATCAGGACAATCATGGGTTCTCAACAGAGTGTGGGTAGATCACATATGCAGTGGGTATTGTATGTTCTGTGTGACTGTGTATGTTCTGTATGGCCATGTGTCTCTGGGCTTTGTTCTCCTTCCTCAAATTTGTCTCTTACTTTTCCTGGCTTCCTTCAGATGACTTCAATCCTACCTTCTGCAGCAGGTCTTTCCCAGTTTCTCCCCACCTCTGCCCCCAGAGCCTTCCCTTCAGAGACTACTTTCCATCCACTCCACTCTATGTCTTTAGTTATTTACATGTTTCTCCCCTCATTAAACTATGATCTTCAGGAAAGCAGGGACTGTTTTTGCCTTTCCTTGTATCCCCAACACTCATAACACAATGCCTGACACATAGTAGTCTCTTAATAAATGCTGTTGCCTAGACTGTTCTGCATGACGGGGTAGAGCTAGGATCAGCTGCTAAAAGTTCACGAAAGTATCATAGCTGAAAGGAATCTCAAAATATAGCTAGTCCATTTTACAGTCTGGAACACTGAGAGTCTGAGAGATGACCTGATCTGCTCGATATCACATGGGTGGCAGAATCAGGATTTGAACCTAAGTTCTATAACTTCAAATCCAGCCCTCTTCCCTAGCTAAGAGAGAAGCTGAAACTTCCAAACTTAGGATACTACACTTCCTCTAATAGAAGGTGACCCACTCCCAAGGGTGAACAGGCACCCAGGCAAAAAAAAGATTTCTGCTTCATATAAGGAAAGACTTGGTAGTGATTAGAACTGTCCAAAAAAATTAAATAAGCTTCAGCCAAAGGGAGACAGTTCCTGAATACTGGGAGGGGAGATTTGGAATAGAAGTCTAAGAGACACATGAGATATGTTGTAAAGGAGATTCCTGTTCAGGGAAACATTGAACTAGATGACCTCTGATTTCCTTTCCAACTGTGAGTGAGACTCTTTAATGGTTCTGTGATTTATACATTGCTTCTTACATATTCTGTATGACTATGTTTTCATATATTGTACAATCTGTACCTAGGATGCTAAGAGAACAAGAAGGCTCCAAGAGTGGGGCACATATATCCTGTGGACCAGAGGAACTAAACCCCTTGTCCACCTGGCAGGAGTTGCCGTTGGAACCTGATTAAAATGTACAGTTATGCCTTCCACATTAAGACTTTCCCCATGAAGTTTTCAACATATTACAAGTCAGTGTAAGAACTTAAATGTGAATTTGGGGGGAGGTTTTCGGAAGCCACAGACAACACACAAAGTGCAGCAGACAACACAGAAAAGGTTTAGAAACTCAGAAATGCATGAAATATATGTATAGTATTGAATACCAATATTTTATGTTTTAGTGTCATAATAATTCAGACTTCTTCTCTGTTATGAAGGGAGGGCCAAAAAATTTTACACAGATTTTCCAGATCGAGGAGGTAATGCACTCCTAACCCCTGTGATGTAGAAGGGATAACTGTAATTGGGAAATATTTAACAAAATAAATAAAAAATACTATAAACAGATAACATCATATTTTAAAACTGAGACAAAATGCAATCTATAAGGATCTTCACGTATGGATTAGTGACTCCTGTTTCTGAGTTTGACAACAGTGCTCCAAATGATTTGTGTGAAAACACAAACAAGAACTGTGCAAAGGTTCTGATTTCCATGGGGAGAAGAAATTCCCACATGGATAAGACTATAGATCCATTAAAGTTCCCAAGCAAACATGTTCTATGTGACTGTAACAAGGCATGTTGAGCTATATGGTACACATTGTACATATTCACATGGGCTTCCCATCCTTCCAGGGTCCAGGATCCTAATCTAGAAGTACATGCAAAAAGCTGGGCCTCTTTCCAGTGAGTTTTCACTATTTTCCTACTCCTTTAAAGCAGGTATTCTTAACTTGAGGTTAATTATCTTTAAAGAATATGTATTTTGATGACTGTATTTCAGTATAATTGGTTTTCTTTGTAAACCTATGTATTTTATTTTTTACTTAAAAAACATCACTCCAAGAAGGGGTCCATAGGTTTCATCAGACCACAAAAGGGGTCCATGACATGTACAAAAGTAAAAAAAAAAACAAAACCTGCTTTAAAGGAGTAGAGAAACTTTGCTTGGAACTGAGGTCATTGATCTTAGTCAGATTTTGAATTGTCAATTAGAAAAGGAAGTGGGAGCCCTGGGGCCTTTTAAGGAAAAGGGCTCACCCAGCCACCCACAGCGACTGACACACAATTTCACAAATGGGAAACTGAGCCACAGTATAGGTCCCAGATGAGTCACAGACCTCAGTCATAATGGTGACCCAGTTACCCCACATTCCCCTGAGATCAAAGGGCAAGGAAAGGGAAACTTCTGTCCCCACTACCTAAGAGCCCTGATTAGAGACCCTGCCAGTGATTTGAAGGAACTTGCAGGATCAGATAGAGTTGTGTCCAAAGTCTAGACTGAGGGAGGGAATATCTGTCTCCAAGGATGGCTAGGGAGCAAGACTGAAAGTTCATAGGTAAAGTTAACTGGGCGTGATGCCCAAGAGATTATTGGAAGGCCAGAACCAGTGAAAATATAAAAACATAGGCAAACACAATCACACATACAGATATATCAATACAGAATGTCATACACAAACTCAAACATATTCAAACTGACACCTAGTCATACAGGTTTACAGATGGATTCATCAAAAATAAACAAATAAAAACAACCACAAAAAAAAAGAAAAAGAAAAAGTCCTTGCTCACACACATTACTTTTTCATTAAGACAAAAACCCCTGGAGACAAACCTGTTCTCCCCCTCCCTCCATACTTCCTACCCCTACCCCACCAAGGGTTGTCATCATGAATCACAGAGAAGTTAGCAGCACCGCCCACCTCTTATTGATAGGTCTGAGCTGATGACTCAGAATTAGGAATGCTAGTTAGGACAGAATCTTGAACATAGAATTACAGGTACATGGAGTTTAGCATCATAAAATGAAAAAAGTGTGGGACCAAGAAACAAGGAAACATAGTATTTTTAAGTTGAATGGGACCCTAGAGGTCAAGTGGGTCAAAGACACTCACATCAATACTTTGCATTTAGGTTGTCAAAAAGTCATATGTGTGTGAATTTTTATATACATTTTATACACATTTTTCTATAGTTATAATTATATATAGTTATAATTACTAACTGAGACTAACAGATATATTGTCTTATTTGTGTTTCTTACTATTTCAGGTGGTTTTTTTTAAATGTTCCTTAAAAATATCAGATCTACATCTTAGTGTCAGGTGGGCTATGTTTGATATAGTGACTGTGGGTTGGATATTCAGATTCTAGTTCAACCCCCCAATTTTACAAATAAGGAAAATAAAGTGCCTAGAAGAGAAGTGACCACCTCCAATCTGATTTGTGGTAGACTTGGGGCCAAAATATAAATAATGATGTAAAACTAATTCCCCAGAATTATCTACCACTATGTTCTCCCAGCACCTGCCTGCTCCCAGAGTCAGGATTCCAGGAGCTCATAAAAAAGGAGGGAGGGGTAATTAGGTGGTTCAGTGGACAGAGCACTGACTCTAGAGTCAGCAGGACCTGAGTTTAAATATGACCTTGGACATTTACGAGTTGTGTGACCCTGGTCAAGTCATTTAATTCCGATTGCCTTCAAAAAAGAAGAAGAAAAGACGAGAGAGAAAGGTTGGCAGTCCTATGCCACATGGGAGTAAATGACTTCTTATCCTAAGTTTGGAAGTCTATCACTGTTGAGGGGATGTAACAGTCTTTTCCTCTGCCAAAGTTTCCTTCCCCTGGTAACTTACCTTATCCCTCACTCCTTACCCCCTCTCATCCAGGTTGTCTGCTTTACTAAAGTATATTCATGTAAAGTAGGACCATGGCTGGTGGTTGTCCTTCATTCTTGAAGAGGACCAAAAAGGCATCTCTATGCCAGAGTCATTTTTCAGTGTATCCAGCTGTGGCTGCTCGGAACAATATGAGCCCAGAATGTTTTACCACAGGTCAGGCACAAATAGCCCATGTGAACATTTGGAGTGGATACTCTAAATCTGCACATCTCTGGTTTTCTTTTGAGCTACTTCAATACTGCTC
This sequence comes from Potorous gilbertii, assembly GCA_028658325.1. Taxonomy (NCBI): domain Eukaryota; kingdom Metazoa; phylum Chordata; class Mammalia; order Diprotodontia; family Potoroidae; genus Potorous; species Potorous gilbertii. Next base: position 122,228,746 of record CM053772.1, on the reverse strand, counting down.
ATAGAGCACAGCACCTTCTCTGATAAGAAAGAGCACACCATGCTGGGTGGTCCTGTGCCAGTGTCTCTCATGTCACACAATCAATTTCAAAGTTCTTAAGAGAGACCTTGAGAGTGTCTTTGTATCACTTCTTCTGACCACCATGGGAACACTTGCCCTGTGTGAGTTCTCCATAAAATTTGACATCTCATATCTGAAAGATGCTTTATAAGTCAGTCTGACACTCTTATTTTACAGGTAGGGAAACTGAGACCCCAAGGATGCTGTATTTTGTTCCATGTTAAGGGACGGAGACAGGGCTAGAATGCAGATAAGTCCTAGACCAATGTTTTTTCCATTATACCATATATCAATTCCCAGTGTACTCCCTTCTCCCCTGCAATGATCCAGGGATGGGGAACTTGCAGCCTCAAGGTCACATATGACCCTCTAGGTTCTCAAATGTGACCTTTTGAGTGAGTCCAAGTTTTACGGAACAAATCCTTTTATTAAGGGAATTTGTTCTGTGAAGTTTGTATTCAGTCAAAGAATTGCACATGAGGACCTAGAAGGTCACATGTGGCCTTGAGGCAGCAGGTCCCCTACCCCTGGGTCAAACCCCATATCCCCTCAGAACACCTTCATTGTTTTCACCTTCAAACAAGTACACACTCTCTGTAGGTAACCCCAGAAACTGGGCAGGACAGTGTTTAGAGATAAAGCCACACTAGCTATGGCCAAAAGCAATCTGGGAAAGGGTGAGAACCCAATATGGACAAAGAGGGAAACTGATCCTCACATATCTTCCCTTCCCTGATCTAAATTTGGCCTGAATATTTCTCTCTGTTAGGAGGGCAATGTTAAGGGGAGCAACTCTCTTCCCAGGATACATATGGTCTGATGACACACACCAAATCTTTATAGTCATGCACACATACAAGTACACATGTGTATTCGTGCATGCTCATATATGTGCCAACACCAGACCCCAAATGTACATGCTCAGCATACAAACATGTTCTGTACTCAATTCAATTCAGTTCATTTCACCAAGCATTTCTTAAACTTGGACTACATACTAGGCACTGGAGGAAATACAAAGACAAAAATGAAGTTGTTACTGCTTTCAAGCTTACATTTTACTTGGGGGGACCATGGGTGGGATTCACATGTACAGATACATACATGTGTACATGCAATCTGGGGCTCCCAGATTCCCTTAGGATAGAATACAAATTCTTCTTTGTTATTTTAACCCCTTCACAAATTCATCCCTATATACAATATTGCATCTCCCACCTTTGTACTTTTGTATAGGCTGTCCCCAATATCTGGAATATACTACCTCTAAGAATCTCTAGCTTCCTTCAAGGCTCAGCTCCAATGTCATCTCCTGTAAGAGATCTGTCCTAATCTCCTTATCCCTCCATGGGCAATGCCCTCCTATCCTGAAATTACTTTCTATCTACTTTGTATATATTTTATACTTATTTATTTGTGTTCATGTCATTACATCCATCCCCGAGCAAAATGTAACTCCTTGAGGGGAACAATTCTTTCTTTTGCTCTTTCGTTTCTTCCTTCCTTTTTCTCTTTCTTTCCTTCCACCCCTTTCTTTCTCTTTCACTTTCTCCTTCCTTTATTTTTCTTATTTGCTTTTTCTTTTCTTCCTTTTTCTTTCTTTTTTCATTTTTTCTTCCTTTTTTCTTTTTCTTTCCTGTCATTCCCCCTTTCTTTCTTTTCACTTTGTCCTTTGTTCCTTCTTTTCTTCTTTCATTTCTTTCTTCCTTTTCCTCCCTTCATTTTTCTGTTCCTTTTTCTTTCTTCATTTTCCTCTTTTCCTTTTTCTTAATTTCTTTTTTCTTTTTCTTCCTTCGTTTTTCCCTTCCTTCCTTTTGCTTTCTCTTTCTTTCTCTCTCCCTCCCTCTCTTCCTTTCTTTTTTCTCAGCCTCTCTAGCACTTAGCACAATGTCTGGCATACAGCAGGCAATGAATAAATGTTTATTAAATGTTGAATAAGTGAATAGAAGGTTTTAGAGTTTCTACTCAACAGCTAGGGGAACCTGAAACCAAAGCTGGAGGAAATAGGGTAGATCCAAGGTAAGGAGGAGTTGGAGAGAAAAATTCTGGAATAGGATGAGGAAGGCAGAAAGAGATGTTTGAAGCAGGTTTTTCTTTCAACAGCCCTGGTTGTGGGTTGCCTTCAGGAAGGGGGATGTTGACATAAACATAAAGAGGTCAATTCTAGACAGAAAAGAGATGTTTTGATTCTTATATTTGCCATCTCATTTTCAATCAGTTCTCTATTCCCTAAATTGCCCCCTCCCTTGACTCCCTTTCCCCTTAGAGATCAGCTTCTTCCCATGTTATCACCACCCAGGGCACTGGAATCTCTCCTCCTACAAACAAACACTCTTAAAGCATGTGCCCAAAGTCAGAGGTCAGCATCTCCTTCCTTGATTTTCATTCAGATCAAGAAAATAGGTCTCTGCTGTCAGTCAGGGATTCTCTAAGGATGAAATATCTCTAGGATTGGCCCACAGGCACACAAACCAGAGTACAGACCGGACATTTTCAGGATGGGTGTATTTGATCTCAGGAAATGCTGATTTTGAAAGGGCACAGAGAAAAGATCAGAGATTTCATTCTGAAAAATTAATCTAGATGATCTAATCCAACTCCCTTATTTTACAGGTGAGAAAACTGATGCCCAGAGGAGCAAAGTCTCTTGCCAAAAGTAACCCTGTTGCTAAGGGACAGCCAAGATGAGAACCTAAGCCCTTTAATTTTTAAATTCATTTGACCACATGGGGTCTCAGATCTAGGTCCTTCAAGATAATCTCTGTTGTTCCCTTTTGCTCCCTTTTCAAATATGAGGAAGCTGGGGTCTATTGAGGCCAGCTGCTCACCCTAAACTAGAATCTAGGTCTCTGTGTACTCCCACATCAGGAAACAAAGGGAAGATGTTTTATAGCAGTTGGGGACCAGGTGGTTTCCTAGGTGGGAGTTTGGACCCCAGAGGCAACTAGAGCCTGGGGTGATCAGAGCCATAGGTGGAGACCGTTTAGATGACAGGTCCCTTCTACCACTACCAGCCTCACCTCCAAGGTTGGGCAATAAGCCTCTTCTGGGTGTGAAGGGCAAACTGAGGGGAGAGGACCTGCCCCCGTGGGTGGCTCTGACTGACGCAGGCATCATGGTGGGAGGGGGAGACAGTGGGTAGTCAGGAGGGCTCTTAGGGGAGGGAGTGGCTGAGCAAGTCCCAGCCTGCCTGGGCAGAAGCAGGTCTTTTGGGGAAATGGGGCTTAAAATGGTGGTGGAAGCAGGGAAGTGGGGATATAGACCTAACTGGTCTGGGAGAAAAGGGAAAAATGGGACCCAAATCATTCAGGAAGTAGGGAGTAGTGGAGAAAGGGTTTTAGTTTTTTTTGTTTTATTTTGTTTTCAGGTAGGTAAGATTTTGACTTCAAAACAATTAAACATTTCATTTGGAATTGTGAAAACTCCCATTTTTTTTAACCAGGAAATTATAAACCAAGATATGGATCCCCATGTCCATAATAGACTAAAAAGACAAAGAGAAACAGCTTTCTACTGACCTGAATACATTTTGCCAAGACCTTCCTTGTACACATAAGGCCTTGAGTGTAGAGGACCTGAATGATCATGTAACATTCATCTTAGTTTTAGTAGTTTAATTATCACTATACAGAGGACCATTTTTTTCTTGCGTCTTCTCAATGGTTTCTTTAGAATTGACCTTCTGGGCAACAAGTCAAGGTTTGGCTCTATGCTCAAGAATCTTTTTGTGATCTTTGCCCTGTTTTAGCATAATGACAACTGTTTCCTTAGTTGGATCAATGCTCATATGGACAATAGTGCCATTCGCTATTTCACTGAGCACATTGTAGATGGAGAGGATGTCTTTCTGTAAACGTGGACTGTTTTACCAGTTTGCTCGACTTTATAGTTCCTCTAAACTATCTGGATCTCATTCTCCTCCCGGATGGGCATGTATTAGACACCATATTTCTGCCTTGCCTCTGTGAAAAATAGGGAAGATGCGGTCCTTACACAAATTTTGGTTCTTGCTTAGATTGGAGCTCACAAGGGAGTTGAATTTCACATTGACAAGAAGTCACATGAGTCAATTTTAGTGAGGGATTTTAGGTTGGGAGAAAGGGAATTTGGGCAACGCTAGGTGAATAAAAAGCTAAAACTTGGATAATGGTGGGAGTGAATGATAGGAGTCCTGGGGGACCACAGGGCAAACCAATATGGTAACTTGGCAAGTATCTTAGCCAGGAATCAAGGGGACTTGTGTTTGAGTTCCAGTTCCACTACTGGGTAGATCACTTAATAAGTCTAGGTCCCAGTTTCTTCCTCTATAAAATGGACATGATAATATCTCCCCTAACGACGGCACAAGAATGTTTTTGTTGTTCTGTCCATGGCTGTGGTTTTTGCTATCATAAGGAACCATCAGGGAAGAAACTCCCTGTACCAAAGCAGACTGGTGTCTGTTTCCATCTTATTTGGTCTCAGAAAGTTTTCTGAGGCATTGAGCAATTAAAGGATTGGTCCAGGATCACACGGTCAGTCTGTGTCAGAAGTAGTATCAGCAGGTTATGAGAATCAAATAAGATCATGTCTGTGAAAACATTCACAATTTTGAAAATCAGCAGCATGAAGGATTATTAGCCAGGGAGTAATACTAATAATAGCTAATATATGTATACATACAAATATAATTTTCTATGTGCCAGGCAGGTGCCATTATCCCCATTTTACAGATGAGGAAACTGAGGCAAACAGTGGTTACAGAGCCTAGAGTCACGTAGCACATTCTATCCACTGTGCCACCTAGCTGCCTCTAAGGGTCTGTTTGTGATGGGACCCTTGAGGAAAAATAATTCCTGGACAAAGGGGTGGGGAACCTTTGGCCTCAAAGCCAAATGTGGCCCTCTAGGTCTTCAAGGGCAGCCCTTTGACTTCAATCTAAACTTCACAGAGCAAATCCTTTTATTTGGGCTCTAGTTTGTCTTTCCTTTCCCATGCCCCTCCTTTCTCAATCTACTTTTGCTGAAAGCCCTCTTTCTGATTCACGTTTAGAAATGACCAAAATCAAAACCAAACCAAACCATCGTAATACATTAGTAAGAAGCAAAAATAATAGCTAAAATATCTATAACACAGGTTTGCAAAGCACTTTTTCATATACATTATTATTTCACTTGATCCTCAGCATTTATGGTCATGACTGTGAGCTCCTTGAAGGCAGGCACAGTGCCTAATACATAGTAGGCACTTAATAAATGTTTGGTTGCTTGAATAATTGATTGAAATACTAGCCAAATACTAGTCAGAAGCTGGCCAAATGGGCTGTGGTGGAAGGTACTCCATTTCTGGAGCCAGAAGATTTATGTTTATATGCTGGCTCTGCTATATGAACAACCATTACTCCTTTGTAGGATCCAGTCTCCTCCACTGTAAAAGTGAAAGTGTCGCATTGATTATGGAATGGTTAAGCAAGTTGTGGTACATGCACATAATGGAATATTATCAATTTGGGCGATTTGTCTGCTCTCACAGCTTGGATAAGATGAGAGTTCCCCATTCTTTTTCTTTTGGTGAAATGAAAGACAACCAGGCTTTATGATTTGCCCTGTCTCTATGCTCTAAAATACCCCATGAACTGTAGCATGACATACTTATACAACCCAAGGACCCCTGCATCCTGCCATCTGCCCATTGTTGCTGCACTCTTAGAACTTCCAGGTCCCTTCTAACCATCTTGCAGTTAAACTTCTATTATGTCTATTTTTCAGGAAAAGTATTATTCGCCAGTGTTTAATTGCTGAAGTCTTATGATCACGCCATTTACCAGATGTACTAATGGTACATCTTTTACAACTGAACCCTCCAATATTCTATTATGCGTTGTCTTCCTTAATAAAAGAGAGTGAGCTACTTCAGACACTGTTCTGCTTTTTTTCTACTTAAATCTCCATCACTTAGAATAATGCTTGGCACTGTATTTATTTAGCAAGTGCTAAATAAATACTTTTAAATTCATTCAATAAATGCTCTAAGAGATGATGAATACATAGAAGCATGGGAAGATATGAACTGATGCAAAGGGAGTAAGCAGAACCCCTCCCCAAAAAACTCAATATACACAACCACTACAACAATGTATATTAAAAAAAGAAAAAGAAGACACATTAAATTGAACACTATGAAATTTATAATGAGTAAGCCTGGCTCCAAAGAGAAATCTGACAAATCTGTTCTGTGAAGTTGGATTCAGTCAAATCTTTCCTTTCTGTGCAGATTAGGGTAGGACTAGGGATACGGAACACTGAATACTATATTAAGAGTTGGTTTACTTGTTGATTACTTGTTCAGTTTTGCTGAAATATTTTTTTTAATTTTTTATTAAATTTATTTATTTTTAGTGTTCCACATCACTACCATATAACTTAGATTTCTTTTTCCCTCCCTCTCCCTTATCTTCCCCCTCCCTCCCCAAGACAGCATACAATTTTACATAGGTTCTACACATATATTTCTATTAAATACATTTTCACCACAGAGGTGCTGCATAGAAGAATTGAAATGAATGGGAGAAATCATATAACAAACCAAAACATAATACAAAAGAAAATGATCTGTGTTCTGCAACTGAATTCCGTAGTTCTTTCTCTGGATGTGGAAGGCATTTTGCCTTGAAAGACCATTGGGAATTTTTTAAGTCCTTTCATTGCAATGAAGTTCCAAGGCTACCAGAAGAAAACTCTTGCACACTGTGGTTGTTGCTGTGCACCAAATTCTCCTGGTTTTACTCCTTTCACTCAGCATCAGATCACATAAGTCTTTCCAGGTCTCTCTGAAGTCTTCCTGATCATCATTTCTTATAGCACAATAGTATTCCATTACACTCATATACCATACCTTATTCAGCCATTCCTTAATTGGTGGGCATCCTCTTGATTTTCAGTTCTTGGCTACCACAAAGAGAGCTGCTATAAATATTTTTGTACCTGTGGGACCCTTTCCCATTTATATGATCTCTTGGGGATACAGTCCTAGAAGTGATATTGCTAGGTCAAAGGGTATGCATATTTTCGTAGCCCTTTGGGCATGGTTCCAAACTGCCCTCCAGAATGGTTGGATCAGCTCACAGCTCCACCAACAATGAATTAGTGTTTCAACTCTCCCACATCCTCTCCAACATTTATCATCTTCCTATTCTGTCATGTTTGCCAATCTGATAGGTGTGATAGGTACCTCAGAGTTGTTTTGATTTGCTTCTCTCTAATCAATAGTGATTTAGAGCATTTTTTCATATGACTATAGATAGTTTTAATTCTTTCCCCTGAAAACTGCCTGTTTCATATCCTTTGACTATTTATCAATTGGGGAATGACTTGTACTCTTCTACATTTGACTCAGTTCTCTATATATTCTAGAAATGAGGCCTTTATCACAGACACTAGCTGTAAAAAAAATTTCTCAGTTTTTTGTAGCCTTCTGAATCTTGGCTGCATTGGGTTTGGTTATACAAAAACTTTTCAGTTTAATGTAATCAAATTATTCATCTTGTACTTCATAATGCTTTCTATCTCTTCTTTAGTCAAAAATTCTTACCTTCTTCATAATTCTAATAAATACCTGATATTCCTTGCTCTACCAATTTGTCCATAGTATCAATCTTTATACCTAGATTGTGTACCCATTTGGACTTTATTCTTGTGAAAGGTGTCAGGCATTGGTCTATGCCTAGCTTCTGTCACACTGTTATCCTGTTTTCCCAGCAATTTTTGTCCAACAGTGAGTTCTTATCCTAGAAGCTGGGGTCCTTGGGTTTATCAAACAGTAGATTGCTATAATCATTGCCTACTGTGTTTTGAGTACCTAGCATATTCCACTTGTCTACCCTTCTGTTTCTTAGCCAGTACCAAATGTTTTTTATAATTGCTGCTTCATAATACAATTTGAGATCTGGTAGCTCTAGGCCACCTTCTCTAGCATTTCTTTTTATTAGTCCCCTTGATGTTCTGGACCTCTTGTTCTTCCAGATGAATTTTGATATTATTTTTTTCCAGTTCTAAAAAATAATTGATAGTTTGGTATGGCTGAAATATTTTTTATCTTCTTTATTCTCTTATAAAGACTGATTCTCTGGATGGGGGAGGATAGAGGTACATATAGGTAAACAAATGATAGAGAAACAAAAGGTAAATTAAAATCTTCAAAGAAAAGAAAAAAATCTAAAAAATAAAAAATCTTATCATTGTATCTCTTGTGGTTGTTTGTTCTTTGGAGAGGACCATGAATCAGGAAAATGATGCCATGGCTTGCAAGTGAATTGGATTTGAGTGAGGGAGGCTTGTGCAAGGTCGCCAACCACGCTGTCTTCTCTGGAGCCATATGAGTCCAGCGGCCAGATATCACAACAGGATGACTGGAAATGCCTTCCATCATCTTACCTAGTTAAATATTATTTATCCTTCATTTTAGAAGAAGACCAATGACATCATGCGGTGATGTCTTGACTCTTGTATGAATTGGATTTAAGGGAGACAAAGATGCACGAAGTCCTCAGACTCATTCTTCCTGAGTTTTTGAAGTCTAGAGGCAAGACAAAAGTCAGGACAGCTGGCGATGGCCTGGGATATAATGGATTACCTTGGAGTCTTTGATGTCTGAACAAGCTCTAAGACCTCCACAATGCTTGTTTGCTTCAGCTGCCTTCATGACTGTTGGAACAATTTGTTCTCATCCATCCATTCCACTGAGAGGAGGTCTTCACAACTCACCAACACATTTGAGATCCATAGGTTACCCATAACCCTGTTTTGCCCATCTGCTAATATGGTTTTGCAAGGATGTGGCTGCTGTGCATGCTATTAAAGCTTCTTGGAGTCACCGGTGAGAACTGGGTGAAGGTGGACCCTAAAGGTGGGTAAGCATCCCTGGAAGGGCTCAGTAAGCCCTCACACAAGAGGTACTAGTCCTCCTGGAACACGTCATACAGCCCATCTGGTTAAATACCTTTAGGTTGAAAACCTGTTCTGTTGCTCCTGAGTACACTTACTGTTTAACCTGAATGTACCTCTATGTTTAACCTCTATGTACCCAGCAGCAGGAGGAAGGAGAAAGAGATGATAAGATGAGATCCCTGTTCTTGGGTACCAGAAGTCACTGGCATATCAAGAAGCCCCTTCACCAAACCCACTGAGTCCTGCACATGGGAGGTTGGTATCCTTTCTCTATGGAATTCTCTGTGGCCTGGGCTGGTCAGAAGGACAACGCACTACTACTACTACACTACTGTACTGAGATCAAGATTGGTCAGGGCTATTAGATCAAGGATGATCAACTCATCAAAAATAATAACTTGTGATCTGTCTTAGGACCACTTATAGTCTAAGAAGAGGATTAACCCTCTGGGAGAGTTGTCTACCAGAGTGAAGTTATCAATGATTTTCTCATAATTAAAAGACGTATTACTGAGATCAAGAAGAATGTTCTTAGTCTGTAAAAATCACTGCCATTACAGACAAAATATTCTACCTTTGAGATGATTGACTTGAAGCTGATGTACTCTTTAATCCAGTAATGTGAACCTTCTTGCTATACCACAAACAAGATATTCCACCTCTCAACTCTGGGCATTTTGTCTGGCTGTTGCCTATTCTTGGAATACTCTCCTTCCTCATCTCCACCTCCCAGCAGCCTTGGTTTCTCAATTAAAATCCCATCTTCTATAGGAAGCCTTTTATTTTTCAGGAAAAATATTATTCACAAGTGTTTAATTGCTGAAGTCTTATTCTCACATCATTTACCAGATGTATTAATGGTACATCTTTTACAACTAAACCCTCCAAGTGAGTACTAACCCTACTATGCACATATTATAAAGCATGTCTGCAAACTTTAAATCCAACAGTCTTCAAAGTGAAGTCTAAGGTACAACTGAGCTTAAAACAGATACTGAACTCAGCAGAAGGTCCTTATCTCTAACTGAACTCTTCAGTGCCTCTCTTCATGGTTCCAATTCAAAGATCACTCACACTGTGTGATGGGATGCTCTTTACTAAGGATTGTTAGACAAGGAAATACAGGGACATTCCTTTCAACCATTTAAAGGCATTATTTAATCAAATTATTGTAATTAAACTATTTATGCATGGGAGGTTAGGGAATTTAAGTTAGAAACGCATGGGGTTAGTTTTGATGCAGTTGATCTTAGCATGTCCAAACGGCTGGGCCACAACTTTTTCCAGAAGATAACCCCACCCCCACCCCCAAACATACTTCAGGTAAAAGTCTTATAAAAGTTTCAAGTAGGTTTTCCCCACTGTTTAGTAAAAGAAACCAGATTCAATCAAAACTTTCCAAGACAGGTGTAGCACATTGCTTTTGATTCAAAGTAAAAAAGGTCCCTAATCAAATCTTTTAAAAGAAACAGAAAAGTATGATAGCTTGGTTGTGGCTGCAGTTATAACCATTCCTTTATGAGGCCTGCTGAACAAAATTTTTAAAACTGCCATTCATGATCAAAATTCTCTGGTTGATGAAAACAATTTAAACAGGGTTGTTATGATACATATAAAAAAAAAAGAAATCTCAAGAGAAACATCTCCTTTTCATAATAAATAAGGCAGCAGACTGATTGTTACCCATTGGTGACCTTTTTAAGGTACACTATAAAATATATCCTGTCCTCCTTCTTCTTAATGCCTGCAAAGATAATTTTTGTTCCAGGAATATACTTCTTGGAGTTTTCCAAGTATTCCATCAGTGTGTCCTCTCCTCAGGTGATACCTTTGTTTTTGTTAGCATTTGTGTAAGAGAAACCTGGGGACTGGCCAATCTTTCAACCAAAGAGCCTGTTCAGATGGGGGCTTGTCTTGGGCTTGCCCCCCTTCTTGACAGTGTGGCACTGAGCACATTTCTGGATGAAGATCTTCTTGCCCTTCTCTATATTACCCATTGTGAATTCAGATGGATCCCCAGCCCAATGATCTCCCTGCTAGCTCTCCACAGTCCCTCCAACTTGATTTCCTCTAGGAAGCCTTTCTTAATCAATCAATCAATCAATCAATCAACAGTGCTCTCTTAATTCTAGTGCCTTCCCTGTTATTTCCTGTTTATCTTGTAGACAGCTTGATTATAAGTATTTGTTTACTGTCTCCCCAATTAAATTACAAGCTCCTTGAGGGCAGGGACAGTCTTTTCCCCTTTTTGTATCCCCAGAGCTTAGCACAGCGCTTGACACTTAGTAGGTGCTTAAGAAATATTTGTTGAGTGACAATTTATCAACACCACTTCCTTGTTTGGCCACTGTAGTTTTCAGACTATGGAGAAGAAGTTCATAGGACCATTCAAGAAGAACCATATTGCTAAAGAAGAGTCTGTTTAATATCTCTCAAGTCAGCTAGACTGGTGAACTTTTAATAAAATTGAAATTATTTTTGGGGAAACAGGACATAAGTTGTCCACCTGTTTTCCAAGGACAAAGTTAGAAATCCTTACAGCCAAATGCTAATTGCTAATTCAATTAAGGGGTGGGGACCAACCAACCCATGTGCAATATTGCCTAGACTCCAGCATAGGTTCCCAAAGTGGGTGATACTGCCCTCTGAGGGGCACTGGAATGATTGGGGAGGGGTAGGTACAGTGGTGGCCTCAGGTGCATTTGGGGGTGTTGAGTAAAAATAAGGGGGCAGTGGAAGCATAAGGAAAGAAAAGAAAAAAATTTTGAAAACTGTTCATACAGAATTAAAGTCATGATGATTACATTATTTTCCAAATAAACACATAAAATACAACTTATAACTAACCAGTGGTCAAATCTGCTTCCAGGTCTTAACAAGCAAGTGTTGGCAAATGAGCTTGTCATACACTTTCAGAAGTCCAGCATGTTTCAGCAAGAATATATGTGTATAATGCCTTGTTTACAATATGACACTGTATGGTTACATGATGCAATATTGCATCATCAAAATATCAATGAAGAAAAAACTCACAAATTTACAGTAAATTATTAAATTTAACATGCATCATTTCAAAAAATACTAAATGATGCAAAACAATTAAAGAGTTAACAAAAGTAGATTTCCCATGGGGCACTATTTTTTTTTTAAAAAGGGGGTGGTACACACATACACATAGATAGAGAGTACAGAGTGTGTTATATCAGAAAAGATGATATCCCCATACACACACAAAAAAATAAAATAAAATAAAAATTAAGGGGTGAAGGAGGAAAATTCTGGGAAGAGAAATGGAGTAATGGAATGGAGTAGGCTAAAACTCATAAAAGACATAAGAAAAATCTTATTCAATGGAGGAGATAAGGGAGAAGGGGAGAGAGGGAAAAATAAAGCTACTCTCCTCACGTGTGGCTGAAGGAGGGAATATTATACTCACTAAATTTGATATGGAAATTTATATACATCACAGGAAAGTAGGAAAGGAGGCGACAAGTGGAGCGAGGGGAATGTTAGAAGAGAGGGAAAATGGGAGAAGGGAGTCATTAGTATTAAAACAATAGACTGAATTAATTACTGAGAATAAATCAATGACATCTTTAGTTTGGAGAAAAGAATTTCAATCTAAATTTCCAAATTTCCAAGAGGAAGGTAACCTCGGGTATTTGGCATTGATGGAAAAGTCAATGTTTTAATGGTAAATTAGATTTTATGATTGCCATTTAATCAAGAACTATATATATGTATAGAAAGACATGCAAGCCACTTAAGACCTGCCTCAAAAGATGTTCCTTAGCCAAAGTGAAACTATAATTATATTTGAAACCTGGTTATTGGAACTTGCCATTTTTAGATGCTATGGGACTATTAAGGGACTGTTCTTCTGAGTCTAACTCCAGGTATGGGAAGCAAGAAAGGCAATCTGAGCCTCCAATACATGATGCCAATAAGCTGATGAGATGCTGGTATGAACTGCATAGGTGATTTCAAGGGAAGGGTAGGAGAGTGACTGTTCAGCATGGGCTGAGGTGGGATTCTCCTGACTCAATTTCCCCACTGATACCTGGCACACTTTAAGCCTGACTGAATACAAGTGGATAATCTAATCCTGCCTGGAGTTGACATGAAGTTAGGGAGATATTGTATCCCTGCAATGTCCTTACTATTAGTGGCAATTTCCTATAGTCAAAAGGTTTGTAAGCTTAATACCAGATCTATTCAATTATAGATTATGGGTAGGGGAACATCTGAGGTTGTCTAAAATTAAGCTATTAGGCTTAGGATTTTAGACCAACAACATTAAGTTGGGGTCCT
>CM053772.1:122188182-122215351 GCA_028658325.1 Potorous gilbertii | reverse complement strand
AAAAAGATGTATCACCTGACCAAAAGTTTGAATTGTTTTATGTGTTATAAACTGTGTTAAAAATAAATAAAATTTTAAAAATATAATTAGGAAATATTTTACAAAATAAATAAAAATACAATAAAACATAAAAAAAATCAAATAAAAAGGGGGTGGCGCCAAATAAGTTTGGGAACTTCTAGGAGAGAGGGCAATCTGTTACCCAGAGACCCTGGGCCCAGTGGTACATCTAATGGTCTCCACTCCTCTAATCCCTCAGGGAAGAGGAAGAAAGGCAGCAGGAGATATACACCAGAGCAAGAAGGACTGGTAAATAGCTGCCTAGAGCCAGGTAAGGGAGTGGGAACAATCAAGCATCATGGACCTGTGGAGGATGGTGAGGCATGAATTCGGTGACCTGCAGGACTGTCATGGGGAGGAAGTTTGCTCCCTTTTATGGCCCTGCTATCATCCTCTCAGTTTTAAAATGAGGATCGCCCCCTTATTCCACTTATGCCTGTCTTCCATAATCTTGTACATAATTCTTCATTGGTAATAAGCTACAGACTATTTACACTTTCCATGGCCCTTCCGGTAGCCTGGGCTTTAGATTCTTCAAAGATTGTGGCATATTCTTCAAATATCAGGATATAATTATATAGAAAAACTCTTAGAAAATCTCAAGAGAATAATGTGCTTATTTCAGAAATGGTAGGTGGAGGTAGAGTTTATCCATTTCCAAAGACAGCTGATGGTTTCAGTCACTTAGATTCATTCGAGTGAAGACGTAGAGTGTCGGGAAAACAGGCTTGATGCTAAGAAATGTCCTTTGGGATATATACTGGCCGAACGCCAACAAATAGGATTGGAGAAGCGTACGTGGTCTCTGATCTCCTAGAAAACACGGTCTGATTGGGGAAGCTAGATTACCATAAAGTAGAATTTTAGAACACAGGCTAGCACGTTCTAAACAGTGTGGTTCTGATTCTAGGTGTCATGGAGCTCAGAGTACCTGGTCCTTGGAAAACAAGTAGGATAGTGAGAGAGGGAGTTCTGCAGGGAAGGAATGATGTGAATAAACAGGACAAGAAATCAGTGGGCATTGTGGAGACTGGCCTGGCTGGACTGAAGGGTGTTGTTCAGTTATCTGATGCTTCTGGACCCTGTGGGCTACAACATGCCAAAATTGTCCATGGGGTTTTTTTGGCAAAGATGCTGTAGTGGTTTGCCATTCTCTTCTTCAGCTCATTTGACAGACGAGGAAACTGAGGGAAATAGGTTAAGTAACTCTCTCAGGTTCACATAGCTAGTAAATGTCTGAGGCTGGATTTGAACTCAGGTTTTCCTGACTCTAGGCCCAAAACTATTCACTGAGCCACCTAAGAACTCCAACCTGGAGGGTACCATCTGGGGAACAGTGTGGGAATAAGGCTGAGAAAATAGGTTTAAGCCAGATCATTGAAGGCCTTGAATGTCATCCTGAGGACTCCAGGCTTTATTATGGCCACGGAAAGCTATTGAAAGTTTGTTGTCGTTGCTGAACAGGGGGACATGATCATAGCTGTACTTTAGAAAGATGGCAGTGTGCAGGAAAGAATAAAGAGAGACTGGTGTAATGAAGATTATGTAGAAGGAAGTTGCAATATTCCAGTGAAAGACAGTAAGAGTTCAAGATGAGATGATGACAGCAGGAATGTAAAGATAAGTGAATAGTCATCGTTGAGTCAACATTAAGAAATCATGCAGCCCACTTGATGTAAGCAGCCCAGGACTGGAAATTAAGTAAATGTCTATAGATTGGGGAATGACTGAATAAATGTAATGAAATATTACTGTGTAGTTTAAAAAAAAATGAACATACTAAACACAGAAAAGCATGGGAAGACTTATATGATGAAAAGTGAAGTAAGCAGAACCAGGAAAACAAAAGAAAAAAGATATATACATGCAGAGAGAGAGAGAGAGAGAGAGAGAGAGAGAGAAATGATACTTGTAGAAAAGGATTAGTCAGTTGGTTCTTGCTCAAACATTGTCAGAGAGTCCAGACTAAAGGGAGCCCCTGTTGAGATGTTCAGAGAGGATTTCCTATGGCCCTGCAGATGGTCAGATTGAAGATCAGAACAGCTGCTTATACAAAGAAGGGAAGGAACTGTAAGGGTAGACCAGAGAGAAAAAATTCAGAAGTCAAGGAAGAGACCTCCAGACAAAAGTGGTTTCTTGGGCAAAATGATCCTTTGGATCAGAGAACAATTAAGAATTTGTCTCACTAGCTCTATGAAGCCCCTAAAATTGAGTCTGGTCTTGATCCTTCCTTATGCCAGAAGGAAAGGAGTTTTGTTACTTCAGGATGTCTGGCCTGAAAGGGTGTGTCTCTGAGGAAAGGATGGGGAAAAAAAGGTTTTCCCTGCTGCTTCAGCTCAAAGCTCTACTTATCAGGAAATGGGGGCTTGGTAGCAATGAGTACTGGAAGGGGGTGGTGATACTCAAGGTCACCCCAAGTTTGGGTCTTGATTCCACCCCCCACACATACATGCACAACACTCATGGATGGCTGAGGGTGTGGTCTCTGGGTTCAAACAAGGCCAGCTTTCTGAAATGGTCCCTGGAAAAAGCCAAGATAATGAACAGTCATACTCTTCTAGTGATGAGTCTCCCTGGCCCAGGGTAGCTGCTAATTAGAGGGGAGGTGGCAGAGGTTCTCTCCTACCCTTGGGCTTCTTGGGCAGAGAGGACAGGATGGCGCAGGAGTGATTATCTTAGTGAGGTGGAAGAACTGTCTTCATGAGAGCCACAAAATTCAAAGTGGAATAACTCAGGCTGGGGAGACCCCATGAGTCTGAGGCAGTTAGGAAGAATGGAAAGGGACAAAATGATCTGTTTCTTCTCCGGCTTCTGTATCTCAATCAGTCGAGTCTGAGTGAACTCTGTTTTTGGCCTGTGGGTGCATAGTCTGGAGCCTGGACTCACCTGCTCACAAACAACTCAGACATATAAAGCCTTAAGGTTAAACCCTTTCCTCATTTAATGCAATGAGTCAGGTTGTGCATATATTATCTCTCTCATAGGTTACAGGACATGAGTCGCAGAAAAGCTAAGTGACTTGTCCAGGGTCACAAAGATAAATAAGGAGGGAGCCAGGGTTTGAACCCAGAACTTGATTCCATAGCTAATGGTTTTTCCACCATGCTCCTCCATCACAGTAGAAAGCAGGAGGTCTTTTTTTTTTTTTAAACTGTTCTGATAGCATCTGCATAGGGAGTGCCCCGTCAGCAAACTCCCTCCCCCTGATGCACCTTGCTCTGCCATTTTTCGTCTTGGTGATTTGTCAAGGGTCACACCAGTCAGTATGTGTCAGCTATCTCAGAGGCCAGCTCTCTGACTACCCTGTGGGGTGAAGAGTGAGCTGAATCTCAAACAGCAGTATAAAGTGGCAAGTCATACGATTATAAATCTAGAGCAATAAGGGACTCCAGAGTTTTAGTTCAAATTTCCACATCTTACAGATGAGGAAACTTATTTCCAGAGAATGGGAAGGGTCTACTATTTGGTGGGTACTATGCTACATTTACGGTGTCTTATTAATCCTCACAACCCTGGGAGGTAGGTACTACTACAATTCTCATTTTACAGGGGAGAAACCTGAGGTTAAGTGACTTGTCCAGAATCCCATGGCCAGATTTAAGTTGACTCCAGGCCCAGTGGCTCTATCTATATACCTGCCCAGAAAAGTTTGGTAATCTACAGACACACAGGCAAGTTTCAGAGCTAGAACTTGAAACCAAGTGCTCCACCAGCAAGCTTTCCACTGTACCACAGTTTGGGGGTGGGTGGGTAGAAGGGGTGCACGTGCACTTCTCTGAGGCTGCCAATCAGTGGCATAGGAAGACATTGAGCAGAAACAGGCCTCCTGGCCCTCCTCAACCTGCCTCAGTCACAAGACAGCTGGAGGCCTGGGAGGTGCTCTAACCTCCTCTTTCTACTCCCACCCTCTCACCCCGTGTCTGCCAGCCTAGGTCTTGATAAACAACACTGTCCACCCTCACCCAGGGCTGCTTATTCCTCTCCCAGCTTGTCCCAAACACATGCACAGGGTGCAACCTTCATGGAGGTACTCCTCCAAATGTGGAGCTCCAGTGAAGCCATGACCGCTGGCAAAAAGTGCTCTTCCTTGGGGTCAGGTGATCTGGATTGGTTGTACTCACAATTTTGCCTCCCCCAATAGCCATGGGATGCTTGATTTTCCTGGGCCTTGGTGAAGTGAGAAGAATCACATTTGTCTCTCATCCTTCAGGGCCAAGAGGAGAAAATGGAGAAGGGAAAGTGTGTGGTAGGCACAGAAATGTCTGTTTTCACACAAGGACTGCCCACTTCTGGGTGTGCCTCCAGGACCTAACTCAGTTGCTTTGGAAGATGGATATAAGGCTCTCTGGTCACTGAGATGACTCCTGGAAGCGCTCTCCCTGCAAACACACATGCCAAGTCTTTCTTTCTCTTTATCTCTTAGGCTGCTCAAAGCCTAGCTTTAAGCTCTGACTCACAGAACAGGTATGGGCCAGTGGGGTGGGAGACCCCAAAAGTTGTAAAGTGCAGCCCCATGAAAGGAAATTCTCAAGTAGAACTCATCCCACCCATTCAACCAACCCTCTCCTTCCCCCTCACCTCTCCCAAACAGACACACACAGACAAACTTGAGGAACAGGAGCCTGATGAAAACTTTCCTAAGAGTTTGAGGTCAGGCCAAAGAATGACTTCTGCCTGCAGATGATCTGCGAATGAAACAGAAGGGGCCTTAAGCACTGGGGAGGCCTGCAACCGTAGGGTAGGGGACAACCAGTCACCTCAGAGGCCATGGATGTCTGCTCCAATCTTTTGAAATCCCATGTCTCTTCTTAGCTTGGAATCCAATTCAAAAGCACAGACAGAAACAGAGGCACCCCCTTTGGGAACCTTCCTCTCAAGTTACTCAGGAGCTCCAAAGCTACCCTCATCCCTCTGACCCCATCTTCCTTAGCCCAGAGTCCAGGGCCTGAGTGGGCTGTGGTTTGGGAACAAGCACACTTCCACTTCCTCCACTCCTAGATCCGATGACGGTCTTTACCCTCCTCAAGGTTAGGCTTCAAAATGTACTTTCTCCAAGTCTACCTCAGAAACAAAGCCCTTACCACTCGGTGGAATGAAGGTGTTTTGTTATTTGTACAGTCTTTCTCTAAATGGTATATACAATCCTAAGGAAATCAAAAACCAGAAAAGTTCCTATACCCCCAAATATTAAAAACAGCACTTTGTGTAATGGCAAAGAACTGGAGACAAAAGTAGATGTCAGCTGACTGCACAATGACTAAAATAACAGAGGCTACACCAATGTAAACAGAAAGAAAAGATAAAACTGAAAGCCTTAGAACTGTCTCAACCATGACCGAGCCTGGCCTTGTCAAAAATGATAAGAAAATGTCCCTCCTTTCTTTGGGGGCGGGGAGGGAATATGGAGTGGCACAATGTACATACTTGTCAAGACTTTTTCAGTGTTGGTTATTTGTTCCTTTTCTAATCTTTGTTACAAGGGATGGTCCCCAGAGTTGGGGGTGGGAACAGGGAAGGGAAAGGATGTATTTAATAGTGACAGTTATCAAAATGAGAGTGATCAAGCCTCTCTCCCCCAAAGTGTCAGTGAGGGGGAAATTCAAGGGAACCCCTAAGAGGGTCATGTGTCTCACTCTATCCTCCCTGCCTCAATCCATTAGGTCAGGAGCTTCTCATCCTCACCACTTGGCAAACAATGTGGACTCAGAGATATCAGGCCTTTGTCCTCCGTGGGTCAGGGTCAGACAGGACTATTAGCACTTAGCTAGATCACATGCATATCCCAAAGTTCAAAACCCAAAGGGACTGGGAACATGTTTGCTTCCCAGCCCTAAGGATACATTTGAGAACTGGGGAAAGATCCCATGCTCTAATAAGCATTAAGGCTGAGGTACCTGATGAGGCTAGACCAAAAACAGTAAGGTCTCTGACTTCCAGGAGAGACAAAAGGCAAGCGGTCCGGGTCTGTGATAACCAGGAGAAATAAAAGACATGGCCTTACTACCCAAACTAAGCAACAGGACTCTGGTGTCCCAAGCCATGTTCCTCTATTGGAAATGACTTGGGGTGGGGACCTCAATTCCCTGAAAGAAGTGAGGGTAAAATGGGAGGATTGAGGGCTGGAAGGAACCTTGGACCTTAATGCACCAGTACTTCACAGTCAAAGGAAACCAAGGCTCAGGGAGTTTATGGCACTTGCCCAAGGTAACACAGGTAGTGTCAGAAGCAAAACTTGAACCCAGATCCTCTGCCTCCAGTAAGATGTTATCTCCTAGGGTCCATCTGTAACAGTTGGAACAGACACTTAGGTCTCATCTTTTTTATGTCATGGACCCCCTGGGCAGTCTGGTCAAGCCTATGCACCCCTCTTAGACATTTTTTAAACGTATGAGACAGAAGACAGAATTTTGAAGGAAATTAACAATATCGAAATAATTATGAAAATATTTTTTTAAAAAAGAAAAAAGTAAGTTCATTCCACAGTCCTTAGGCTAAGAAGTGTTGCTCTTCCTCCTTCCCCAGACTGTCTTCCAGAGCCTTCATCAGTGCCAGGATCTGAGAGTTGTCCCATGAGGCCAAACCCGAAACCAGGCAACAAAGCCGTCAGCAAACAACGAGAGATTTTATCAGGGATGAGAGTGGTGGTCAGGGTTTCAGAGGCGTCTTCCTCCACCTTTCCCTCTGAGGCTATAGTCCACCTGGAGTTTGAGGTCACACCATCCACTTCTCACTCCGGGCCTCCACAGTTTTTACTAGACCTTTGCCCAGAATGGCAAAATCCTCCAAGATGGCCTCCACATTGGGCACTGTCATGAGGTCCCCACTCTGTGACACCACCATCCTCCCTTGTACACTGTTAGCCTGTAGGGTACAGAAGATGGAAAAGGATATGGAAAAGGTAGGCTCAGGATTAAAGGGTGAACATAGGAACCAAACCTCTGCGGAAGTCTAGGATGGGCAGATGGGGGGAGCCACCACTGCAGAAAGCTGGGAAACAATCCATGGTGGAAGATGATCCCAGGACAGAGCGCAGTATCTTATCTTTCAGGAGCCACTCCTTCCACCCAGCACAAGTGCCTACAGACACATCCATACCCAGATACTGAGATACACATTCCCCTATCCCCTCACCTTGAAAGGTTGTGGCTGGAAGCTATCAGGCCTCCATAAGACACCAATCACTTCTCCACCATGCTGATCATAAAAAAACAATGCCAAGTCTCCAAAGGTCTTCTAGGGAAACAGGCAAGAGGATAACAAGTCAGACTGCTTCAGAAGCAGAGCCCTAACCATGCCCCTACAACCCTCAGGCTGGAATGAACATTTACCTGAAATGCCTTCTTCCTCACTAAACTACCCCTTTCTAATCAACACCTCCCCAAACCTTTCAGATTAAAGTATGACTCATAACTTCCTTGTACGATTTCAACAATACAGGAACCTTCTCTCCACCAATGTAGCTCAAAACCCATCAGAGACATGGGATAAATAAGCAAAAGATCCGTGATTTTGACAGCATGGGGAGCTACTGGTATAAGAACTAACTCTCAACAGACTGAAATCTGTCAGTGAATCAAGAGGTAAATCCTAGAGTTTCCTGAAGTAGAGAAGTTGGGTGAGTTATCTAGGATCATGCAGCTGGTGGCAGAGATGTTCTCTTAACTCCAAGTCCACTACCCTCCTATACCATAACATTTCTAACTCCTCCCAACCCCTGAAAAAATTACCACTACCATTTATTTCTAGGGGCAGCAAGATGGTGCAGTGGATAGTGTTGGGACTAGAGTCAGTTATAATCTGGCCTCGGGCACTTACTATGTGACCCTGGACAAGTCACTTAACCCTGTTTACCTCTTCAGTTTCCTCATCTATAAAATGAGCTGGAGAAGGAAATGGCCAACCACTCCAGGATCTCAGCCAAGAAAACCCCGCATGGTGTTAAGGAAGAGTTGACATGACTGAAATGACTTAGTGGTGATGTTGGTGTTTTCATACTATCTTGTTGTAGGCTCACTTTTACCCCCTACTCCATCCCACGGACTCCTATATCTAGAACTGGAGGAAACCTACAAAGATTATCTCATCCCCTGCCTTTATTTTACAGATGAGAAAACTGAGGTCCAGAGAGAGGTTAAATGGCCCAAATTTCATAGGTAGGAAGTAAATACCCAAGTGGGATCAGTCTTCTCATTTCAAAAGGGAAACTGAGGTCCAGAGAAGGGAAATAATGGAGTTGTTGGTAGAGCCAGAACTCGAACCCAGGTTTCCTGACTGCCCATCTAGGGTTCTTCTCACCACAGAAGGACTCCTGCACAGTCCTTCTGCTGAAGAGGGTGAGGCTGGGAGATGGGGAGAAAGTTATAGCCCAAGCACCAGGATAGGGATGGCTGATGACTCCCTCAATCAATCAATAAAACCAAATCAAGTCTCAGAAACGTCTGCCCGGGTTGTGCTAGACACAGGGAAAGGTTTGGAGAGACAGTCTCCAAGCTTCCTCCCCATCTCTGACCCTGTGAAGGAGAAGGATAAATGCTCTCTACTAGCCCCACCCTTGAACCCCACAATGACTCACCCTCTTTCCCCATCTCCAACCCCTTGGTACACATCAAATTCTTCCCTCAAATAACTCCTGCAAATGTATTGTGAGCATTCCAGGAGTACCTCCTGGCCTATTTAAATCCCATGGGATGGTGAGAAGTCTGCTCCTTTCATGGGAGTGACAAAGGGAGGGGGCAGAGAAAAGGAATAAAGGGACGTGGGGACAGAAGCAGGAAAGGGGAAAACAAGAGCTGGGGGAGAGACAAGCACTGAGAAGAAACGAGGGGGAAATAAAGAAGGAAGGGAATGGCAGGAATGAAGCTGCTAGATTGAGATTCAGGTGATCACGGCGGTCACGGCTTACCTAGGAGAGGAGTGCAAGGGGTGAGCAACTTACTCTGAGCTGACTGAGGTAGAGGCTTGGAGGGTCATAGGAGAGGACGGGCAGCCGGGAGGAGGCACCGGCACGCTGCAGGAGGCCTCTGCTGAAGGAGGCTGCTGGTGGGTCCACGGCCTCTTGGTGCCGGGGAATATGTCGGGGATTCAGGTGGATTAGTACATCGTAGACATCCAGGGCTGGCCGGAATACCATCTTAAAGGAGGTGGCGAGCAAGTGAGTAGAGATGCCCCTCCCCCAACCCCACTGCAAGACATTACCACTACACACCTACACAACAAAGGAAGCCCTAGGAATAAGCAAGGCAAGTATGATCCCCATTTGATCGAAGAGGAAACTGAGACCCCAAGATGTGAACTGATTCTCTCAAGGTGCCCTACCAGGAACATAGAATTGGATGGTTAGGACTGGCTGGATCTAACGTAGCCCTTTTCACTTCTACTTACTGGTGAAGAAAACAGGCCCAAAGACAATGGAGAACTGGCCAAATCCACACAGTTAGCGGCAGAGCCAGAGCTAGAACCCAGGCTCCTATGAATAACAATAAACACTTTGGTGTAGGGGGTAAAGAGCAGCCAGGACACCAGGACTCTGGGTTTGTCACCTGAACTCTCTGGGTCACAGTTTTCTCAACCATACAATAAGGGGTTTGAACTAAATGACCTCTAAGGTCGATCCTTACAGGTCTGGCCCTAGGATCCAACCTCCCCATAGCTCACCCCATTCTACAGAATCTTACACCCATCACACTGATCAAGATGACAAAGGTGGCAAGATTACACATGTGGGGAAGCTCTGTAGGGAAAAAGGCACACGAGTGTACTGCTGGTGCAGCTGGGAACTGGTCCAGCCATTCTGGAGGGAGGGCACTTTAGAAGGAACTATGCCCAGAAATTTGCAAGCTGTGCAGGCCCTCTGACCCAGATCTACCACTATCAGGCCTATCCCTACCTCAAAGAAGTCAAAGACAGAGGAAAAGGATATACACATATAAACCTACTTAGGTACCAGTACCTCTTTTCATGGTAGCCAGAAAGTGGAAACTTGGAAAGCCTTCTCCTATTGAGGAATGGCTAAGGAAACTATGATGTGCGTATGTATTGGAATATACCATGCTCTGAGAAACGGTGAAACGGACAATTTCAGACCCAACTGGGAAGACATTTGTGAACTAACTGGTGTGCAGAGGAGTGAGCAGAGCTAGAACAATTCAGGCTGTGATAACATCATAGAGAAAAATAACTTGGAAAAACTTAGGGTTCTAATCGACACAATGATGGAGCAAAAGTCCGAAAGAATGACGATGACACACACCGCCCACTTCCTGACTGAACTTAAGATACAGAGAAATATGTTATTGGATATGGCGAATGTGGGACCACGTAGATGAGTATTAAAAGATTTGGTTTTTAGCTCAATTGTGGGAGGAGGCAGAAGGTAGTGAGAGGGACAGATTCATTTTTTTAAATGTTTTAAATAAAAAGGAGCCTCACCCAAAATCCTCCCCCCAACCATCTCACCCGAATATCTCCAGACTCAGAAGGATCCATCAAGTGCTTTTCTAGGACTGCCAAGGCTTTGGCTGCCAGGTTCACAAGGTGATGCAGGATCTGGAAGAGAGATACGTCAGATGCCCCACCTCATTCCCTACCACCAAATAGCTCAGTTACTGGTAGATATCCACCTCTCCTTTCCCCTTCCTGCGGGGAGCAGCTTGATGGTGGAGAGAAGTGAATTTGGCCAAAAGTACAGGTCTGCCTGGTGATTATGGAATTGAGGGCTATTTACCTGAGCCGAAGGTTTGTCCTTCGTCCACAAGGAGTGGTTTCGGTCTTGAGGGGTGGCAATGACCATGACAGGAAGGCGGATTCGAGATTCTAGGAAGAGGCTATGAATCTCTGCTCGATCCTCAGCTGGGGACAGAGGACTTGGGTGTCAGAATCTCTATCACACAACCCAACGCAGCTCCAGACATCTGGCTGCCTCCACTATTATTTTGTAAACATACGTACGTACTTATGGATGTATATATGTGTATTCATATGTACACACACATATATTTTGCAATTCTAAAATGATAAAACAAGCGTTTCTACACACAATGCAGAAGAGAAGAATATGCTTGAAGTTGTGAGTCTCTTACGTAAAGCTCTCTTTTAAAATGTAATTTTCAAAGCTGTCAGGATTCCTCTTGGCTTTCTTCTATCTTCTCATTTTTAAAAAAGGATAATATAATGTTCATCTCATCAAAACTACTTATCAGAACCCTAGCTGTGTAGGGGGCAGATGTATGGAGAAATAATCAGGGAAGAGCTATTTCCCTTTTCAGAGACAGAGAGACAGACAGACAAGACACACACACACACACACCCACATACACTCAACCCCAAAAGAATCCCACTCAGGTGGGAAGTTCAGCAGAGTCCAGAGGTCTGTCTCTAGGCCAGGACTTCACCAATCTCAGTTACTCAACTGGATTTTTTTGCCCCTGTCCTAGACTATGCAGGGAAAGGCCCTAAAGGTCCCCTGGAGCTAACCAATCTCCTCCTCCCCACCCATTCCAGGTGATATCTGCCAGTACAGGTAGAGGCAACCCTATGCTCCCACATGTGCACACACACCTGGGGAATTAGGAAGCTGACACTAAGCCTGCCTCCCCCCAGCCTGCTCCTCCTTGGGCCCAACAATGGGGATTAGAAGCCCCTCCCCAATGCAGGGGGTTCTGGTTACTGCATAGCACACATCTCACCTCCCAGGTCTGGGCACACTGCCCAGCCAAGGTCATCTCACCCCTATCTTCTCACAACAGAGAGGGGGGTACCCCTTCGCCAGCATTCCCTGGCATCTTCTATCCCAGTCATCCATTCTACTCTAGGGCCTTCAGCGACTACTGCTATGGCCTACCCGCTACAGGATAAAATACAAACTTCTCAAGTTAAAAAAATTCAAGGACCCCACAACCTAGCCCCAACCTGACTACCTTATCATCCACTTATGCTTTTTTTTCCGCCAAAAATTCTTTCTTCCTCTCTGCCTATGGACTGTATCCTTCCTTGAAGAAGGAACTCAAATCTCACCTCTCCCACACAACTCAAACTTCACTACTCCAGCCCATGGTAAAGTCCTCCTTCCTTTAAAAGCCCCAGAATTAAAGAAGCTGAGCCACCCAGTCCATCCTTGGGCCTATTACTTTCCATTCCTACTTGGACCATAACCTTCTCAAGGGCAGGAAAGGGGGGAGAAGGGAGAGCAAGCAGGATAAGCAAAAACTTATTGATCCACTGATTGGAAAAGACACCTCCTTAACTGCTTTCTACGGTCACTAGTGAAAAGTGTTTTCCCTCCCAATGAGACTGGAACAGCTCCCCTTCACTCACCTGTGAGTTCACCATTGAGGTTGACGATAAGGGGATTATTTTTCCAGTCAAAGGTGGACAGCAAGGCTAGGAAGCGGAGAAAGCCAACCTGAGGGGAACTGAGGAAAAAGGAACTCTGATAAAGAGCAGAGAGCTCCTGTAGCTCTGAGTGGCTCCCTCTGCTGATTTCCACCTCTACAGAGAATATGCTGATGATGTAGGACAGTTTCAGGTAAAGCCCAATGACATTCCCAGTCCAAGGGACAGGGACACAGAAGAGGCTGGGATGGAATGAAGCTAGCTCACCTGGGGGGGGTGAAGGGGGCAGGATGCAGGAAGAGGGAGGCAGCCAGTAGGTCCAGGCTCTCCTCTGTCAGTCCATCACTGAGGAGCTGGGCCCGGACCCAGCGCTTTGCCAGACGGGCCACACCAGAGAAAGCTGAGTGCTGCTGCTGGAGTCTGGGGGGAGGAGGAGAGAGGAAAAGAAAAGCAGGGGAAGTAGGACTAAGTTCCTGGCATCTGGGTGCTCAGCCTGGAAAAGGGAAATAGGAATAGCACCCAGCTGCCCAACCCAGAGGGAGAAAAGTGTGGATAAGAATCATGAGTCCAGGGATCCAGCCAAAGGCAGGGATGAAGGTGAAACAGGCAACAGGAAAGGGTTTGGGACTCAAGCATCCAGATTTCAAAGGGGAAAGATGGGATGAGGTAGAGAAGGAAGATAACTCAAACTTGCAAACCCTCCCCCTACAAGTCCCTCACCCATGCAAGGCACTAGTGAGCTGGGGCAGCTGCCGGGTGTCCCGATCTAGGAGGAGTGATGCAGGTGTATCTCTCAGTGTGATCATTCCTCCTGGGGTACAGGATTCCTTCAGGATTTGGGGCTCCCTATGGTATGCCACCCGAACTTGGAAAATATAACCATCCTGAGGAATTGGAGAGAGAGGTATGGTGATAAAAGGCTCCCAACTTGTTCCCCAGTGCCCTCTGACATAGAATGAATTTTAAAGCTGGGCCAACCCTCTTGTTAGAGGTTACCTGATCTAAAAAGGAAGAGTCAATGACTTAACCTAAGTTCATACATCCAAGGGCAGCAGAGCCAGGACTAGAAACCATACGTCCAGTCCAGTGAACTTTCTCCTCCAAAGTCCAACCTCCAACCCCTCAACACTTACACACTTGCTCTGGCCACATTAGTACCTTGTAAACGTCAGTGTGGGAGGCCTTAGCTGAACACAGGAGGCCATACTCCTGACTCAACACCTCTGCCAGGTGCAATTGGAAAGCAGCTCTAACTCGCTGTATGGCATCTGCATCCTGAGGCCATTGTCCACTGCCCTCCAGGTGACACACCACTACAGAGAAGAAGAAGAGAGGTTAACTCTCTGGTCAGAACTTGAATCCTCATTTCATCCCTACATGCCCCCCTCCCACCAACCTAAATCACTTGTGGTTACTCTGTGTCCCAACACCCCCAGTAGTTCCTCATACACAATTCCCTTACCATTTATGGGATCCACAAAGGCTGGGCAGGGTTTACTGGGCCGAGGCAGCAACACCTTCTGTTTTTCCAGGTGATCGTGGAATGTGAAATCAAGCCAAACAGGAACTGGGGAGAACACCTAGGTAAGGAATGTTTATTTGAGGAGAAGTTTGTGTTTTTGTGTGGCAATCAGCAAGGACAGGGAAAAAGTAGAAGAGGGGACTTGGGGGACAGTCTCCAGACCCCAGGACACTCACGTCAGTATATCGCAGGGCAGCATGAGCTCCCTGAACAGAGGTGACAGTCAGGGGCAGCCCTTTGAGACCCCACAGCTGCCGGCTCAGCTGGTCATAGGCACGCACCACCATGGCCAGAGCCTCCTCGCCTGTGCTGTGAGCCTGCGAGAGGAAACACAGAAACAAGGAAAAAACCACCATTAAACCAACCAAGCATTTAATTCCTGTGGTATTGAACTGACTGAAGACGGATCAGAATAGCTGCACTGTGTCTCCCCTCTCTGTGACTGCTCCCCAAGAACACCAGGGATGAGGGCAGTGGAGATGGCCTGAAGGCAGATAGGTAGGCCCAGTGGCTTATCCCTTCTTCCCTCCCTCCCGTCTGTCAGTCCGTCCATCCACCCCCAGCAGCTGGTCTGCAATTGTGCCAGGATCCTAGAGCCCTCGAAGAAGTTTTGGTGGAGTCACTACTCCATCTACAGAGCACTTTAGGAACTACACCTCTCCCAAGTGTCCCTAAGGCCCCAGACACTCCCTTCTGCAAGGGAAGGCTCCTACTTTAAGAAGCAGGTCACACACTAACCAGACTGAGTACCACCCCCTAGGGTAGTGTTACTACACTGCCACCCCTCAATCCCAGGAGACTCACCTCTTTGGGCGCTCTGATCAGAGGGTCCAGGTAGCCTCCCACATAATGGATGTAGGACTCAGGTATACCTGCATGTCTGGGAAGGAGAAATAAAGAGAAAGAAGACTGCCCACAGTGCTGTGCTACTAGTAACAAGAGCAAACTCCATCTGAAGCTGTATCACTCTTGCAGTCACATGTTGTAGCACAGACCTATTATTTTGCTGAGGTGTCTCCACCATCAATGCAGCTCACCCACTGTCTGCACCCTCAGAGTCTCTGAGAAGGGTCGAGGACCCAAGAGGCCGTGCACCCGCCCAGGGTCACCCAGACAGGACGCCAGCTGGGGAACCTGAACCTAGGCTTCCCATGTCTCACAACAAATCTCTAATCATTATCCTATACTTCACCTCTTACGAGGCAGGATTCCCAAGGTTTTAGCGCAATGTTTAGTTATTAGAGCGATTAAATAACGACTAATTTAGATTATTTAAAACCAGTGACTTTGGGGATGCCCTGCGTTACCATGCTTAGTTCACGTCTCATGGATGGCACTTTACAAGATGCCAAGAGCGCACAATAAACCCTCAGAGGTGGGAACTGCAGATATTCATATCCCCATTTTACAGATAAAGAACCTGCAATTCTGTTCACAGTGTGTCTCTACTGATATACCCAGGAGAGGGGGAGACACCTCAAAGCCCAGTCACATAAAAAATAAAGAATACTGGCAGGAGAGGAGACTTAGGGGAGACTTGGCATACACAAGACACTTGAATATTTACTGAACTGAAACATAAGGCACAGAGTGGCCACCTCCTGCCTGCAGGACCCGGAGAGGAGGGTGGGCCCCAGTGAGTGATAAAGGCCCTCTACTTGGAGCCCCTGGCATTCTGTGAATCCTATTCCTCCATTAAGCTGGGCTCCTCAAGAACAGAGTTAGGGGAGGTAAGCTGGAAATGTATTAAGGACATGGCAGGAGGGATTCCCAAATTAGAGGAAAGGTAATGACTGATGTATCCTCACACACTTCTCTCCAGCTCTTAAGTTCCACTGGTCAGGAAAAACTAAGGTGGGGAGATAGACTGAAAGGAGGGGGGAAAGGACAGGTGACCCCAGCCCCCAAATCAGACCAAGAAAAGGCCCCTGGAACATGGGACCCTCCCACACTCCCACCATGTCCCTGGGATTTGTGTAGGACAGGAGGCATAGTTGGAGGTAACTGGCATTCTAGTCTTAAGGAAAGAGTACTTTAGCAAATTGGAAGATCCATTCTCTCATTCTGGTAGCTGTATGACCTTAAGCCAAATGATTGAAGAGGTTGGATCAGCTGATCTGAGACCCCTTCAAGCAACAGCAATCTATGAAGGACACTCACAGTTTTAGGAGGTGAGTGATCACCTGGTGGGGCAGGAGGCGTTTCTCGGCCATGGATTCAGCCTTCCAAAGTACAGCCTCCCGGATTGACCCATCCTGGAAACGCCTTAGTTCTGAACGTGAGCCCCAGAACTGGCGGAAGTCAGTCGCCTGCAGCAGGGAAGGGGGCAGAAGTGGTACAAAACACAGCAAGAAGACATCAGAGGAACTACAGCTCTTTCTCCTCTTTGAAACGCCCTAAAAGAGTCAATCTCCTCAACCAACCTCAACTGGACAGGCTGCTTAATAGGACTAGGCTTCCCAACAGCAAGGTGCCCACTTTCCCCTTCCTCCCATCCTTGTCCTCACATTTCCTCAGGGTTCTGGGCTCCTCACCTCTGCATGATCAGCTTCAGGTCCCATCTCTAGAACACTGACCAGTCCCTCGGGCCGGAGCAGCAATCCCAATGACAATGCAGTTTGGTCCTTGTGTTTTGGGGGGTTCTGGTTGATCTCCCACTAGAATGAGGGGCAGGGGGGAAAAGAGGAAAGAAGAAATAATCCCTATGGGTTAGAGCCGGTCCACTCCTTTTCCAATGCTTTATCCAATGTCATCCCATCTCCACCTTAAAAGATCCCTGGGAAACCTCTGTAGCTCATTACATGGCTTACTTGGGGTACTGAGGCCCGAGAATGGGTCAACAAGATCAGACGGGAGCCCAGGCCCCGTTCCAGGAGGGCAGTTAAGGTGGGAAGTATGGCAGACACATAGTCTCCTCCATGGTCCTGCAGTTCTGACCACAGCTTCAGACTTTGGCAGGCAGCAGACAGACAGCTCAGGGGATGTATACTAGGGAGAAGGGAGGAGTCAGGAAAGAGAGGAGAAAGAACAAAAAAAACTAAGACCGCCCCTACCCCCCCCCCCCGCCACGCCCCGGCCAAGGTCAACATTATTGCGCGGTTCTGTTAGCCCTCTCCAGGAAGCCCACCTGGATTCCCCTCCCTTCCTTCCACTCCACCCCCCAGACGCCATCTCACTGGAGAACATGGTCGAAGGTTTGGATCATTGGTTTGGGTGTCATGAGCAGCATCTGGAAGCCATCTACAGTCTTATCATCCAGCACAGCCATAGACAGCTGGGCTTCATGCTGCACCTGAAGGAAAAGGCCAGATGGGGGGAGCTTAGGAGGATGGGCAAAGGGACAAACTTGCCCAGAGAGCAAACAGTACACAGGCTGGAGCCTTAGCTGCTCTGACCTCTATGTGCTTCCCCCAGATCTGGAGCACCTGGAAGGATGCTGCACAGACACAAAACTTGGCCCCAGGGGGACCTTTGGTAGTACCACCCGGTGACTATGCATCCTCTAGCGTCCTCAACACAGAATAAAGAGATGCAGATACCTGCTGGTATGTAGGAACTGTGACATCAGCACAGAGATTAAGGTGGCCTGAAGGATCCACAAAGACCACGGAGAAGGCCTGATGGAAGTCAGCCACAGCTGGCTGAGGTAGAGGAAAGCAAAGAAATCAAGAACAGAAGGAGAAAAGCTGAGCCAGAGCCCTCAGCTCCACCATCCCTCTCCCAGATACTCTTCCTATGAAGGAAGTCCCCGCCTCCCTCCCCAGGTCCCAGCCATTTCCCCTTGTCCCCATCCCCAGTATCACCCCACCCTTCCCACCAGGACTCCCACTGACCAGAGATGGATCCGAACTACGACACAAGCTGATGCCACTGACCGTCAGATCTGTGGCAGCTGGAATTGGGAGCAACAGAGGAAGACGTGCAACAGGTAAGCCGTTGAGCAGTGAGGAGGAACACCATCCACCCCCATTCCCCTCACTCCCCACCCTGACCTGCCCTCCCCCTTTGACTCATTGAGCCACTAGAGACCTCAGGCGCTATTCGGTTGACCCCCTTCCCCGAAAGGAATCCCCACTGCGATACACAGTGTCATCCAACCTGGCTTGCAGACCTCCAGCTAGGGGAAACCCATTACCTGCAGAGGCAGCCCATTCTGTTTTTAGATAATTCTCATCATTAGGAAAGATTTCCTCACACAAAGCCTACAAGCCTGGAAATAAACAGAACTAGTCCAACCTCCCTTCCATATTGGCCTTTCTAGCTTTTGAAAACAGTGTTCACATCTTCCTTCTCTCCCCAGTTGAACACTTGCTGTTCCTTCAATCAACCCCATGTGGCACTGACTCAAGGTCCTTGGCTGCGCTAGCTGCCTTTCCCTGACGCTGGCCCTGCCTTCTAAAACGTGGTGCCTAGAAGTGCACCAATCTGCCAGGGCAGACCACAGCAGGACTCTCACCTCCTCATTCCTGGAAGCTTAGCCTTCCAAATGCAGCCTAAGATTGAACTAACTTTTGTTGGCCGCCACATCACGCTGTTGGCTCATGCTGAGCTTGTCACCCACTAAAAGTCCCCAGATTTTCTTTTGGAGAGATGTCAAGTCTTTCTCCCTCTTGGACTTGTGAAGTCAATTCCTCTCTAGGTCTCAGTCTATTTGTTTATACAAGCCTGATAATTAATAGTCCAATGCAACACCATGTAAAACCAGTGGGAGAAATCCGCCCCAAAGCCTACAGTTTCTTCGTCCACCCTCATCTATGTCTTCACCTCACCTAGGAACTGCAGAACATTCCTCAGCACTTGATAGCCACTCATGGACTTGCTGACTTTTCTAGCAGACACTAAGAAGGCCACCAGCATGGAAACAATGAAGCCACTGAAGCCCCTGGCACCCTAGGGGAAAGTTTGAGGATGGAAAGATCGGCCTTGGAAGAAAGAACCCCTTCAGCCCAACCCCAAGGAGATGGATGACCCCATGCAGGAAGAGGGTATATGAGTGGCACCCCCTGGTACCACCATCCAGGAAAATCTAGACCCAACACTGTCTACACTCTGGGACCAAGCCCTGGCTATGATAGCAGGGCATGGTTCCCAGGGAAAGACCTGGAGAATAATGCTTCAGAGAGACTAGAACAAAATGGGGTATGCCATTCCCAGGCCAAACCTTGTCCAGATCCCGCTGCCGCAGCCAGACTTTAAGCAAAATAATGCCATCCCGAAGGCCAGGGGAAGAGGCAAGCAGAGCTGACAAAAGGTGAAGGTGAGATTCCATAACTTCATCACAAAGGAGCAAGGTGTTATAATGAGGAGTGGGAGGATCCAGGACAGCTGAGGTGGGGGTCAAATCAGAGAGAGAATATTAGTAAAGAAAAACTAGACTCCATTTCCCTAGATTGTCTTCCTCATTTCCCCCCAAAATCCTCCACCCCATCATCACACCTACTTCCAATCCTCCCCAAAACATGCCTTCTTTCCCCTAAAGTCTCCCCTACTGCCCTTACCCTCCTTTGGGGTAGTTTTGTCCCAAAACCAGGTGGTACGGACATTGTTCTTGGAGGGCAGCAGGCGGCACAAACGGAAGAACCCTGGTGGGGGGCAGGGGTATAGGCGCACAGTGACCAGCCGCTCATCCTTTCCTGAGGAGAGACAGGGTACACTAAGATCATGGATTTCTTCTCAGCCTAGAGGTTCTCCAAGCATGGGTCCATCCTACTGGAAGAGTCTAGAGGACAGGAGATCCTGCATGCTACCTTAGTCCAGGGACCCTTCCAGGGCCAAGTCTCATACTTTTGCATGTAGCATGTACCTGCAGGACGAAGCAGCAGCAGGGGCTTCAGGTGACAACCATTTATGTAGGAGAAACGGACACTGCCAAAAAGGGGGTCCTGGGACAAGTGGAAGCCCAGATGGGCTAGGTAGAGGGCGCGCTTCCTTAGGTAGCGCTGATTTAGCCCATCCTTGTCCTGTAGGATCTCCTGTAGACAGAGAAAGAGCAGTACAGACCAACACCAGATGATGAGAACAAAGCAACGTGTGACAGAGAGGGGACGAGTGTGGGACTGAGCCTGAAATTCCAGGCCTCACTGTCATTCATTAATTGTATGACCTCTGGCAAATGATTTAGGTTTCCTGGTTAAGCTAAATAGGGAATGTAAGACCATACCCACTCCATAGAAGAGGATACTAAAGCTCAGAGAGGACCGGTGACTTGCCCAAGGTCACAAAATGAGTTTGTGGTAGAATCTAGACCGGGACTTGGCCCTCCTCACTCTCAGCCCACCCTCATTGAAGAGGCGAACATTTCTAATGGTAGTTTCAATGTTTTGAATATAGGTTTTAACGGGGAGCCAGGATCTGTAACAATAATTATTACGTTTCCCAGACATCTTGAATCATAGTGACTCTCCTCAGAGATTACTTATTT
The DNA here is from genome assembly GCA_028658325.1 of Potorous gilbertii. Lineage (NCBI taxonomy): Eukaryota > Metazoa > Chordata > Mammalia > Diprotodontia > Potoroidae > Potorous > Potorous gilbertii. The sequence continues at coordinate 122,195,018 of CM053772.1, read as the reverse complement.
TATCCTGTACCTATCTTAATGATAAAAAAATAGCTAGTATTTACAGTGCTAGTATAGCACTGACAATATGCCAAGAACTCTGGTAAGGGTTTTACAAAGATAATCTCATTTGTTCCTCACAACAACCTTGTAAGATAAATGTTGCTATTTATGCCCATTTTACAATCGAGGAAGCTAAGTGACTTGCTGAAGGCCACACAGCTGAGCATCTGAGGTCTGACTGAGCCCAAAGGCCTTATGCACTGCACCACAGTTGTTTGAACCTTGTTTCCCCCACTAAACTGTAATGTTTTTGAGAGCAGGGCTGTTTTTTTCAGCTTTCCTTGTATCCCCAAAGCTTAGCACAATGCCTGACAAAAAAGTCACTTAATAAATGCTTGGTGACATTAAACACTGTTCTCTAAGCCTTTTCACACATACTGACTACCTCAATTTGACCCTAAAAAAACCAGGTAGTAGAGAAAGGCATCTAGAGACCAGTGCATTTTAGAGATGAGAAAATAAAGAGATAGAAGTGATATGACTTGCTCAAAGTTGTACATTAAGTAGTTGGCAAAAGCCAGGACTAGGCAGAATTCAGATAGATTCCCAACGTGGGGTTCTTTCCACAACACTGATCTAGCTAAGATGCAACCCTCCCTTCCTCCCACCAGATCATTTCCACATTGGCTGGGCCAAGTTCAGGACTACAGGAAATCAGGAGCATTTTGGACCTAGCCTGCAATTCTAGTCTCCCGCCCTCCTACTTCTCTAGCACAAGCCTTACCTTTGGCATAGTCAACACTACATCCACATTGACCTCTGGTCGAACACAAGTTCTTAGCAGGTAGCTGCCCACCACAGTGATCTGAGTGGGAGGCAAGAATTGGAAGCGACCTTTCACAGCATAAGGCTTCTGAATAAAGGGTACTTTTACACCTTTGGGCAGCCACGACTGGTCTGTCATCTGAGAAAGGAGCACAGTTGGGAGGGAGTTATCAGGGGAGAAAGAAAAAGGGAAGAGAGAGAGAAAGATGGAAAAAAAAAAAGGGCACGAGTATGAGTAGACCCACAAAAGAAACAGACAAAGGCAGAAGACTCAAGATGGATTATACCTAGCCCTCAGGTGTGGAAAGCCCTGATGTTACCAATCCATTTCCTCTGGCCTTTGGGGCCCTGCAGCTCAACCCTGGCTACCAGCTTAAGAATACTAGTATCTCCATGCCCTGGATCCTATATTTCCTGGGCTGAGCTTTGAGGAAGGGAGAGGGCTCCTGGGCTCCCTGTCCCCTAGCCAGTAGTGACTATGTCTTTGGGACTCCGGGGAAATTTAGATGTTCTAGTCATAATTCCAATTCCTAAAGAGTTCTATTCCTGTCCCAACCTTGACATCTTCTCCTAGGTAATTCCATCCAACCACTGTTTTCACACTGGCCCAAACTCACCTCAGACACCTTGGTTGAAGGGACAGTAAGAAGTCGTTGCTTAATCTCATGCAAGAAGGCATCAATCCGCTGTTGCTTCTTCTCCTTCAGCTTCACCTCCTTCAATAACTCCTCCATCTAAAGGGATTGGAATAACCAGGGAGGTCTTCAAAGCTTTCCTTACACATCAAAACCAGAGCTTAAGTAGTCACAGTGAGGCACTAGAAATGAGGAGACCTATTGGGTCTCCCCCATCCCACTTTCTTCTTCACAGGTCCTAGATCTTGGAGGGAAAGGGAATCCCAATTTTGACCCCCCCCTCATACTTGTCCAGTCTCCCCTTGTGTTTGCCCCAACAAAGAGCTCCCTACTTCAGCTCATCTATTGGGAACAACGAACATTCTTCATGCCTGGGAGTGAGGGGTATTTCTCTGCAACCTTGTTTCTTTGAACAGGAAATCACTAAGTGTCTCAGCTCACCTAAACATCCCAAAGGGGCCTGTAGACAACAGAATTACTATGGTGGGCAAAAAAACTGAGATTATTACTCACAGGTATGACCAGTATTGCCACTCTAGTGCCAACTACCTAGCCCATTCTCTATTAAGTATGTCATGTGATAATACATGTCTGTACTAACTGAGCAGCAACAATACTATCCTAGAGGAAATGAGACTCGAGTTTACTTCTCATTCCTGCCACTAGTAGGTCTCTCACCTTTCTGAGATTTTGCTTCTGCTAAGAGAAGGCTGTAATGGTCCCTAAGATCTTTGTCAGCTCTCACATTCTATAATGAATACCAGGAGAGGAGAGGAATTAAGTATTAATATATCACCTACTGTGTGACAGGCACTGTAGTAAGTGCTTTATAAATATTATTTCATTTGATCATGACAGCAGCCCTCCATGGCAGGTGCTGTTATCACCACTGCCTTACGGTTGAGAAAGCTGAGGCAAACAGAGTTTAACTGATTTGCCCAGGGTCACACAGAAGCGTCTCCCTGCCTCCTGTTCCAGTGTTCTATCCACTGTTACCTAGCTGCCAAAAGTATTTATAGCCTATTACAATTTTCAAAGTACTTTTTAAAGATTTCAATAGGATATACACTCCTTGAAGGCAGAGACTGTTTCCTCCTCCTTTTTTCAGTGTGTGTTTATGTTATTGTATCCCAAGCACCTAACACAATACCTGCAGATGCTAATCTGATGTCTTTCAATTAAAAGATTTCACTTGATCACAACATCCTGTGAAGTGGACAGGGAAAGGGTTAATTTTATTTTACAGGTGAAAAAACCAAAATTCAGAGGCCGGTTGACGGTTTCAAAATCAGACGGAATAAGTGGTGGGGCCAGGACTAGAACCCAAGTCTCATGACTTCCAACGAGGTATTCTTCCTCTCTGGCTCACAACTGAGAAAATGAGGCACTGCCTCTGAGGAATCAGCACTATGAGATTGTAAGACATCCCACTTGACTTTAGAGAGGGCTAGGGAACCTTCAATTCAGGAAGCCCCCTCAAGAGCCTGCAAAACCCAGCTCCTTAGCCTCACCTATCCATTTCTATCACCCCCTTCCATTCCTCCCTCCCTGGGTCCTGACCTGCATCCGGAGGAGGTTGGAGTGGAAAAGGTTTTCTGTCTCTTTCATCTGGCTTAGCTCTTCATTTGTGGGCTGTTTGTACAGCTGGGCTTGGCTCAGCTCAACAGGCAGCAGGAGTCCCCCATCCTGAGACCCCGTCCGACGCTTCTTGGAGGGAGGGGTGTCCTTCTTGTTCTCCTCTGACTCCATGTCTTCCATAATGGGTTCTCTCACCTGTGGTTGGAGAGATGGAGGTGGTCACATACTCAAACCTGACCCCTGTATATGACCTCACTCCCTACTTTTATATCTTATGAGGCTCTGCTCTTTTACTGTCTCATATGGGTGTGGACATGTGGCACCAACCCAACCTGAAGGAAGAATCAGCAACTAACATTGTATGATTTACTTCTCCTCCTTCCTAAAGCTGCCTATCCCAGTGCCTGAAATTCCAAAAAATGGCATTTCCTCTTACTGCCCTACCTAGGTTCCTTTTTTAAACTGCAGAGTCCTGTGGGAAACACTTATTCAGACCCTAAGACTTCAGAGTGGATGAGCTTATTAACTGTTTTCTTTCTGGACAGGAGGTAAAAGGACTTTAAACTCCTCAGGGAGAGGAAAGTATGTACCAGAGGTAAGTTTCATAAAAGTTGGCCTGCATGTGTGTGTGTGTGTGTGTGTGTGTGTGTGTGTGTGTGTGTGTGTATTACACAGGGAGATTACTTTTCTATCTGCTGGACAGAGTGTTCTTCTCTACCAGAACATTTTTATTTAATGACTGAAACTAGAAGAACCTTTGTATCTTAATCGTCACATCTTTCAAGCAGGTTCAACAAATCAGATCCTCTCCTATAGCAGGGCTTACCTATGTAACAGTTACTACACACAACATGTACACAATGTAGTATATAAGTGAAACTTTCATTGACACAGCATTTTACAGACAAAAATACAGAGATCTTGAGAAGTTGACTTATTTAAAGTCAACAAACACCTTGCTGTAAAAATAGGACTTAAAACCCAGATCTTCTGTCTTCATATCTAATGCTCTTTCCCTGCTTGATGTGTATATTGGAAACAAGAGATGTCAGATTTCCCCTAGTATTTCAGGTACTACCGAACAGAATCTGTAGTATTTATATTTTCTGTCTGTCATGTCAGGAAAGATGGAGAGTGCTAAGCACTAACCCTAAACAAACACATTTTCCTCTTCCTTCCACCTGTTCAAAGTTTCATCTCCTTTGAGAAATATGCCCACCCCACCACCAAACCAAAAGTGATCTGACTTATAACTATAACCTATAACCTATCAGTCAATATTTATCAAACCCCACTATAAACTCAATTATAAACTCAAAGAATCAGGAAGACAGAGAAGAAAGGACAACTCATAGTCTGGGAAAGAAAAACAAAATGCAGTCTGAATGACGATAATACCAGACAGGAAATAGCAAGAATCAAATAAATAGAACAGACAACAAGGACTCAGTTCACAGCAGAGACTGGGAGTTAGCAGACCCAGGTTCTCATTCACAGTTCTGCTGATAATTAACAAGTCATTTCATCTTTCTAAGTGTGTTTCCTTGTCTCCAAAATAACAGCACTGGATAACAGACAATAGAATGTTAGAAACAGAATGGACCTCAGAGACTGTCTAAATCCAACTCATAACCTAAACACAAATGTTCTATTCAATATATCGGATGACTGGTCACCCTACTTTTGCTCTATGGAAGAATCCACCACTCCTTGAGGCACTTCAGAGTAGTATAATTATTAGGAAGTTTTCCTTGTTCCTCGAGGATTTCTGTAATAATCCCCATTGCTCCTACTTCTACCTGTCTTCTGGAACAAGTCCAGTCCTAACCATGACAATATGATTTTAAATACTTGAAGACTGCTATTAATATTCCCCCAAATATTTTCTTCTCCATGTTAAATATTCCCCATTGCTTCACCATATTCTCATACATTATCTTAGGGCCCTTTATCATTACGGTTTGACCACTCTTGAGGTTGTCAATCTCTCCTTATAATGTGGTATCTTTTTGCAAATATAGTAAGAACACCACCTTCCACTTTTCCAACAACGCTTATCTCTTAATATGACCCAAGATCAGTTTTTCAGGTCAATGTATATAATTTTTGGACTCACATTAAGCTTGTGGGTCACAAAAAACCTAAAATCTTTTTTCTGGCAAACTGTCTAACCTTACTTCTCCCATCTCATTCTCATGAAGCTGATTTTTGACCGAAAATAAGAAATTTTATAACTATCCTAATGAATTTTATCTTCTAATCTATTTGACATGGCCCAAGGTTAGTATGTTGCCTATCCATATCTTTTCGGGACACTATTATCCAGCAGGTAACACTATCCCTCCCAGCTTTGTATCATCTCCAAATATGTAAATAACAGAAACAAAAAGTAGCCATTGAACGTTTATTTAACTGATTTTGATAAGCAAGCCCCCCGCTACTTTATTCAAGTCACTGATAAAAATGTTAAAACAACTAACAGCCAAGAAAAATCCCTGAGGTGCTCCTAACGGACAGGCAGGTCATGCAAGCGGCTCGGAATCCACAGAACTGGATCAGCTCTTCTCTAGTCCACACCTCATCACCCTGACCACAAGAAAAAAGCACGAAAACTTTATTCCATTTCTTTTCACAGACTTTTTCCCTTTAGCTCACAGTCTTACGATTCTATCCTTTCCGACACAATATTACCAAGGATTTGTCCTTTATCCGTGTAATTTGATGAAGATACGATCCCCTCCTCTCCCAAGCCGAGCGCGCTAAACCTTTCAAACCCGTGTCCAGGCCTCGCCTCCCCTTTCCCTTACGGAAAACTCAAAGACACGCGAACAAGGCTCCGATGCAATGGACCACTCCTTACAGGCCCGCGTGCTCCAGCAGCGCCTCCCCCGGGCTCGCGGAGGGAGCTGTTCTCCTCCCCGACCCGGGCAGGCACCACGAGTCGCACGACCGCGCCTCCCCCGGGGCTTTCGGGGAAAGACCGCGGGCTGCCCGGCACGCGGAGACCGCTGCTCCAGGGTCCAGGGCCCAGGGTCCAGGGGCGAGGGCCTCCCTGAAACCCCTCCCTCGGCAGAGCTAGCGGATCACGGTGCCCCCCAGAGCCACGGACAATCCCGTTCTCACCTTGGGCTCTTTCGGAGCCCTGCGTGCCGAGGTCCCCCCGGGCGCCGGCCCCATACCTCGCGGCGCGGAGCGCTCCACCGCCGCCGCTCCCCACGTGGGCGGAAGTTCCGGCCTTCTCCCCCGCACGAGCGCGCGGCCCGAGCCCGCCCCCATTGGCTGATCGCTAGAGCGCTCCTTTGCCATTGGGCCCGACCTTCTCTACGCACCGCCCCTTTTCCGGGGGAGATGGAAGGTCAAAGGGCCTAGGGCGGGGTTTCGCGTGGCGGGGTTTCGCGTGGCGGGGTTTCGCGTGGCGGCGTTTTGCGACCGTGAAGCGGAAGCCCGTCAAAGGAAGCGCTTGCGGGCGGTTACTGGCGCCCGGCTGGTGGACCGAAGCACCCGTCGGGATCTTTTCCCACCCGGGTTCTCGCTCGGCCGTGTCCGCGTCCTCCCGCTCTAGGCAGTCGGTCCGTGGGTTACAGGACCTCCCCCGGCTCCTGCCGCTCTCTCGGCCTTGTCCCTTTCGGCCCCTTATTCTCGCCTTCTCTTCGACCTGGGGGGGTTGGGGTGGAGAGGAGAAAGACCCTCCGGCGGCGGAGAGCCGGGTGGACCCTGGGGGGCCGAAGTTGGCTTCCGGTGGGCTTCGTCTTTCTCAGCCCCAGTCTATGTCCGAATGTCGGGCTTCTGCCCGGGGCGGGGGGGGGGGGGGGGGGG
>CM053772.1:122132663-122178218 GCA_028658325.1 Potorous gilbertii | reverse complement strand
GTTTTTTTCCCTTTTCTGGGCATTTTCCCAGCCAATTACTTGACTTCTGAGAGTCCTCTCCACCCCAGGCCTAGGTCCGCCCAGCTAGGGCTTGGGGTCTGAGATTCAAATGCTCCCAGACAGTTACTTGACTTCTGAGAGTCCTCTCCACCCCAGCCTAGGTCCGCCCAGCTAGTGCTTGGGGTCTGAGATTCAAATGCTGCTCCCCAGCCTCAGGGCTTTTGGCGGCAGGCCTGACTGCTCTTCAATGGGAGCTTAATTCCTGGTGCTCATGTGGGGGCAAGACCGCCTCCCAGGCTCAGTTCCCTCAGGGAGTTTATGCAGATACCTTTTGTAATGGAGCTGCTGTGGAGCTCCTGCCTGCTCTGGGAGCCTCTGGCAGAGCTGCCTCTGCCGCAGCGGCTGCCTCTCGAGGGGGTCCGAGTCCTGGATATACCCGCTCCCCTCTCAGCCCGTCTCTCTCACTGACCTGTGTGTCTGTGGGTGGAGGGACCTTCGCGGCCGCCAGAGATTACGGTCCCTGAAGCCTGCCCGGATCTGCTTGCTCCTCTCAGTGCCGTGCGCCAGGGCAGGGGGAGGGGAGGGCTCCACACCCCTCTGGGGCGCGATGGACCCCTGGGGTCGGGTTTTCAGGGCTCTCTGCAACGGAAATCTCCTTCACTATGTTTCTGCACGGCTTCCACTGTTCCAGAATTTGTCAGGTGTTCTTTTTACAGGAAATCCATGGGCTGTGGGTTCGGAGCTAGCAAATGTGAGTCTTTCTACTCTGCCATCTTGGCTCCGCCAAATAATAAACAACTTTAGCAAAGATGCAGGATATAAAATAAACCCACATAAATCATCAGCATTTCTTTATATTGCTAACACAGCCCAACAGCAAGAGATAGAAAGAGAAATTCCATTTAAAGTTACGGTTGACATTATAAAATATCTGGGAGTCTACCTGCCAAAACAAACCAGGAACACAATTACAAAACACTTTTCACACAAATAAAATTAGATCTAAATAATGGGAAAAACATCAGTTACTGGTGCGTAAGCTGAGCTAATATAATAAAAATGGCAGTTCTACCCCAATTAATTTACTTATTCAGTGCCATACCAATTGAACTACCAAAAATTATTTTATAGAGCTAGAAAAATAATACCAAAATTCATCTGGAAAAAAAGGTCCAGAATATCAAAAGAATTAATGAAAAGAAATGCTAGAGAAGGTGGTCTAGCCATTTTAGATCTTAAATTTTATTATAAAGCAGCAATCATCAAAACTACTTGGTATTGGCTAAAAAATAAGAGGGAGTAGATCAGTGGAATAGGTTATGTACACAAGACATGTAGCCAATGATTATAGCAGTCTAATGTCTGATAAACCGAAGGACCCCAGCTTCTGGGATAAGAAATCACTGTTTGAGAAAAACTGCTGGGAAAACTGCAAAATAGCAAGGCATAAATTGTGTATAGACCAACGTCTGACACTATACCAAAATGAAGCCTAAATGGGTACATGATTTAGACATAAAAGATGATATTATAAACAAATTGGGGGAGCAAAGAATAATTTATCTGTCATATTTATGGAGAATGCAGAAATTTATGACCAAACAAGAGATAGAGAACATTATAAAGTGCAAAATGGATAATTTTTATTACATTAAATTAAAAAGTTTTTGCACAAAGTCAATGCAATCAAGATTAGGAAGGGAAGCACAAAACCGGGAGTTTTTGCAATGAATGTCTCTGATAAAGGTTTCATTTCTAAAAGATATAGAGGACTGAGTCAAATTTACAAGAATACAAGTCATTCCCCAACTGATAAATGGTCAAAGGATTTGACCAGTTTTCAGAGGAAAAAGTTAAAGCTATCTATATTCATATGAAAAAATGCTCTCAATCACTATTGATTAGAGAGATGCAAATCAAAACAACTCTGAGGTACCACATCACACCTATCAGATTGGCTAACATGACAAAACAGAAAAATGATAAAAGTTGGAGAAGAGATGGGAAAGTTGGAACACTAATTCATTGTTGATGGAGCTGTGAGCTGATCCAGCCCTTCTGGAGAGCAATCTGGAACTATGCCCAAAGGGCTATACATATGTGCATACCCTTTAACCCCAGGGCTGTATCTCAAAGAGATCATAAAAATGGGAAAAGGACCCACATGTACAAAAATATAGCAGCTCTTTCTGTGGTCAAGAACTGGAAATTGAGGGGATGCCCATCTTGTGCTATAAGAAAAGATGAACAGGTGAACTTCAGAAAAATCCTGGAAACACTTAATATGAACTGATGCTGAATGAAGTGAGCAGAACTGGAAGAACATTGTTCACAGACACAGCCAGTATGTGATGACTAATTTTAATAGACTTAGCCCTTCCCAGCAATGCAAAGACCTAGAACAATTCCAAAGGATTCATGATGGAAAATGCCATCCACATGCAGAGAAAGAACTATGGAGTCTGAATGCAGAGTGAAGCAGATTATTTTCTTTTTTGTTTTGTTTTGTTTTTCTTTCTCATGGTTTCTCCTATTTGTTATAATTCTTCTATGCAACATGACTAATATGAAAATGTGTTTAATAGGAATGTATATGTAAAACATATCAAATTGCATGCCTTCTTGAGGAGAGAGTGGGGAGGGAGGGGAGAAAATTTAAAACTTATTGAAGTGAAAGATGAAAACTATGAATAAATAAATAGATATATGTTTTTTAAAATGAGGGGAAAAGCCCAATTGTTATTCAGTTTTCCTGATATTGTTTCACAATGAATTTCTTCTCTAATATTATTATGATTTATTTTGTTTTTCCTATTCATCTGAAAATGTGCTAGTATCATGCATGTATTGTAGACACATCTGTCTGATAACTGTGCGTAGTTTTACAGCATATATACTTGTAATGAGGGAAAAGACCAAAAGGAGCCCAGGTCTTTGAACTGCACAGTGTGTATGTACTGTCTGATGCCTAACCATGTTGGTGCTTGGTGAGCGTGTTTCTAGGCACACATGATGGACAGCTCTGCCTTTCACTTCAGAACATACATAAGTATTCTGTTACTGTTTCCTGTTGGCTTACTGCATAGTATGTAATTTAATTATGTAATTGAATCAGTGTGTTAAACAGCACTTTACAGAGTTCTATATTTATTCAGTGAACCAGTGATAAATATTTGTTGTGAATGGCACCTTAAAATGATTACCTGGGACACTGAATTGTACTGTGAAGTGTTTATTTTTATGCTTGTGATACCTATTTGCAGATTTCAAGTGTACTGCAATTATGGTCTCAAGGGACTACAAAATTTCTGACATCAGTAAGAAATATATCGCCTTTCATAGGCATTGACACTAAGATCAAGAAGTAGGAGATGAATTATCTGAGGCTCAAACCAGAGATTTCTCAGTGTTTCTTCCTTCATTCCCTCCAGAAAATTTTGCCCTAAACTTGAGCCTGAAGGAATTTGTGGGATTAAGAAACAGGAAAAGAAAAAGAAGGGTCCAAGGAGACATAGGTCAAGAAAAGCAAGGTGAAATTCAGGGGGCTGAGAAATTCTGAGAGCCACAGTTCTTGGGTTTAGAAGCCCACCAAGCAACAGGGATCACATTCAAGGCGTGAAGCAGCTCAGATACTATTTGCACTGATCTGATTTAAGAGCATTTGGCATTTATTGTTGAGATTGACATTGAAAGTTTCTATGATGCTTTCTGGTATACAACATCCCTACCCTCACCTATATAGTCTCATCTCTATCTTCACCCATCCTCAGAACTGGGTAATGGGGTGATGGCTAGCTTTAGTCTTCTACCTTCCTACACGACAATGTCTTGATGCTTCTTCTACCTTTAATAGTAACTTTTGGGGGCTTATGGTGTTTCTGGAAACTGAATAAAATGTAACTATTTTGTTTGGATCTGCTGTATTTTGTTTGAATGCATTTGAGAGATTGTATATGGAAAGAGCAATCCTGTATTTGGGAAACTGGACAATAAATCCAGGCCTTATAAGCCTATTAGAATACTTTAGCTTGCTCATCTGATGAAATTCCCCACTTGGAAGAGTCTGGGGATCCTGCTTTTGGGAGAGTCCTGAAATGCCTTAGAGATTTTGGAGCATACATAAATATTCTGGAACTAGCTCCAGTATGCTAACCATGCGGAGAACGAACCTTTTGATTGGCTGCCAAATTGAAACTGGGGATACCTTATAAAGGCCCTAGTTGGCCTCAGCTTTCCTTCTTGGTTTTGGATGTCTTCCCTTGGTTTGACTTCACTGGCAGTATCTGTTGAGACAATGTCGTAAGGGGAAAGGCCTTGGGTCTTTTCCCTTCAAGGCCAACATGTAACCCCGTAAATACTGGCATATTATCTAATGAGTCTTGCAGTCCACTAGTGTGTGATGACATTCCCTTCAACAGTCATTGTATTAGGTTCTTTTTCTGGATTCTGTGATCTCCTGGTATATTTTTAAATTATACATCCAGTACCAGAACATTTTTTATTTTTATTGATGTTTGTTCTTTCATTTCAAGTAAAGGTAATTAATCTGGGGTCTATGACCCTATCTATGACCTATGAAGCTATGAGTTTCAAAATGTCAGGAGAGCAAGCCACCTGAGGTCCAGGAGTCTAGGAGTTGAGTCCATGCTGGGTTTGGCAACCAAGTCAAGTTTAGTGCCCCAAGGATCAAGGAGCAACTTTTGGGAATCGGCTCGGTGGTACCATCTGGCAATAATTCCATATGTGAATTTGAAGTCAATGCTATGTAGAAACTTTAGTAAGTCTAAGACCACTTACCCTAGAGAATTTGGTGATATAGGTCAGACTGTGTACCTGAGGTGTTAGGCAAAATGTCTGTACATTTGTTTTTGCTAAAGGTTCAAAGTAAATATTCCTTGGTAAAAGGCTGAGTGGTTAAGTGGTTACATGGAACTGGGGCTCTAGTCATTGTTGACTAACAGTGGCAGGAATACTCCAGTGGGCCTGGGGGTTTTAGTCTATAGCAGTGGAGAAAGACACCTCACCACCCTATAACCACATGAGGGAGATAATAGATAAACCTTGCTCTGGAACATTGAGCCCAGAAGGTTATTCCCTCTACCTGGAAGAAAGGAAGGAGATCTAAAGATTTTATTTATTTATTTCAAGTTTTATTTCAAGTAAACACAGCTCAAGTGACATTTCTGACCAGGGGTTCAAGAAGCCAAGTATTAAGAGAGATGATAGCTTATCTGAGGAAGAAAGCAGTTGTTAGGACAGGACATACTCCTAACATGTGCAAACTTTCAGGGGTGGGTAAGGCCATTCCATTACTTTGTCCTGAAAGCGGAAGCTGTGTCTCAAGAGAAGGGGCTGCTAGGGTGACCTCAAGAAGGGAGGGGAAGAGCTATACCTTTATGCCCAGGTCTCTGGGTCAGTAGATGAGTGTTAAGTTCAGCAGTGGTAAAACAGAATGGGTACTTGCTGAGTCAGAGAACCTGGGTTCAAATCGTACTCTATGATGTTTACTACCTGTAGAACCATGAACAAGTCAATGACAGAAAAAAAGACCAAACATTCCTAGCAGCACTTTTTTTTTATGAATTGGAAACAAAGTATATGTTCATGAACTCAATAATGACTAAACAAAGCGTGGTACATGAATATAATGGCATACTAAAGTACAGTAAGGAATGATAAACATGGTAAATACACAGAAGGTCATTTAATGGAAAAAGCACTGTATCCAGAGTCAGGAAAAATGGAGTGCAAACCCGGTCTCAGTTACTTTAGCAGCCTTGTGACCCTAGGCAAATCACCTAACTTTTGCCTGCCTCAGTTTCCTCATCTGTAAAATAGGGATAAGAAGAGGACCTACCTCCCAGGGTTGTTGTGAGGATAAAGGGAGATATCTCTAAAGCTTTTGTGAACCATAAACCACATAAATGCTAGCTAATAATGGAAGATCAACAGGTTGTAATGCAAAATGAATTAAGCAGAGCCAAGAAAACAATATATACAATGACTGCAACAATGTAACAAGTGACACAAGACAATAAAAAATAAATGTTGCGAAGTTACAAAGGACAGACTTGTCCTGAAAGGAGAAACATGAGAAAACATCTCCTACCCCAGCCTCCTCCACTGGACTTCTTTGCAGAGATATGTATGTGTTGAGAAAAGAGGAAAGTTCAAGATTGTAGAGCATTTCATGTACTGCCAGGTTTTTTTTTTTTTCAGTATATTGATTGATTTAGTATCTTTTTTCTTCTTTGTCATTTTATTTAAAAAAATTCTTTGTTATATGTGATTTTTCTCCGGGAGAACTGGGGTGGAGTTACTGAAAGAAATTTAGACTGTTTAAAAAAGTGATAAAATTTATTTTTACAAATTAAAAATAAAAGGAATACAAATCAAAACAACTTCAAAGTTTTACCTCTCACTCCACAAATTCAGAAGGATGACAAAAAAGAATAGTTAATGTTGGAGTGGAAAGACAGGAACAGTAACACATAGTTTGCCACCAATAGGGGACTGCCAAAAATATTTTTGCATACCTATGAATCATTTCCCTTTTAAAAAATCTCTCTGGGAGTCCTTCATATTCTATTTTGGTTTCTCTAGAATCCTTGGGAAAAATTACTAAGCAAGATAAGCATTTTACTGGCTTGAAAACATGTCACCAACTTGTTGTATCTTTAATTCTATGTAAATCTAGTACATGGAAATGAATTTCAGTTGTTCTAAAAATGGGTTTTTCATCTACATTATACCAATGCAACATCTAATCTGTGCAGGTTTGGAAATCCTAAAATCCTAATTTTCTGCTTCACTAGATTTTCCAGTGATTGCTACTCAAACCGTTATCACCATAGAGTACCATCATCTTTTCTGTATCTGTAACGTTATCATTTCATCCATGCATGTTCTCTATTTCTGAATATGCATGTACATGCATATGTGTGTATATATATGATGTGCACATGGAATATTTATACACATATTTTTTTTTAAATAGAATTTATTTTAACAAGATCATTCTAGGCATATGTATATCATCTATGGATATATATGCATGTTATATAGAAAATGTAATTTACTTTTAAAGCAATTTTTGAGTACAAATAAAATGACAAAAATGTCCATAACTTTTGATTTGGATATACTACCGCTAGGAGGTCACTGACAAAAAAAAAAAGTCTCCATATACATCAAAATATTTAGAGCAACATTTTATGTGAAAATAAAAACTAAGGAAAAAAGTAGGAGACCAACTGGAGAATCACTAAACAAATTGTGGCACATGAATGAATGAAATATTATTTTGCTGTAAGAATTAACAAACGCAGTGAATACAGAAGTATAAAAGAATCAACTTTAATATAGAGTGAATTAAGCAGAGCTGAGAAAACAATATATACAATAATTGCAACAAAATAAATGGAAAGAATCACAAAACAATCCAAACTAAATATTGTGAAAGAATAAACAAGCTTACCACCAAAGAACAGCTAGGAGAAGGTACCTCTCCCTGATCTTTGCAGAGATTGGGATTCACAGATGTGGAATATTGCATAAACTTATTTGCATGTGGTAATCAGTTTTGCTTTTTAAAAATTTTAATTCTTTGCTATATGGAATGGCTTTCTGGGTGGGGTATAGGGAAAAAAATAGAGGGGAAAATGTAGATGCTGTAAAAACAAACTACATCAATAAAACCTGTAATTTTCTTTAAGGAAAAGCTCAAAAACCCTCATTTCCATTAAAGATCTATATAAGATTACATTTAGCTTTACAGGTTCTTATTCTTGGTTGTAAACATGACAAGTGTACAAAAGCTGGCTCATACAGACTCTGATGGGCTGATTGTTAAATTTTCAATGTGAGCATTTACACCTCAGAAATTGACAAATGCTTCAAATCAAGGCTATATTTGTTGTTTGGTTGATTATTTAAACCAGACCTAGACAACAACCAGCCAGTCAAAGGATTTTGGGCAGCTCTCATGTGACTAGTGGCAACCAATCATTTGTCTCTAGTTTTACTTATTTACAACCTGAAGAAGTTTATACTATTTTAATTTTGGCATCTACATACTGCAAGTTGTGCAGGTCTGACCTAAACTTAAGAAAATGATGGAGAAAATGTCACTAAGGCAGATTAAACTCAAAAGTGTGTTGTGTACAATATCACTAGTAGGTCTGTATTCAGAAGATACTTTTCTTTTTTAAATGGAGAAGGACCTATATGTACAAACCTATTTACAGCAGCTCTTTTTTGGAGTGGCAAAGAATTTGGAAATTCCCATCAATTGTAGAATGGCTGAGCAAGTTCTGGTATATGATTGTGATGGAATACAGAGTGCTATAAAAAATGATGAGTAGACTGATTTCAGAAAAAAAAAAAACCTGAGATGATTTATATGGACTGAAGCAAAATTAAAATTAAATGATCAGAACCAAGGGAACACTGTACACAGTAATAGCAGTATTGTATGACGATCAATTATGAATGACTTCACTGTTCTCAATAATAAAATGACAATTCTGAAGTACTTATGATGAAAAATACTGTCTACCTCCAGAGAAAGAACTGATAGAGTTCAAATGCAAATTGGAGCATATTTTAAGAAACAACAACAAAACTTTCTTTTTCTGTTTTTTCTTTCATAACATGGCTAATATGGAAATGTTTTACATGATTACACATGTATAATTTATATCAAATTACTTGCCTTCTTAAGGAGGGAAAGAATTTGAAACTCAACATTTTTAAAAACAAATGTTGAACATTGTTTTTATATGGAATTGGGAAAATATATAATTTTTTTTAAAAAGTGTATTGTGTATTTCTGCTTCCCCCCACATCTACTGGGAAATCCTTGGTTGTAAGCCTATATTTTTTGCCTTTTAGAATTTTGTATTCCTATAAATAGAATTTCCTCTCAAACTTAAAACTGCCAGGTCTGGTGTAATCTATGGTTCCTTGGCACTTGAAATCTTTTTGGCTGCTTAATGTATTTTTTCCACTGACCTGGAAGATCTGGATTTTGTCTATGACATTTCCTAAGAATTTACCTTTTTGGATTTCTTTCAGGAGGTAGAATGTTTCTGTTTTAACTTTGTCCTCTGGTTCTAGTATATCTGGGTAGTTTTCATCTATGATTTCTTAAAATAGAATAACTAAAATTTTTTTTAATCATGGTTTTCAGAGTCTGATGAGTCTTAAATTCTTTCTCCTTGACACGTTTGCCAGACTAGCTGTTTTTGATAGCAAATCTTACATTTTTTCTACTTTTTTCAATATTTTAATCTTGTTCTGTTTTTTTTTTTACCCTGTAAACGTGTGTTTAATTTAGTCAAGGAAGAGACATTTCATCTTCCAAAAGGGCCTGACAAAGTTAACAGTTTGGTTGTGAGAGATGTTTTGCTGAGAAATCCCTGCAGTAGCAAGTTCTTGGAAGGAGCCCCAGGCAGCAAAACTAGAGGTATGGAGGATCAGGTTGTTTTTTCAATATTTTGATCTTGTTCTGTGTTTGACCTTGTGTTTTTATCCCAGAGTCACTGACTTCTGCCTGGTCCATTCTAATTTTCAAGGAATCTTTTATTTTGGTGCTTAGTTATTTTCTGTTTTAAGGTACTTATTTTCCTTCAGAGGAATTTCCTCCAGAGTATTTAATTTTAAAATTTTTAATTAATTTAAAAAATTATCTCCTGCTTCATTTCTTCCAGGTATTCATGTAGTCCTTATGAAAAACTTAGTTTTTTCTTTGCATCTCTGCTTATACTTATGGAATTACTCTTTCCTCCCAGGTTATACTTTTGGTTAGTAATTCTTTATAGTGTTCAGTGCCCTTTCAGGGTTTTACTCACAGTTCCCAGCATTAGTTCTTGTATTAGAGCGTTATGTCATTTCCATTCTCTGTTTTCGGCTGCCATTTTGGGTGGAGTAGTAGGCTACGCTTGGTCTCAACTTGGGTCACCCAGGTTCCTAAGCTGTCCCAGCATTGTCTCTCTGTTGTCTTTGAGGTTCAGAGTACTAAATTCTCAGAGCTCTCTATGGACAGAATGCCAAAGACTTCAGATGTCCTGGAGCTGGGGTATTCCAGTCTGAGCATTGCTGGGCTATACTGGTTGCCACTCTCCATGGTAGTTTGGAAGGTCCATGTTTCTGACCACTTTTGGAGATTTCTCAGTGGAGCCATTCATTCCTGCTGCCTCAGGGTACAGAGCCTCTTAGGGCATGAGAGTCTCCAGTCTGTTTCTATGGTTATCTAGAAGGTTGCCATATGGCTTTCCTGTGCTGGCAGAACTTTTCCAGGAGGCTCCTTTCTTATTGCCCTTTGGCTTCTAGCTGATTGCTTATGTAATTCTGGGGTGGATGAAATCACTTGCTGTAGTTTCTTATTGGATATTTTGGTCATTATTTGGTTCAGTATTATTTTCAGTTTTGGATGTGTGTGCGTGTGTTTCTGGATGAGGGGTATAAGAGCTATGTTGTCTGTCTCTTGTCTGGAAGCCATCCTGGTTGGTGGTACTTTTTTTTTAAAGTTATGCAAAGTGTTTGTATATATTACTTCATTTGATTTTCATGACAATCTCAGGAGTTAGGTACTATTGGCATCCCAATTTTACAGATAGGGAAAGTGAGGTATAGAAAGTTTAAGTAATTTGTCCAGGGTCACACAGCAAGTAAGTGCCTGAGTTAGGTTTTGAACTCAGATCTTCTTGACTCCAAGTCCAATGCATCTGCATATATACACCACCTTTTCAGTTGTTTCATCATGTCAGACTCTTAATGACCCCATTTGGGGTTTTCTTGGCAAAGTAATACTAAAGTGGTTTGCTGTTTCCTTCTCCAGCTCATTTTACAGAGGAAGAAACTGATACAGAGTCAAGTGACTTTCCCAGGGTCACACAGCTAGTAAATGTCTAATGCAGAATTCAAATTTAGGTCTTCCTGACTCCAGGCCAGCACTGTGCCACCTACCTGCCCTTTATAACACCTAAGTGCCTCATACTGTACTCATATCTTAGAGAAATGTCTTTCTGCTTCTAGGAGATGCAAGCTCTCCCATGCACTGCTGGAGGAAACATGAATGTGGAGATAAACTCAAGCCCTGGGGTGGATCTGACCCTTCTGCTGAACAACATGAGTTCAAGGATGAGGTTGGTAACCATAAAGAAAACACAAAGATTTGTGCCCAAACTTATAAACAGAAATGACAACTTTTCTTCCTCTCCAAGGAGTCTTACTTCCCCTGGGGATCTATATAGAATCTACAATTATAGTGTTACCCTAGGGTTGAGGGCCTTCCTCAAGGGGAAAAAATTCAATGTTCCTTGTGAGTTAGTTATGCAATCCATCCGTCTCTCTTTTGCGCACCAAGTCAAGTCAAAAAGCATTTAATATCTTCTACATGTCATGCACTCACTGCCTTAAGCACTGAGGATCCAAAGAAAGGTAAAAATAGCCCCTGTCCTTAATGAATTCTAACCTTGGAGACAATATGCAAGCAACTTGATACAAACAAAATATATTCAGGATAGACAATCTCAGAGGAAAGGCACTACCATGGAGGGGAACTGGTGATTAGCTTTTAAACTCAGCCAAACCAGAATAACTGTTAAAGTTATCAGGAAGGACAATACTTTTCTCATTAATGGGAGGAGTGTAAATGCTCAGGCATTAAAAGAATGACCTGAGCTGTCAGGTTTGATTTCTTCATAGTAACCTGGATAGATAGGCTAAATTCAGAGAGCATAAAGAGGGGACTGACCTTGAGATCAAGCCACATGATGACTTCGAGGAGGAACCAGAGATGTTCAATCAGGATAAGACAAAACTAAGCAGGTAAATTGATCACTGTTTTCCAAATATTTGAAGGTTTGTCATGTTGGAGATGGATATGACTTGTTCTGCTTGACACCTCAGGAAAGAACAAGGGATCCTGTTGAAAGTTTCAAAGAAGCAAATTTAGGCTTGATATGAAGGCAAATTTCATAATTAGAGCTATCTCCCAAAGTGGGATGGGCTGCTTTGTGAGGGAGTGGGTTTCCCCGGGAAGTGAAGAGTTCCTCCTCACTTGCAGTCTTCAAGAAGGCTGAATGATCACTTGTTGGTACATTGATTGATATTCAGATAAGAATTGAATTAGTGGAATCAGAGCTCCTTTCCAATGCTGAGACTCTGATTGCGCCTCCATCCTTTTTGTCTTTGATCTTAGTAAAGTGGTTAAAAAAATTAAATTCTACATGCTGATTTTTTTTAAAAAATCTTTCTGAAGTTATTTTAGCATCATTCAATTTTTTCTAGCCTAAATTTGTTCTTGAGATTTTTTAGCTGCTTTGAGTTTTAAAATAAGCTCCTCATGTGATTTTTTCTTGCCAGATTTAGTTTTCTTTTTTTGTCCAGGGCTGTAATTTTATCATTGTGGGGAACTCCCAGTCAGGAAACTCTCTTACCAATACAAATCAGCAACTATTCTCCAATTTATAGTCTTAGAGACTGCCTGGAATTATGTAAATGTGTAAGTTATTTATTTGACCATGTCTTTGTATTGTTGCTTTTTTTTTTAATATGCATTTTTTTCTGGAACACTTTCCTTCACTCTATTCCCCTCCCCACCATATATCATTAACAATTTTTGTTTTTATGTTTTCTGTTTCTTATATTACCCCAATTATTCTTTTCTCTTCCAGAGAGTCTTCTCATATGACAAACAGTATTTCTTAAACAGGAAAAACAATCAGCCCAATTCATTGATACAATGAAGTCTGAAAATATGTGCAATGTGTAACACCTGTGGACCCTGAATCTCCATGAAGGGCTAGGTGGGGAGTCCACCTAGCATATCTACTATATATCTACTCCATAACCTTTTTGAAAAGCTTCTTTAGTTTTCTCATTACCTTTTAGTGAATTTAAATTTTATTGTGTGATTGTCAAGTCATTTTGTTTCTTTTCTATTGTCATTTTTTGAGGAGCTGTGCCTGTTGCAATTTACTATCCTGCCATATTTCCTGGAAGTCTCCACATTATTATCTCTTCACAGTCTCATCCTATTTCTATGACATAAGCAGGGCAATGATTATTCCCATTTTACAGAGCAAAATGAAGTCTAAAATGTTTAAGGAGCTAGCCCAAGATCACATGACAAAAAAGTGGCAATGCAGGGATTACAACTCCCATTAACAATAAGAATATGCATATTAAGGACCTACTAAGTATAATACTATGTGTATATTTTATGCATTTCTGAGTTTCTAAACTTCTTCTGTGTCTTCTGTGACTTCTGCAAAACTCCCCCCCAAATTCCCATTTAATTTCTTATACTGTCCCGCGATATCTTGATGCGGAAGGGATAACTGAACTTTGAAGGAAGCTAGGCATTCTAAAAGTGGAGGTGGATTCTGGACAAGTGGGAACATCTGTACAAAGGCACAAACATAGGAAATGGAATGTAGAATATGAAGAATGGTGAACAGGCCAGTTTGGGACCGAAGGTGAGTGAAGGGAAGTAACCTGAAGTGAGACAGAAAACACAGGTGGAAGCTAGATGGAGGAAGGCATTGAGGAACAAGCTGAGGATATTGGATCGAGTCATTCATCAGCCAATGAAGATTAAGTGTACGTATAAAGGGTGACATGATCAGGTCCGTGTTTTAGCAACATCAGCTATAGCTTGATATCAAGTGATAACTTGACGGGGAGTGGTTTGAAGAGAGGCCGGAAGCACAGATACCAATTAGAAGGCTTTTGCAATCATTCAGCTTAAAGGTGATGATGGCCTGAGCTTGGGGAAAGGCTGCATGAGTGGAGAAAAGGGGTCAGATGCAAGAAACATTGTGGAGGTAGAATCTACAAGAATTGGCTACTGACTGAAAATAGGGGTTGAAAGAGAGGGAAGAGTCAAGCGTAAATCTAGATTAGTTTAGGGTTCTAATGTGTCAGGCCTCTTAAAACTAAAGGATCTTGGTCTCATCTGCTTGCAAATCTGATTGGTGTAATAGATGTTCCCTTTTGCTGTTAATTATCAATGTCCCTAGACAGTGTACTTTTGGCTGAGTATATCATACTGTGAACTGCAGTGACTTCCTAAGGTGTCATCTTGAGTCAGTGAGTTTACCCTCCAGAGTCAGACTTATCAGCCTTTAGAAAATTTGGAGTTTAGGTTCAAACAAAAGTGGGAATATTCATGTTTTTTTTCCTAAAAATACATTTTCATTTATATCTTGTTTTTATATCAACTAAATTTCTCCCTGTATTCCTCCCCCTTCCCAAGGAGTTTCCTTTAAATAAATAATTTAAAAAAAGAAAAACCTCAAGATGGGAAAAACCCAGCAAAACAGATCAATACATGATAAAATATCTTACAATATATATAATGTTCCATTTCCCACAAGGACTACATGAATACCTGGAAGAAATGAAGCAAAGAGATAATTTTTTAAAAAATTAATTAAAATTTTAAAATTAAATACTCTAGAGGAAATTCCTCTGAAGGAAAATAAGTAAAGGCATGGTGGATAGGGGGAGTTTTTTTTTTTTTTTTATCATATCTCCTTTGGGGCCAAGCTTTGTTCCTTGTAATTTTGCAACATTGTTTTTAAAAATAAAAAATAAAATTTTATTGACGTTTTGTTTTTATGTTGCCTAAATTTCTTTCAGAATCCTTCCTTCTTCCCCTTCATAGTTATCCCAAATAACAAAAAACTTTTAAGAAAAAGAAAAAAAAATCTGCAAAACTCATCAGTACATCAAAGTCTAAAAATGCACGTGATGTTCCATACCAATGACGATCTCCCCTACAAAGGAGTTTGGGGGAAGTATTATATATCTCTTTGGGGCTATGCTTGTTCTTTGTAATTTTGCAACATTTGCTTTCAGTTGTTTTGTGGTTGTGGCTCTTTCCATTTACATTATTGTAGTCATTGTGTACAGTTTTTTAGGCTTTGCTTACTTCCCTTTGTATTAACCTTATCTTTTCCTGTTTCTCTGTGTTCATAATATTGATTGTTTCCTGCATAGTAATATCCTATTGGAATGGGTTAGGGAAAATAAGTATTTAAGTAGTGTCTCCTATATTCCAGGCATTATGCTAGACATTTAAAAAAATTACAAATATCACCTCATTTGATTTTCACAACAACCCAGGAAAGTAGGTACTATTATTCTTCTTACTGAGGAAGAGGTTAAATGGACTAACCAGGGTCATACAACTAGGAAGTGTCAGGGGCTAGATTTGAACTCAGTATTCTTTACTTCAGGCTCAAGGGCTTTATCCACTATACCATCAGTCATAATACAATTTATTTATTCCACATTCCATGGGCATCCACTGTATCCAGTTTTTTGCTACCACGAAAAAATGCTATGAAGTATTTTGGTGTATACGGAGCCTTTCTTTTTATCTGGGACTTCTTTGTATACCTAGCAGCAGAATTTCTGGGTAAAAGGATATTGTCCATTGGCTCTTTATCAAATCAAAGTATGGGTGGGGGAAAATGCTACTGACAAAAAATGCCAGTGTTTTGGGCAGATGAGAGGTTGCATGAGACCAAGCGTTCTTCCACTGACTGCCTCCTGAGAGAATGCTTCTTAATTTTCATGCAGAGTTCTTCTGGTTTGAAACTTTTACTCTAGCTTCTGGCTATTCTATTTTAGCCCTTGGTGTTTAGGAGAAACTTTGATTCTTGCCTATGCTAAGTCTTTGGTTTATGCTCTCACTTGGCCTCTTGCTAGGGGCTGGACAATTCAATTTAATGACCATTTTATTAAGTGCACTACATGCCAGGCACTGTCCTAGGTCCTGAGGACACAGAGACAAAAAAAGAGGACAAAGTCTCTGCCTTGAGGAGTTTGCTGTCTACTTTGGGGACTCAATATGGACACAGATAAATACATGCAAGGTGTTATGAAGAAGGAGATTGTTAATTGCTGGGTGTGAGCTTGCTCTGCGCCTAGAAGAAAACTAGGGATTCCAAGTAGTGGTTGAGGAGGAAATGAATCCCATAGCCAAGGTCTATCTATAGAAAGGCAGAAAGCATGTTTGTGGAGGGGGAATGACATTTTATATCTGGAGAATGGTTAGTAGGCAGGTTTAACCTAGAGTATGTGCAGTACAGTAACATGAAATAAGATTGTAAAGGTCTCTCATTTCAAAGGCAGGTGAGAGCTAGATTATCCAGGGCCTTAAATGCCATAGTGAGGATTTTGTATTTTATCCTAAAAGCAACTGTTTCTCTTTTACCCAGAAACCTTGAGGGTTTTCTCCTCCCAGTCTGATTTTTTTTTTTTAATTAAAGGGGCCATCCCTTGAGTAACTACTTAAAGAAACCTATTCCTTTAATGGTTATATCTCACTCAAAGTGATATGATAAGCCCTTAGCCTAAAAGGGCCAGGGTTGTCTCCCATTGCATCCTGGGCCATCTCCAGTCATCCTGATGAATATCTGGCCACTGCACCTGGAGGATTCTGGAGGAGAAAGTGAGATTGGTGACCTTGCGCAGTCCTCTCTCACTCAAATCAAAGTCACCTGCAAGTCATGTCGCCATCTTGATGTCACAGTCCTCTTTGAGAATGAAGAACACAACAAGTGATATATGGCTATAGAAGTGTTGCCCAGCCTGTTAGATGTAGTTGGTTTTGATTGTCTTTGTTACTAGGAAAGGATCACTGGATGGGGAAAGTGAAGTATATACTGAAATGGTTATGGTGTAAAAAAGAGAGAATATTAATAATTTTAGAGAATTTTAGGTAGCTTCCTATTGCCTCTGAGATAAGAAATCAAACTAGACATTTCAAGTCCTTCCCAACTTAGCTCCATTTTTAAAAGTGTTTTCCTTACAAAAACCCTGTAAAGCAGATAGTTGCAAGCAGTATTAAAGCCTTATTCCTATTTAATGGTGAAAAAACTGAGGAAATCAAGAGAAGTTCCATGGAATAAGTACCAAATGTGTCAAGTCTGAAAAAGAGAGTAGGATTTTAACAGATGGAAATTAGAATGTGGGCAGAGGTGTGCATCCATATAGGCAGAGGAAATGGCATGAATTAAGTAAAGGGGGCAAGAAAGCATGACAATATATTGGGGGAAAACAATGAGTGCAATTTGTCTGGAAGATAACTTGTAAGGCATAGTGGGAAATAAAATTGAAAATGTAGTTGGGGCTTGATTGGGGGGGATATTAAATGATGGGCCCAAATTTGGATTTTTTAAGGTAGGCAGTGGGGAATTACTGAAGAATTTGGAGTGCCATGTGATGGAATTCTGCTTTAGGAAGATTAATAAGTTCCTTCTTTCACATCACAGACCAAAGATGAGCCATATTAGTTATGAAGGTAACCCTAGAGTCCCAGCAGGAATCATAAAACAAAGCTCAGTAGCGAAGGGTGAGGTGAGTTAATGTGATCACTCATCCTATATTAGCAATGCTGTTCATATACCTTCCCAATTGACACCTACTTTGTGAAAAAGAAGTCCACAACAGAGCAGGCCTAGGGCAAAATGGATGGGGATGACATTTTTTCATGGCTTTAATTTAGGTGTGTGAGCGCACTGATGGTGGTGGTGGTGGTGGTGGTGGGTTCTCCACTCAGGAGGCAGTTAGCTGGGCTGGGCTGTCATTTTCATAATGGTATTTTTAGTTCACACCCACTTTTTTTGAGTTCCACAGGACAGGTCTAAAGTCACTGGATGACTAAAAGTCACATTTATTCTCTAGGTCAAAGGTGTGCCATCAGTTAGCTAGGGGTGTGTGAGGGAAAAGGGAGTGCAGCTCAAACCAGATTAAAATGTAATGGGCGAATGTTTAACAAAATAAATAAAATTACAACATAAATAATGTTAACTCATGGTATTCCAAGTCAATATATGCAGCCCACAGGTAACTGTTTCTATTTGGGTTTGACACTCTTGAACTATGTAAGATATCTGAGAGCTACAAACTAGTAAGAATGGGCTTTCAAGATATTGCCCAAAACGGCAAGGAACAGAGAAAATGGAGTCAAAATCTGTTTATATGGAATTCAGGTTCACTGGATTTAAAGATTAAAAGAACCTTAGAGATCATCTAGTTTAATGCTTTCACATTAAAGATGAGGAAACTGAGGTTTCAGAGTCATACAACTAGTCAGATTCAAAAATCAAGACTTGAGCCTAAGCATCCTTACTTCAAGTCAAGAGTATCCTAGCAATATTTGTAGGATCTTTCAAAGACCATATGGTGAGGAGGAGTCATCTGAAGGATTGGGGATTAGAAGTGGAAAATAATTTTCTGGTTCCCCTTGATACATGATAATCTCCAATGTATTTTAAGTACACAAAAGGTGTGTGGTTGTTCTCTTTTGGTTCTCACCCTTATTATATCTCTCACAGATTTTTCACAACTTCCTTTTGGGACTAAGGAAGAGAGCAGGAGCCATGGAACAAAATAAAAAAAAAAAACACTTTTTCGCTTTGGGGAAAGAAAATCAGCATTTCTATGTGGCTTAATTATGTGTCAGGCACTGTGCTAAGGGCTTCACAAATATTACCATTAGATCTTCACAACAATGCTGAGAGGTAGGCTCTTGTTGAAACTGGTACAGAACAGAGGTTAAGCGACTTGCCCAGGATTACACAGTAAATGTCTGAGGTTGGATTTGAACTCTGGTCTTCCTAACTCTAGGCCCAGTGTTATATCTACTGTACTACGAGTTGCCTCCCAGAAATCTTGCCTTTAGAAAGGCAAGATTAAAGTTTTTTATTTTTGTTTTTAAAGATAGCTGGCCAAGTTAGGGGATGTAGTTTCTTCAAGAGTGATTTCCAAACTGATGCAGAGCGAAGTAAGCAGAAACAGGCGAACATTGTACACAGTAACAGCAATACTGTATGATGGTCAACTGTGAATGACTTTGCTACTTTCAGCAATATGGTGATTCAAGAAAATTCCAAAGGACTCTTGATGAAAAATTATCGACCTCTAGAGAAAGAACTGATGGAATCTGAACACATATTGAAACATACTACTTTTTACTTTATTCTTTTTGCTTTTTTGTCTGCATTTTCTTTCATAACATGCCTAATACAAAAATGTGTTTTGCATGATTCCACATGTATAACCTATATCAAACTGCTTACTGTCTCAGGGAGGAGGAAAGGGACAAGGAAGGAGAGATTCTGGAAATCAAAATTAAAAAAATGAATGTTAAAAATTGGTTACATGTAATTGGGAAAAAATAAATTATTATTTGAAAAGAAGTGATTTCTAATCCTTAAAGAATTTAAATACATACATATATACAACTATACATGTGTATACATAAAATTTAAGCATCATGTCATAAAACACAGGCTGAAACAAGGGAACGAACATTTATGGGTTAGTTAAGGATCACATAGGATGACTTTAACATCTGGACAACACCTACCTGGGCTCAGGAGCATAAAACGTGAGGGAAAGGAGTAGAGAGTTAAGGTATCACTCTCTGACCTCAATGTCACAGAAAAAGCAGTTTTAGAATTCTTAACTTAAGCTGGCTTCTATATGGTGATTTGGATACCTGTGATATAAGGAAGCTGAAGCCCTGCCACAATGAGTCAGAGGAAGAACGTGGTTGAGCCATGGTACAGAATTGTCTCAGGGGAGTGTGCCAAAGTGCCCACTCCCCACATCTTGCCCATTCCCTAAATTCTAGTCCTGTTTCTATCTTTGGAATCTCTTCTACTGTCTCCAAACCAAATTGAACCCATCCTTCTGGATTTAAAGACCTCCTTTAGTGATGCTTTCCCTACCAAAAGAACTCTCTCCTTTCCTTATCCTCTTACTGCATTTCTAGTTAGTGCCAAGGAGTTTAGTTTCTAGCTGTTTTGTTCCAAACAATGTTCCACGGAGGCGGGCCCCCCCACCCCGATCTTTTGCTCTCTTGCCTCACCCCTTGAACTATTTATATTATCCTTATTAGGGACCATGTCTTCTGTTTTTCCTACAGCTTAGTTTCTTACTAGAAGAATAAGTAATAGTCTGAGAACACACGAGATCCTTCATAAATTCTAACTGGTGAGTAATAGGGATATGAATTTTTTGCTTTCACAGCAGCCATCAGTTTTACCCAAGGATAGGAAGGAAGAGATTTTTACAGATGCCTAAGTAGGCTGTTTATACGCAGAATGGTGCTAAGGATATGACTGAAAACTGAAGCTGTACAGGCATATTGGCTTGAAATGTCTCATTTTAGAGCTGGAGAAAGGCCTTGGTAACAAGAATAAGCAGATGGCAGTGACAGAAGACTCCTTACTGAGTTGAGGTGGACATAGTATCTGGAGTTGAGGAACAGCAAACACCTACCTTGCTCATCACTGGTATTTTGAGTGATCTGGACTGTAGAGGTCCAGGAATGGAGCTGGCTTTTATTGAGGCTGTTTCCCCCTCAAACTCAGTATAGTATTTATAGGTCAGGAATTAATGTGAAGGTCCTAGAAGGGCAGGTCTATTAACAGTGTATTCTTGACCTTCTATGGTCTTGGTTAAGAATACTTTATGTGATTCTTTTATTTAATACGTTTATTCTATGCTTTGTGTCTAGTTAGTTTGATTTTTTTCAATTTTACACCCTCCAAATCAGACCACCAGAGACCATGCTTGGGAAAAGCTAAGCAATTCTGTCCTGCACTCCTTAAGACATGCATCCTCATTCTCACTCTGGCTATTCTGTCTTATCTGGTACTCTCCTTTTTTCTTCCTCTGCTCTGAGAACTGTAATCAAATCAATACTATCATTGCCTCTGTTTCATTCACAATCTTAGTGTATTCTCAAACCAAGATCTGCTTCCTTATTTGTCATTTCCTCCACGTAAGCTCCTAGATGGTAGGAGCTTATATTCTCTATTTTTATCCCCAGCACTTAGTATAGAGCTTGGCACATAGGAATCTTTTAATAAATGCTTTTTCTTCATATGTTCAAATTCTGGTGTTTCTAGAGGAAATTCTAGGTAGAGGGCCTAGGCATTACTAAAAAGCCTCCAAGATGTGAAGTTGAGTCTACGTGAGTCCAGAGCTAACTTAGGCCATAGTTTATAGCTGATTGCCAGACATAAGTCTATGTTATTCTGGGAGTAGGATAAGCTATTTATAATAAATGCCCTATTCTGGTATAGTCTGTGGTCATAGCTGGAAAAAAAGTTGAACTTCTGACAGTACTGAGTTTGGATTGTTTGGCTTTAAAACCAGAGGTTCTAAACTTTTTTTTTTTTAAGGTCATGGGCCATTTTGGCAGTCTGGTGAAGCCTACGGACTCCTCAGAATTATGTTTTTAAAAACATAAAATAGGACTACTAAGGAAATCAGTTGAAATAGTTACCAAATTAAAAAAAATTCACAGACCCGAGGTCAAGAAGCTCTATTGCAAAAGGGCAAATGGAACAGGCAGAGTGGTAGAGTGCAGTGGTTCCCAAATTTTTCTTTTCAACAGCAACAAAAAAATGTATTGTGAACCCCCTAAGGTAATTTAATATATTTACTCATAATATTCTGAGTGTATATATATATATATATATATACATATTATACATTGTTATAATATATATGTGTATCTATAGCTATTATATATTATACCTATATCCTTTATGAGTATATATACTATATACTCATTATAATATTCTATTACTTACTGCTTAAAGGTGCCATTAAATCATTTTTAGCTCAGACTCCTTGGATTATTTACAAAATGCCCAAGGGGCTCGGGATCCACTAATGGGGAATCAGTGTTGTTGTAGACCGGGAGTCCTGGGATCTAGTTAGGACATGCCGTGTGAACTTTCTTGAAATTCTTTTGAGTGGGTAAGGAGTCATATGGAAAGGAAGGCGCAGCATCAACCTTTCTACCGCCTGCCCTCTCCCAGGTCTCAGAGCCGCCCTTCCAAGGGTCTCGCCCCGAGCCTCAGCCGGGGTCGCCCTCAGTTATCTCCACCCCCAGGCACCTCCAGTCCCTTAATCCCGGGACTCCCATGCTCACGATCTCCGATCACTTACGTCCAGCCCTCTCTAATGAGGCTTGCAGGAGCCTCGTACCCTACTCAGCGCTCCGCGGTTCTATCTGGGTTAGCTCCCCTGCAGGCACCCCCTCCCCAGCCCCCCAGGGGTGACCTAGTAATGGATCTCTATCCCTTTCCCAAGCAGCCCCGCCTCCCCACGGGGGAAGCGCCGATTCAATTCCGCCAGCCTGGCACAGCCGGGCGCAGGCGGGCACCGCCGACCCCTCCCCCACTCCCGCCCGGGCTCTCCCGGAGGTGTCCAAGGTCCATCCCGCCCGGACGCCGGGTGACGAGAAGGCCGCACTCACTGCTCCGGATCTCCGCCTCGCCCCTCCCCGGGAGCTGGCTTCCTTCGCAGCCGCTCCGCCGGGCTCCGCTCAGCTCCGCCGGGGCCCGGGGAGGAAAGGGAGAGGGCGGTCGCTCCCACCCCTCCCCCTCCGCAGCGGCCTCGCTGAAACGACTCCTTTAAGGGCGGAGGCGGAGGGAGGAGCGGGGGCGGAGCGAGGGGCGGGGACGGGATGAGGAGGGAGGAAACAGCTGGCGGGGCCGCCGCCGCCCCTGGAGCTGCGCGCGCTGGCGTCACAAAGGGCCCCGGTGGCCGGCGAGAGAGGAGCGGGTGCCTGGGCGAGCGGGAGGAGGAGGAGACGGCGGGGGGAGGAGGAGGAGGAGGAGGGAGGGGGCGCGCGCGCGGCCCGCGCTGAGGAGAGCCGCCCCCCTCCCGCCCTAGCACCCCCAGCGCCAGCCCCGCCGACGCGCGCGCGCGGCCGCCCCTCCCCCTCCCCTCCCCCTCCCCTTTCTTTCTCCCGCGGCGCGCGAGCCCCTCTCTTTCCCCGCCCCTCCCCCGGCGGAGCCGCCGCCGCGAGACCCTAGCGCGCGCCCCTGTCGCCGTCCCCTCCCCCTTCTCGGGCGCCTGGCGCCCTCCCCCGGCTCCTGAGGAGAGGGAGAGGAGAGGAAAAGCGAGAGAGGGAGAAGAGAAAGAGCGAAGAGAAAGAGCGAGCGCGAGAAGGAAGAGCGCGGCGGTGCTGAGCCCTGTGTCCCCCCACTCCCCCCTCCCTCGGCCTTCCTCTTCCTCCTCCTCCTCCTCCGCCTCCGCCTCGTCCTCCACCTCCTCCCGCAGAGGCCCCCCCCGGGGGGGGAGGCCCCGGAAAGGGAGCGATTCCTCCCCCCCCACCCCCGGCGCTACGCTCCCCCACACCCACACCTGTGAGGAGGCCTCTCCCGTCCCCTCCCCCGCCCCGCCGCAGTCCCGAGGAGCCGCCGCGGCCGGTGGGGAGGAGAGCGAGGCCTGCGCGGGAGCCGGGGCCTCGGGGACCGGAGAGGGGCCCGGCGGCCCGGCCCTAGCCCCCGCCGCCGCCGCCGCCGCCGCTGCCATGGCCCAGCAGCAGATGACCAGCTCGCAGAAGGCGCTGATGCTGGAGCTCAAATCCCTGCAGGAGGAGCCGGTGGAGGGCTTCCGGATCACCCTGGTGGACGAGTCCGACCTCTACAACTGGGAGGTGGCCATCTTCGGGCCCCCCAACACGCTCTACGAGGGCGGCTACTTCAAGGTACGGCCGTCCCTCGCGGCCCCGAGGGCGTGCACCCTTCCCCCGGTGCCCCGGTGCGGGAGGCCCGGCCGCGATCCCGGGGGGCGGCGGTCGGGGGGCTGGCCGGACCGCTGTCCGTCCGGCGGGGGCGGAGGGCTTCCCGGTGTGTCGTGCCTCTCCCGGGGACGGCCGGCTTGACCCGGGCATTGCTTGGAGACCGTGGGGCGAGCCCCCTTTCCCGCCCCTCCCCGGGCTCCCCACCTGGTCCGTCATCCCGGCCCCCGAGGCCTGTGCCGTGCCTTCCTCCCGCGGACGGTGACGGGGAGAAAGGGGGTAACCGAGTCTTCCGGTCACGGTCCTGCCGGACAGTCTCCTCGTCCCCTGCTTTACTGTTCCCTGGGAATGGCTGGTTAAAGGCAAAGGCTTCGTGCACAGTCCTTTCCCTTGAGCGAAGCCTTTCCTCCAGGGTCTTTTGTCCCCTCCCGCCTGCCGGCCAGAGGCTCGCATTTTAATAGCACTACGGGGGATACCAGCATTTAGGTGGTATTTCACGGTTTGCAAAGCTTGGACCTGCGTTCTCTGAGTGCCTCCAGGCAGCCCTGCGAGTTCTCCAGGCTTCCCAGAGTGTTGTGAGTGTCAGGGAGGGAGGAAGAAAGATTCCCATTTTAGGGAGCTGAAGTCGAGACCTTTGCTCATGTGACTAGGCGCAGCAAATGGGGCGCCTGCATCTTTGAAGGGGCGGGATCTGAGCTAGGGTGGCTGAGATGACCACGCTTACTCGGATAAATAGCCGTGGGTCCCCTTTTCGGGCTTGTGGAAGTTAGTGTTAAGAGGCTGTGTTTACCAGCCTGGTTCAAGAACGCCCGAGATAAAGGCAGGAACTTTGGAGTTCTTCGAAAGATAGGATTATTGTTGGTCTGGAGGGGATGGAGTGGGGAAGAAGGTCAGGGAAACAACTGTGAAGCCAGTACCTGAGAATCCATTTTTGTTTGGTTTGATGACATGATCATTTTTCAGGTTATTGTTTTGAAGGGAGAGGATATCTTGGCACGAGTTTCAAATCGGTGTCTTAGTCATGCAGGTGTGATGTATATTTTTAGGACTACCCAGTTACTTCACCTTTATTTTCCTTCAAGGTAGTAGCCCCAGTTTCAGGCATGTAACTAGGTCAGCTTTGCAGGGATGATTTTGAAGGAGATAGCATGGAGATGTTAAAATTTCATATAAAGAATCATTGGTAGTAATAAATAGTACATTGTCATTTATTACTCCTGCCTGCCTTGTGTTTCATTTATTAGGAAGTCTCAAGTTTGTTGACATTATAGATGTAGATATTTACAAATATCTGCATGTATGTGTAGCTTTCTATTTTGTGTCAAAAATAAAAATGGATGAGGTGTTATACATCTTATATTGTGGTGGGATCTACTAGGCCCTAGACAAAATTAGTTCAGGGGGACCATCCATTGTTGGTACAGTAACTCTTTTTGAGGTTAGTATGAATTTAGGCAATTTATAGTTTTAAACAAAACCTGATCATGCAAACTATATTTGCAGGAGAATTTACCTCCAAATTTTCTTTCTGATCACTGTGCATCTACTCTTATTGTACTTATTTAACCCATTTCATAGTTCTTTTCTAGTAATCCAATATGAATTCTAAGACAATATGTAGAAGGATCTTCATGTGTATTGTAACTTACCTAATCAAACAGGGCTGCAGAGTAACCTCATGGAATACAAGTAAAATGAAATTTATGATAGTTTTGCTGTAGCTTATGGTACAGGAACATTTTAAAGACATCTATATATGGAAGTTGGTTAGAATTTTCTCATTCTAATGCAGCTTTTGAACTATTCAAGGTTGGAAATAAAACACCGACATTAAAAGAAAATGGAAAGAGCTTTAGTGGAGAATTGCCAGGTTCTGAACATATCGTGGTGTGACCTTGGGCAAGTCATTTAATTTTACTGAGCTTCCTCAAATGGAAATAATACTTGATGTTACAGGGTTGAGAGGAAAACACTTTGCAAACCTAAAAATGCTACATAAATGTAATTACTATTGTTACAAATTATATTATTTTGAAATATATAACTAAAATAGGAAGTTAAAAAGCAGAGGCGTTAGAGTGGATTCTGTGGAGTATAAACTTAGTGAACTAAGTTCTTGATTCTTTGATTTCAGTACTTAAAATAAATTCTATAAATTTGGAACCTGTTATTCTAAGATTGACATTCAAAAACTCATTTTTTTGACTCTTAAGTCCCAATTCAGATGTTTTAAAAGAAAGGTTAGCCTCTCAGTTTCCTCATCTTTAAAAAGAGATTGGATTAAGTGATCCAAGGACCCTTCCATTGCTAACGTTCTATGATTCTTTTCTTTTTGCTTTTATTTTTAAGTTTCTTCTTGATGGATCTGTCCTTCTCCATATTATTTTCTTGGAGACTATACTCTCACAATTTCAGCTGCCCCATTTAAGATGAGTCCCAAGTCTGAATGTGTACTTAAGTTGATTCAAAGCATCGGATGCCTTCAGGACATCTCCATTTGGATATCCCATTGATACCTCAAATGCCAGCATGTCTAAAATTGAGCTGATTACCTTTTCCTCTCAGTTTTCTTCTCTGACTTTACTATTTCTGACCACAACATAATTTTTCACAGTCTCCGTGTTTAATACCCTGAGGGTTTGGTTGTCTTGGTCTCTGTGTCTCCTCTCATATGCAGACCAAGTTCTCTTAATTGTGTCTTGGGCAACATCTCTGGAATTATTCTTCCTATTTGCCCTGTCTGCCACCCATGTGGATGACTGGAAGAGTTCAACAGCTCTTCCTGTCTCCTCTTTTTCTTGTTGTCAGTCCATCTTTCATACTGTTGCTAGAATGATCGACCTTATGAAACAGGTTTGGTCATGTATATCCACTGTTCAGAAATGTTCACTAGCTTCCTATTTGCTTTATGAATAAAGTTAAAATTGAGTTTTAAGGCTCTCCACAGCTAGATAGTACTAATGTTTCCCCTTAAATTTTTCATGGTGCTGTTTTATAATTCTAAAATGGTTTTCGTGTAATATTATGCGCTGTCTCTCTCTCTGTCTCCCTCCCTCTGCCCCCTCTCCCCCTCTCCCCCTCTCCTCATCTCCCCCTCTCCCCTCTTCCCGCTCCTCTCCTCCCTTCCCCCCAGAGGAGGAATCTATCCACTTTAGGGGTAATGTGTTTGTTTTTTCTTCTTTCTGCCCAGTCTGTCCCTCCATCCCATTAATTTCCTTATTCTGCTAGGTCTATTAGTCCATTTGTTGAAAAGAGACAAATTAATGCTGGTGCTCTAAACAATAAATAGTGAATAAGTTGAAATACCATTGTTTTCCACTTCACCTTTTTTGTTGTTGTTTAGTGCTCTCTATTACAGTTATTGTGATGGAGTTTTCCCTGTTATTACATTGCTTGCTTCCTTATCAGTTAGACTGTGCCTCTGTATATTTTCAAATTAAAATTATTCACTCTTTAATTGGAGTAATCCTTTCTTACAGGCAGTGGAACTTCCAGTTAATTCTTTTATTTCCGAACTTGACTTTTTAGTATGCTAATTGCTCAGGTCCATTTCATTAGTACATATGTAGGATTATAGAATTTAGAGATGGAAAAAATCATAGGCTTGCCTGTTTTAGAAGTTCTTTAGAGGGCATTTTGTCCTGCTTTCTCATTTTTCCATATGAGGAAACTGAAACCCAGCAGGTAGATTGACTTTCCCAAGGTCCTAGTAAGTTGCAGAGCTGGGATTTGAACCCAGGTCCTCTGATTCCAAATATAGTGGTGGTGGTAGACTGTTTTCCCCCATCACATCATACTAAGCTTTTTTCATCAGTGATCTGTGGTCCACATATATACATTTTTATCTCTTCTGTTTCTAGTGATTCTTGACTGATTGTGTGTATGTGACTTTTTTCAGCCTTCTTACACCTTACTTCTTGCCATAGACTCTTTAAGTTGGTGATACGGTCATCTTTGCTGTTCTACACACAAGACAGATTCCATCTCTCTATCTGCTGTGGGCATTTTCTCGGGTCTGGAGTGCTTTCTCTTCTCAATTCTGTGTACTGGCTGGCTTCTCTGGTTTCTTTTAAGTCCAAACTAAAATCCATCTTTTATAGCAAGTCTTTTCCAACTCTTTTTGTTTCTATTGCCTTCCCTATTGTTTCTTAATTTGTTCTGTAAATATATTTGTTTTTGCTTATTGTCTTCTCCATTAGATGTGAGCTTCTTGATGACAGGAAGTATCTTTTGCCTTTTTTTTTTGTCTCCCCAGAGCTTACTTTAGCACAGTGCCTGGCACATAGCAAAGGCTTAATAAATCTTTACTGATTGATATTTTCTTTTTGCCTTTTAACTTTTTTCTGACACATGTCTCATTGACTGATGATTTGAATTTTTTTTGCTTGCTTCAAGGGAGTAACCATGCATAAGTGGTGGCAAAGTAATCTTTTGACGCTTAACCACAGAGATTGAGTATTTCTGAATCTGTTACTGTGGAGTAAATGAGGATTCTATTTTGTTAGGAAGAGAAAATTTGCTGATCAGTCAACAGTAAATTTTAATGCTATTTCACCGATAGACATTTTTAATATCTGAAGACCATAATATTATACTGTGGATCTTTTCCAAAAAGTAAAATATTAATATAGTATTTTCTTGGGAGCTCTAATTTATCCAAAATCTTCCTGGTTGAATGCATCTTATAATATGCACTAAAAAAGTAGAAAGATCATATATTTAATCATGTAAAAACTTTCAAATACCTTTTTATACAAAAATGATATTTTATATGCTAACACAATGGAGTACATTGTAGCTTCTCAACAAACATTTTTTGAGTTGAAGTGAATGTATGGGTAAGATTAACTGGTTTCAGATAATGTAGCTTTGGAATCCCAGCTCTGCCTCTTCCTACTTGTATGACCAGTTGGGTAAATCACTTAACTTCTCTGGATCTTAGTTTACTTAGGGGACTGAAATGAATGATCTTTAACTTTCCTTCCAGCTCTAAATCTATGATTATATGATATAAATATTATAGGGCTGTACGTGGGTGTGTTTCACTTGTATTAGAGGAATTCCCATAGGACTTCTTTAGAAGCTCCTGGGTTAAACTTACTGATTTGTTTTTCAAAAAATTGTTCCATTACAGCAATATGCTTGTATATAAAAGTATTTAGAGGGATCTTACATTACTTTTTACTTCTAAAAATTTGAATGTAAGGTTGAAGGCAGGAACCATCTCCAACATCAAACACAGAACCTTGTACATAGTTGGGTGTACTTAATTCAATACAACAAAAATTTAAGGAGCTAATAATATATCCTCCTCTGCTTTTATATACCAGAATTTATGACCTTTGATGAAGGTCAGCAAATTCAACAAAATAGATACTTATTGAGTATTCACTATGTGCAAGGTGCAGTGGTAGGCTTTATACGTGACTTTTGAGTTTCTGTGCCCCCCTCCCCCCCCTTCTCTAAAGGCTTTGAACAGGCCCTATTTTTTGAAGGTACATGTTAGGGGCTAAATTTCTTTCTAGAATCTGCTAATATTGAGTATGGTTTGGATACTCCCATCTTCTTGGGAGAGTTGTATCAAAGATTTTAATTTTTATATTTACCTGAATTCATTTTGAAAGACTTCCCATGTAACTGCCACTGTATCCTTTATGATTTTAGATCTCTGTGTTTGTTGTTATTCACAGAACCAGTTTCTTTAAATTTCTTCATGCATTTGAAAGTGAATTTATATGCAGATAAAAAGAAACACACTCGTCCTCTTTAAGGGACCGAATGAAAGACTTCTAAAATGAAAAGAACTAGGTAAAGTGCTTTCTCTCTAAACTTTGTTATTAAAAAAAAAATAAAAACCCTGTATCATGGACAAATTTTAGTGCCTTTTACTATTTGGCTTATTCAGTAAGAAATATAGAATACATTTGTTGTTTAAAAGTTTGCACATTTGAAACACTAATTTGCTCTTTGTTTAATTAGTAAGACTAGCCAAGTGAAAAGCACTGAAAAATTATAGTTGCATGATCTTATTGTGCTTTGGCTATAAATTTATAGTGTTTGAGTTGGTTTGTTTTACAATGAGTGGTACAACTATTAAATACCCTAAAACTTTTATTTTAGAGTCAGTAAAGTAGTGGGGAAAGGCTGATAATTATATATCATTGAGCAGTGGGGAAAATTTACACAAAAGGGACCGGACAGTTTGTGGCCATATTCTTCCCCTTTGCTTTATCTTTAGTTGAGATGGAGTAGAGGTCTCTTTCCTCTTCTCATGCATCCCTCTAGCATTTCAGTTAATGACAGGGCAGGGAGATTTATAGGTTAAGAAATTCCTGAAATCAAGAGGGTAATAATTTGCATTTTAGAATGATTTTTTTTGTCTTAGAAAAGGTGTCTTTTAAATAGCTTTCCTTAATTTGGCAGTGAGAGATTTTATGCTAAGTTTTTAAAAGTTATGGAGTTAGAAATGAGAATGTTATCTTTGAAATATGTGTTAGTAGAAAAAAATGAGGCCCTTGTGTATTAGGAACTTCATTCTTTACATATCAAGGTATCTTACATATTTCTAAGGGAAATTTGAACTCTTAAAACTAGGGAAGGTCTGTAGTCTAAAGTGCTAGTTTTGTTACCTTCTTTTCCTCTCCTCATATTCTCATTGACATCATCTGCAATCTGTCTTCCAACCTCACCAGACAACTTGAAACCATTCTCCAGAGGTATCAATGATCTATTTCTTAATTGTCAAATCTAGTTACCTGTTCTAAATCCTCATCCTTTTGGATTTCTCTGTAGCATATGACACTTGTTGAACTCTCTCTCCTCCTAGATCTGCTGTTCTCTGGGTTTTTGTGACACTGCTATCTTTTGGTTCTTTTCCTACCTGTTTGACTGCTCCTCAGTCTTTTTCTACTCATTTATCATTCTCTTGGTACTAACTTTGACTGTACCCAAGGTGTTTTATCCTGGATCCTCTCATCTTTTTTTCTTTATTTATTTGGTGACCTGATTAGCTTCCATGAGCTCAGTTGCCATCTGTGCAGAGATGCTCCCCAGATTGGTATCTCCAGTCCTCGTTTGTCTTACCTCATGTCACTAGTTGCCTAATGACTTTTTTCAGTTGGATATTTAAAATTCATTATGTTCAAAAAAGAGGACGCTATTCTGTTTCCTCCTTACCCTTACCTTCTCCCCATCTCTGCCCAGTTGTCCAGGTTTGCAGTTCCTCATTTTCTTGGATTCCTCATTTTCAACCCACATATCCAATTTCTTTGCAAATCTTGTTTCTTTTTCCACATTGTTGCTTGAATACATTTCCTACTCATCACTCACACAGCTGCCACCTTAGTTCTTATCATCTCTCACACAGCCACTTACTAGTCTCCTTACCTCCAATGCAGAGGGATTTTCCAAAAGCTGCCGGTTTAACTCTGTCATTCCCCCCACCCTCTAAAGTCCCGAAATACAGAAACTCCAAAGGCTCCTTATTCTTTCTAGGAACAAATGTAAACAACTCTACCTAGCATTTAAAACTCTTCACAGCTTCACCCTTTCCTACTTTTTAGTCTTCTTTTGCATTCTATTGCATTAGTCCATTCCATGAACTATTCTGTCCAGTCATTCAGCCCTACTTGCTCTTCCACACAGGTGACACTTCATCTGTTTTGCACCTTTTCATTGCTCATCTCTTGCGTGGAATACTCTTCTTACCTCTGTCTCATAGAATCTCTGGTTTTCTTTGAGACTTGGCTCAAATGTTATCTTTACTACGAAACCTTTGCTCCTGGTGTACTCCTTTCCCAAACCACCTTGTGTTAATTTGTGTATGTTATATATATATAATATATATATATATACATAAATATATGTACATAGAAATATAGATTTAGAGCTTGAAAGGGACCTTAGAGAACCCCTTCATTTTATAGATGAGGAAACTGAGGCATGGAGAGGTTAAGAGATTTGCTCGAGATCATAGGAATACAGCTAGTAAGTGTTTGAGGCAGGATCCCCAAATCTTTCTTGTTAGAATGTTATCCCCTTGGTGGTAGGGTTTCACTTATGTTTTTATGTTCCCTCTGCTTATCAGTGTCTGGAATTTTGTAGGCATTTAATAAATGTGTGTTTGGTAACTGACTGATACCTGAGGTAAATTTATAAGGGAGAGTTTAGTATTGAGTGTCCCTAGTTCTTCTTGTAGAAGCCCAAAATCTATCTTAATTTTTATCTTTTCTATATTTGGAGTCTCGAGTCACACAATTCTGCCTAAAGTCAGCTGCTTTGCTGTAGTTGTTGCATTGACACCTCACCCATTTGGTTTCAGCTGTGAGTCAGGCTTATTTTACAGTTTTTCAAATTTTAAACTTTGTGATGGACTTCTGGCTGAGCAGAAACAGTTTTATGCATATGATGATTTTTTAAAAATAGTTTAAAAATTTGGAAAGGAATTACTGAGTGGATAATATAGCAATCTTTTTAATCAATTTGATAATAAATAACAATTTGAATTTCTATTTCTTTTGGTAGGAAGAGTACAAGTTGATCTATTTCTTTTCCCATCACCAGAATTTCTCCAGTATCCTTCCCCTTACCCCTACCTTATTTCTCCCTCTCCTCATAGCTTACCACCCCAAAGCCATCCTAAAGAACAAGTATTTTTTAAGAAAAAAAAGAAAGAGAAGGAAAAGAAATCAGTAAATCCAATCATTACATTAAAAAAAGTATAAAAATATGTGCAATGTTCCATAATCATGGATCTCCTACTTCTGCAAAGGAATGGTGAGAGGCCTGGGGGGAAATTTCTTTTGGGGCTATGCTTGTTTTTTATAATTTGGCAGCATTCACTTTTGATTTGTGGTGATGCTTTCCATTTACATCTTGTAGTTATATTATTATATGTGATATGACAACATGTATCATAATAATGTATTATATATTATATAATTAATATTATATGATTTTCTTGGCCCTGTATATTAAAATTTGCATCAATTCATGTAAATCCATGCTTCTTTGGATTCACAATATTTATCATTTGTTACAACACAACAATATTCTATTATATTCATGTACCACATGAATGATGATTTTCTTAAACATTCACCAGTTGAGGGGGTATCTACTTTGTTTTCAGTTCTTTGCTACCACAAGAAGTGTTGCTATAAATATTTTGGTGAATATGGTAGATATCTCTAAAGTTAACAATGATTTCTTAATTGTCAAATCTAATGACTTTTTCTTAATCTCATCCTTTATAACCTTCTTGCCAGTGCCTTCCATCTCTGATTAACTCCAATTTATTCTGTATTTATCTTATATGTACACAATTATTTGCATGTTTTCTTCACATTAGATTTTGATCTCCTTGAGAAGTTTCCCTTTTTTGAACCCCCCCTTCTCCTTTTCTATTCTCAGTACTTAACAAGAGTGCCTGATACCTAGTAGGTATTTAATGCTTATTGATTTTTATGAAAACATTCTTTTTATCAATGATCTCCTTGGGCTCTATGCCTGGTAAGCGAAATTTGGAAGAAAAAACTTTCAGTAGGTTTGGAGGAAATGTATACTAGGTATGAGTGGGTTGGTCTGAGTTAAATTCAATGAGAACAGGAAAAAATGTGGAACAGTACTTTCTATAGATTTTGTGACAGCTGGACAGGTGGTTTGGACACTTATTGAAGAAGGCTTCAAATTTTGTGAGGCTAATTTCCTTTTTATCTCATGGACTGAAGGTTTCGAATGGAGATATGAAGTGAAGAAACTTTTGCTAAATATTTTATATTTTATTGCACTATTAAATATGTTAAGTATATTTAATTATAGTAATATCAAGCACCCTAAAATTTGTGAAGTACTTTATACATATATTGTCTCTTGAAATACTTCTGTGAGGTAGGTTTTCTCTCTGTTAAATAAAAATGAGTATATAATCTATTTCAATATATGTAATGTTTGTACATATATATCAAAGACATACTTTTTTAATATGTTTCTACATATAGATGAAGAAACAGACTCAGAGAGATGAAATGATTTAACGAGAGTCATGTAGCTAGTCAGTGGGGGTAGAATTTGAATTTAGGTCAGTCAACAAGCATTTGTTTATTAAGTGCTTTCTTTGTGTCAGGCTAAGCTCAGACTGATAGCAGTACAAAGAATATAAAAAACTTGGTCCCTGCGCTCAAGAGGCTAACAATCAAATGGAAGACATTACATGTAAATAAGTACATGTAAGATATAGCTGTACAATGTAAATGGAAGGTAGTCACCAAGGAAACTATTGGTATGTGGGCAAGATCTGGAAAAGCCTACTGCAGGGTTTTGAGGTGGAATTTGAGCAGTCTTGAAGGAAGCCCGGAAAGTCAGGAGGCCAAGGTGATGTAGAGAACATTACAATTTAGAGAAAAGGCACAAAGTTAATAATAAAGAGATGGCATGTTATGTTGGAGCAGTAACCAGAAGGCTAATGCTGCTGGATTTTAGAGTATTCTGGGGGGGAGGGGGTGTGGTAGGGGAGGGAGTAAAATATAAGAAGACAGGAAAGGTAGGAAGGCACCAACTTGGTGGAGGACTTTAAATAATAAATAGAGAATTTTATATTTGATTTTGTAAGTTATAGGGAGCAGATACCCTGGAGTTTTTGAGTAAAGGTGTGATATGATCATGTTTGCACATTAGGAAAATCATTGGCAGATGATTGGAGAATGGGTTTCAGTGGGGAGAAACTTGAGGTAGCTAGAGCAACCATCAGGCTGTTGCAATAGACCATATGTGAGGTGATGAGAGCCTAAACTAGGGGGATAGCTATGTGAGTGGAGAGAAAGGGACATATATGTATTTTGGGTCATGAACCCCTTTGGCAGTCTAGTAAAGAATATGGATGCTTAAGAATAATACTTTAAATGCGTAAAATACAGTACATAGGATTTATAAAATAAATCAGTTGCATTGAAATAATATATACATACACACACATATATGTGGAGAGAGAGAGAAAATGTGTTTAGACCCCCCAGGTTAAGGGCCCTCTCTAAAAAGAGAAAGCCCAGGAGAGCCTGTGAGGATACGTATGGTTAGTAGGCTTTGCCTGGATGAAAATCTAGCAAAGATTGTTAGAATGAGAATGAGTTGTTAGATAAGAGGAGAACCAAGAGGAGAAATGTCATGAAAGAGAACATTTAGAAATAAATAGATACACAGTGTCAGAGATTGCAGAGAAATTAAGAATTGAGAAAAAGGCCATTAGATTTAGGAATTATAAGAGGTCATAACTTTGGAGAGAGCAGTTTCTTGAATGATGAGGTCAGAAGTCAGACTGTAAAAAATTTAGAATGTAGTGAGAGGAGAGGAAGTAAAAGGAGCCGAGTGTAGATGGATTTTTCAAGGAGTTAATCTGACAAGAGAAGAAACATGGAAGTATGGAGAGGATGATGAGATCACGTAAGAGTGTTTCAAGTTGAGGGACTGGAAAGTAGTAGATAGGAAAATTGGGAAAAATTCAAGGTAGTCAGAGAATGTGGATGACATTGGGAACAGTCTGCTGATAAAGTCAGTATGAGATGAGATAAAAAGTGAATGTAGAGGAGTTTGCCTTAATAGAGGGAAGGGCTTACCTTTTCATGTGAGATAGGTGTGAAGGAGATAATGCAGGAAAATTCTCAGTCATGTGAAGTAAGGAGATGGGAAGGAGCTTCCAACTCTCCGGTAATGACCTTACTGTTTTAATTGAAGGTGTGAATTGAAGTCAGCTCTGGGTGAGAGTTTCTTCTTGACCTTGAGGGGGAGAGGAAAAGGTTCTGAATAGCTGGCGTGGTAAATAGGATGTCTGATTGATTAGGGAGGTGTAAAAGAAATGTCTTGTTGCAGTGAGGGCTCAGTTGAATTACATAATATCAGAAATTTGTGGTCAGCCCAGCAGCACAGTTGGTAATAGATATAGGCTGTCAGTGTAGTGGTGGAAGCAGCTGACTTATAATTTATAGAGGACTTTGGCTGGGGCTTTAAAATGATAAGAATACTTTGGATTTAAGTTTCTTAAATATTAGGATAACATTCTTAATACAAATTTTAGTAAATGTTACTATAGAATCAATTTTATTCCAATAAAATATAACTTGGTCTTATACATTTTCTTTAGATCTTTGCCTTTTTGTATCCATGTAAAGCATTTTTTTTGGTCCTATTATATGATTAAATTCTTCTGATTCTGTTTTCTTCACTTTGCATTATTTTGTGTCTTTCCTTTTTTTTTTCAAGTACTCATCATAGCACCATAGTTCCATTCCTTGCTTTGAATCTTGAAAATGCTGCTTACTAGATATGTGACCTTGGATAAATAACTATTATTATTTTAGGTCTCATTTTCCTCCTCTGTAAAAAGAAGGGGTTGGACTAGAAGCCCCTTAAGGTTCTTTCCAGCTTAAAATTATATGATCAAATATATTATCTTTTTCCTTCTAATTTTAGACCAAAACAAGTTTTTGTTGTTGTTCAGTCATGTCTGACTCTTCATGATTCCTTTTGGAGTTTTCTTGGCAAAGATACTGGAGTGATTTGCTTTTTGCTTCTCCAGCTCATTTTACAGATGAGAAACTCTTGAGGCAAACAGGGTGAGGTGACTTGCCCCGGGTCACACAACTAACTAGTAAGTGTCTGCTAGATTTGAACTCATGAAGGTGAATTTTCCTGACTCCAGGCCTGGCACTGTATCCACTGTGCTAGCTTTCCTCTCACCACCTAAGTTTTGATCATTGATAAATAGTATATAAACCTTGTTTTGTGCAACAGCAATAGCTGTTTTGGAAAGCTACCTGGAATTCTGCAATGACAGAAATGACTAAAATGTCTATATCCTTTAATCCACTTTCCGCTAGTCTCATACCCTAATTCTGAGGTCATGGATATGAAAAAGTGCCCATATTCACTATTTATAGTAGCACTTTTTGTGG
The DNA here is from genome assembly GCA_028658325.1 of Potorous gilbertii. Taxonomy (NCBI): domain Eukaryota; kingdom Metazoa; phylum Chordata; class Mammalia; order Diprotodontia; family Potoroidae; genus Potorous; species Potorous gilbertii. The sequence goes on along the minus strand of CM053772.1, from coordinate 122,141,702 downwards.
TAGCAAATAATTGGCAACAAAGTAGATGCCCATTGAATGGGGAATGGTTAAACAAATTCCGGAACATGAATGTATAATGTATTATTACTGTGCTATAGGAAATGATGAATATGATGAATACAGAGAAGCATGAATTTACTTGAACTGAAGAAAAGTGAAGTAGAACCAAGGAAACAATGTACACAATGACTACAATGTACATAGGAAACACAACCACACACAAAAAATTCAAAGTGAATGTTGCACAATTATAAAGAACTAACTTGGCCCCAAAGAAGAGAAATGAGAAGACATCCCATCACTCCAGTGCTTTGCAGGAGTTGGAAATTCATGGGTGTAGAACACTATATATTTTCACTTTTTTTTGATGTATTGATTAGTTTTATTGATTTTTTTTCTTTAAAAAATATTTGTTCTTTGGGGAGGTGGTACTTGAAGGAGGGGGAAGTATAGGATACGGGAGAGATACTGGGAGAAATTCTGATGATATAACAAAAATATATTAATAAAATTTATTTTTTTAAAAAACAGAACTCTTTGGATATAGGCATGGTTTCATTTTTGACTATCACTGCCCAGGATAGTATCTTGTACATTGTAATTGTACAAAGGTGGGCATTATTATAATGGGATTTATTGTTGGCATATTTTTTACACCATTTTTCCCATATTATTTTGAGTTTTTAGTAAATAAAATTATCCTTTTCCGTATAAACAGTTCAAAAAGGTTTCTTTTGATATGAATAAGTTCTCTAGTTGTGCAAAGTGATGATAATAAAAAATTCTGGCTTTATTAAGCATGTTAAGCATGTTGCAAAGTACTTTACATGTGTTCCCTTTTGGCTCTTATAACAGCTTCATGAATAGTGGCTGGTATCTTCATAATTTGCAGATGAGGACACTGAGGCACGTAGCTGCAGCTAAATAACTTGTTTAGGGTTATGCAGCTAGTAAATGTCTGAGGCCAGATTTGAATTCAGATTTTCTTGACTCCAAGTCCAGGTGCTTTAACCAGTATGTCACATGTTGAGAAGCATTGCTATTGTGTAGGAAAGGAGTGGTACGATTAAATTAATCTTTTAAATTAAATCTCCTTCCTTTCTCTTTTTCAGCTCCCATTTATATATTCCTTTTTATTTATGGTCTTCCTTCATTAGAAGGGGAGCTCTTCAAAGACAGGAGCCATCTTTCTTTTTGCTTGATTTGTTTAGTGCAGTTCCTGGTGAAGAGTATAGTTAGGGGCATAGTAAGTAGCTCTTCAAAGACAGGAGCCATCTTTCTTTTTGCTTGATTTGTTTAGTGCAGTTCCTGGTGAAGAGTATAGTTAGGAGCATAGTAAGTGCCTAATAAGTGCTGCTTCACTTGATTTTTTTGTTGAGTCTTTAGCAATAACAGTTTAACTATGGCCATTACTTCATACTGTACTCTTCAGTTTATTAAGTCTTAAGTTATAGTTTATGTGTGTGTGTATCTTTTTCTTGGACACTGCTTTAACTAAAAATTGATAGTTAATGGTGTACTTTTAACTGTCCAGTATTGAATGTTACAAAACCTTTTTTTTTTTCAAAAGTGAGAATTTTTATGGTAGTGAGAATTCTATAACATTAAGTAGAATTCACCACCATTTTTGGAAGAAGCAAATCAGAGAGGGCCTATAAAATTCTAGCAACTCTTTGAATTTTCTGGTAGTGATATATAGCTGATTTCGTCCTTGATTCTTCATTCTACCTCAACCTTCCATATCCATTCAATTGCCAAATCTTGTTAATTCATGTTAACTCATCATCTCTCATATCTGTTCCCTTTACTTTATTCACAGCACAACCAAAGACTCCACATTACTGCTCACCTAGACTGTTTTAACAGCCTCCTAGTTAGTCTTTCTGCATCTAGTTTCTCCCCTTTACAATTCATCCTTTATACATCAGTCAATAAATAAGCAATTATTAAGCATTTATTAAGTGCCAGACACTCCACTAGGTGCTGGGAATACAAAGACGTAAGTGAAATGATCTCATAATGTAGCCAGGGTAAGCAGTATGTCCATATTAGATATGCTGTTTTGTCCTTCCTTTTCTAAGAGAACTACTGATATGTCACAATGTGATATCTTGATTCAAGTGTGAACTGGATTTAAGTGAGCAGAGTTGCACCAACTCTTCAGTTTCATCTGATCTTCTGGAGTCATTGAAATCCAGTGGCAAGACAAAAGTCAAGATGGCCTGTGGTGCAGTGGATGAACCTAGTGTCTTACATGTCTGACCAAACTCTAAGCCTTCCACAGTGTCTGCTTCAACTACGTTCATGGCCATTAGAACAAATTGTTTTCATCTGTCTATTCCACTAGTGAAAGTCTTCATATGCTTGGGGTAGATATGCCATTCGTTGGTGAGTTTGAGGCCTCTTGGTTAACTTCGACCTGGCTGGAGAATACAAGTGTGGCTACATGTTTTGGAAGTAGTCAGGAGGTGACTTGGAGGCCTGTTTCAGGGCAAGATAAAGCAAAAGTTCATCTAGTATTGCTTTACTGCATAGGTAGGGAACCTTCAGCCTTCTTGGTCCTTGGGTGAGATCTTTTGACTGAGTCTGAGTTTTATAGAACAATTTCTTTTTTTTAAGGGAATTTGTTTTGTGAAGTTTGAATTCAGTCGAAATGCTGCATTTGAGGACCTAGAGGGCCACATGTGGCCTTCAGGTTGTAGGTTCCCCAGACCTGGTTAGGACCTCAGTATCAAGAGTCCAGGTGGTTACAGTGGGGAGGAGGGTAGAGTATGATGGCTACAGTGGATATTGGTCTAACCTGAGTGAATTTTGTTCTACTTTTGTTCTTAATTTTTGTAAAGAGTGTTTTGTGGTTGTATTCAATTCCTGTATGTTGTATCTTGGTAAGTGGACTTCCAAATATTTTGTGCGTTCTATGGTTATTTTGAATAGAATTTCTCTCTTTTCTTCCTAGTAATTCATTGTTAATGTAGAGAAATGATTATAATTTTAAGGATTTGTGTCCTGTACTGAAGATATTAAGAGTCTTGATTATTTTCTTTGTCGATTATGTTTTTCAAAATCCTAATTTCTATTGATAATTTTATTTTCTTTTTTGTTACAGCTAGCATTGTTAGTAAATGGGTGGCTTAGCTAAGTTGATACTGTTGGACCTCAGACCATGCAGGAAGGCCTGGTTCCAATTCAGCCTTTGACATCGGTGTGAATGTGGGCAAAGAAGTCACTTACTCTCTCTGAGCCTCAGTTTTCCCATCTGTAAAATAAGTAAAGTGATACCTTGAGTACCTACCTAAACGGGTTATTGGGAAACTATGTAACTTTAAGGCTTTGTTCAGACATAATTATCAATCAGCTATATCAGATAATAGTGGGGAGCAGGGTGAAGGTCCGTTCTTTTGCCACTTTTTGATAAAGGTTGCTCCATCAGTAATATTATCACAACATTTTAGACACATATTTGATCATATTAAAGAATTAGTCCATGATTGTGCTTTTTTAGTCAACACAAATCATTGATGAATTTCAGGAAAGTTTTTTTCTGTCATTACAATCATATGTGTTGTAGGTATGGCTCTAAAGCCAGCATCTTCTGAGTTCAGGTTTGATGTTGAGATGAAATGAGGATCTTGAAAATTACAGATTGTTTAATAAAGGAAGTTTATCTTAGCCTTACACAGCAAGAATATTTAGCAGTGGCACTCAAGTTTTTCTTCATGTGAATTCCCTTTTCTCTGTCTGGAAACAAGTCTGGTCAATAAGTCATCAAAGTATAGTGACTTCTGTGATCTTAGGCACCCACCAGGTCTGAGAGACACCAACTACTGCCCTTTTGTGCCCAGGAAGACTTGTATCCAGGAAGCTGGGGACCAGTCAGGTTTAGTCTGGGAGGAAGCTGTGTCAGGGAAGTCAGGGAACTTGACTGTACTATCTGTCTATCTGTCTAGATTAATTCCATAATGTTGAATCATTTTTTGAATTTTAGGTTAAATCCTTTTTTTCTCTGTAGTTGACAGTAATTTTGTAGTATATGTTAATTGTTCTTTAAACTAATAGAATTATTTAATTTCTGTCCAGAAGAATGTAAGTTTCTTGGAGACAGGTCATTTTTAAAAAAAATTTGCTTCATGAGATATTTTGATCAGAGAACTTAACATATTCTTGTGATCTCTCCTCTTACTAGCTTAGAATAGGCCTAAGATAGCTGAAAGTCACTGGGGCAATATTTGGAGCTTTTTCTTAAATAAAAACCTGCCAGAACTTTCTATTGATACATCTTCTGAGAACCCATGGTTATATCCATGGGTCATTGAGATAGTGACGTGGTGCTTGTGAAGGTTCATATGTGATGATTTTTTAAAATGTGGAAATGAAAATTTTCAAAGTTAAACTTATCTTAGGTTCCATATTTCTGTTCCAATGATTACTTATACCTTGATCTGGAGACTGATTTAGGTGGTTTCAGCTACTTCATATGTAATTATGAAAAAGAAAATTAAAACTATTGTCAGGGTGATTTTTATCTAGGCTTTGAAACAGTGGATAAATACCATTTCAGTGAAGCCTTTGCTTTCTTCCCTTTCTCCTCTTCTAGTTTGAAACTGATCTTTTCCTAGAGAGGAGTGAGAGTTGCCCTCCCATCCCACTATCAATAAAAATTTTTATCTTTTGTTTTTCATTTTCAAAAAATTCTGAACCAAAAAAAGAGAGCATTTCTGTAAGTGCCACAGAACTTTAAAAAGATTTTGTATGAAACTGAATTCCAGTTTCATGTTACTTGATTTTTTAATCATGCATTTTCAAAACTGCTTTGTGCTTCCTTCTGAACTTTTTTCTGTTCTGTGCATTTAAAAAAAAGTTTCGGTGGCCCTCTTTTTTATTACTGTGCAAATTCTCCTTCTTCTAAAAGAATAGGGGAAAAACCCCTTGTAACAAATTGGCATGGTCTAACAAAATGAAATCCATACAATGGCCATGTCCCAAAATGTGTGTCCTTAATGGAGGAGGTATATAACATCATTCATCATCAGTTTTCTAGAGACTTGATTGATTGTTGCTTTGATCGGAGGTTTTAAGACTTTCAAAGCTGTTTTTCTTTACAGTGTGTCTTTTTAAATAATTTTGGTTCCATTTGCTTTGCATCAGTACATTTATAGAATTCTGTGAAATTGCCTCTTTCATCATTGTGTTCTGAGTTTTGTTGTACTCTTGTGTTTATTTCAGATTTCCTTCTTGGCTCTGGTTTTTTAATCAGAAATACTTAAAAGTCCTCTATTCCACTAAAGACCTGTTTTTTCCATGAGATTATCTTTAGCTTCCCAGGGTAATTTATTCTAGGTTGTAAGCCTGTCTCTTTTGCCTTTTTTGATCATTGTATTGCAGTATCTCTCATTTATAGAACAACTTGCCATATCTCTTGTGATTGTTGGTTCTCTGGCAGCTTGCAGTATATTTTCTTTGATGTGGGAGCTCGTTTTGAATTTTGTCTGTGACATTCCTAGGACTTTTCCTTTTGGGGTTCTTTTCATGAAGTAATTGGTTGATTCTTTTCATTTTTAGTTTTCCATCTAGTTTGAATGTCTGGGTACCTTTCATTTATGATCTTGAAATGTAGAATCCAATTTCTTTGTTTTTTAATCTTGGTTTTTAGCATTGAATGATTTTAAGATTTGCTCTCTGTTTTCTAGGTTAGTTATTTATGTGAGGTAACATACATTTTCTGACATTTTTTCAATCTTTTGATTTTGTTTTAATATTTCTATCTCATGGAGGCATTGATTTGTTTGGTTTATTCTAGTTTCAGAGATTGTATTTTTTTGGGTAAGGTTTAAAGACTTTTCCTTCTAAGCTATATTCTCCTTGAAGTTCCTTTCTCAAAAACTTATTCCTTCTAAAAATTGTTCCTTTCATTCCTTTTAGGTATTTTCATATAGTCCTTATGGAAATTCCATTTTTTTCTTTGATCCTCAGCATTTGTTGAATTTTCAATAATTTTTGATACTATTGATACCAGTTGGTGTTTTCGTTGATTTACTCACATCTTTAGCTTTAGTTCCTGAACTGGGGCTTTGTGTTGGGATGAGGGTCCACATCTAGCTGTACTTTTGGTTGTGGTGGTCCATCCTACTCTGTCTTGGGTGGTAATCTTTGGGTTGGTAACCTGGGTTATTTCCACTTTCACCTTCTGGGGTTAGGCTCCATCGGTCTGTACTTTTAGAACCCTGGATCTTCAGGGCCCTTTCTAACGTCTTCAGGACAAGATGTCACGGGTTTTAGAGTCCCTGGGACTGGCTTTCAATATTCCCTACTTTCTGACCACATTTGCTGCCTATGGACGCAGAGTTGAAGGTTTTTCTTGTTTCTAGTTGAGCTGGCACTCATTTTATTTGAGGAGTGAGGTTATTCTACCCCTGTGGCCTTCTGGATGAGTTTTTGGGGCAGTGCTGAGGTGGAAAACGGCATGATAATTTCTTAATGGATTTCTTGATCACTGTTAGGCCTGGAAGAAACGTCAGCCTTTTGCTGGACTAGATAGGGGAGATGGGTAACCATCTTAGCAGGAAGTCTCTTTTATTTTTATATCATCTACATTTCCTCTTGTAACTTGGCCCCCCACAATGTCTCTTATAAATAAAAAAGAATTTACAAAGAAGAAAAAAAAGTTAAGTAAAACAAACCAACATGCCAAAAATGTGATATTATATGCAGTGCTCCACACACCTGGTCTTCCACCTCTGTAAAGAAGTGGAGGGGGAGAGGTAGAGGCATTCATGTAAGTTATTTGCAGGCAAGCTTAGTCATAATAATTTTTTAGCGTTCAGTTTAAATTGTCTTTATTGTTATTTTCCTGTACATTTTTGTAGTTCTCACTTTCTCTGTATCTATGTAGATATAAATTTTTTTCCATTCAGCTTACTTCACTTTGTATCCGTTCATTTAATTCTTCCCATGCTTCTTTGTATTCATTATACTGTTTGCTTCTGTACAGTAATATTCAGTTACATTCATATATACCACAGTTTCCATTCCTCTATTTTGTTTTCAATTCTTTGCTTCTATAAAAAGTGCTGCTCTCTAAGTTTTTGATATGTAGTAGGTCTTTTTTGTTATTGGCCTGTGCGACTTTTCAGAATAATTGGACCAGTTCAAAGCTCCACTAACAATAAGAATGCTTTTCCTTTTAAGAACCCATCGAACATTGACTGTTCCCATGTTGTTGCATCTTCTCCACTTTGCTGGGTATGAGGTGAAACTTCAGTGTTGTTTTGATTTGCATCTCTCTTATTAGTCATTGGGAGCATTCTTTCATGTAGTTAATACTTTTCAAGTCTTCTTTTGAGAACTGTTTACCAAGCTGGCTTTTAAAGGTCACCCAGAGGTGTGATGTGTCATTGTTCCTCCTGTGGTATTGCTTCCACTCTTCCATTCACTCAGGGGACACACTTGAACCTGCTAAAAGGGTCACCTTACTGTTGATTGTATTTTTACAGTTTAAACACTTCATCTCGCTACTTTTCTCCTGAAGACCAACCTCTTTACACTACATGTAACAAAAGTACTTGCCAAGAAACATAATAATATAAAATTTTATTGGAGAATGCTTAAGAGAGCAAACTTTTAATTAATAAATAATTTCCTCAAAATGTGTATCTCATAAAACCCAGACAAGTAAGTTTTGTTAGCCATTTTATATTTATTATAATAACTTGGAAATAAAACTTTTTGCTTAAAAAAAAGCCACTATATTAATTTTTACACTAATTCAAACTGGTTTTTCCTTTTTTTAATTAAAAAAGTGACATTTTATTTCATGCTATTAAAAAATGATATACAGGGTAGGTAGGCTTATATGGGCAGTAATTTTGACTAGATGTAATGAATATATATTTAACATCTTTATGAAAATAAGAATATTTTTTAATGTTACTAAATAGTATTGTTACTGTTATTTTTAACCTATATCTATAGTACTTACCCAGTTTGTAAATAAAGAGCTTGGCATTTTTGTTCCAGTAATTGGGAGAAAAGTCCTTGGGTGATAACCTTAGGAAAAATGTTACATTATATTGGAAGTTTTTTCAAACATACTTTCACTTGTGAAATACAAGATATTTTTTACCTTAACTAATTTGTTGTGTGCATTATTTACTTTTAAGTACCTTTGAGTATGAATTACCTTTTTAAAAGGTTGTTCAGGATGTCTTTTTGAGCAAGGAAATCATGTTGGAGGACATAACCTGGGCTGAAGAAGGAAACAGATGAGTTTGGGAAACATAGTAATGGCATAGAAGTGTGATAAAATAGGGGGAATGGGGATGGGGATTTTAATTTATTTAAATAAATATTTTTAAATTAATATTTTATTTAAATATTAAATAAAAATAAAATCTTATTTATTTAAATATCTTAAAGAGCTCTCTGTCAGAAGCAGAGCAGTTAATTTTTTTAAAAAATTAATTTTTAGTTTTAGCATTCAATTTTATAATATTTTGAGTTCTAAATTTTTCCCTCTCCTTCCCTCTTATCCTCCCCAAGACAGCATGCCATCTGATATAGATTATACATGTACAGTTATATTAAATATATTTCCACATTAGTCATGTGAAAGAAGAATCGTAGCAGAAGGGAAAAACCACAAGAAAAACAAAAAGGAGAAAATAGTATGCTTTGATCTGCATTTAAACTGCATATTTCTTTCTCTGAATGTGTAAAGCATTTTCCATTATGAGTCTTTTGAAATTATCTTAGATCATTGCGTTGCTGAGAGTAGCTAAGTGTTGCTTATTGCACAATGTTGCTGTTACTGTGTATAATGTTCTGGTTTTGCTCATTTTGTTCAATATCAGTTCATGTAGTTTATGTTTTTCTGAAGTCCACCTGCTCATTATTTCTTTTTTTTTTTAATTATTTATTTAACTTTTTACATTCATTCACAATTTTGGGTTCCAAAATTTTCTCCCCATTTGTCCCCTCCCCCCTCCCCAATACACTGAACATTCTAATTACCCATATCACCAATCTGCCCTCTCTTCTTTCATC
>CM053772.1:122105472-122132163 GCA_028658325.1 Potorous gilbertii | reverse complement strand
GGTCTGAGATTCAAATGCTGCTTCCCAGCCTCAGGGCTTTTGGCGGCAGGCCTGGCTGCTAGTCAGGGTAAGATTAAATCAGGTTCTCAGGTGGGGGCAGGGCCACCTCCCAGGTTCAGTTCCCTCAGGTGGTTTATGCAGAGACCTTCTGTAATGGAGCTGCTGCTGAGCTCCTGCCTGCTCTGGGAGCTTCTGGCCTCCCGCTGCTGCTCCTGCTCCGCTGCCGCCGCCTCCCGAGGGGGCCTGAGTCCTGGAGACACCCCGTTCCCCTCTCAGCCCATCTCTCTCACTGACCTGTGAGTCTGTGGGTGGAGGGACCTTCATGGCCTCTGGAGATTATGTCCCTGATGCCTGCTTGGATCTGCTTGCTCCTCTCAGTGCCGCCCGGCTGGGTCTGGGGGAGGGCTCCGCTCCCGTCTGGGGCGCGATGGACCTTTGGGATCAGTTTTTCAGGGCTCTCTGGAACAGAAATCTCCTTCACTGTGTTTCTGCGCGGCTTCCACTGTTCCAGAATTTGTTGGGAGTTCTTTTTAGAGGAAATCCATGGGCTGTGGGTTCGGACCTAGCATAGGTGAGTCTTTCTACTCCGCCATCTTGGCTCCGCCCCCTCATCATTTCTTATGGAACAATCATATTCCATTATATTTATCTACCACAATTTGTTCAGCCATTTCTCCACTGATGGTCTCCCCTCAGTTTCCAATTCTTTGCCACCACAAAAAGAGCTGCTGTAAATATTTTTGTACATGTGGGTCCTTTTCCCTTTTTAAATGATCTCTTTGGGATACAAACCTAGTATTGGCATTGCTGGATCAAAGGGTATACACAATTTTATAGCTCTTTCTTCATAGTTCCAAGTAAAGCAATTAATCTTTGGTTGCCATGATGTTAACTTAATAACAACAGTCATCTCCAACCTGCATGGAAAGAAAAGCTTCCAAAATACAGACCTTGCAAGTGAATCAAGATCATGTGGGAACTGATGTGGGTACACATCTTTCTTCATGAACATATTTTTTAGAATTTTGATAATAGCTAACTTGTATATAGATTTGTAAATTGGTAATAACAGCCACTTAATGGCATGTTCTTCCTGAAGACCTAGTGCAGGTCCCTTTATTTCCAGGAAGACTTCCTTCATCTCTCTAGTCAATATTGACCTTTTTTTGCTTTCTGATTGCCCATAACATTTATTTTTAGTTTGGCTCTTGAGTGTATGTGTATTACTGTCTTTGTAATCTTTTCTGTTTCAGTGTGAGTATTCCTTTCAACAATATTGTAAACTTCTTTAATGTCAAGACTATGCTGTTTTTGTACATTCCTGTATGGCAGTTACGTTAAGCATCCAAAAAAGTATTCAGTTAATACTTATTTAATTTAAACTATTAGTGCTAGAGGTATTTTTCTTAACTAAAAAGTTTTTTCTGGCTTGATCTGTGATCTTAGGAGTTTTTAAAGAAGACAGTAATAAAATACCCTGTTTGTTTTCCAGAGCCCTTTATGGAAGCATTTTCTGTACCTAAGATATCTGAAGCTTTCAGTAATAATAATTTTTAATAATATTCAGTTGAAGTAATTGACAACATCCTTGTGTTTTGTAGATTCTCCCCATTTAGAATATGGTCCTTTTATTATGTCTTAATTACGTTCAGTGTTAGTTTGGGAAACAGGTAAACACAGTGTTCTGAAGTCTTTTTTATGGTCATCACATGAATTGTTCTTCACTCTTCTGTTATTTGAAAGAAATTTTGTCATTTCTTAAAATAGTGATTAAACTTGCAGCTTATTAGGTTAGTGCTGAGTGATGCTGTATGTTTGCAGCAATGTGAGACTTCTGGGAAAATTGCTTTTATTATTGCCAGCACCTACCTCTCTTGTCTTCCCTATTAGATTGCATCATTAGTTTTCCTTTCTTCCTTTTTCTTCCTGTCCCTTTCTCTTTCTCTCTTTTCCTTCCCTTTCTGAATTTTAACCTCTCTTTTGTCAAATAGTTCTTTCCCTACTGACTTCAAGCATGCCCAGAGCTCTCCCTTTCTTAAAAACCTTTGACTAAATCCTACCATCTCCTCAAATTGTCATCTTACTTCTCCCAGCCAAACTCTGAAAAAGTCTTCACTTTTAGTTTTTGACATTTCTTCTCTTCTTACTCATTCTCAACTTTTGTAATCTGGCTTCCAATTTCCTTATGCAACTAAAACTACTCTTTCCAGAGTTACCAGATTGTTCTTTTAATTGCCGGATCTGATGGTCTTCTCTCAGTCCTAATTCTTCTTCACCTATTGGTTGTATCTGACACTATTGACCACCGTTTTCTTCTTTCTGGATTTTTGTGACACTGCTTTTTCTCTTCTTGCTTACCTTCTTTCTGTCTGACTACCTCTTAGTTTTCTTTGCAGACATCATCCATATCATATCTCTTAACTGTTTTTCCAATTATCCTCTCTATTCTCTCTTAGTAAACTATATCACTTAAAAAAATTATTTTATTTGTTTTCAGTGTTCTACAATCACTTCCATGTAGCCTAGATTTTTTTCCCCCTCTCTCCCTCTTCTTTCTCCCTTCCTTGCTACTCCCTCTCCAAGATGGTGTGCAGTCTTATATAGGTTCTACACATACATTCCTATTAAATAAATTTTTACCTTAGTCATGTTGAATAGAAGAATTAAAATGAATGGGAGAAACCATAAAAACGAAACAAAACATAATACAAAAAGAAAATGATCTTCTTCTTTCTGCGATCCAGTTCCATAGTTCTTTCTCTGGATGTGGAAGGCATTTTGTCTCAAGAGTCCATTGAAAATTTTTTAGGTCCTTGCATTGCTGCAAAGAACTGAGTCCACCAGAAAAATTTCTCACACACTGTGATTGTTGCGGTGTACAAAGTTCTCCTGGTTCTCCTTTCACTCAGCATCAGTTCATAGAAGTCTTTCCAGGCCTCTTCATCATTTTTTATAACACAGTAGTATTCCATTACATTCATGTACCACAACTCGTTCAGCCATTCCCCACTTGTTGGGCATCCTCTCCGTTTCCAGTTCTTGACCAATACAAAGAGTGCTGCTATAAACATTTTTGTACATGTGGGACCCTTCCCCATTTTTATGATCTCTTGGGGATACAATCCTAGAAGTGATACTGCTGGGTCAAAGGGCATGCCCATTTTTGTAGCCCTTTGGGCATAGTTCCAAATTGTTCCCCAGAATGGTTAGAACAGCTCACAGGTTCACCAACAATGAATTAGTGTTCTAACTCTCCCACATCTCCTCCAGCATTTATCATCTTTTTGTTTTGTCATGTTAGCCAATCAGATAGGTGTGATGTGGCCAACCTCAGAGTTGTTTTGATTTGCATGTCTCTGATCAATAGTGATTTAGAGCATTTTTTCATATGATTATAGATAGCTTCAATTTCTTCCTTTGAAAACTGCCTGTTCATATCCTTTAACCATTTATCAATTGGAGAATGTCTTGTATTCTTGTAAATTTGACTCAGTTCTCGATATATTTTAGAAATGAGGCCTTTATTGCAGACATTCGTTGCAAAAATTCTTTCCCGGTTTTTTGCTTCCCTCCTCTTGGTTTCATTGGCTTAGTTTGTGCAAAAACTTTTCATAATGTTCTCTATCTCTTGTTTGGTCAAAAATTTCTCCATTTTCCATAAATCTGACAAATACACTATTCCTTGCTCCCCTAATTTGTTTATAGTATCAATCTTTATACCTAGATCATGTATCCATTTGGACTTTATTCTTGTTTATGTGTCAGGCCCAGTTTCTGCCCTGTTGTTACCTGGTTTTCCCAGCAATTTTGTCAGACAGTGAGTTCTTAACCCAGAAGCTGGGGTCCTTGGGTTTATCAAACAGTAGATTGCTATATTCATTGACTACTATGTCTTCAGTATCTAACATTTCCACTGGTCCACCTCTCTGTTTCTTAGCCAGTACCAAGTGGTTTTGATGATTACTGCTTCATAATACAATTTGAGATGTGGTAGGGCTAGACCACCTTCCCTAGCATTTCTTTTCACCAATTCCCTTGATATTCTGGACCTTTTGTTCTCCCAGATGAGTTTTGATGTTATTTTTTCTGGCTCTAAAAAATAATTTTTTGGTAGTTTGATTGGTATGGCACTGAATAAATTAATTTAGGTAGATTTGTCATTTTTATTATATTGACTTGGATTATCCAGCAACTCATGTTTTTCTGCTTACTTAGATGTAATTTTATTTGTGCGAAAAGTGTTTTTATCCCTGGGTTTCTTTCGGCGGGTAGACTCCCAGAAATTTTATAGTGTCTTACCGTAGCTTTAAATGGGATTTCTCTTTCTGTCTCTTGCTGTTGGGTTTTGTTAGTAATAGAGAGAAATCAGATGATTTATGTGGCTTTATTTTGTTTTATTTTGTAGCCTGCAACTTTCCAAAGTTGTTTATTATTTCAAGTAGTTTTTTTACTTGATTCTCTGGGATTCTCTAAGTTTATCATCATATCATCTGCAAAGAATGAAACTTTCTTCTTTGCCTATTCTAATTCCTTCACTTTCTTTTTCTTCTCTTATTGCTACAGCTAGCATTTCTAGTACCATACTGAATAACAGTGGTGACAATGGAAATCCTTGTTTCACTCTTGATCTTACTGGAAATGGCATCTAGCTTATCCCCATTGCATATGATGTTCCTGATTGTTTTAGGTAGATATTGCTTATTGTTTTATGGAAAGTTCCATTTATTTCTATACTCCTCCAGTGTTTTCAATAGGAATGGTTGTATTTTGTTAAAAGCTTTTTCTGCATCTATTGATAAGTTACTGTATTCTTTTTGCTAATATCTTATTTAAAATTTTTGATTCTGTATTCATTAGAGAAATGGGTCAATCATAATTTTCTTTGTTTTGGTTCTTCCTGGTTTAGGTATCAGAACCATATTTGTATCACAAAAAAAATTTGGTAGGACTCCTTCTTCCTCAGTTTTCCCTGATAGTCTATATAGTATTGGAATTTACTGTTCTTTAAATGTTTGATAGAAATCACTTGTAAATTTATCTGGCCCTGGAGATATTTTCCTGGGGAGTTCACTGATGACTTGTTCAATTACTTTTTCTGAGATGGGGTTATTTAAGTATTCAGCTTCCTCTTCTGTTAATCTAGTTAATTTATTTTTTTAAAAATAATCATCCATCTCATTTAGATTATCAAATTTATGGGCATACAGTTGGGCAAAGTAATTTCCAATTATTATTTTAATTTCCTCCTCATTGGAGGTTAGTTTACCCTTTTTGTTTGTGATACTGGTTTTTTGGTTTTCTTTTTGTAACCAAATTGACCAAAGATTTGTCAATTTGATTGGTTTTTTCATAAAACCAACTCTTAGTTTTATTTATTAGTTCAGTAGTTTTCTTAATTTCAATTTTATTAATTTCTCCTTTGGTTTTTAGTATTTCTAATTTGGTATTATTTATTTGGGGATTTTCAATTTGTTCTTTTTTCTAGCTTTTTCAGCTGCATGCCCAATTCATTGATCTCCTCTTTCTCTATTTTATTCATGTAGGCCTTCAACAATATAAACTTCCCCCAAGAACTGCTTTTGCAGTGTCCCATAGGATTTGATAGATTGTGTCATTATTGTCATTCTCTTGAATGAAGTTGTTAATTGTTTCTGTGATTTGTTATTTACCTCACTCATTCTTTAGGATTATTTAGTTCCCAATTAATTTTTGGTTTATTTTTCCATCGCCTTTTATTACATATTATTTTTGTTGCTTTACAATCTGAGAAGGGTGTATTAACTATTTTGCCTTTGTGCACTGGATTGTCAGGTTTTTTATGCCCTAGTATATGGTCAGTTTTTGCATATGTGCCATGCACCGCTGAGAAAAAGGTATATTCCTTTCTATCTCCATTTAGTTTTCTTCAGAGAGCTATCATATCTACCTTATCCAGAAATCTATTCACTTCCTTAACGTCTTTTTATTTTGAGGTTAGATTTATCAAGTTCAGAGAGGGAGAGGTTGAGGTCCCCCACTAGTGTAGTTTTGCTGTCTATTTCTTCCTGTGACTCCCTTAACTTCTCTTCCAAGAATTTGGATATTATACCACTTGGAGCATATATGTTTAGTAATGATATTGCTTCATTCTCTGTAGTTCCTTTTAGCGGGATATAATTTCCTTCCTTATCTCTTTTGGTTAGATCTATTTCTCCTTTTGCTTTGTCCGAGATAAGGATTGCTACCCCTGCTTTTTTTGTATCAGATGAAGCACAATATATTTTGCTCCAGCCTTTTACCTTTACCCTGTGTGTATTCCCCCCTTTCAGATGTGTTTCTTGTAAACAAAATATTGTTGGATTATGGTTTTTAATGCATTCTGCTATCTGCCTCCATGTCATGTGAGAGTTCATCCCATTCACGTTCACACTTATGATTACTCTGTGTCTTTCCTTCTGTCCTTTTCCCCCATTTATGCTTTTAGTTCTCCATTCTCCCTTCTCTTCCACAATAGAGTTTTCATTTTTGACCGTTGCCTCCCTCAGGCTTCCCTCCCTTCTTTCAGCCTCCCCTCCCTTTTACTTTCCTTTTCCCTCACTACTTCTTCCTTCCCTTTTAGCCTCCCCTTATTTTTCTTTCCCTCTTCCCCTCCTGCTGCCTATAGAACTAGTTGTATTTTTATACTTAACCGAGTTTGTTGTTCCCTCCTTGAATGAAATCAGATGAGAGTAAGTTTCAAACAATGCTCCTCTATCTCCCTCCCCTCTTTTCCTCTACTGTAATTTATTTTGGTGTCTCTTCTTGTGATGTAATTCACCTTTTTCTGCCTCCTCCTCATCACGTTTCCCGTTACAGTGCCTTTGCTCTTAACTCACATTTTTATCATCACAGCCTTTACTTTATACCCACTCCCTCTGTCAGTGTATATCCCTTTTACATATCATAATAGATATACATTTCTGAAGGTTAACAAGTATTATCTTCTCTTACAGGGATGTAAACCATTTGCCCATATTGAGTAACAAGTTGTTCCCCACCCCCCGTTTACCTTTTTATGCCTCCCTTGAGACTTGTGTTTGAAGATTGAATTTTCTTTTGAGCTCTGGCCTTTTCATCAGGTCTAGAAATCCCTTATTTCATTGAATGTCCATCTCCTTGCCTGAAATATTTTGCTCAATTTTGCTGGGTAATTGCTCCTTGGTTGTTGTAATCCCAGCTCCTTTGCCTTAAGGAATATCATATTCCAGTCCCTTTTAATGTAGAAGCTGCAAAGCCCTGTGTGATCCTAACTGTAGCTCCTTGATACTTGAACTGTTTCTTTTTGACTGTTTGCAGTATTTTCTCCTTCACTTGGCAGTTCTTGAATTTGGCAGTGAAAATTCTTGGTGTTTTTAGTTTGGGATCCCTTTCAGAAGGTGAGCGATGGATTCTTGCGATGACTATTTTGCCCTCTATGTTAGACATAGACTTTTGGGCAGTTTTTCTTGATGATTTCTTGGAAAATATTATCCAGGCCCTTTTTTTCATCATGACTTTCTGGTAGACCAATAATTCTTATATTTTCTCTCCTGGATCTGTTTTCCAGGTCAGTTGTTTTTCCAATTAGATATTGTACATTTTCTTCTATCTTTTCATTCTTTAGATTCTGTTTGATGGATTCTTGATGTCACATAGAGTCATTAGTGTCTACTTGCCCATTTCTAATTTTTATCAAATTGTTGTCTTCAGTTAACTTTTGCATCTCCTTTTCCATCTAATTGTTTCTTTTAAGGAGTTATTTTCTCCAGTTAGTTTTTGTTCTATCTTTTTCATTTGTCCAATTTTCTCAGGTTTTGTGCTTTCTTTTCCATTTGTCCACTTTTCTCAATTTTCCCAGTTAGATTTTGTGCTTCCTTTTTCTTTAGTCCAATTTTCCTTTGAAATTCTTCTGTGATTTCTTTTTTCATATTTTTAAAAATTATTGGCCAGTTTTTCTTCTGCTTCTCTAATTTAGCTTTTAAAATCCTTCTCGAACTCTTCCAAGAATACTCTTTGGACCTGAGACCAGTTCCTATTCCTTTCTGAAGTTTCAGGTGGGAGTGCAGTCTCAATGCTGTCCTCTTTGGTATTCGTGTTTTGGTCCTTGTCCCTATAAAAAGATTTTATGGTCTTATCTTCACTGCTTTGCCTCTTGCTCATGATGATCACCCTTTTCCTGGCTTTTAAAGTGGAACTCTGCTTCTGGGGCACAGGGGACTCTGTCTCACCTTTCTTGTGTTTAGAACTTGAGGCTTTGTGTTTTGTGGCCTCTGGTTCTTTCAGCTAGATGCTAGAATGCAATAGCTTACCTGGTGCTGAGCTGGCTGATGTACCAAAACAGAAGCCAGGTGAAGTCTTTCTTAGTTTTCCCTAGTGTTACCCTGGAGCTCCTGGGTTGAGTGTGGGGGAAGGGTGATCTGGCCACAGGAGGTCTCCTCTCCTGAGCACACTCAGGCTCAGTTTTGGTGAACTGGTATTTGCACTAGTGTCTTCCCTATTCCCCTGACTGTGCTGAGGCATGCATGGGGTCCTGGTGTTGACTGTTATGGGTTCTGCCCCCTTGGGGCTCAGGATCTCCTCCTGGTTTGCTGAGGTGGGGCTGTCTGGGACTGCTCTGGTCCTGCTCTGGTGCCCTTCATTCATAGCAACAGGGAGCCCCCTTTGCAATTTTCCTACACTCACTAAGATGCCAGGAGACTGTTTGCCTCTTTGGCTTATCTCACTATTCCAGGATTTTTCCTGGGAAAATATTTTATGGGTTTTTCGAAGTCAACAAGGGGAGGGTTAGAGCATTTACTGATCACTCCGCCATCTTGGCTCCCAGAAGTTCAAGTAGGTTACTTATAGACATTCAATCTGTGGATTGATGATATCAAGAGCAGCTGCTGTCGTTACCTGGGGCTCCTTGGCTCTCTCTTGCTCATTTCTGCCGGATTCCCATCCTGGGCCTCAGTCTGAGATGCCTGAGATTCCGCAGTTCGGCTACTGCTTCAGACCTCCTGGGGCTTCCTGCTGGGCCCTGCCACATTGGGGAATGTGCTGGTACAGCCTGTGCACTGTGTGCTTCTCTAGCCCTGTGCAATAGATCCTTCTCTTTGACTTTCCAGTCTGTCCTGTACTGGAAATCTGCCATACTCAGTCTTCTATTGGATTTTGCCCCTCTAAAATCCATTCAGGTTTTCTTTTTAAGAGGTATTTGAAGGAGTTTGTCTTAGAGCTTAGATGAATGTATCTGAAGGAGTTTGTCTTAGTGAGTAGTTGCTCTCACTTCATCAGCTTGGTTCTGCCCCCCTCCCCCCTCCAAACCATATCACTTTTATGTGGGTGACTCCCAGATCTATAAATTTAGTACCAGGCTACCCTCTGAGCTTCTGTCCCATATTTCCATTTGCCTGTTGGACATTTTAAACTAGATGTCTTTGAGACATCTTAAACTCAATTGTACTCATCTTTTCTTCAAACTCTTCCAGACTTCCCTGTTTCTGTCTAAGGCATCACTTTCCTGCTACTGTTATAATTTGCAATCTTGGCATTATCCCTCATTTTCCCTCCTACCATGTATCAAATGATTTGCCAAATGGTGCTATTTCTTTCTTCACAACATCCCTTCTCTTTGCTCATACAGCAACTGCCTTAGTTCTAGCCCTTATCACCTCTTATCTAACTTATTTGCAACCACCTCCTACCTGGTCTCTCTGTCTCAAATTTCTCTCTTCTCCAACCCATGCTTTGAATTGTTCTTCTAAAATAATTTTCCTTAAATACAGATGTGACCATGTGACTCCCCTACTCAACCAATTGCAGTAACTTCTTATTGCCTCTAAGATTTTTGAGAAGGTAAACTAGGCCATCTTTTGACTTAATTCTCACCTAGCCTTTAACTCCTGAATGGGTGTTATCTCAGACAAACTGGGACTTTAGCTTAAAAAGACTAGGGTGTCCTGCTGCATCCTGGGTCATTGCCAGTCATTCTGATATATGTTTTGCCACTGGACTCCCATGAGTGGAGGATGAGGCAGATGACTTTACACAGCCCTGCCTCACTTAAATCCAGTTCACCTTCAAGTGAAGACATCTCCATCCTGCTGTCATTGAGTCTCTTTGAGAATGAAGGACGAATAACAACAGACATCATCAACAACAGCATCAGGTATAAAGCCCTCTGTTTATCTTTTAGAGCCCTATATAACTTGGCCCTAGAGTATCATTTTTACTTCATTGGATGTATATTGCATCCGCTTCTGAACTCTGCATTTGATGCTGAGCCTTCCTCCCTGCTTCTCCCACGGGATGCTCTTTATCTTGTTTCTTTGCCTTTGCACTAGTTGTCCCACGTTTCTGGAATGCACTCTCTCCTTACCTTCACCTTCAGAGTCCTTCTCTTCCTTTGTTACACTGTAAGAATTACTTTTGATAGGAAGCCTTTTTGACCTACCCCCTCCCCTGGTGCTAGTGTCTTCCTTTCCAAACTACCTTATATTTAATTACTTTGTATTTATTTGCATTCATTCTCTATATTTACTTGCATTTACATACATATATATTTGCATTTATTAACTTTATATTTATGCCACACATAATTAAAATGGAAGTTCATCATGAGTAAGAATGTTTCATTTCTTTATGTTTGCTATAGTGCCTGCATTATATAGATGCTTAATAAAAATACTTGCTGAAAAATAAAGTATATGTTAATATGCTTAATTCTAATAATATAATTAATACATATATTAATGATAATATAGTAATTTTGAAACTGAGAATGTAAAGACTAAAGTTATTGGTAACTGCTAAGCCTGACTCTTCTGTCACTGAATTATCTATAGTAATTATGCCTAACAATCTTATTTCACAGCAAAACATGTTTGTTTTTAAAAAGCTTGTCTGGGACTTAAATTTTTCCTTTAAAGACCTTTTTACACAGATTCCACTGGCAAGAAGATATTGCCTATGCCTTTTTTTGCATTTTATTTACTGGACAATATTACTTACATAAGATAATTTAAACTTAAGACACATTTTAATCAAGGCAAGAAGAGTACTTGTTAATGTTAGTTGGCTTGACCTATTTGTTTACATGCATAAGTAATCACTGATGATGTTCCCTTATTGGGGGGAAAGCCAATAGAGTTCTAGAATCCCTGACACTTGTGTCTAAAGGGAATTTAGTTTTTTTGTTAGAATGTTTTAAATTCTAAAGACGACTTGTATTTGTAAGTTCAAATATAGCTTCAGACAGTAGCTGTGTGACCCTGGACAAGTCACTTAACCTTGTTTGTCTGTTTCCTCATCTGTAAAATGAACTGGAGAGGGAACAAAGCCTCTCCATTATCTTGCCAGGAAAACCACAATGGGGTCGGTCATGAGGAATCAGACACAGCTGAGAAACATTTGAAAACAAATTCTGAAGTTAACATCAAAAAGAGCACTTGAAAAAAACAACTGTAAATGAAACAGTACATGTCATAGTTCATGCTTTTAAAAAAAGACATAAAATAAATTCTCTGCTTTACATTGAAAACTATCTTGCTTCTCAGTGCTCCCTTCTCAACTTCCTTCTGTTCTCTCTGCATTTCTTTTTTTTGGTAGGGGGCTTCACTTTCTAATCACTTCTCCCTGCTGACCTTCCTCCAGGGTTAAAAATAAGGAAAGAAATACCCTTGTAATAAATAAGGACAATGAAGAAAGAAATGTAAAAAGGTAACTAAGCATTAAAACACATTTATAATGGCATTTATAGCCGTATTGAATCTCCATAGTGACACGAACTGGAATGTATGTCTGTTTCTGCATTTTGAGTTTATCACCTCTCTGTCAGGAGACAGATCATCATAGATTCTCTGAATACATGACTGATTATTGCTTTTAACAGAGATCTTAAGTCTCGCAAATTTATTTTTCTTTACAATGTTGTCCTATAGGTTGTTGTTTTGCTTTTGCTTACTTCACCCTTGCATCCTTTCAAACCCTAGGATTCTCTGAAATTCTCTTTCATCATTTCTTACAGCACAATAACATTTTATAACATTCATATACTACAGTTTGTACAGCCATTCCTCATTTGATGAGTATACCTCCTTAGATTTAATTAATTCTTTTTTTTTCCTTCTTTTTTTCCTGTTAAATTCTCTTTTCAGGATCAGGAAGTTTGTTGTACATTATTGCTATTTTATTTATGGGATTATCTGATTATCTTCTCCCTCCCTGTAACAGCTTTGTGTGTCTGTGTGTGTTCAACCCACCTTTATCCTTTGCAATTAATTGAGAATCCACTCCTTCTTCCATGTTTGTTTATTTCTCTCATGTATTCTGATCTTGAGAAATACGAAGTTCCACCTCTCCTTCCTTTTCTCTACAAGAGTACATTGCTTTTGTTCTTCTCTTTTCTTTTCCCTCTTAACAAATCATCAGAACAGAACCCTTTCTATCTCTCCACCCCCTTTGTTTTTATACTTTGAAGACCTGAAGATTTTGAAGGTGTACTTGTTTCTTCTTCCTCTACGAGAATGTTAGTGGTATATCATCATACAGACCCCTCCAGTTGCTCAGATAAATTTACCTTGTTAGGTTTCTCTGTGCTTATATTCTTGTGCTTATATTTCATAGTTCCTTCTCAACTTTGGTCTTTTCATCAGAAATGCTTGAAAGTCCTTTATTCCTTCCTTTCAGCTTCCCACAGAAAGTTATTCTGGTTGTAAGCCTGTCTTTATTTTATTTTATTTTATTTTATTCTTGTGTTTTTGGGCTATTGTATTTCAAGATCTCTCATTTATACAAGATACTGCCAGATCTTGTGTGAGACGGGTGCTATTCCTTGGTTCTTGAACTGCTTCTTTTTGGCGGCCATATTTTCTTTGAAGTGGAAGCTCAGGATTTCAGCTGTGACACGCCTCTTTTGGGGATCCCTTTAGTGAGTTGGGTCCTTTTTTGTCTTACGTCATAGATACTGATAATGACACTTAGAGTGTCTTAGAGTTTACAGAGCACTTACACGGGTCCCATATGACCCTTACAGCGGCCCCTGCAGGTCGATGTGGATATTGTTTTCGTAGCACAGTTTAAGTGACTTGCCCCAAAGAGACACGGCTATTACTGAGTGCCTGAGGAAGATTCAAACTGGAGTCTTCTTCCCTCCATCATACTCAGCTACCTAACAGTCTTTGGGAGGTTTTAATTTATGATTTCTTGAAACGTAGTGCCCAGGATTTTTTTTTTAATGTAATTTTCAGGGAATTTGACTATTCTTAAATTAACCTTTGATCTGTTTTCTATGTTCCTTGTTTTTTATGTGTTATCTTTAATTTTCTTGTATTTTTTTCCATCCTTTGGTTTTGATTTTCTTCATAGAGGCATTGATTTCTTTTTGGTTTGTTTTTGTTTTTTGGAAGCCTGCTTCTTGGGTAAGATTTACTAATTTGTCTTCTAGATTGTTTATTCTCCTAATTTTTTATTCAGAAGACTTTTATTTCACTTTTTATCTCTTCATTCATTCTGGGTATTCAAGCAATCCATGTAGAAAATCCATTTTTTTCTTTGAGTCATTGCTTGCTGTTGTTACAGAGAGTTTCTTCTTTTGGGGGAATCTCTAGATTTAAAATAATTTTGATACTGATTGGTATTTTCTTGGATGTATTTGTTTCTCCAGTGTTAGTTTCTGGACTGGAATTTTGTGCTTTTTGGGTAGGGAATTTGGTGGGCGCTGTTCTTATTCCAAGCCTCCCCTGACCCCCACTTCTGAGGTTTAGTCTCCCTTGAGTCTTTGAGGTTCAGAGTACTGAATCTTCTGTGACATTTTGGAATAGAGGTAGGGGCTTTAAGGTCCTGGCAACTATGTTCTGTGCCACTGCTTTGGTCTTCTTCCCATCCTGGAATGTTCTCACTGGGACCCTCAGTATACGGGACCCTCAGTATACGGAACCCTGTAACCTGCCTCCTGTGTTTTGCTGGCTCATTTTTGGTCTTTTGGGGAGGCTTTTGCCCAGCTTGTTGGCTTATTGACTAACTGGCACCGGCTTTGCTGGTGGCTGACGTTCTGTGCAGTTCTGGGGTGGAGACGCCATTTATTGTAACTGCTCTTTCGATGTCTCGATCGTTATTCAGGCTGGTTCTAGTTCAGGATTTGGGGGAGTTGGGCATCTGGGAGCTTGACTGTCTGCTTCTCTTTTCAAGTAGCCACCTTGACTGGGAGCCAAGGTATTTAGTTTGGGGAAATATCATGTTCAGGTTGAGAAAGAAATGTGGAAAGGTAACTTAAGCATGAAAATAAACTTATAATGGCATTTATAGCAGTATTGAAAGGAACTTTAAGGCCATCAAGTCTAACCCCTACTCTGACACCCCAGTTCCATTTTCCTCCCAATTTGGTATAAGGCCCTTTATAATGAGGGGTGTGTGTGTATGTTTGAAGCTTATATTTTATAGGGTATAAGATTTTGTTAAAATTTTAATTTCTGAAGCTTTTGATAACTATTTATCAGCCTGTTTTCTTGATACTCTCTAGTTTTTGGGACACTGTTCTTTCCTGCTTCTATCTCTCTGACTGCTTCCTATTAATATCCTTTGTTGGGTCTTCATCCAAGTCATGCCTTTTAACCATGAATGTCCCATTTCTCCTTCTGTAGTATTTTTCACTTGGTGTCCTCATCAGGCACCATGGATTTACTTACCTTTTATGCACTGATTCTCAATCTGTTTATACAGCCCCCTATCTTCCTGTCTCCTGACCTCTACTCTCACATCTCCTGCTTCCTCTCAGACATCTAGAACTGGATATCCTGTAGATATCTTAAACTCATCCTATCCAAAATTGAACACATTATCTTTTGACTCCAGACCTTCCTTTCATCCTAAGTTCCCTGTTACTGTTGAGGGCAATGCCATTCTCCCAGTCAATCAAGCAAGTAACCTAGGTATCATTCCAAACTGCTCACTCACCCCCCATCCAACCTGTACATTTTACCTTTATAATATCTCTTCTGTACTCCTCTTGTTCTTTGATTCTGCCCTGTTTCCGATATAGGCTCTTATCACTTCGCTCCTGAACTGTTGCCGTAACCTGCTTATTGTCTCCCTGCCTTCAGCTGTCAAAGGGATCTTCCTGGCACAGGAAGGTCACCCCCATGTCACCCCCATGTCACCCCCAGGATGAAATGTATAACCCTCTTCTTCATACCCTCCCCTTGTATCCCATGCCTTTCAGTCCGACACCTTATGCTCTTCTTTCCCCCCAGGCTCTATGAGCCAGTGACACTGGCCTCCCTGCTGTTGTTCTTTGAACAGTAGCAGCAGCAGCAACACCACTCCATCTCTGGAGTGGCAGTCCTCCTTCCTGGGGTGCTTTCCCTGAGTTCTGCCTCCTGGCTTCCCTTGCTTCTTTACAGTACCAGCTACAAAAAGACTTTTTTGATCCCCCTTATTTCTAGTGCCTTCTCCTCTGGTGATTATTTCCATTTTATCTTGTGTGTAGCTTGTTTGTACATAGTGAATGCTATCTTCCCCCATTATACTCTTTAAGTTCTTTGAGAGAGGGACTGACATCTTTCTTTGTATCTCCATAGCTAACTGACCTGGTATCTTTTAAGCTCTTAAGAAATGTTTATTAACTAATGGGAGTACTTTCCACTTTTCCTAGAAGTTCTCAGGGAATCCCTACCTCAGATATTGGTACCTTTGGATTTAGGCTACTAAATTCAGTTTTTTCTGAGTCTTGCCTACCTAGACTTCTGTCAATTTTCTATTTTTAAAAAATCACCATAAAATAATTTTGGTAACCTTTTGGTAGCCATCACTGTATAATGTAGCTTAAGTTTTGATAATGCAAGGTCCCTTTCATTATTATTTTTCTCCCTCATTATTATTTCATTTGAGATTTTTGACTTTTTGTTCCTCCAGTGGAATTTTGAAGTTATTTTAGTTTATTTCTATACAGTAGTCCATTATCGATTTGATTGGTTTGATGCTATATCTGTAACCTGTGATAAAATTTTTAAGGGCTTTTAAAATTACTCTGTATCTTTCATATGTAGAACATTGAATAGAACTGATCTAAGAATAGTTGCTCATTTAAAAATTTAAGTTTAATTTTATGTTAAACATGTTATCTTTGTGTGATGATTTTTGTTTTTATATCACCTTCATTCCTGTTTACCTATCCCCTTTCCCTTCCCCGGGGGCCATCTTTTGTAACAAAATAAGCCATTATAGAGTAAAAATTGTTTTCAATAAAAAGATTCTCTCTCGACTTTTAAAAAACCTTAGCATTTTGACAAGATTGCTAAATATAAACAATGCTAAAATACTGTTTGAATTGCTGACTGAAATTGTACATAATTAGAGAGTATTTTTAATAATGGTTATTTGGAAGAATCTTTGAAAATTATTACATTTTGAAGAAGGAAATAAACATGTTTTTATTAATTTTATTTATGTCATGTTAGACACATGTCATAGGGCAGAAGTGAACTGATGACATAGCAAAAAACCTCATCAGTGATAGAGTCCCCATCGTACTCATATGCTTAGTCATTGATCTCAAAACTTAAATAAACATTCTACATTCTGCATAAAATAGCATTCTTATTACTAAGTATAGTTATATTTAGGTTTGGAAAGTATTTTTTTATGCTGTTTAGTATTCAGTTTGG
Source organism: Potorous gilbertii (assembly GCA_028658325.1). Taxonomy (NCBI): domain Eukaryota; kingdom Metazoa; phylum Chordata; class Mammalia; order Diprotodontia; family Potoroidae; genus Potorous; species Potorous gilbertii. The sequence continues at coordinate 122,115,523 of CM053772.1, read as the reverse complement.
GCACATATTCAGCCTATTTCATTACCTAAAATAATTAAAGCATTTTAATCATATGAGTAAACTACCATTTTAATAAACTTAGGTTATTAAAATTGCTTTGTTTAATTTAAGTGGAAACTTATGGCTACTGGGTACAGATTGACCTTTTTTTGTTTAAATGCTTTAGTGCATGCTATATTTGTAAACAGAAGTGCCTTCTTGGTTAGAAATGTTTTAAGTATTATTCCTCCTAAGATTTACTGAGTTTTGGGCATGCAGAATTATGGAAACTAATGAATGATTAAAAAGTACTTTGTTAAATCTATTTAACTGTTCCTGAGATCTTCACCTTATTCTTTCCTTTTGTCATTCCATTTGATAAACTGCTGCCCTTTTAAAAGTACAGGTCTTTTTTTACTACCACTCTCAGACTATTAGAATAATAGCCAAATCTCTCAGTTTGTCAAGAAATGACAATTTACCTTTAACCCCCTCCTCCATATTTCAGTAATATTTTTTCTCCCTCCTCTCCAGTTAAAGAAAAAAAATCCTTGTAGTTGGTCACAGCAAAGATCAGAGTTCTCAAATATTTCAAAGTACTCTTTCTTTTACAATATTATTATTTAATAACAGTTGGAAGAATGAGCATTCTTGCTTTATTCCTATATTTACAGGGAAGAGGAAAAAGTGAGCAAAAAAGATTGATACACTGAAAAAGTTTGGAAAATTTATGCAGTGTGCAAACCTGTGGACCTTTCATTTCTATAAAAGTGTCATGTGGAATGGCCCCATATGTCCTCTTTTGAGTCATGCTTGCTTCATTTAATTTTGCTCCATTTACATTTGATTTTTTTACGTGTGGTTGTTGTTTCCATTTAAATTGCTATGTCTCTTCCGTATTGTTTTCTTGGTTCTGTTTTACTTTGCATCAGTTCATGTTGATCTTTCCTTGCTTCTCTTTTATTACATTCATCTTTTTTAAAAGCACAGTAATATTAGATTATATTCACGTTTCACAGTTTATTCCTACCCCAGGCAGTGGGTATCTGTCTACTTTGTTTCTAGTTCTTCACAAGAAGTATTGCTAGAAATATTTTGGTTTAAATGGGACTTTCTTATCTCCTTATTTTACTGCCTTTTTGTCCCCTCCTTCCAAATTATCTTTCAATTCTATATATTTGCAATTGTTTTATCTTTGTTTTTTTTTTTATTTGGGGGTCAAGCTTACCACCATGGATTCAAGGTATTCTGTTCTGCAAATTATTTCTGGTTTGTAGGCCGTATGGACAACTTGCTATCAGACCATTTGGAAACATCCTGCTGTGGTAGTTTAGTTCTCTGCCTCATCAGGTGTTGATTCATTTTTCTTTGTCTTGCATTATTTATATTTAGAGATGTTTGGATTTGTTTAGCTAATCTGGAGGCCATGTTCCCTTTGATCATTAACATCTTCCCTGTTTAGTTTATCTACTTGTGCTTAAGGTTTTTAGTTGAGTCCTGAATCTTAGGTAATTTCAGTCTTTTTGCCTTTTCCCCTCTGTCCCTCACTTTCTGGTCCTATGATCTCCAGATCTGCTCCACATGACTTATAGTAGGGGACAGACCCGGTTCTTACTAGATACCATTCATTTTCCTAAAGGTCTAGTGGAGTACCCTGCCTGCTGATCTGCTGCAGTTGCTTTTGTTTCTCAGTTCTATAGTGAGCACTGTCAAGTTAAGAGCACTGTCATGCTGTAGTTCCAGCCAGAGCAAGCTTCTGAGTTTTGTTTTTCCATCTGCAGAGAGAGGGTTGGTCAGAGTTGAGTTCATTTACAAGCTCTTGGGTTAGCTTGTACAGCCCCTGCCAGAGCATGTTGGCTGTTGGGGGAAGGAGCACTGTGCAAACGTATCGGGGTTACATATAAGCCTTCTCTGTTGGTTGTTCATAGTGTTCCCTTTGTTCCTTTCTTCTCCATGAGTTTGTTACCTTGATCATTTTCTTTCCAGATGACTTTTGTTCTTACTGTGTTTAGTAGTATAAAAATAACCCTTTGATAGTTTGTCCTGGCACTCAATATATTTATTTTAGGTTGCATTGTCACTTCTATTATGTTGACATTGCCCAGGGGATGTTTAAGTGTTTATTTTTGTTATTATATTGTGTTGATTGCATCAAGCCCCATGATATCCACAATATCTCCTGGAAGAGATCTGTAATCACTCAGAGGAGTTTGGCCTGTCTACTCATACAACAGTGATCGAATGCATTACATGTACAAATATACATTTTACTGAACGTCTGATAGACTTTGCCTTCCTCTCAGATGGTCAGATTTCATTAAGCAGTAGTCCAAAAAAGGATGGTGTGAAAAAACTTACAACAAGGCTGTATCAAGTCCCTTGTCTCTAGTTGGCTATGGAGATCTTTTAAAGAGCAATATGAACAACAAGATGGAGGACTAGATATTATCCCTTATCCCATGACTTCTTATACCTCTGCAAAACAGAAATTATGTGCTAAAGAAGCAACTTCATCTGTCTCCATGGTCTAGGACACTTACTGACCCTGTACTCATCCAGTACTGTTCCACCATGTCCCATGCTACTTTCAGTAAGACTGCACTAGTAGACCCAAAGAACTGATGTACAATCTCTTAGCAGAATCAGACCCCACACTATGGTTCCCCCCCTCTCTTTTCAGGGTCATGGAAACCCTGGTTCCCGGCTGCAGAAGTTTGTTGTATGACAGCCAGTGCTGCAACTGTCAGCTCCACAGAAGTTCTTCAGAAGTAAAAGTATAGTGACAGATAGCCAGAGAGTTTGGGACATGACATGAGGGGAGGGGAAGGGGAAGTGTGTAGCATGTAGCAGTCCACTAAACCTGCAGAATAGTACTCAGCATTCAGCTGCAGGCAGTTCTGTCCACCCAAAAGTCACTTGGGGCAGAAACCTAGGCTGGTGAACTATGTATTGCCTGGTGTGGGAGGAGTCTTGAGACTCTTTGAGACACAGCCCCCAAGGAAACTAACATCAGAGGAGTGACAATTAGAAAGTGACTAGCAGAATATAAAGCAGAGGGGAACCAAAATTAACACAAATCTTAGGAAGAATTAAACTCAAAGGCCTTGAACACAAGCAGGTAAGTCAACAGAGAACCATTAACAACAGAAGTAAATTTGACCCTCAGATTTAGTAAATGAGTTCAGACATTTATGAATAAATACTGCAGAAACAAAGGAAAATATCCAGCCTTCATGAGACAGAACTCTGTGGAATGTGAAGAGGGCATGGAGCCACGATGTGCTATTCCTGAGTGATTCAAAAGAAAAGTGAGAATTTTGTGAAAGTAGAATTTATTTATTGCCTGCACAGCAAAAATAATTGTCACAATAGAAAAACAGGAATCTATAATGCTCTAAACAAAAAAACAAAAGGAAGAACAGATTAGAAAAGCAATTATACGGAAGTAAAGGACAATCTCGAAGCAAAAGAAAAGTTACATTAGAAGAAAAGCACAAAAAACCATGAAAAGAATGTTCTCCTCATGCAAGGAAAATATACTGATCTCAAAGACAAGATGTGTAGAGACAACTGAAAGATCACAATTTTCCTAGAAGAATCTGACAAAATGAAAAACCTCAAACACCATAATGCAAGAAATACTACAGTTACACTGTCCCAAACTTCTGAGCAAAGGAAATCAAATATCAGTTGAAAGAATGTATGGGTTAGCTCCAGAAAAAAATGCAGCACTTCTAACTCCAGGATATATAGTAGTTAAATTTAACATTTAATTTCAGAAACAAGTTAAGGCAAACAATCCAGAGAAAGACTTTCAAGTACAAAGGAGAGACAATCACAAAACTATTTTACACCCACAAGAAAACAGGAGGAAATAGAATAATATGTTCTGAAGAGCAGTGGAGCTCAGGATGCAGCTCAAGGTGACTTACCCTTGAGCTTTAACTGTAACTAAAGGAGATGAACCTTCATTAATAAAGGAACATTTGAAGAATTTTTAGAGTGAAAACTAGAATGGAAGTGAATATTTGCTTCTTGAATGCTGCAGACAATAGAAATATGAATAGGCAATAAATGGAGAAGCCAAGCCACCTTCCCTATCTGTGAATCAGGATTTTTTTTTTTGGTAGAACTACAATACAATATGGAAGGGTACTGGAAAAGGAGGAAGGGAAGCAGGACTATAGAGAGGAATGTGTGATGTGCCAAGGGCTAGCAGTACGGGAAAGGTGATCTTTGTGCCTTCTATAAGAGAGGAGGAGTGAGGAAGGATTAAAAAGGGAGGGAAATGTAGGAGGCTCTCCTTTGGTGCATCGAAGGTAAAGGTGGGAGGGAGTTCCACTGATTCATGCTCCTATGGTTGAAGAAAGATATGCTGTGAGGGGAGATGGGAACTTTGCACTGTATGTAAACTGGGCAATTTGGTATTTAAAAAATCTACCCCTCCTACCTTTGAATGGAGGAGAGTTGGAACTCCTGGGTGCAGTTAGCCCCTGTGGGGAGTGGACAACATAGACTCTCAGGGAGGAGATTTTGAGACAAATGAGGAAGAAAGGTAACCGAGGGAGGGTATAGATCGGTGGTGGGCTTCGTAGAAAGGGATGTGTCTACCATGGGGCAATGTGGTCTCTGACATTTGAAAGAATTGGCATTGTTCTGAGAGAGGGGCATCCATGGGGCAAGTTCTACAATTTAGTGGCAGAAACTGCCTTGAGGAAAGAGCCTAGAATGATATTTTGCAAGTTTTGATAAAGATTAGATAATTATAGGGGTCATGAATCAGAGCATGAGAGTCTACAGTAGACAGAAAAAATGGATAATGAAGAGAATGAGATAAATCCTTTTTGAAAAGGGGGGTAAAAATGAAATTAAAAAAACTAAACAGGACTAGTTGAGAAGGGGCAAGACTTACTCAATTATTTAATCAAGTAAAAGCTAATAAGCAAAATTCCAAAGGGAAAGGAATGGAGTGGACAAGAGGGAGTGTCAGGGGTGGTGGGGAAGAAAGCCAGTGGAAATAAGATATAGGTAACATAACTGAAGGAACATAATACTGTTTGTACAACCAAAGAGGGAAAAAAATCATAACTCGAAAAACTGATTGTCATGACTTTAAACAATTCAGTAAAAGAAAAAATGACAAGAAAACAAAATCCTACAATAAACACATAAAAACCAAAGATAGCCACAAAATAAAACTGATAAAAATATGGAAAAAAATAAACTCATGTCAAGTAAATCCAAAAAGACAGGATGAAGGATGATGTTTCTGATGAAAAAACAAATATTCAGAAAATAAAAATAAAAAGGGACAAACAAGGAAACTGCATTAGGCTGAAAGAAAACAAACATAGACATCACACCAATATCAGCATTAAATGTGTATTTCCCAGTGCCTTATCATCTAAATTTTTTAAGGAATAGTGGCAGTTCTGCATCAGAAAGATAAACCGAAGGAAAAATATGGAACTGAACAAATTGCAAAAAAAACTTGAGTTAAAGACTTTGATATCTTCCTAGAGAAGCTGACCTGTGTCCATGTTGACTTTATTTGATGAAGGAATTCAAGCCCCCAAACCATGCCATTTGACTGTTGGATAAACAATGTTGTAACCCTCTGTTTTAGGAGCAGGTCTTCCAGAAACAATTTTACTTATTTTTCATTAATGTAATATCCAAGCCATTTCTAGTCTAGGGAAATATACAGGCTAGCATAGTTCTTTTGTATCTCTCTGTCTCAAGATGATTTACACTAATAATTTAGGTATTTGAAGAAGGAAATGATCATAATATGTTAAAATACTGTTTGGAGATTAACAATAGCTACTATTTCTTCCTTCACCACTTCCCCCAAGTAGTGTTATGTGATCGAAGGGTCTTCCTTTCTGATTATCATCTTTTCTGAGGGGAAAAAGGTATAGGTACCATGGCTTTGGGGAATGAGGAAGAAGAGTTTATCCTTAGATGACACCATATCTCACCTGCTTTAGAAAGTGAGGAAACCAGTGACCATGAAAAGACAAGAGGTATTGTTAAAAGGATGGTTTCTACTCTTAATTTTCTTGGTAATTTGGAGAGAGTAGTTTCAGTTGAACGATGAGGTCAGAAACCAGACTGGCAGAGTTTTAAAAAGAGAATGAAAGAAAAGTGGAACTTAACCACAGAAAAGGTGGAAAGATAAAGTGTGGTAACTGCTGGGGATGGATCAAGTGAGGGTTTTTTGAAGGGGGAATTTATGCCATTCTACCTCTCCTTTTCTCTTTCTGCCAGTACATTCCTCTCACTCCTGAATTTCATTTTTTAGATATTATCCCTTCATATTCAGCTTACGCCTGTGCCCTCTGTTTATATATGCTCCTTGTAACCCCCCTAATAATGAGAAAGGTCTTATGAGTTACAGGCATCATCTTCCCATGTAGGAATGTAAACAGTTTAACCAAGTCCCTTGTGATTTTCTTTTCCTGTTGACCTTTTTATGCTTCTCTTGAGTCTTGTATTTGAAAGTCAAATTTTCTATTCAGCTCTGGTCTTTTCATCCAGGATACTTGAAAGTCCTCCATCTCCACTTTTTTCCCCCATGAAGGATTATACTCAGGTTTGCTGGGTAGGTGATTCTTGGTTGTAATTCCAGCTCCTTTGTCCCCCAGAACATCATATTCCAAGCCTTCCAGCTGTTTAATGTAGAGACTGCTAAAACTTAGACTATCCTGACTATGGCTCCAAAATACTTGGTCAGTTAATTAATTATGATGTGTGTAATATTTTCTTCTTGACCTGGGAGCTCTGCAATTTGGCTGTAACATTCCTGGGAGTTTTCATTTTGTGATCTCTTTCAGGAGGTGATTGATGGATTCTGTCAGTATCAGTTTTCCCCTCTGGTGGTTCTACAATATCAGGGCAGTTCTCCTTGATAATTTCTTGAAAGATGATCTCTGCTCTTTTTTTGATCATGGTTTCCAGGTAGTCCCAATAATTTTTAAATTCTTTTTCCTGGATCTATTTTCTGGGTCAGTTTTTCGAGTGAGAAGTTTCATTGTCTTCTATTTTTTCATTCTTTTGGTTTTGTTTTATTGCTTCTTGATTTCTCACAAAGTCATTGGTTTCCATTTGCTCCATTCTAATTTTTAAGGAATTATTTTCTTCAGTGAGTTTTTGAACTTCCTTTTCCATTTGTCCAATTCTTCTTTTTAAGGCATTCTTCTCGTCATTGACTTTTTGGACCTCTTCTAACATTTGGCCTGGTATGTTTTTTAAGGTGTTATTTTCTTCAGTATTTTTTGTGTCTCCTTTACCAAAATGTTGACTCTTTTCTCACGATTATATTTTATTGCTCTCATTTCTCTTCCCAGTCTTTCCTGTACCTCTTTTACTTGTTTTTCAAAGGCCTTTTCTTCCATGACCTGAGACCAGTTCATATTTTTCTTGGAGGCTTTTGATGTAGAACCTTTGACTTTGCTATCTTCTGTGTGTTTGTTTTGATCTTCCTTGTCACTGTAATAACTTTCTATAATCAGAGAGCTTTTCCCCCACTGTTTGTCCATTTTCCCAGCCTATTATTTAACTTTTAACTGTTAAAGTTAAAGCTTCCCGAGATTCAGGGGTTTTCTGCAGTTTTTTTCAGAGATACTCCTCGTGACTTGTAAGTTTTCAGTTCTTCCAGGGTTGTAGGATCTTGGAGAGTTGTTTATTACTCTCCTAGCCTTTGAGCTAGTCCATGAGTGACTACAGGTCACTGCCCTGGAAGTGTGAGGAGCATCATGCTCCACTGTGGCTGCAAACTTGGTTATACTAGTGTTCCTCCTCTCCCTGGGAATGCCACCCAGGACCCGGATCCAAGTTTAGGCAAAGCAGCAGAGGCTTGCATGAGAGCAAGTGTAATCTCCTTCTGACCAGTTGTTCTGACAATCCACCTTATGGGTCTGTGGGCTTGAAACCACCACTTTTCTTAGTGATTCAGTTTCCCCCAGCCTGCTCTTGGTTTGCTGGGGCCTGGTTTGAGCTAGACTGTGCACCTCTCTCATCCTGGTGCAACAAACTTTTCCTGCTGACCTTCCAAATTGTGTTAGGCTGGAAATTTGTTTCACTCCATCTTTTTGTGGGTTCTGCTGCTCTAGAATTTGTTTAGAGTCACTTTTTAAAGGTATTTGAAGGGTTTCGGGGGAGAGCTCAAGCAAGTCTTTGACTCTGCCATCTTGACAACCTCCCATTTCTTCTTGTCTCATTGCTGTAGCATGATTCTAACATATTAAGTAATCATGGTGAAAATAGGCATCCTTGTGTTTATTCCTCATCTTATTGGGAAGGCCTCTTAACTTTTCCCTGTTACATGTGTTTACTCTTGGATTTAGATAAATAATCTTTATTATGTTAAGGAAAGGTCCATTCTTATGGTTTCTAGAGCTTTTAATAGACAGGGGTGTTGGATTTTGTCAAAAGCCTTTTCATCATCTATTTACAGTAGTCACATTATTTTAAAAATTATTTGTATTGTAAACATAGTTTATTATATTTGTAGTCTTTCTTATGGGGCACCTAGATGGTATCCATAGAGCAGTGGAACGATGGTACCCATAGAGTAGTGGGCTTGGAGTCAAGAAGACCTGGTTTCAAATCCAGCCTCAGGCACTAAACTGTTCCACCTTGGGCCAAATCACTTAACACTGTTTGCCTCAGTCTTCTTATCTGTCAAATGAGCCAAAGAAGGAAATGGCAGAGCTCTCCAGGATCTTTGCCAGGAAAATCCCCAGAAAGGAGTCATAAAAAGTTGGACACAACTGAAGTGAATGAACAACAGCAATACGTGTTGCTAACCTTGCTTTCTTAATGTAAACCCAACCGGGGCATAGTATAGAGCCTTTATAACGTATTATTGTAGCCTAATTACTAATGTTTTTTGAGTTTTTTTTGTGTTAGTGTTCAGTGGGAATGTATATTGTTTGTAGTTTTCTTTCTCTGTTTGGTCTCACCTTAATTTGATTATCAGGACCATGTTAACATCGTAGAAATTGAAAATGGTACCTTTTGCTATTTCTGCAAACTGTTTATGTAATTAGTTTTTGAATGTTTGCTAGATTTTATGAATCCATTTAGTCTTGTAGTTTATTTTCTTTGGAAATTCATTTTATGGTTTGTTTAGTTTCTTTTAATATGTATTCGGCTCTTTAAATAGTCTTCCTTTATCTGGATACTTTTTATTTTTGTGAATTTTCTTCTACTCTGTTGTCAGTTTTGTTAGTATATAATTGGGCAAAATAATTTGTAATAATTACCTTTATTTCCACTGCAGTTTCTGTTTCCTCTTTTTCCTTTTCATTTTGAACAATTTTGTTTTCCTCTTTTTAAAAATCATATTAATAAGCCATTTATTTTATTGGTTAGGTTTTTCCCCCCACAAAACATGAATACAATGATCTTTGTGCTTTGGATTTTGAATTGTTGTTCAAGTTTCGTTTTGTTTTGTCTTTTTTTAAATTGCATTGCCAGCTCATTGGTGGTTTTTCTTGTTGATGAAAATATTAAGGTATAGAAAATTCACCACCAAAATTGCATTAGTTGCATTCCATAAATTGTCTCATTTTAATTTTCTTTGAAATTTTCTATTATTTTTATAATTTATTTGGACTATTAGTCTTTATAATTAAGTTATTTAGTGTACAGTTACATTTATATTCTTTAAAGGCCATTTATTGAATGTAATTATTTCATCATGATCTATAAGTAAAATGTTTAGTGTTTGTTTCTACTTTTCTGCATTATTTTATGAGGTCTTTATGTCCCAGTACATGATCATTTTTTGGAAAGATGCTATGTATACCTGAGGAGTACTATTCACTTTCAGTAATTTCCAGAGAGCTATCATCTTTTATTTTTTAAAGTTTTATTCAGGCTGTTAACTTCTTCTTTTTTTTAAAATTATTTAACTTTTTACATTCATTTTCACAAAATTTTGGGTTCCATATTTTCTCCCCATTTGTCCCTTCCTCCCACCCCAATACACCAAGCATTCTAATTTCCCCTATCACCAATCTGCCTTCTCTTCTATCATCCCTCTCTTCCCTTGTCCCCATCTTCT
>CM053772.1:122066733-122104972 GCA_028658325.1 Potorous gilbertii | reverse complement strand
CCCCCCCCCATTGCTTCTATTCTCTCTTTTGATCCTGTCCCTCCCCGAGTGTTGACTTCAGATTGCTCCCTCCTCCCACTGCCCTCCCTTCCATCATCCCCCCCACCCAGCCACTGGAGATTCTGTCCCTGAAGCCTGCTGGGATCTGCTCCTCTCAGTACTGCTGGGGCCAAGGCTGGGCTGGGCTTTGCTCCGGGTCTGGTGTGCAACGGACTTTTGGGGTCGGTTTTTCAGGTCTCTCTGGAACAAAAATCTCCTTTACTCCGTTGCTATGTGACTTCTGCTGCTCCAGAATTTGTTGAGAGTTCTTCTTTATAGGTATTTTATGTGCTGTGGGTTAGGAGCTAGCATATGTGAATCTTTCTACTCCGCCATCTTGGCTCCTCCCCAGGCTGTTAACTTCTTGTTCAAAAAGGGTATACTCACTGCCACACTCTTATCCTTTAGCCACTCTGTTATCCTTTTACCAAATTTCTCTCTCCAATATATAATAACCTTAAAATATTTAGATGATTGGCTGTTGGGGGGCTATATGTTAAATAGTGATGTTAATTACATAAGGTGCACTTAATTGTAATATAAATTTTCTTCTTTTTAAATTTTGTCTAAATTTTCTGTAACCTTATCTGAAATCACACTTGCTATTCTTGCCTGATTTTTTTGAGTTTAGCAGAAGCACAATAGGTTTTGCTTCAGTCCCTCATTTTAATTAATTGTGAATCTTTGTGTTTCAACTGTGTTTCTTTAAAACAGTATATTGTCAGGTTTCACTTTCTGAGCCATTCTGTATGATGCTCTTTTACATTTTAAAAAATATTGATATATATTTTATATCCCATTCCCTTCCTGTTGAATTTTTTTCTCCCTTGGTTACCATCCTTTCCTTTATAAATGAAAATTTTGTTAAAGAAAGGAAATTTATCTGACCCTGGTGATCGATAAGTCAAGGAACTTCTCTGTTTGTAGTGTTTCTCATTTCCTTCTCCCATTCTGATCCCAAGTGGTTACTCTTCCTTTCTTTTTAAAATCCCCCCTTTACAACATTTGAGGTCTTCCCTCTTTATCCTTCCTTTGTCTCTGCCCCCTCTTTTGAGTTTAATGTATTTCTATACCAAAGTACCTGTACCTGTCTGTGTGGCTGTTTTTAATCTTCCTTTATCTGGTTCAGATGAAAATGAGATTCATGGGATCTCCATTTCCCCTTATTCCTTCTTCTGAGTTTATGCCCTTCGTCTTAATGCACCTTGATGCAACAGTAAGTGGTTTCCCTCACCTTCTTCCTTTTTTTCCCAATATGGTATCTTGTCCCTCCCATTTTTTTCTCTGAAGACCATTAAAAGAGGATATAATCACCCAGAAAAAACCCCTATCATGTTAAACTTTTTATATCATCGATAAAGCTATTAAGGTTCTTAGAAGATATTCTGTAGTTAACATGTAAACAATTCATACTCATATATTTCCTTTCAATGAAACAAATCTGTATGCCCTTATATTTTTCTCCTGACTTCTTTTATTTCCACTTAAAATATCTGCTTGCTTTCTGGTCTTTTCATTATTAATGTTTAGGAAACTTCTATTCCATTAAAGCTCTCCTCTCACCCCCCACCCTCCCCAACTCCCTACCCCCATGTAAGATTGTATTTAGTTTTGCCAGATAGATTATCCCTTGGTTGTAGATTATCTTTTGCCTTTTGGAACATCATATTCCAAATTCTCTTCTTTTTTTTTTTTTAGCAGATGCTAATTCTTGTGTAACTCTTATTTTGGCTCCTTGGTATTTGAATTCCTCCTCTTGTTTTAAAAAAGCAGTTTCTAATACGTTTCCTTTGACCTCGAAACTCTGGATTTTAGCTATAATATTCCTGGGAGTTTTCAGAAAATTATGAGGTTTTTTTCCTGAGGATGACTGGTGGATTCTCTTTTCATTTTGACCTCTGGTTGAAAGAATTCTGGGGCTTGTCATTTAAAATTTCTTGAAAATTTCTTCCAGTCTTTGTTTAGATCATGGTTTTCAGCTGATAGTTCTTAGATTCTCTCTCCTTGATCTGTTTTCCAGATCAGTTGGTTTTGGGCAGTATTTCTCACATTTTCTTTTTTGTTTTAATATTTCTTGTTCACTTATTATGTCATTTTCTGTTTGGCTTATTCTAATTTTTAGGACATTTAGTTCCTAGGTGAGGTTTTTCCATCGTCTATTGTAAGGTGTCAGTTTTCCTTGCCATTCTTTCCTCCCTAGCTTTTCCATTCTGTTTCTCTTGTTTCATTTCTTCCAGGTACTTCTGCAGTCCCTCTGGCCAGGACATTTTTTCTCCGAGGCTTTACCTGGACTTGTGGGGTTGCTCTCCTCCTCGGGGTTTACCCCCTGGGCATCATTTAAACCAAGGTACTTCCTCATAGTATTTGGAATTTTCCTTGGTTTGCTCATCTAGTCTTAATTCAATGTCTAAGTTTTGGGGGAGTGGGGTTGCTGGCTGTGCTTGGTTCAGTTTTCTCAATTTGAATAATGTGGGCAGTCCCTGACCTTGTCCTGTTTCTGGTATCGCAGATACTTTTAAAGGACTTCGTGGCTGTTCTGGTATCGTGCCTCACGTGGAACTCCTTGAGTCTGCTCTTTCAGGCTGTCTCCTGAAATTAGGTTTCAGATCATTTGTTCTGGCCTGGATGCTGTTTACCCCTCTTCCCCACTAATGTCCCAAGACTTTTCTCAGCCTGGGTTCCTGTAGCCATAAACCCAGACTGGGCCTCTACTGGGCTCAGGCTTCTGGTTAACAGCAGACCTTCCAGAGCCTGGCTTACCTGTCTCAAAGTGTCTGCAAGATTCCAAGGGGTTCCTCAGTGGATTCCTAGCCTGGATGGGGTGAAATCTATAGATAAGTCTTCTTATTTGTATCTGGAGTGGTACATTTCTAAACCTAGATGGGGTGGTGGGATGTTGCCCTCTTCTTATAATCCCCTTTCTTTCATTGATTTTCTTGATCACTATTCAGTCTGGTAGTAAAACTTCAGGTTTTTACTGAAGTAGATGTCACAGAACTGGCTAACTTTCCTCAGTCCAGGCAGCCATTGTGGTAGGAAGTGTAACCTTTTTGTCCTAAACTATTCTACTTTCTCTTTTTCCCTTAGCAATTCTAATTTCATTTAAATTGTGCTTTGATTTTTATCTAGCCTTTCTTTTGGTCATTGTGATCAAGCTATTTTGTTTTTTATTTTTCTAAGGCTCTGCTTATACTTGTTTTGCAGTTAATTGCTATATTCTTTTTGATTTTTTTCTCTTAGACTTCTGGTAATTCTTAGCTGTGTTTGATGTTTGTTTCTGTTTACTTACATTTACAGCCCTATTTCCCAGATTGGGACTTTGTGACAGGGTCAGTCAGGCTCTGTCTTCTCCAGCTCCCTTCGGTGGATTGGGTAGGCTCTGTTTGGTTCTGTCCCCTCTGTAGTCTGTATGCTGCTGCTGCACTGGCTGTGCTACCTGTTTTAGGCCCCTGCCCTTCTGTCTCACCTGTTTTTCCACTGTGAGTGCTGGTCTTGCATTATCTCTTTTTCCTTATTGCTCAGTCTCTGGCTGTGAGACTGTTCTATCTCCTGCTGTGACCCTGACAGTAGGGTCCTGCTATCGCCCCTGTTGGAGATCTTTTTGATTTGAGATCTCTATTCTCTCAGGGTTATTTTGAAGATAAAATGAAATAGTATTTATGAATGTTAGTTACTACTGTTACATATAAATGTTTATATATATGTATATATACTAGTATTTTGTTACATATAAATGTTTATATATACTAGTATTTTTGTATATAAATGTTATATAAATGAATATTACTATTATTATAGCCTTTCAACATATGGCTTCTTGGGCCTCCCTCCCTCTTCCAAACATCTGCTTTTACTTTCCCTCTTGAAGGTCACTATGGATCTCTTATGGTCATTTTCTTTGCCATCCTTGGTCTTTACAGGTCTTAACACTGATAAATCTCTCAATTTCATATGGTATCCTCTTCTGACTTTCCTTCTATGTCTCTTCATTATGTGTTTTCTTATATTTTTGACTTATTAATGTGTTGTCTTCCATGGACTTGTTCTTGACCATTTTCTTCTTCTTTTCAATTTCCTTTAGTGTTTTTAGTCACAATCATGACTTCCATTACTCTTTCTATGTAAATCTCTCAAATCTGTATATATAATTCTGAATTCCAGGTGAGAATCTCCAGTTATTTTCTGTTTATTTCCACATAGGTATCCCTCTGATCCCTCAGACTAAACATGTCGTAAACTTAGGTCTCCAACTGCTTATTTTTTTCGACCTCTATTTCTGTAGTGCTACCATACAACTCCGATTATCAACTTCGTAACTTTCTATTTCCTCTCCATACTTTGTATGTAGCATGTGTTCTTTGTACACAAGTACTTAATGAATGTTTGTTGCATCTTGATTCCTTGGAGCTTTGAACCTTGGAGATTGCTGGAATCTTCTTGTCAGTCCCCTGGTATAATGAAGCGTAGAGCAAACTTAAGAGGTTATTAGCTAGAGCAGGTCCCCTTTTGTCTCCTCCCGTCAACATGATTTACACCCTTAAAGTAATCCTGTGGAGACTCAAGCCATTTTGGGAGTTCATATCTGTTATGTCCAGCTTCCAGCTAGATGAATCTGTTTTATTTTTTCCACAGTTTTTCATTAGATTTTGTTATTTGTTTTTCTGTTGAAATTTATTTCCACAAAAGAATTGTTACCTGAATTTGGGGGAAATACTGTCTTGTGTAACTATCTGATAGTAATTTTAGCACTATTTGGTTTTTATTTAAAGTTATATAAAAATTTTTCTGCATTTCATATGGAGAAAGTTGCTTTTGAATGAGGCTGTGTTCATTTGATGCAGGTACCACTATTCTTCCCAGTTACCTAATTTAGTAACCTTGGTGTCATCCTTGACTCCTAGCCATTCAGTTTCAAATCTTAGTTTTTTTTTTCTACATTTCTTCCATATGAACCCTCTTCTCCAGTCCCACAGCCCACCACCCTAGCATAAGCTCTCATCCCCTGCCTCCTGAAGTATCTGAGTAGCCTTCTAATCTATTATTCACATAGTTGCCAGAGTGATTTTCCTAAAGTATAGGTTGGGCCATATCACCCCCCAATACACTTACACGATCAAATATAGTCTTGGGGAGTACATTTAAAGCTCCTTACAACCTAACTCCTTCCTACCTTTTTAGTATTCTTACCTTAACTCTTTTCTACATACTTCAGAATCCAGCCATGCTGGCCTGCTTGCCCTTCCTCATGCATAGCACTCTATCTCCTGACTCCATACCTTGGCACTTGCATTACTTGAAAGTAGGGATCTATCTCTTTTAGGAAATGGTGAAAATGAGCAGAGGGGGAAATAATTCAGTGAAAACATAAATTTTCTTTATAGTTTTTCTGTGTGCCTGTTCCATTTACAGTTACTTATTTTTACTGTATCTTATTAAATCATATGGACCCTGAAGTCACTCATTCAAGTCTGATGAGCTTGCAAGAAATAGAGACCTTCTAGTTGTGGGTAGTGCTCAGTAGCAAAGATAAGAGATTTCTTAGAGGGGATATGGAGCATAGTTGAACACTATGCACTTAGGCAACTGTTAGCACTACTCTCACGAACACTGGAGATTGAGAGATGGGGCAAAAGGCAGTATGAGACCACAGAAAGTCAGAGAGAGAGAGAAAGGCAGGCAGAGAGATAGACATGTGGCACTCCTTTTTTAGGAGCTAGTGGTCTGGTGACTTGAGAGTAGTAACGTCGTGTTTCTGATAATAACTGGGTAGAATATGTTGAATTTATTCCATTAATTTTTTTTAATGCTCAACTGTCATCATACCACAATGATTCCAAATAGAAATTTCCTTCTGAATGAATACACACTCGTAGGAAAAACATGACAAATAACATAAATCTATATTTTTGGCTCTAAATATATAATAGCGTTGCTAGCTAACATTTATGGGTGCTGTGTGCCAGTCACTGTCTTGTCTCATTTGATCCTCGCAACAACTCTGAGAAGTAGGTGTTATTATTTTCACTTTATAGACAAAGAAAACCAAGAGTCACAGATTAAATGACATGTCAACTGGGGTCACACAGCTGTCTGAGGACAGATTGAAGTCTTGACTCCAGCCCAGTGCTCTATCCATTGGGCCTCCTAGCTGCCTGGTTTGTTTATCATATACAAACATATTTACAGTGACAATGTAAAATGTAAGCAGTTACTCACCACTCTATTAAAAGAGATCAAAATAATTATGCCCTACTGAAAGAGTAAAAATATTTTTTATCCATCATTTATATTCCTTTTGGTATACTGTACGTATGTTCCCCTACCTGACTGGATAATTATTTGATGACAGCCTGCTTCTCTTTAGCTTTCAGAAAGCATGGAAATGAGCCAAGTGTGGATGGGTTTTCACTTCAGCACTACTAAGCATATGTACTTAACTGACACTCCAACTGTCACATTCAGAAGTTCAATCCACCTTATACAGGACAGCCCTTTGGATTATATGCTTGAGCATAGCTATCAGCCACTATATGGAAGTTTTTCTTCTCGATATTAAATATCTCTCGTTCCTTCAACCAACAGGGCATTACCTCAAGTCCTTTTGCCATCTTGGCTGCCCTTAACTGGACATTTTACCACATTAATGCCCTTCTTAAACCTTGGTGTACAGAACTGATTATGATACTTTGGAAGTGGCCAGTGCAAAGTGCAGAGGGACTATTAATTCCTGATTCCTGGAAACTCTGCCTTTATTAATGCAGCTCAAGTTCACATTTGCTTTTTTGGTTGCCCCATACCACAACTGAATCATAGTGAGCTTACAGGCTCCAAAGTCCTCTAGAGTTTTTCCAACTTCTGTCTAATCACAGCTCATCTGTTTTCTACTTGTGAAATTGATTTTTTTTAGCATGTGTAAAACTTGACATTTATTCCTATTAAATTTCATCACACTAGATTTAGCCCAATACAGCCCAATAGGCTGTCAGGATCATTTTTGATTCAGAATCTTTCTTCCTCTGGGTTAGCTCTCCGTTCTAGCTTTGTCTTGATTGCAAATTTGATGTCCATACTATTTATGCCTTTATCTAAGATAAAAATAGAGATGTTCCTCCATTGGAATGTGAGCCTCATGAAAGCAGGGACTGTTTTGTTTTGTTTTGTTTTAAATTAAATCTTTCTTTGTATCCTCAGTGTTTTGTACCGTGCTGGCCACATAGTAATTTCTTAATTGACGTCTTAGTGGAGGACTTATTGGAGACCTCCTTCCATGTTCACATTTTTCCATTGATGTCTTTTGTTCTCAAAGAGGACCATGACATCAAGATGGTGACATAAAAATCTGCATTGTTTACTACTATTCTTGAATCTAGCCGCAGTCTGATCTATCTAGTATATGTGTGTAATTCACCCTCCACAAGATTAGCCAGTGAGATATTTTATCAACTACACTACACTTGATGTTACTTACAGACATTCCTTCTCCTGAGAACATTTTCACTAACTGTTCCTCATATCTGTAATTCTTTCCCTCATCATCTCTCTCCTCTGGCTTCCTTCAAGTCTCATCTAGTTCTATCTTTTTCAGGATTCCTTCTCCAAGGATCCTAAATCCTAATCCATCTTTCCTCTAATAATATCCCTGATTTCTCCTCTGTATCTGGTTTGTAAGTAGCTATTTGCATGTTGTCTTTTGTTAAACTTTAATCTCCTTTAGAGCAGAGACTTCTCTTTTGCCTTTTAAAAAAAATATCCCCAGCACTTAGCATAGTGCCTGATATACATTAGATGCATAAAGCTAGTTGACAGTTCAGGTTTGTTTTAATTTCCTTTAAAACTTAGCTCAAAAGCTGCCTTCTTCAGGAGACTGTTCTTGTCTCTTTCCCCCACGACCTCAGCCTTATTGTTGTTGTTTAATTGTTTTCAGTCATGTCTGGCTCCAGAGATTCTGAAGGAGTTTTCTGTTTCCCACTCATTTTACAGATGAGAAAACTAAGGTTGATGGATTAATGATATTACTGACCTGGGTCACACAGCTAGTGAGTCTTTGAGACTGGATTTGAACTTAGGAAGCTGCATTTTCCTGATTGCACTCTCTCCACCTGGCTACTACCTTTACCCTCATCCTACCAATGAGCAGTTGGTATTTCTCCATTTATTTTATTCTATTTTTCCGCAAAGTGTTTTATAGGTAGTGAATCTTAGAGATAAATTCTCAAGCATTTTTGTAGCCTCTGTAGTGGAATGAGTGGAATTTCTCTTTTTAACTTTTCTGGCTGGATTTTGTTGATTATACGTAGGAAAGTTGATGATTTGTGTACATTTACGCTGCAGCTCTGTGGAATTTATTATATAAATTTTTTCATTGTTTCTCTAAAGTTCTGTAGTATACCATTATATCATTTATAAAAAAGTAATTTTTTGTTTCATCTTTGTCTATACTATTCATGCCTCATTTTCTTGTCTTATTGCTATAGTAGTTTCTAGTAGTTGTGATAATAAGCTTTCTTGCCTTAACATCTAGTCTTATTGGGGAGGCCTCTTAACTTTTCTCCATTATATATGTGTGGGGTGACCCCCTTAATAAAATTAGAGTCTTGATCAAAGGAGTAAAAAGGAAAGATCCTTATTCAGCTTTCTTAAGAAAGGGCACTCCTGCCTGCACTCAAGATGGTGATGGCTGAGGAGGGCAAGGGTGTGCCCTGCAGAGCATTTGTTATAGACCCTGACCACAATACCCCCACCCTAACCTCCTTCCTCTTAGCCCATTGGCTGGGCCTTGAGGGTACAATCTATCCACGGAAAATCCACCCTAGCAACAAAGAGTAAGTGTACAAGAGTAATATGGGAGTGAGCAACTCCTGTTCAAGGACTGTCACATAATGTCTAGGAGTGGAGAAAAGGAGTGAAGGCATTCTGGGAGTAGGTAAAAAGCAATCTCTGTCTCATAGCACAAAAAAAGGATTTTAAGAAAAACAGAGTCTATATTATTTAGTTTCACAGACCGGGTGAGATAAATGGGCTAACACAAGGGCCCCTGAGAGGTCTTTACTAAATATCCCTGTTCTGTTCACTGATGGGTCTTTACTAAATATACCTGTTGTGTTCACTGATGGGTCTTTACTAAATATACCTGTTTTGTTCACTGATGGGTCTTTATTAAATATACCTGTTCCACTCATGTATAATATTTACTCTTTGATTTAGAAAGAATATTTAATTAGAGACAGGGGTGTTATTTTGTCAAAAGCCTTTTCAGCATCTGTTTATTTAATCATATATTTCAAAAATTACATGTATTATGTACATGGTTGATTACATTTACAGACTTTCTTATGTTTATCCTGTTTTGCATACCTGTTATAAACCCAACCTGGGCATATAGTAGTGTGTAGTCTTTCTAATATGTTGTAGGCTACTTGCTAATATTTTCTTTGAAATTTTTATATTAGTGTTCCTTAGGAGTATTGGTCTGTAGTTTTTTCTTAATTTCTCCTTGATTTGGTTATCAAGACCATATTTCTGTCATGGAAAGCAATTTGAAAGGTACCTTTTATTATTGCAAATTATGTGACATTGGAATTAATTATTCTTTTGAATACTGATAAAATTGACTAGTGAATACAGCTGTTCCATCTGGTTTTGGAGTTCCCTCTCCCCTTTGGGAGTTTGTTTATAACTCATTCTTTTTTGAAAATTTAGTTGGATTATTTAAATAGTCAAGTGTTACTATTTGTTTCCTTTATTTTTTCTAAGTTATCAATTTTGTTAGCAAATAATTGGCAAAATAGGGCCTTTCCTTTTGTCATTGATCTCTTTTGAGTGATATATGCCTAAGTGCAGTAGTCAACTTTTTTGAAATTCTTACTTGCTTTTCAGAAAGGTTGAATCAGTTCACTCCTTTTCCAGTAGTACATTAATGAACCTATCTACAATATTAACTATTCTCATCTTTTGTCATCTTTGCCAATTTGTTGGGTTTGAGATTAAAAAAAACCCAAACCTTATAGTTGTTTGGATTTGCATTTATTACGTTATTAGGGATTTAAAGTTTTCTTATATAAAGTTAATAGGTTGGATAACTGTTCCTTTGTCCATTTATCTCTTAGGTCATGACTTTTGGTCTTGTATATTTCTCTTAGTTGCCTATAATATCTTGGACCTGTATCACAGATATTGATGGTTTTCTTTCTCCACTTCATCTTTTATTTTAGTTGTATTGATTTTGTTTCCTACAAGAGCTTTTCA
Source organism: Potorous gilbertii (assembly GCA_028658325.1). Taxonomy (NCBI): domain Eukaryota; kingdom Metazoa; phylum Chordata; class Mammalia; order Diprotodontia; family Potoroidae; genus Potorous; species Potorous gilbertii. Next base: position 122,094,688 of record CM053772.1, on the reverse strand, counting down.
ATGTCACACATTTTAAGTTACTTATTTTATCTTGTGTAATAATTTCTGTCCTTTGTTTGATTTAAAATTCATTCCTAGTCATACTTGAGAAATATGTCTAATCTGGCACTTTTCTAATTTTTTTTTATGGTTTGAGCTTTAATATTCAAACCACCTGTTCATTTTGTTTAATGTTGTTTATGTTCAATGTTGTACATGTTGTAAGATATTAATTTGTCACATTATTTTTCAGCTTTCCCAGCAATTCTTTTCAAATATGGAGTTCTTTTCACATAATTTATGGTTTTAGATTTAGTCAGAACGAGTTCACTCATTTCTTATTCTTTTTTCTTATCAGTTCTCTCCCTTTCTTCTCCCTCCCCTCTCCTTTTTCTTCCTTCTCGAACAATTTTTGATGATTAGTGTGCTTAAATTTAAAGTCTAGATATTCTGTTTCACCTTCATTCCTATTTCTGTTCTAGTACTTTCATTCCTTCAAATGAATTTTGCTATTATTTTATTTATCTAACATGTCTCTTTGGTAGTTTGTTGCTTATATTAAATTTATATATTAAATTCAGTAGTTTCATTTTTATTATATTGGCATAACTAAGCCCTGAGTACTGTATATCCCTCCAGTTTTTTAAGTTTTCAGTTTATTTTTTTTTAATTTTCTTTATTTTTAATGTATGGAATAAAACAAACATTTCCATAACACAATATAATAAAAAAAGAATTGCACATAAAACTGCAAATTTATATGACAACTTACCATTTTTAAAAAAGGTATAATAAAGTTATGTAAATTTTTTTCTATCTTTTCCCTCTTTTTTATTCTCTCCCCTAGAGATGGCTACTGTTAGACACAGATATGTGTGTGTGTGTATTTATGTAAAATCATTCTATACTTATTTATCAGTTTTTTCTCTGGATATAGATAGCATCTTCCTTCATATGTCCTCTGTAGTTAATTTGGATATTTATAATATAAATGACTTAGTAGCGCAAAGTTGTTCTTAAAATAATATTGCTGTTACTGTATATAATGTTCTCTTCAAGTTTTCCATTTCTTTAAGGAGTGTTTTTTAATTGTGTCTTTGTAAATCTTTTAAGTGTTTTGGTAGACTGACTCAGATGTTTTGTGTGTTTAGTAGTTATTTTGAATGGGATTAATCTGTTATCGATTGGTTTTTTGATTTTGTTGATGGTGTTTATAAATAGCATTGATTTTGGTGTTTAATTTTAAAATCTGTAACTTTGCTTAAGTTTTGTCTTTTCTTTGCTTCTTTTTATGCCTTTTTTCTTTTAATATAGAGCTTACATTTCTAGAAGTTAGTCAAGTTGTGTGTTTTAAAATTCATCTCACGAATAGCAAGTTTGTGAAGTTTTTCTTACTCTTTCTTTTCTGCTATTTTCTTTTGTTGTATTATTTTAGTCTATTTGCATTTAGATAAGTAGGTTTTTGTTTTCCTTCTTTTGTTTCTTTTAGTGGTTTTTAAAAGATTAAAAAAAATCCCATGTAGTCTCCTTTCTGTATTGTTCACTACTTCTCTTCTTCTGCAGTTTAGCTCCACAGAAACATAGATTCGTCATTTGGCTTGATGTTACGAGGTTTACTCCGTGATAGTCTAAGCCTCTTCCTCCATCATCAGATTTTCTATTTAAATTCTGCTTTTACTTTTCTTCTTCCTTTTGTATATTTTTTAAAAAAATTTACTTTTAGCTTTCAACATTTACTTCCACAAGATTTTGAGCTCCAAAATTTCCCCTCATCTCCCCTTCCCTACCCCAAGACTGTGCATTCAGATTACCCCTTCCCCCATCTGCTTCTCCTCTGTCCCTTCTCCCCCTATCCCCTTCCCTTCTTTTTCCCTTTAGGGCAAGATAGATTTGTGTACCCCATTGCCTGCATGTCTTATTTTTCAGTTGCATGTAAGAACAATATTTAACACTTCCTTGTGCTGTTGCTATTCCTGTCTGTTCTTTTCTTGTCTGTTTCCTGTCTGTTCTATTCCTTTCTATTTTTACTTCTGTAACCCCTTCTTTTCTGGGGTAATTTATCCTTTATGCCTTCTTTGCTTTCTTTATTGTTTATTTTTCTTGTACTTTTTGGTCTGCTGCTGTTTGCAAAACAAATATTCTACATACAATATAGTTTTCTTTGTAGATGTAGGAATGCTTCAAATGCCTTGCTTTTTTTGAACATCTATTTTTTCTTTGATGATTAGGCTCCATTTTTCAGTGTGTGCCATAGGGAGTTGAATCTTCACCTCCTTTGGTCTTCACAACACGTTATTCCATCCTTTCCTGCAGTGTCTAGTTGGTGAAGAATAGTCTTGTGTTGTTCAAGTATCTTGACCTTTATATAGAAAGTCTTTTTTCCTAATAGCTTGTTGTTGGAATCACTAAACTCAACAACTCTTTGTCTTTGAATTTGCAACAATGGGTTTTTTCCTGAAGACAGTTTGTGGATTCATTTATTTAGCATTTGTTTTTCTACATTCAGAAGTATAGAGTAATTTTCTTGTGTTGCTTAGAGGTTTGATTTTTTTGTGTTTTTCTGGGATGTTTATAACCTTCAAATTACTTTTAATTTTTTTGAGATCAAATACATTTTGCTTATATAAAGACTATTTTCTTTAAATATTATTCCTTTTTAGTTTTCTTCCATATAGTGTTTCACTTCTGTCTTGCATTCTCAGTCAATTGTTTTCCCTTGGTGGGGATTGCCATCATAAATTCGAATTGTAGTCTGCCAATTACTTGTGCTATCATAATTTGGGACCATTTGGGAACATCCTGCTGTGACTGTTTGTTTTCTTGGGAATCCACAGAGACCTCTACCTCATCAAATGTTCATTCATTTTCCTTTATCTTGAAATATTTATTCAAAGATGTTTGGACTTGTTTAGCTAATCTGGAGGTCATATTCTTGTCTGTAATTGATCCTCTTCCCTGTTTGGTTTATCTGTTTGTGCTTAAGATTTTTAGCTGACTTTTCTTCCTCTTCAGATCTTTTGTAATTTCAGTGTTTTTGATTGCTTTTCTCCCTCCACCCCCATCCCTCATTTTCTGACTCTTTCCTCTTTGATAGTGATTACCTTGGAGGCTGAATTTTAAAGCTCTCTCAGCCTTTTTGTTACACCTTTTGGGAGGGAGTGGGGATTGGGGGTGGGCAGACCTGATCCTAGCTAGATGACTGTCTACTCTCCTAATTCCTCTGTTCTCTAGCTGAGTATTGTCGCACTTTTGCTTGGATTCTGCCATCCCAGGCAGAGCATGCTTTCTATTTTCCGGTACCTTCATCTCTACTGCATAGAGAGGAATGAGAGAGAGGTGAGGGTTGAGTTGAGTTGCTAACTCTGGGTTGGGTTGTATGAGTCTGCTAGAGTCGAGCCCTTGGTGGGGAGGATTCTGAGTTAGAGATTCAGGATTAGTCTTGTCTATTGTTTATTAAAATGGTATCTTCTGAGGATTCCTGGGTCTTAAACTGTGGAAAAGCTGTAATTGCTTTATCTTTTGTGTGTTAATTTTTCTTTGGAGAAGTTTAAGAGGCCACGAGGCCTGGAGAAAATGCCTAGCCTTCCATATTTTTGGTTACATGACATGGAAGACATTTTTTTTTTCTAGGAAGTTTTCTTTGTTATCTTCCCTTCTAGGCTCCTGCTAAATTTTATACCATTTCATTTATTACTTTTTAAATCTTTCTGTGGCTTGGTCCTAAGGTACTGAATTTGAGTTCTGACCTCTAACCAATTGTTCTGTTGTTATTTTCCCTGTTATCTTAATCCTCTACCTTCTTTTTCTGTGTCTTTTTAGAAGTATCAGTTTCTGAGGGGAGTAATACTGGAATGGAGGAGCTAGGTTGCACAATAGATAGAGTGCTGGGTCTCGAGTCAGGAAGTCATATCTAAATTCAAATCTGGCCTCAGACACACTTATTAGCTATGTGACCCTGGGCAAGTTAAAACCCCCATTTGCCTCAATTTCCTCATCCGGAAAATGAACTGGAGAAGGAAATGGCAAACCACTCTAGTATCCTTGACAAGAAAACTCCAAATGGGGTCACATAAGAATCAGACATGACCCACACAACCGAAGAACAACAACGCTGGAATATTGGAAGGAAAGAGGGAAGAAAGGAAGAGGTATGGAAGACAATAAACATTTACTAAGTGCCTTTTATGAGCCGTGCACTGTGCTAAGTGCTTTACAGGAAATCTCATTTGATCCTCACTACAGCCCAGAGGTAGGTGCTATTAATATCCCCATTGTGCTGTTGAGGAAACTGAGGCAAACTGATGTTTAACGTCTTGTCTGGGAATGATTTGAACTTTAGGTCTTTCTGGTTTCAAGCTGAGTGCTTTATCCACTGTGCCACCTAGCAGTGTCACGTGGTAGAAGCCACCAAGAATACAAATCATCCTTCCCAGTTCTCCCTGCCCTGTGATGTCTCTTTGCAGTGTCTGTGACTTCTTATCTCTGAGTCCCTTCCTCTCCCCTTCTTTTTAGGAGACATGCCTTTTCCTGCACCAGTGGAAAACACTGTCTCACAGTTTTTATTTATCACCTCTCCCTTAGAACTGTCAGTAGCATACTTTATCATTGATTCTCTAGAATTATGATAAGTCACTGCATTAAACAGTTTTTTGAAGTCTTTTCAGATTTGCTTTTCTTTGTGATACAGTAATGTTTCAATTGTTCTCTTGGTTTGCTCACTTCACCTTGTATCAGTTTATACAGGTCTTCTTAGTGTTCTCTGACGCTGTCCTTTTCTGTGTTATAGTACAATAATTCATTACATTTATATGCCCTAATTTGTGCAGCCATTTTCCAGTTGATAGGTACCATGTTAATTTTCAGTTCTTTGGTATAATGAAAAGTACTGCTGTGAAGATCTTTGATTCTTTCCTTTTTTTTGTCTCTGAGCTACATACCTAAGTAGTTAATAGTTTCTGAGTCTGAGGATGGTACATAATTTAGTGACATCAGTAAAGTTCTGAATTACAAAGTAGCTATACTAGTTTATAGCTTCATTAACATTGCATTAGTATTTATGTTCTTTCAAATCCCCTCCCAACAATTATTTTTCTTTTTTGTTAATTGTACCATTTTGATAGATGTGAGGAGGAAGCTCACAGTTTCAGTTCACATTTTTCTTATTATTAAATGTTTTGGAGCATTCTTTCCTATGCTTGTTGATAGCTTTTATTACTTCCTTGGAAAACTACCTGTTCGTGTACTTTCATCACTTGCCTCTTGAGGGAATGACTCTTGTTTTTATTTATTTGAATCAATTCTCTAAACATATTAATAATGTCAACCATTACTGAGTTTGTTCTTGGAAAGACAAACAAAATTAGGCTGAATATGAGTATTTATTTCTCTCAAACCTTGAAGAACATGCATATACAGATACACATGGGAGCTCATCATAAGACAGTGAACTCAAGGATGTATAGACAAAGGAGACCTTATATCTTTAGAGCAATTCCCTCTCACCTCTCCCTCTCTTCATGGCTCAGGATGCCTACGTCAGCCAGAATTATAGTCTCTATATGGTTAACCTTGATATGAGAAAGGAATTTAAGTGAATAGGTTGTAAATACAATAAGATTGGAGAATGTCAAAGTGTCTATTGAATTATGATCCCAGAATATCTATGTTTCCCCTATGTAGCATATGTACATAAAATACCAAGGTAATAAAAGTCCCATTATTCAAGATAGTGTCTGGGTCAAGGCACCTTGTGTCATAAATAGAAGAATGCTCCTGGTCAGCTTCATCTACCTCTTGTATTAACACGGGAAGGGTCACTGTGAGTTCACGCAGAGAGCAAGCCATGTCTGTTATGCAAAGCATTATGGTAGGTTGAACTCAGAGTGGTTCACACTGCCTCTTTTGATTGGCCAATTGATGTTTTAGGTCTTTTGGGTTCCAAATGGTTTGGGGAGAGATCTACAATAGCAAATCAGAGATTTTTGTCAGAGAAAGTTGATGAACTTTTCCTTTAGTTGACTGATCCTGTTTTGTTTTGACTTATACTGATTTACTTTCTGTAAAAGCTTTTCTATTTTATGTAATGAAAACTGCCTATTTTATATCCTGTGATCCTTTCTATCCCTTGTCTTTTCTGTATCCATACATATGAAAATTTTCTGCCTTCTTTCTTCTCTAATTTATTTATGCCATCTTTTATATCTGAATCATAAATCTGATTGGAATTTATTCTGGTGCATGATGAGAGATGTTGGCTTAAAGCTAATCTTTGTTTTATGGTTTTTCAGTTTTCCCAGCTATCAAAAAAATTGAGTCCTTATACCAGTAGTTGAAATCTTTAGATTTATCATACATCATGCCACTGTTTGTTTGCTTCTGGACTTGGTGATCCTCATTTGTTGCATTGAATAACCACCAGTACATGGTTTTAATAATTGCTTATTCTCGTCCTTTAACCAAAATGTAGTTTTCTTGGTTATTTATTTTTAACTATCAGCTTTTACTATTGCTATATCACTATATTTTCTTCAGCCCTTCATTTTAAATATTTTTAATTAATTAATTTATTTTTAGTTTTCAACATTCAGTTCCACAAACTTTTGAGTTTTAAATTTTCTCCACCTTCATCTCCTCCCCCTGCCCCAAGATGGCATGCAGCCTGATATTGGCTCTACATATACATTTATATTAAACATGTTTTCACATTAATTATTTTGTAGAGAAGAATTACAATCAATGGGATATAAACCACAAGAAAGAAGCAACAAAACAAAAAAGAAAGACAAATAGTATGTTTCAGTCAGCATTCAGGCTCTGTAGTTCCTTGTCTGGATGTGGGTAGCATTTTTCATTATGAGTTGTTTAGAGTTTTCTTAGAACCTTGCATTGCTGAGAAGAGCTAAGTCTAACAAAGTTAGTCACTGCACAGTGTACAGTGTTCTGGTTCTACTCATTTCACTCAGCATCAGTTCATATAAGTCTTTCCAGGTTTTTCTGAAGTTTACCTGCTCATCATTTCTCATAGCACAATTGTATTCCATTACATTCATATACCATATGAATGTTCAGCTGTTCCCCAATTGATGGGCATCGCTTCAATTTTTAATTCTTTGCCACCACAAAAAGAATTGCTATAAATGTTTTTGTACATGTGGGTCCTTTCCCCATTAAAAATTTTTTTCCATCACATTCTTATATTTATTTTTAATTTTATTTTTTAAAGTTAATTTATATATTTATAGTTTTCAACATTCACTTCCTTAGGTTTTAAATTTTCTCCCCCTACCTGCCTGCCCCCTCCCCAAGATGGTATGCAATCTGATATAGGCTCAACATATACATTCCTGTTAAACATTCTAATCGAAAGAGATTATATAGACTTCATGGTACTTTTACTTTGGGTTCGGATCTTAGGATACAATGACACACACTAAAACAAGCTTAATAGGCAATTAAGTTTTATTACCACAGATAGTGCAAGTTAGCAAGTGTATACATATAAACAATAGGTAATAGTTAAGACAAAATAGAAAAAGGAAAAATATACTTCACCAGCCAAATCTGAGCTCCAACACTTTGGCAACTGGGGAGGCTGAAAAGGGGGAGCAGTCAGCAAAGGTTCTGGCTGGGAGAGCAGAAGCAGCAAAAGACCTCCCAAGATTCATCTCTCACTCAGCCCCTTTATACATGTAACTTCAGGGAAAAGAGGACAGTTAGAAGAAAGAAAGAACCCTGGCCAAAAGTTCCAGCTGTTGACATTGATGTACATGCCCAAGGACTGGTTAAGTCCTTGAACACAGACACCTCCTCCATTAAGGAGTTTTATGACCCTTAAGATAAGGGTCTCTTTGCCCTGGCTACGTGTTTCATTAATTCTGCAGCTTCCCCTGGCACTCTCAGTTAAGCATATCAACTGTAAGTTTCATTCCTCATGTTGGATCATGCAAGAGACTAGGGAGAATCTTCCTCAATTTCCCCATAAACATTTTCATATTAGTCTTGTTGTATAGAAGAATATGAATGAGAGGAGCCATGAGAAAGAAAACAAAACAAAAAGTAGTCTGCTTCATTCTGCATTCAGACTCAATAGTTCTTTCTCTGGATGTGGATGGCATTTTCCTTCATGAGTCCTTTGGAATTGTTTTAGGTCCTTGCATTCCTGAGAAGGGCTAAGTCTGTCAAAGTCAGTCATCACACACTGCGGCTGTTTCCGTGAACTGTGTTCTCCTGGTTCTACTCACTTTACTTAGCATCAGTTCATATAAGTCTTTCCAAGTTTTTCTGAAGTCCACTTGTGCATCATTTCTTTTAGCACAATAGTACTCCATTACATTCATATACCACAACTTGTTTAACCATTCCCCAGCTGATGGGCATCCTCCCAATTTCCAGTTTTTGGCTACCACAAAAAGAGCTGCTATAAATATTTTTGTATATGTGAGTTCTTTTCTCATTTTTATGATCTTTTTGGGATGTAGTCCCAGTATTGCTGGGTGAAAGGGTATGCACATTTGTATAGCCCTTTCGGCATAGTTCCAAATTGCTCTCCAGAAGGGTTGGATCAGTTCACAGCTCCTCCAACAATGAATTTGTGTTCCAGCTTTTCTACCTCTTCTTCAACATTTATACTTTTCCTGTTTTGTCATGTTAGTCATGTTAGCCAATCTGATAAGTGTGATGTGGTACCTCAGAGTTCTTTGATTTGCATCTTTCTAATCAATGATGATTTATAGCTCTTTTCCCCATTTTTGTGATTTCTTTGGGATACAGCCCTAGAAGTGGTTATTGCTGGGTTAAAGTGTTTACACATTTTTATAAGCGCTTTGGGCATAGTTTCAAATTGATCTCCAGAATGGTTGTATCAGTTCACAACTCTGTGAACAATGCGCATTAGTGTTCCAATTTTCCCACATCTCCAGCATTTATCATTTTTTTGTTTTGTCATGTTAGCCAATCTTATTTTTATGGATGTGATGTGGTACCTAAGAATTGTTTTCATTTTTATTTCTCTCTTATATACCTAAGAATTGTATTCATTTTATTTCATTTTTAATTCTTTAATTATTAGTGATTGAGAGCCTTTTTCATATGACTATAGATAGATGTAATTTCATCCTCTGAAAATTGCCTGTTCATATCCTTTGACCATTTATCAATTGGGGAATGACATATTCTTATAAATTTGACTCAGTTCTCTATATATTTTAGAAATGAGGCCTTTATCAGAAACACTGATTGTAAAAATTCCCAGTTTTCTGCTTCCTTCCTAATCTTGGTTACTTTGGCTTTGTAAATATTAGTTTCAAGTATACTTCCTTATAAAAATTATTTTCAATTGTTTTGTAATCCATCATCTTCTGTTTTATAGATGAGGTGGTTCTCTCCCCTCATCTTTTAAAAGCTGATGAAATAGAAGGAATGTGTTTAATACAAATCACCTGTAATCAAAGTTTTCTTTTCTTTATTCAGACTAGCTTTACTGGTTCTTACATTGCTTCTTTCCTATTCAGTCTTCTCTTTAACATCCAACGTTTGCAATTGAAGTTTGTTTCAATGTCTGTGTGTGTGTGTGTGTGTGTGTGTGTGTGTGCGCGCGTGTGTGCGTATTGGGGTGTGTGAGTGTATGTTTAACCGTCCTTTGTCTAGTGCAGATAATAGTGGAGTTACATTGATGCTTTCTTCCCCATCCCTTCCTCCATGTTTGTATATTCTGCTTGAGCAACCGAATGAGAAGTCCCACAGTCTTCTTTCTCATTTATTTTCTCAGTGTTTCATTTTCCCTTTTTATTTCCTCTCAAGAGCATCAACATAGAATAAAACTTTCCCCATTCCCTCTGTTGCTCTTATACTATTTTCCCTCTGCGACCCTAACGAAATTTGGGTGGTTAAGTTAAATTCATTGAATCTCCAGTGGCTGGAGCACCTAACAGTAGGTGCTTAACAAATGCTTGTTGATTATGATAAATACTTTCTATTAAAATTATTATTAGATGCAAAAATGGCCGAAAGAAGGGGGGAGGGAGAAGTGCCCCAGTGATTGCAGTCTGTTTTAAAGCAAACAATAGAACTTGATTGAGATGGAAATATTTGGCCACTGTTCAAATTGATGCTTTGATAATTTTTTCTGTAAACCAGTAACTTGGCGAAATGTGAAACAGTGGAGAATTCTGTGCTGAAAGGATTGCAAGGTTCATGTATATTTGAAGGCAAGTATGTCTTGTATAACATAGAAAAGCAGGGTGAAGCTACTTGTTATAGGTGGGAGAACATCTCAAAAAATCTGACTTTTTTAAGGTAGCAAAGTGACCAACAATATGACCTATAATCCTCTGCTTTCTACAGGGAAATTTGCAATGAGAAAAAGGCAGCAAAACAGACATCCTTGGATCAGTTTCTCAAATGTCATCAAGTAGTTATAATTCTTCTCATAGAAGTCCTGCTGTATTTCATGACCTTGATGGTGTTCCTTTATCTACTAATTTGTTGCAGTAAAAATAAAGCAAGAATTTTGAAGTAAGATAAGATCATGATACTGTGTCATTAAGTACCATTTTATGACTGGTTACTGTTTTGCCCTATATATTTTATATATACCTATTAAAATTATTTCCCATTTAGAAAGTTTACATTGTTCAGGCACATCACTTTTCACTTTTAAAATTTAATATGGTAATCTTATCTACTAAAAAAACAAATAATTTAATAAAATGCAAAATAAGCAATAAGATGTTACATTTCATAAAAGAGAGCCAAATAAGTAGGCAGTCAGCAGGGAAAAATGTTGATGCCTCAGTATACTTCTTTTCTGTTTGAAGTGCTACTTCTGGATTTTTGGTTATATATGTCAGTAGTATATAGTTTTCATTATTTGTTTCACTTGCTAACACTTCATAATAGGTTTTTCCATATTTTCTTAGATTCATATTTATCATTTTTATGGTAATATAGCACAAATATACCATAATTAAGCCAATTTTTGGCTTCATAGAGTTTTTCATTATCAGAAATAGCTTAAATATTTTTTTATAAAAGTATTCTTTTCTCTTTTAAAGGATATTTTATGGGCTATATTCCCTAGAGTCACGGGGTCAAAAAGTATAATCAGTAATACATATTGCTCTTAAATGTTTTCATTGGTTTCCAACCCCACTGTGAAAATACTAGACTATCTTTCCTAGTTACATTTAATTGTATCTATAAGGGTTGTGGGGAAGGCATCCTAGTGGGTTCAAGATGGTACATTTTTGATTACCAAGACATATGAGCACTTTTTCATTTGATTATTGATAATCATCATTTCTTCCTTGACTGTTAAAAAAAAAAAAACCCCACCAACAACCCTTAGAATTTGCATGCTGTGTAACTTTAATGACCAAGCTTGATCCCAGAGAGGAGTTGAGAAAATGCGTGCTGCATTTTCGTTTTAAAATGGTAGGGGGGGGGCTAAGAGTGTGAAATATTGCATATATTTCAGGTGTCATCATATGTTTGTTCGCTTTACTGAATTGATATTTTTTTCTTTTTTGTTTACTCTTAAAAGAAATGACTTACTGGTTAGGGGAAGGTGGAGAATTATAGTTGCAAAAGGAGATTATATAAAAACAAAATATCAGTACAATTGAATGAGAACAGTGTAGAGTAATGTATAAAGAAATTATCTCAGAGCCAGATAAACCTAAGTTCAGGTCCTGTGTGACCGGACAAGTCACTTAACTCATTATGTTCTAGGCTCTCTAGAATACTGTGAGTTAAACAGGTATGAGCCTGCAGTGGTAGAGGAAGTTCTTTACTGCGAGTTCCCTGTACCAAGGAAAGCATAGGTATGTATGGTCACAAGCCTTATCACTAAAAATAAAACTTTAAAGAAAATAAATGGTCTTTTAAAGTAATTTTCTAACATTCCTTCATTGGAAAATAGGTATTTTTCGATGTCTGACCCTTTTCTGATATTATTTACTATATTGTTGGGAGACAGCTTTTCTCAGTGGAGAGAGGACCACCTGCTAGGGTGTTTTGGATTGTGGGTTTTTAAATTGTTTTGTAATCTGGAATTTCTAGGTTCTGGTTCTGCTGTTTGACTTTTAATAGTTGTGTGATATGCTGTTTATCCCTCTGAGTCACTCTGTCTTCCCAGGCAATCTTTAAGACTTAAGTTTCTGAGTTAGTACTCAGTATATACATAAACACAGCAATTTTTCCCTCAAATTGTTCCTTTTCTAAAAATTTTAGATAAATAACTTTCTTTTGTACAAAATCTTTAATTTTATATAATCATATTCATTGTTTTTTTCTGCAGTAATTTTTTCCATTTGTTTGAGAAAAATATTCTTCTCTGCAGAGTTGAGGCATGTTTTTCTTTTTTTATGAATTAGATTTTTTTTAATATATGTACCAAAGGAGTTTGTTGTGATGTGATCCCAATCTGTTTTTCACCACCCAGTATGGGAAGGATGCAAAAGATGAGACCTTCCATTTAGCGTGCTCTAGTTAATGTTTGTCATGTAAAATAAAGGAGGAAGTAGCCTGAAGTACATAGAGCATAAGTAACTTGGCCTGGGTCATATAGCAAGGATTTTAACCTAGTCTTCATGATGATTCTGTTGGGGTGCGGGGTGCTCAGGACCCCAAAATACTGACTGACACGCTGGGTCCTGTTTAAATGAATTGGACCCAAGCCTTCCTTCAACTAAAGAAAAACAAAGCTTATTCAAGATTTGCCATATTGTGTTGACTCTTAAGAAGCCTAACCGTTTGTGATGCTTGTATTAACAAGCAGGCCAGAAGAATCTGAGCTAGATTTGAATCTAAGCTAGATTGAATCTGATCCCTTTCATGGAGACAAGAAGGATTTTATATACAGACAGACTGTGGGAAAGATCTGGTGGTGGTCTAGTAGTGTGGGGATTCCAGAGATGGTCTTGATGGGAAGGATCAGTACCTGGGGTGAATAAAGATTGAATCTAGGGAGGATCTTGAGAATGGCCGGTAGCCTGGAGAATGGGATTTTGATAGTATCAAAGGTGGGAAGTATAACAGAGATTTGGGCATAGGGATAATGAAAACCTTATGGGCCTTAAGAGAATGCCAGATCAAGTGGTGAAATCGAAGGAGTTTTCAAGGTGAGGTTTTCCAGGGCCTTTTAGACAAATGGGACTAAAATTCTTTTGGGGTAAGGGACAAAGATCTTGGCTTGAGCCTGTACCCCATCAGTTTCAAATCTAGCGCTCTTTTTGCTGGATTCCCTCTAAATATAAGCTATATATACTCTTGGTTTTTGGGGATCTTGAGGAGAGGTTGAGTATTCCTCTATTTTGCCTAGGCTGGAAGTGCAGTGGCTACTCAGAGGCCAATTTCTCTCCTGATGCAAATTTACCAGCTTCATTTCCAGCCTTTCAGCTTTGTGGAATTTCTCTACCCCCTTCTCATAATGGTGCTGTGCTAATGCCAGATTAGTTTAGTAGACCTACTAAGCTCTGTACTCCCCAGTTTAAGCAGTCCACTCAGCCTTGCAGGCAGAGAGGATAATGAGAATTCATAACCATTTGTATAAAAAGTTGAACATCAGACCTTTATATTTGACTTAATAATTACCACCTCTTACCACTTTTGCTAAGGAAATACCCTGCATTAAATGCAGGCCCCTCTATGTAGTTGATCCTTTAGAATGGCGAGGGACATGTAAATTAAGCAAGTTCTTTGTTTCCTGGGTGTAACTTTTTGAAAACCTTTTAGTAAGCTTCACGGTGGGGAGTGATTATTGTAGCCTTTGTTTAAGAAAGGCCTAACTGGAAATTATAGAATCCATGAACTTTTCTTGGGAATACATACAGGCAGTTTCCTCTTTGCTGCGGCCATAAAATGAAGTTTCCCTCTCTCTTTATCTTTTTTTTTTTTGGCTGCATTTCTTTTCCATTCCTGTTTTTGATCGAGAGTAGGGGCTTAATAGAATTTATTTCTTTGAAGACAGGAAGAATTTAAAAGAAGAAAACCAAGATTTTTGAAAAGAGCCTTTGGCTTCTGTTACAGTATATAGTCATGTCTCTGGGTCATCTTGGGCCCCATTCTGTACCTCACCTCCATCTCTGATGAAACTTTGACAGCAATCTGGTGTTTTCTCTGAAATAGAGATGGATTTTATTTCAGTTCTTTGTGTACCCAGGTATACGCACTAGTGACAGGTATTTGTGACTGTCTCCGCCACTGTGTGTGTGTGAAGCTTTTTACTTTTCTTCAGAAGTATTCTTTTCTTCTCCTACACACAGTTACTTTATCTCAACCCCTTAGATCTCCTGTTTTGCCCCTCAGTAGCTTCCCTGGTCTGTTGTGCCTCAGACATATAGTATAGTTCCTAACTGTGACTTGGAACTTGGATAGTAGCTTCATTTTATCTGTAGGAGTTCTAGGACAGTTTGTGCCATATATTTAGTTGAAAATGAACATAATTTCCCATAGACAGTTTACTTCTATTGTAGTGGATAAAATAGAACTGTGCTTCATGTACATTAACTTTTATATTGATTTTTGTGGACTGGACTGGCAATTATTTATAAAAATTTTTCTTTGGGGAAAAAGTTTTCTATTTATTTCTGTTTCTGTGATGGTTCAAACCACTAACCTGTAAAAGAACATTCAAATTAACCTTATAAATGAACATTCAGTCAAAATAAACTTCTTTTGTTGAGGCAGGGCAAAAGTCAAGCCAAGACACATTTATTAAGTATCTGCTATATGAGCTGGAAGTTTAAGGAAAGACAACAAAAAAACCTACCTTCAAGGAATTTACAGTCCAAGATGGGCGATATAACATTAATTTGTTAGGAAAGCAGTATGGTGTGGAGGAAAGAGCACTTTTTGGAGGACCTGGGCTCTCAAATCTCACTGCTTTTAAAAAAATATTTGAAGGCCATACTAAAATGTAGCTAAGTTACTAGAAATAAATATGTAATCGTCTTCCCCTCAATCCCCCCAAAGTTCATGAACTGTTAGTCATGAACCTGAGGTTAGATAACAAGAGTGAAGCAGACTAGAATTCTGTCAAGAAAATGGGTTGTTCATTTATTTTCTAGATTCTAGAAACATTTAATGTAGATTAGGATTGATTTTGAAGATGACAATCCGGTTTCAAATGGTCCCAAGGCATTTGATTGAGAGTGGATTATCCGTTGTTCAGGGGGGACTAAAGAAAATAAGGGTTGGCTTGAGTTTGGGTCTGTGCTGATTGCCTTGGATTTCTCAGTAGACTAAATTGATCTACAAAATCTGGCCACGGTGAGAGAATTGTTTGAACAGAAAGTTACCTTACTATTAAATGTAGCCTTGACAGTGGAATTCTTAATGTAAATGTAGAGCTAGATCTATTTAAGTTGAACTTTTTTGTTCATATCATTGTTAGATTTTGAAGAGGATATTTTAAATGTAAATTCCTTTGGGACAGAATGTATTATCTATTCTGAGAGAAAAAACTGTACATAGATGAATGAAGTAATGACAATTATATAAATGAAATTAATAAACTTAAATCTGTTAAAATTTTGGATCTATGTTCTCATCTATGTAAGCATTCCCTCAAATAATACAGGTTGTAACCCATCTGCCTTCTCATCCTCTGTGATTCTTGTACAAACTTTCTGTGTAATAGCTATACCAATATAGCATTTGGACAGTCCTTCTATTATCCCTTGATCTCATATATAATTGGCCCTACTATCTTTACTGATCAGGCATTTGCTCAGTGATGTCTGCATATAAATCATCATTGTTTATATGCTGCAGCCTACTTATAGCTAGCCTATGGCTCCTTTTGGGTAACTTGAAATTCTGAGTCTTGGGAGGTTGTAGTGTTTCATTTTAAGGGCACATGCACACACTAATTGTATAATATTGTTGTTAATTAGGTTGATTTTTATTTCAGGAAACATTTGGGATCATTGTATGTGCTACATTATTTCCTAAATGTATGCTTACTATTCCCTGGCAGTTATGGGCCCAGTATAGATGTACTGATGTATTAACTCAGTGAATTGTTTATTCAAGTCATATGTCATACCTCAGAAAACAAGTTTTTCCTTTATCCATTTTTTTAATGTGTGAATTAAGTCATTTTCTTTTGATTAGTTATATATCATTAAACAATTCTGATAATCTAATAACAAAAACTCCTAGGGTAATAAAGTGGTATTTTAATAATAATTACTGTGGTAACAAAATTAAATTTTAGTAGTAATTCACATTACTAAGTAGTTCTAACCAAAAGTATGATGTAGAGAAAAGGGATCAGTTGAAGTGGTAAGAAAAAGTATTAAGAAAAGGTCTGGTGGAGACTCAGCCTGGATCTTGATTTGGATTAGAGGTGAAGAAGAGGATGGATGTTCCTGTTTGGGGCCCAGAAATCTGGGTCTCCCCAGTTACCTGAGACACAACTTCAAGTTTCTTCATAGTGTAGAGCTGGTCATTTCATCATTTGGCCACAATGGCCCATTGTTACCGTTTAGTATGCTCCAGGTGAACTAGACTTTCTAGTTCTTGATAACTTGTTCAGTTTGTTTGCCTTCATTCATGTTGATTCCTTGAACCTAGATCCTCAATCTCCAAAGCCTGGCTCAAATGCTATTTCTTTCATGAAGCTTTGCAGCTAGCAGTAACCTCTCCCCCCACACCCTTTTCTTTGCTTCCACTCTTTGTATCTTTCCTTTGGTATTTAGTTACTTTCATCCTTAGGTGATTATTGTTTTTATGCATGTATTACCTCTATGATTAGACAAAGATAAACTCCCTTCTTTATTATAAATATTCTGTAAATAAATGTTACATTGAAGGACTGTAGTCTCTAGGGAAGGGATCTAATCTGCTTGGAGATGAAGTAGTAAATTTGTAATGTCCACAGTTATCCCTTTTCTTCATGGGTTTACAAGTTCATGTTAACCTAGTTCCTTTGGTTTCTGCAACTAATCTGATTTAGTTTTTTTCCCCAAAAGGGATATTTAATGAAAAATGAAGATAAAAGAAACAAAAAAATTGACATGGACAAGTATGTATATTTTTAGAGTTTACTTGTCCAAATTTAAAAGTTAGCCCTAGGTGACAATGGGAGAGCCTCCTGATGAAATCAGTGTTTTAGGAAGTGATGTGAATTGGAAGAGGGAGTAGTAACAGAATTGAGAACCTGTATATTTGGGTTAGCTTTTAATCTTGTATAAGAATAGTTCTCCTCTGAGGCAGAGTCAAGAGAGAAGCTTAAGAGGAAAGTATACAGCCTAGATTCCCACTGCCTGTCTTCTACCACAGCCTAGAAATCTTCTCTGACTGAATTCTGATTGGGAAAGCCCCTCAAAAAAGTCACAGTGAATCATTTTTCCAGCTAAGGCAGCTTAGGAAGAATCTGCCTGACATGCTCAGCGGCTGTGGAATATTATATCACTGAGGAACTGAAAAAAGAGTGGAGACTGGGCAGAAGGGCAGAAATAGATACAGGGAATCTCTGAATTAGTTCTGGGTTTAGGAATTGGTGGTCTTTGGCAGCTTGTCATCCACTACCCAATTCCACACACAGGCAGAGAACAGCTGTGTACTAAGCAAGGAACAAGTTTCAGAAATGTATTTGTGGGACTCTGATTCCAGTGGCAGAGAAACAACTTAGTTCCAACCTTCAGCCTAGCATGTAACCTTGCAATGAAATAACAAGTCTCAGACCAAAGGGGACCTGGCAGTTCAGTCACTTTAAACTTGCAGAACCTCCTAGCAGACTAATAGTGACTGCTTCTAGCTGCACTAACTGAAATCCCAGTCAAGGACAAGTCAGCAGACCCAAACCTGCGTCAGGAACTTGTGGAACTCAGGGGATGAGGGCAGTGAATAGACATTACCCAACATCATACTGCTTTGGGGGTACAGAAAGCTTGTAGGTCTGTAGCCTGATCTGTGATAGCAAAATAGCAAATAAGAGCACAGACACTTAGGCCAGACAGTTGTTCCAGAAGTGTGCAGAGCTCAGCACTAACATAAAGGCCAAAGTTAGGAAGAGCAAAAGTTAGGTAGAGTGAGCAAAGAAAAAAAAAAAGAATCTTGCCATAAAGAGTTAATAGGGTGATAGGGAATTTCAAGAAACAAACACAGAAGAGAATCACTCAAAAACATCCACAAGCAAAGCCTCAGAATAATGCTACTTGGACAGAAGTCCAACAAGAATAAAAAAAAAAGTGTGTATACACACATAATCATATACATCCACATACATTATTCATATGTATATAAAACCATATGTGAGTTGTAAGGAAAGAATAATTACCCTCTCCTTTTTTGTGTGATCTGGTATTGATTATGATAGCGGAAGTTTTTAAAGGGAATTAGCTATTTGACTAATCTATTCTCCTTTTTTGACCTTGTGAACTTGGTTGATAAAACAAAAGAAAGATTATCAGTATTAATGATAGTGGATTTTTTTATTCTATCCTCCTTTTACTTCCAGGATCTATATGTTTTCCTTTTTGGCATAAAGGATCTTTGTAACCTGGCTCCAACCTACTCTTCTCATCTTCTTATACAATATTCTTCTTCACTCATGCCTGTTTAGATGGATTCAGTTCTTAGCACAGTCTCAGGCACTTAGTAGGCACTTAAGGGCTTGGAGTCAGGAAGATATGAGCTTAAATTCTGCCATGGACACTGATTAGCTTTGTGGTTTTGGGCAAGTCACTTAAGCTCTGCTTCACTTTCCACATCTGTACAAATGGGGATATTAATAATAGCATCTGCCTCCCAGGAGTGTTGTCAGGATAAAATGAGATAATATTTGAGGTGCTTTGCAAGCGTTAAAGCTCTATAAGTGCTTTATTTATTAATATTACACTGCTCAGGTCCTACTCCTCA
This sequence comes from Potorous gilbertii, assembly GCA_028658325.1. Lineage (NCBI taxonomy): Eukaryota > Metazoa > Chordata > Mammalia > Diprotodontia > Potoroidae > Potorous > Potorous gilbertii. The sequence goes on along the minus strand of CM053772.1, from coordinate 122,075,845 downwards.
CAGAATGCGGATGAATTCTATTTCTAAAAGTTATCTTCCTCTTAAATACAAAAATTGAACATATCTTTTTCTTTGTACATCTCATTATGGTTATATTCAATTAATCATAGTGTTCATCTAGAAAAGATAGGAACAAATTTTGTGTAATAGAGTAATAATACTGTGCGTTTTGTCACAACCATTTACAAAGTAAAACCACATCTAATTTCATCTAATCATTACAGAGTCATCACTAAAAGTCCTGTAAGGTAAACTGTGGGGATTGTCCTTTACAGGTAAGGGAATGGAGGCTTAGCAAGGTTAAATGGTCTAAAGAGAAGCTAAGAATTGGCAAACTTGTGTTTTATCATATTCTTAAAGTTCATTTTAAAAAATAACTGACATGATGATTTTAATAAGCATCTGGAAATACTTGAAAACGATTTAAAGTAGAAGTACTTCTTGTGGCACTTGGGGCAAGTCTGAATTGGAACTTTTGACTCATAGCTTAATGAACTGAAATCTTGTACTGTGTTCAGTAAGAGCAAACTGTCTTACTGTGCTTTAGTGGGATTAGTTAAGGAAATAAATACCAAGGTCTTATAATTTATTTGCATTTTTGTCTTTTCTAGGCTCATATTAAATTTCCTATTGACTATCCATATTCACCACCTACCTTCAGATTCCTGACCAAAATGTGGCACCCTAACATTTATGAGGTAAGTGGTACCACAATTTTCTCCTTCTTGTTGTGCTTTTACTTCAAAGTATCCTTAGTATTGATAGCTCTTCATAGGAGCTATTATTTTAAAAAGTCAATAGACTTTTAGTAAAAACCCAGAAATGAGAATAGTATTTTCAAGGTTCATTGAGTGGTCTGTTAGGAATTTATCTCTGTAAAATGTTGCCTTTTATCTTTTATTTTTCCTTCAGTATATAAACACTTACATATTAGCGTTAAATTTTTATTTAAAAAGCTACATAAATGCATTTTTGTACCTATCTTCTGACCTCACAGTGAAGCAAGGGTGAGCCTGTGACTATGACCTGAGAGTTAGCATTTTTGGGGAAAATTGCCTAGCCTGTTTGTATTGGTCTCCTTTAAAGAGTTGTTGCTGAACAATTGAGAGCCTCTTTTGCAATAAATACAAGATGAGGTTCTTTGGGACTGCCAATTACAATAGAAGGTAAGTGTCCCTCTTTTAAGGCTGATACATGAAGCACTAGAAAATCCTTTTTGTAGCTGGCATTTACCATTCTCTAATATCTGAGATGGATACTAGGCCATACAGTGTGCCTAGGCCAAGTTGATAAATCAGATGCAAAGTCATTTAATTGAATTGAAAAGAAAAATTTTCTATCAACTATATCAATTATACCTCTACTAGGGTCTGCAAACTGAAGTTTGATAGTCATTTGTCAAACATTGAGGAAGACATTCTGGTTCAAATACATATTGAACTAGGTTTGAGGTCTCTACTAGTGCCAAGATTCTATGAATTTATCTCCAAAATTTCTTCCAGCTTTAATTCTGCATTTTAGTTTATCTGAAAAGTACCTTTACCACAAATACTTTGTATTATTCCTGTCCATTTTTATTGATGCATTTTGTTTTGATACCGTATGCCTTTTGACTGCCCAGACAAGGTGCAATCACAAAATACATTCCCCCAAAAGTTTAGCAAAACCACCAGATTGAATGATTGCAGTAATAAAATGTCAGTTTTGTCTTTTGTAGTTAAAAGAAAAAGATAGTTAAGAGGAAAAGATGTGCGCTTTAACTTGAGTAAATTGGTACTGATGTTGTATGTTGTATGTCCTGAGTTTTGTTGCCTTTCTTTACAGAATTATAGTCATTGTGCATATTGGTTTTTTGGATCCAGCTTTTTTATTTTTAAAAATTTACCTTTTTCAAGTAACAAAAATTTATTTTCTCCCCCTTCTAGTGTCTTCGGGGCACTGGGGGAAGAAAAAGACAAAAATCTCTTGTAATAAATATTCATAGTCAAGTAAAATAAAATTTCTCTTATCAGGCAGTTTCATCGTGTCCTGCTTCTTTTCTTTGTATCTTAAATTTTTTAAGTGTTGCTTTTATTTTTATTCTTGTTGTCATTTCCCAATGTTTCCTAATCCTGCAGAACCTTGTCTTGTAACAAAGAAGTACAGTGAAGCAAAAAGACGCACCGCTCCTGGGTTCGAACCTCTCTTTTCACTTGCGGAAACACACTTTGTTTGTTGGGGTTGGGGTTTATTGGTTTTCATAGAAGAAGTTCTTAGTGGTTATTGATAGTATATAAAGAGACTTGAAGCCCAGAGAGATGAAGTGAATTGACCAAAGTCAGGGCTGGAATTTGAACTCATGTCTTTAAACTCCAAAGGCAGTGCTTTTATTTACTTAAGTTAATGAGTTACTAGGGAATATTTAAGTAGTTAAAGGGTTATGAAGCACTGTCTTGTTTTTTGCAAGAATGTTGCTTATGACCAATCACCTGACTTCATCTTCTGTAATTTTTTTTTTTTTGCTGATGAATTTCTGTTTTAAACTTATTTCTACACTTGAGTAACACCTTTTACTGTTTGGCTAGGAAATCAAAGTCTTTGTTGGTTGAGGTGGTTTTTGGACCTTTTTTGATTTTTAAACATATCTATTTGTTTCTTTATTTTATCCCTTTTTTCATTCTTCAGAGTTGATAGATTTTTAAAATAAATTTTTTATTAGTTTTCTGTTTCTTATATTACCATAGTATCCCATGTAGCCTTCTTCTTTTCAGAGAGCTATTGCATGTGACAAGTAGTATTTATTCAGAGATTGACTGACAACTGATTGATATATTGAAAAAATTTGAAACCATGTACATTGCGTAACAGTTGTGGATCTCCCACTTCCACAAAAGGGTAGATTGGGAGTGTTTTCCTATATCTCTACATTCAAATCCTTTTTGATCTTTACCATTTTATTACATTTATTTTTGTTGTCATTCTTTCCATTTTCATTGTTGGTAGTTACTGTATTATTTCCTCCTCTCTGTTCATTCTGCATCAGTTCATATAGTTTTTTCCATGCTTCTTTGTATTCATCTCACCCTTGCTGTTTCTCAGTTGATGGACATCCATTTTGTTTCCAATTCTTATCACATAAAGAGCTACTATAAGTATTTTGGATTATGTAGGAACTTTTTTCTCATTGATAGATTTCTTGGGGTATAAGCCTGGTAATAAAGTCTCTGATTCAAAGGATATGGCTATTTTACTTACTTTATTTGCATAATTCTGAATTGCTTTCCAAAAGAGTTGTACCATTTCACAGCTCTACCAGTAATGCATAGTGTGCCTATCTGTCCATAACCCCTCTCACATTGTTGCCCTTTTTTGGGGGGGGCTTATTTACAGTGTGTGAATTTGCAGAATATAAAACCTCAGAATTGTTTGATTTTCATTTCCCTTATTCTTAGTGGCATTTATTTATTGGAGAATAACTTTTAGTCATATGTATGTGTATATATGTATGTATGTATGTATGTATAAACTTATAAAACCAATCCTTTAAAAAGATTTTTGACCATTACCTTCTTATCCTAGATTCATTAATGTTATCTGTGCAGAAGTTTTTCAGTTTTAAGTAATAAAAGATTTTTAAAAAATCTTTTTTAATTGCTTCTGTCTCTTGTTTGGTTAAGAATACATTTCTTACTCATAGCTGTTAAGAGTCATATGATCTTCTACTGTTTTTTATAATATGGTTTTTAATGTTAAGGTCATTTATCCATTTAAAATATATTGTGGAGTAAGGTGTTGATTTAAGCCTGATTTTTGTCGGACTGCTTCCCAATTTTCCCAGTTTTTATCAAATAGGGAGGTTAATCCCCTGGGTAATTTGTTTTCCATTTTATTAAACCATGTTTTTTTGTCAATAGATTGTTTAAATAATTTCTGTCAGAGTTGTTATGATTGTAATTTGTGCCTTTTCATCTCTTCCCTCCCTCCCTCTTTTCCCCTCCCTCCCAATGAGAAAGGCAAGCAGTTTGCTATAGGTGTAGTCAGGTAAAACATGTTTCCATATTAGTCATGATATAAAAGAAAACACAGACAACAAAACCAAAGGAAAATAAAGGAAAAAGTATGCTTCAGTCTGCATTCAGACTCCCATCAGTTCCTCTCTGGAGATGGTTTAGCTTTTTTCATGATAAGTCCTTCAAAATTGCCGTGTATCATTGTATTGCTGAGAAGAGCTGATTCACATTCATAGTTGGTCATTACACGGTATTACTGGTACTATATACAGTGTTCTTCTGATTCTGCTCATTTCACTTTGCCACAGTTCGTGTCTTTCTAGGTTTTTGTGAGAGCATCTTGCTTGTCATTTCTTATAGCATAATAGTATTCCATAATCACATATAACATCATGTTAGTCATTGCCCTGTTGATGCGCATTCCCCCAGTTTCCAATTCTTTGCCACCATTAAAAGAGCTGCTATAAATACTTTTTACATATAAATCCTTTTTTTTTAAATCTATTTGGGATACAGATCTAGTAGTGGTATTGCTTGGTCAAAGGGTATGCGTGGTTTTATAGCCCTGTGGGCATAGTCCCAAATTGCTCTCCAGAATGACTGCATCAGTATACAGCTTCACCAGTAGTACATCAGCGTTTTAATTTTCCCACATCCCTTCCAACGTTTGTCAGTTTGCTTTTCTGTCGTATTACCATATCTGATAGGTATGAGGTGGTAGTTCAGAGTTAGTTTTGGGCAAGTAGGAGCTAATGACTTTATGACCTCAAGAAACAATAAAACAAAATCAAAAGAATGAAAAAATGGAAGAAAATGTGAAAATGTTGCATTTCTCTCATCAGAAGTGATAGAGTATTTTTTCTTAGGAATTTAGATAGCTTTAATTACCTCATGTGAAAACTGCCTACTCATATCCTTGGATGATTTATTAGTTGAGGGATGGCTCTCATTTCCATAAATTTGACTCAGTTCTATATATATTTGAGAAATGAGGTCTTTGTCAAAGAAACTTGCTGTAAAATTTTTTTCAGAGTTATAATAATATATTTCCCTTCCTTCTATCAGAGGACCCTCCTCTCCCCATCTTTTATCCCCTTTGCCTTCTACTTTCGTATATGGTAAGATAGATTCTTATGCCTAAGTGTATATATTAATCTCTCTTTGAGCCAGTTTCTGATGAGAGTAAGGTTCATGCACTGTCCTTCCCCTCCTTTGTCTTTTCTCCCACTGTTAAAGCTCTTGTTTTGTCTCTTTTATATCAGATGATTTACCTCATTCTACTTCTCCCTTTCCCCTTCTCCCAGTGTATTCCTCTTTCTTACTCCTTAATTTTACTTCTTAAAGTGAATCATTCCATCGTATTCAACTCTTACATGTGCTTTCCTCCTAACTTCTGTAATAATGAGATAATGAAAAAGATTTTTAGGAGTTACAAGTATCATTTTCCCATGTAGGAATATAAACAGTTTAGCCTTATTGAATCCCTTATGATTTCTCTTTTTTATGCTTTTCTTGAGTCTTCCATTTGAAAGAATTTCTGTTCAGCTTTGGTCTTTTCATCAGTAATGCTTGTAAGTCATTTATTTCATTGAACATCCTTTTTTCTCCCTGAAAGATTATATTCAGTTTTGCTGGGTAGGGGATTGTTGGTTGTAATCCTAGCTATTTTGCCCTGCAGAATATCATATTCCAAGCCTCTTAGTCCTTTAATGTAGAAACTGCTAATCTAGTGTTATCCTAATAACATACCCCAATATTTGAATTGTTTCTTTTTTGGCTTCTTGCAATATTTTCTTCTTGTCCTGGGAGTTCTGAAATTTTAGTGATAATATTCCTGGGAGTTTTCATTTTCAGATTTCTTTTCAGGAGGTGATTGGCAGATTCTTTTAATTCAATTTCTGTTTTACCCTTTGGTTCTAGAATATCAGAGCAGTTTTCTTTGATGATTTCTTGAAAGATGATGTCTAGGCTATTTTTTTGATCATGACTTTCAGAAAGTCCAATAATTCTTAAATTATTTCTCCTGGATCTGTTTTCCAGGTCAGTTGTTTTCATTTTCTTCTGTTTTTTTTTTCATTTTCTTGGTTTTGTTTTTATTTTTTTTTGATGATTCATAAAGTCATTAGCATCCATTTGCTCCATTCTAATTTTTAAGGAAGTATTTTCTTCAGTGAGCTTTTGTACCTTGTTTTTCATTTGGCCAGTTTGGTTTTTAAGGAGTTATTCTCTTCAGTGAATTTTTGTATAGCTTTTTCCATTTGGCCTATTCTGGTTTGTTTATTTTTCCCTCCAGTTATTTTTTGTGCCTCCCTTACTAAACTGTTGACCATTTTTCCATGATTTTCTTTTATCATTCTCATTTCTCTTCCCAATTTTTCCCCTACCTCTTTTACTTGATTTTAAAAATTCTTTGTACACTTTTCCATGGTTTTGGGAACAATTCATATTTTTCTTTGAGGCTGTGGATGTAGCAATTTTGACTTGCTTCTCTTCTGAAATTGTGTTTTGAAGTTCTCTGCGCCTTAGTAACTTTCTGTAGTCAGGATCTTTTTCTTCTGTTTGTTCATTTTTCCAGCCTATTCCTTTAATTAACTGTGCTAAGGTGAGGCTCTGCTTCCAGAGTGGAGAGACATTAGGCAAATTCTTTAATCTTGTTGAATTTCCTATCTCTCCTCTCCCCCAAAAAAGTTTTATTGATTTTCTTTTCTTAACAGTTCAACTCCCCACACCCCAAAAACCTTCCGTGTAACAAAGTAGTGTCATTGGGCAAGACACGTCACTACCTTGGCATTTTCTCACTGCGTTCCTAGTTACTCAGTTCCAAAGTTTGACCATTATTCTTCTTCCTTTTACATTATGATGATTGTTACATACATTGTTCTTTTGCTTCTACGTCATCATATACATAATTTCTTAGGATATTCTGTTATTTTAATGTGCCACTCTTTAGCTATTACCTGATTGAGGTACATGACCATCTCTAGTTTGTTACTACTACAAAAATGTTGATATGAGTAAAAAATTTATTATATCTGTCTCTCTCACACACATTCTATCTGTGACCTTTCCCTCTTTGTCCACCTTCTTTAGGCTATTTGTCTATTTGTGGTATCTATGGGTTAAATGGTTTGTCAAATTTAGCGACTTTTCTGGTATAATTCTAAGTTATTTTCTAGAGCATTTGGACCACTTCACAGCTCTATCAATGGTGCATTAGTGTATCACAGACCCTGTAGCATTTACCAGTTTCATATTTTGTCCTCTTGCCAATCTGATGAGTTTGAGGTAAAACCTTGAAATTGTTTTAATTTGTACTTCTCTTCTAAGTTGTATTTTGTACTATTGTCTATGTGTCTTTGTACTGGCTATTTCCCAAGCCTGGAATGCTCAGACTCCTTTACTGCTTGGTTTATCTCAAGAGTTGGCTTAAGTCCCATCTTTTACAGGTGATCTTACCCTGTCTACCCCAGCTTCTCTAGTGCCTTTCCTTTTCATGTGAACTTTTATACACACATACATATATGTTAGACACACATGTGCTTATGTATTTGTGTGTACATATGTTTGTGTGTGTGTGCATATAGATTTACCTTGTCCCATTAGCATGTGCTCTGGAGTAGCAGTTTTTGCTGTTCTTTTGTTTTTTCCCCAACACTTAGCTCTGTGCCTCACACATAACATACATTTAATAAATGTTTGTTGACTTACTGGTTGTTGTTCACATTTATTCTTTTGCAAACTGTTTACTCATATCTTTTGCTCATTTATTGGGAATAGCTATTTTTTTGTATTTGTGTCAGTTCCCCACATATCTGTGATATTAGATCTTTATCAGACATTTTCCCCCAAGTTAACTTTATTTCTAATTGTCACTGCACTGATTTCCATACAAAAACTTCTGACTTTAATATAATTAAAAATTGTTGGTTTCATCTTTTGTGATCACTTCTGTCATTTCTCTTTCGTTTAGTTAATAATTCTCTTCCTCGTCATAGTTGTTACATAAGATACTGCCTCAGTTCTCTTCTGATTTTTTTTTATGATATGACCTTTTTGTATTTAGATAGCCTATCTGTCTGAAAGCTTACTATGTTCTATATAGTATAAGGTGTTGGACTGCACTTAATTTCTACTAAACAACGTTCTTTTTTCCTAGCTCTTTTCAAAATAAGGAGTCCTTACAGCCCTAGTTTTCTGTTCTTGGGTATATGGAACTCTTTTGGAAACCTCATTTTTCTTATCTGTAAAATGAGGATGTTGATGAATTCTTAGGTGCCTTTCACATCTAAATCCTATGTGATATAAATGCGGTGATATGCATTTTTATTTTATTTGACAAATAATACTCTGATGAAAAGAATTCAAATATTGTCTGAATTTTCATCAGATTATATAATTTAGAGTTGGATCTTAGTGATCACTTTACCCAGTCACTTCATTTTGCACATGAGAAAACTGCAGACCAAATACTTTGGGCCAATATTGTTATATTATTTACTGAAGTATTTTTCTTTTTTAAAAAATGTAAATAGTAATTTATTTTTTCCAATTATGTGTAAAAATAGTTTTCAAGACTCATTTTTGAAATAAGGTTTTGAGTTCCAGGTTTTTCTCCCTCGTCTCCCCAAGATGGCAAGTAATCTGATATAGGCTATTGTAAGGAATGTGAAGGTCTTGCCCATCCTAGGCCTGCGTGACCACATGTGTTCAGTGACAAATGTCTTGTTGCTTTAAACTCCAGCCCAGCTTTCATCCATCCTGAGTCACTTAGAGCCCACTGGGGAAGAAGCTTGCTTAGGGGAGGCTTGCTTGTAGGAAAGCTTTCACAGCTTTTGGTACTAAGGCAATTAGGCACTGAGTCAAGAGGGTTGTGGTGGCTTCTGGCTCTGAAAGTGCGTATATATTCTGGGGTTGGTATTTTGCTTTGGGGGTTTCACTTAATGAGAAGGACCTTTTGATTCCCTGGGTGGGATTCTGAGTAGTCGTTTGTTAAGAAGCCCCTTTACCCCCCCCCAGATGTTGTTGCACCCCCATCTAGCGGTGTGTGTACATGATTGCATTACTTTGTTCAGACAATTGGAGCCCTGTCTGTTGATCTTTGTGCTAATTTCTCTGCTTGTATT